>JARDYJ010000001.1:95739119-96469119 GCA_029215755.1 Spea hammondii | reverse complement strand
GCGGGACCCTCGGGGGTCTGCCCCATGGTGGTGTTCCCGGGACCCGGCCCGGGACTTGGGCGGGTTGGACCGCCGGTGCGGCACCCGGGCTGGTCCTCCCGAGGTCCGGGGAGCCCCTGGCGGGACCCTCGGGGGTCTGCCCCATGGTGGTGTTCCCGGGACCCGTCCCGGGACTTGGGCGGGTTGGACCGCCGGTGCGGCACCCGGGCTGGGCACCCCGAGGTCCTGGGAGCCCCTGGCGGGACCCTCGGGGGTCTGCCCCATGGTGGTGTTCCCGGGACCCGGCCCGGGACTTGGGCGGGTTGGACCGCCGGTGCTGCACCCGGGCTGGGCACCCCGAGGTCCGGGGAGCCCCTGGCGGGACCCTCGGGGGTCTGCCCCAAGGTAGTGTTCTCGGGACACGGCCCGGGACTTGGGCGGGTTGGACCGCCGGTGCGGCACCCGGGCTGGTCCTCCCGAGGTCCGTGGAGCCCCTGGCGGGACCCTCGGGGGTCTGCCCCATGGTGGTGTTCCCGGGACCCGGCCCGGGACTTGGGCGGGTTGGACCGCCGGTGCGGCACCCGGGCTGGTCCTCCCGAGGTCCGGGGAGCCCCTGGCGGGACCCTCGGGGGTCTGCCCCATGGTGGTGTTCCCGGGACCCGTCCCGGGACTTGGGCGGGTTGGACCGCCGGTGCGGCACCCGGGCTGGGCACCCCGAGGTCCTGGGAGCCCCTGGCGGGACCCTCGGGGGTCTGCCCCATGGTGGTGTTCCCGGGACCCGGCCCGGGACTTGGGCGGGTTGGACCGCCGGTGCTGCACCCGTGCTGAGCACCCCGAGGTCCGGGGAGCCCCTGGCGGGACCCTCGGGGCTCTGCCTTAGGTGCTCTTCCCGGGACCCGGCCCGGGACTTGGGCGGGTTGGACCGCCGGTGCTGCACCCGGGCTGGGCACCCCGAGGTCCGGGGAGCCCCTGGCGGGACCCTCGGGGGTCTGCCCCAAGGTAGTGTTCTCGGGACACGGCCCGGGACTTGGGCGGGTTGGACCGCCGGTGCGGCACCCGGGCTGGTCCTCCCGAGGTCCGTGGAGCCCCTGGCGGGACCCTCGGGGGTCTGCCCCAAGGTGGTGTTCCCGGGACACGGCCCGGGACATGGGCGGGTTGGACCGCCGGTGCGGCACCCGGGCTGGTCCTCCCGAAGTCCGTGGAGCCCCGGGCGGGACCCTCGGAGGTCTACAGGACGGTGGGGTTCCCGGGGCCGGGGCCGGGACATGGCCGGCACCCGGGCTGGGCTTCGCGAGGTCGTTGGGAGCCGGCTCTCTGGAACAAGCAGCAGCAGCTTCCCTATATATCCGGCGGAGGGTGCCTGACGTCCCTGGCGAACCGGGACGGAGTTCCACGTCACCACCGGGAAAATCCGGCCAGGCATGCCGACTTCGATGGAGCGAGGGTCGGATGCGGCCGGCAAATCCGACCTCATTGACTTCCAGGGTTTCTCAAGCAACTTGACCTGCCAAAAACGGGGACTTAGAGCAAAACTGCCGGCCGGCCGCGATCAACTTAGGCGGCCGGGAACGGGCACTTTGGGCACATCGACATCTACAGGACACCTAAATGGATAAATCTGGATGGAATTTTCTGTCTTTTTACCTAATTTTGTGAGGATTCAGAGGGAAAATGAAAAAAACACAGATTTTTTTTTCTAATTCTTGCTACTTTTTACTAAATTTCTAATTCTAAATTTTCAGCTAATCATCCAACTATGGTATCAAAAGAAAGCTCTATCTCTCCTTGAAAAAACAATATATAGTTTATATGGGTACACTATTCACAGTAAAAGAGAATCATCGCTGAACCGACATAGCGCAAAAATGGCAAAATTTCTCCGGGATTGAAGGGGTTAAAGATGTTGATAATATTTAGGATCCAGAATATGTAACACAACAGACTATAGGGTAATAATTCACAATGGGAATTATATACAGGTTTTTAATGTAACAATGTGATCACTATTGAATGTAAAAACATTGTTTCTAAAAAACAAAGAAAGAAAGACAAATGCGTGGTCCATCCCCTGTCATCAAGCAGATCCTTGCACTACTATTCCTCAGCTGCTCTACCTTCTCATTGTTTTTACATCCCTTTGCAACCTGGGCCAGCTTCTCTGGACTTGACTCTGATTCACCTGAACTCTAATAAGTTACCTTTTCTCTATATTAATGATGTGAGTCCCCTCCCCAAAGACTTTCAGGAAACTTTGGGCAGCCAGCTTTCTCATTTAAAAATAAAAGTATTTTTTCCTACAAGTGTTATATATATAACCACTGTCTACCTCCCTTGCTCCCTCCTGTTTACAGAGTATCCTTGTGCTTCATGCAAAGCTGCACATCAAAGCTTGACTGGCCCTACTGTGCTTGACAGGTTTGCTTGGCTAGATTTCCCCACAAACCTAATCAATCACCAGTTTCCCCAAACAGCTCTAACAGATTTGCAGACCCCTGTGTCCTGGGCATTGATCCGGAGTGCCACATCTACAAAAAGGAAAATATACGCTTTTGGAATGTGTAGTGTGAACCACTTGCATAGGGAAGTTGTGACATGACATAAAAATGTTGCACCATAACAAAGCCACCACAAAATATAACATGATGTTACAAATTTGGACTTCTGTCCTATGATCCCAGGCTTACTATGGTTTTTTTGCACTCCCCAAAAGCAATGACATTGTAAACCTGCAACCTGCTAATGTGTAAGTGTGGTAACAGGTATTATGTGCATGTTTTATGCTCTGGAGTAATAGTCCTCAAAGAAGCCGCATCCCCACTGTCTCAGATTTTAATTTCCAAGATGTTTTGACATAGGTGAAAAACAGGCAACATCTAGATTAAACCTGACCTCATTAAACAAAATTCATAAAGAAAGAAAGAAAGAAAGAAAGAAAGAAAGAAAGAAAGAAAGAAAGAAGGACAAAAATTAAAAGGGCTCTACATTGAGAAATTATTTTCCGATTTTGTGTTCATTTTTCATGTTAACACCTCTTAGAATAATTAATATTTCAAATGCTAAATTGATTTTTTTCTTTTCCTTAAAAACTCATCTTTGATATATTGGTAGTGCAAGGTTTGCTGAATCAAGAATATTATACTTTGTTATATTAAGATTATAGGACCTGCATTTGTTCCATAAATTAATTTTATGTAAACTGCAACCAGCTTGCTTGTGCAAAAATAGCAACTCATGTGAAAATTAGATTCCCAGTAACTGAAATAAATTTAGTTTTGAGCGAAATAACAATTTGGTTTACTGTCCTCTTGCATTTGACTCAAAAAAAACCTACTCTGGCCAGTGGCAAATCTAATGAAAATTTACTGGATTATTTCAGGTATTGATAAATATCTCCAAACAGCAGCATAGTTGTTAGCCATACTGAGTCATTTAACATTTTCAATTTTTAAAGGAGCAATGAGGCTCAGTTTTTCTTCAGTTTCTATCAGTGAAACAGCCTAAGTCTGTATCGCCGTGCCCATTTGAGTAGCATTTCACAGTGGACAAATGTCCACTACTCAGACTGGCAACATTTACATCACAAAATGAATGAATGAACTTGGTCATTGGGTCATGAGTGTGGGCACATGTTGAGTATCCTACCTTCTTTGACCTTCTCTAGTCATCCTGCCCTAGCAATATCAAGGGAAGAGGAAGCTCTCCATAGTAGGTGAGCTGCATGAGTTATGAAGGGCCAATCTTGATGTGGTTTTCCTGCAAGAAGGACTTTAAGCAAAGCTTAAAGGGTGAGGCAACTTTCATGAAATCTCCTAATACTGGTCCATCCCAGTCCTATGACTGAAGAAAGAAACTAGGCTTGGCCCTCATAAAGAAGTTGGTGAGCTAAAATCTTTCATCTTTCATTACTCATGTGGACAATTGTGATTGGAAAGATAGGATAGGCTAATTTTCTGTTCAATAAGATAGAACGCAAAATACAATAATGCTAAACAATATAATTAATACAAAATGGACATTATGCTTCTTTGAATAGGGAAATATTGCATTTTTAGGTGCTAGTAGGATCAATAATACAATATATGAAGCCATACACTGCTTCCAAACTCTGTATGGCCGAGTTTACAAATCCTAACAATGTTAATTTTAATACTTTTAATATTATTTAAGCATCTGGCCACAAAAAAAAAATTGGCTTTAGTGCATGTGGAGGTGCACCATTCTAGTGGTTGCCAGAAGGGAGCATGAGAGTGTCTTTTGAGATTTGTCTAGCAAACTTAGCTAAAGCAAGAGCTTTAGAGAAATCAGCTATACCCCGTCATCAAAAACATTGTATTCTAATAAAATGCATGGTGCACTAATACAAAGCTTATAAAAGCACAGTATTTCAGTTTTAATTGTCTACTACTCAGTTTTGTATGACATGTGCAGCATTATATACAAATAATCCACATTTTATAGCCTTCAGAATTTTTATTCATACACTTTTTTTCTAATATACTATACTGTACAGATATTTCACCAGCTCTTAGTAACAAGACCCATATATATAGAGGAGTCTCAGAGGTAAACAAAAAATGTGCCAAAATAGTAAAGTGATGATTTTCCACAGTTTAATTAAGTGCAGCTGGCAGTGCTTAAAACCAGTGAAGCTGTTTTCTGGCATCAACAACACTTTCATACAGATTGTGCCCAATGATCGGTAACTTTAGAAGTCCAGTACCAAAAAATGAATATTATTTGTTCGCTTGTTTTATTAAGCTTTATAAAATGTAATTATTTCATGCATTCAGTCTATTTAACAAAGCATTTAATTTTATGAACGTGCCTGTGTTTCACAATAAATGCAATTCTCCTAAATTTCTTGATATTTTTTCCCATCAATTACTCTTTTCCCCTTATTTTTTATTAACCCCTTTGTGACCCAGAACCTATGGGAATATTTCACACAAAATGGTCCTAGAGGACCAAAGACATATCACCTATGTCATGGACATTTTGCTCGCAGGACTAAATCTCTGCCGTTGAACAGGAGATCAAAATGTCAAATGACAGCCTGGTCTGCCCCTTTGACAGCTGAGACCAACATTTGTAGCCTGAGCTGTAAGATTGAATGTAATGGCCCTTTAATTGAGCGCTGTTACCCATCAACTGGATTTAAATGCCCTAACAGTGTCACAAACAGTGCAGTAGGGAACACGCTGGTGCAAGGTAGGACGATGTGTCTCCACAGGAGAAAGCCCTGTTTGGTCTCAGAAGAGTTTTTTGCCCTCCAACCGGTTTCCGGTTATGCCTTTTGGGTTAAAGTAAATGTGGGACTTTTTGATGATCTTCCAAAATTGGGAACAAATTTTAAAGGTGCACACAGGTAGGTTTAAACAGGTCTTAAGCAGGGAGAAAAGTAGCAATAGCACACACTAAGACAGGATACACTATCGAACATAGGTAAGATCATCAGAGGGCAAGGTGTAGAGGTTATCCGATGCTATTATAGGAAGGTGCCAATTTCATAATTGGTGGTAAATTCAAAATGGAGTGATGTCACTCTGTTCACGTCTGTCCATCACTGCCATCCTGCGTGCGGCGCAGCTACTGTAGATGGGAAAAGCTGTAAAAGGATCCGTGTCTGCTGCAGGTCAGAGGTGTCACAGGGTTGCACACAGGCAATCAGAGGGAACCTTACAGGGGAACCTCTGATTGCTGTGCAGGGGAACCCTAACAGGTGATGTTACCAGAGACATCACAGGGGTTTTCCATAAAAGAGCCCAAAGTAGGTCTCAAAGATTGTGAAAGTGAAAAAATGCAAAAAATGAAAAAAAAGTAAAGAAAACTACCCTTATATCGATTCCTATAATAATTATTTTTTTAAAAAAACCTTTCCCAATGTCAAAAAGGCCCTAAAAAAATACCCCAGAGCAGGCCCGGACTGGCCATCGGGCCAGATTGACTTAGGGGATAATGGAGCTGCAGCTCCAGGCCCCTACCTTAAAATAGGCCCAGTCAGGACCGGACTGACTGGGCCTATGCGGCCGTCTTTAACGCAGGGCAAAAGGGGCACCTGCCCATTAAGCCCGCAGCAACTGCGACCGGGCCCGCAACTCTAGCAGCGGGCCCGCTACTTACCTGGCAGACGCGCGCGAGCACCATCTCTTCTACCGCCAGGGGGACGCAGGAATCCAACAGAGCCATGTGACGTACGTCACATGACCCTGCTGCGCGTCTGCTTCCCCTGTGCAGATCCGCGGAAGTCTGCGAGCGGCGCGTACATCATCAGTTCAGGTAAGGGGGTGAGGGAGACCGTATGGAGTATGTGAGATTGAATGAAAGAGTGAATTAATGAGTATCTGTGAAGGAGTGAGTGAATGAATGTTTGTGAATGAGTATATGTAAATGAGTATCTGAATGAGGGAATTAATGAGTATCACTGTATGAATGAATATCTGAATGAGTGAATGGTTATCTGTGAATTAGTAAATAAATATTTGTGAACAAGTGAATGAATATGTGTCTGTCATAGCATGGATGTGTAAGGGGGGGCAAAGATGCAACAGGCAGGCTGTTTTGGTGGCAAAGATGCCACAGGCAGGCTGTTTTGGTGGCAAAGATGCCACAGGCGGGCTGTTTTGGTGGCAAAGATGCCACAGACAGGCTGTTTAGGTGGCAAAGTTGCCACAGGCAAGCTGTTATGGGGGCAAAGATGCCACAGGCAGGCTGAGTGAAACCGTCCGTGGAAACCCTCCGGATGCGGGTGTCAGTGTGGCAAAGCCTGTCCTGGTGTTTGTGATTGGGTGTCGGTGTGGCAGAGCCTGTCCTGGTGTGTGTGTGTGTGTGTGTTTGGGTGTCAGTGTGGCAGAGCCTGTCCTGTTGTGTGTGTGTGGGTGTGGCAGAGCCTGTCCTGGTGTATGTGTGTGGGTGTCAGTGTAGCAGAGCCTGTCCTGGTGTGTGCTTGTGTATGGGTATTGGTGTGACAGAGCCTGTCCTGGTGTGTGTGTGTTTGGGTGTTGGTGTGCCTGTCCAGAGCCTGTCCTGGTGTGTGTGTGTCTGGGTGTCAGAGAATGTCCTGATGTGTGTGTCTGGGTGTCAGTGTGGCAGAGCCTGTCCTAGTGTGTGTGTTCTGGTGTCAGTGTGGCCGAGCCTGTCCTGGGGTGTGTGTTTGTCCTGGGGTGTGTGTTGGTGTGGCAGAGCCTGTCCTGGTGTGTGTACGAACACAGAAAAGAACCCCAGCACTCCAGTCAGCTTCCAATTCTTAGGTTACTTTATTCAAAGAAAGCAAAACAAAAAAGCAACGTTTTGGCCAAACAGGGCCTTTGTCAATCTCAAAAGGCCCTGTTTGGCTGAAACGTTGATATTTTTGTTATGCTTTCTGTTTTTGTTTTGTCCTTTTTAGCTGCTAGCTCCCAGCTTCCTGGGAGTTGAGTGCTGAACCATTTCTTCTTTTTTTAACTGTCCTGGTGTGTGTGTGTTTGGAGGTTGGTGTGGCAGAGCCTGTCCTGGTGTGTGTTTGGGTGTCGGAGTGGCAGAGCCTGGTGTGTGTGTCTGGGTGTCGGTGTAGAAAAGCCTGTCCCGGTGTGTGTGTGTTTGGTTATCTGTTTCCTTAATTTACAGTAGGAACTATTTCATTTTTACTCATCCAGAGATAAAACGCCCTCCTGAATTTGTAGTGACTTCAGGGGACAAAACATTCAAGGCCCTGAAATGATTTAGTGGAAAAGATAAGGTATTGTGTTATTTACTCTATAATATTTATTTCAAGGATTAGTCGCACCAGGCTTCCCATGTTGAATGACCAAGTATTATGTATATGTATGTACATATATGTTTTTTCATAAAAATGGGCTGCTCAGTCTGAAATGCCCGGGCCTATTTTTTGTCCCAGTCCGGGCCTGCCCAAGAGTGTCTTTTTTATTTTACTTCCTTGCATACCGCTACCTGGCAGTTCCCCGAGATTTTTATTATGAATGGAACTCGAGTATCCACGCAAGAGTAGTAGGTCAGAGACCAATCAGCAACATCAGTAAAGTTAAAATATATATATATATATATATCAATAAAAAAAGAAAAGGTTATCCAGCTGGAGGCTGAATTTCCATAAATGGCGGTTCCCAGTATAGGGGACTGCCTTGCACCGGAGGCAGTCCCCTGGAACTGCCATTAACCCTCCCAGTGCCAGATGTCTTGTGCGATCAGGCTAGCTTACTGCCGCATATTATTATTATTTTAAGAAATGGGCCAGTCTTTTGCTTTTCCCGTGCACCCACTGTTGTGGATAGCATTGTCCAAAACATCTTGGTAAGCTGAATGGGACATACCAAGATATTGTGGACAATGCTATGCCTTCAACTTGTGGGAACAGTTTTGGGAAGGCACTTTTTCTATTACAGCATGACTGTAAATAGTCATGCTGTAAAGACATGGTCATATGAGTCTGGTATGGAAGAACCTGACCTGCCCTAACCTCAACCCCATCGAACACCAGGCCTTCTCGTCCAACATCAGTGCCTGACCTTACAAATGCTCTACTGGATTATTGGGGAAAAAACTCCCACAGAAACACTCCAAAATCTTGTGGAAGCTGTTATTTGTTTTGTAACTTGTTAAGCTTCATTTTCTTCGGGGGACTTTAGCCAATTGTTTATCATTTTAATTGTTTTTATTCCATAATAGTCTATATTGGGCAGGAGATTAAATGTGCTCATTAACATGTATTACACAACCAACAACATATTAATGTCTATGTATTTAGAAAGTGATGCCATAAACGTTGGTGTAAAAGTCAGGTGCAACAATACTTTTGCCCATATAGTTATTTACTGTAAAGGGAGCCTTAAAGCAGCCAATCTAGTCATTGATACTAACAGCAAGATAACAGTTTTGATTTGTGTGCATTTTTGCTGGATGGTCTATTAATTTCTTTCACAAAATTACAATACCAAGCTTTAGATTATGCTAAATATAAGTCAGCTGTGCCGTATGCATATACACATAAAAAGGAAAGGACTCACATGTTGGCTGTTTTATTTGCATTTGTTATTTCTCTCCTTTTTTCTCTTTTTATTCACAATTAAAATGTATGTGAACATGTTATGTTGTATACATGGTCCATATGGCTGATTCTTGAGTGTTGTATTCACTATGTGTTTTCATGTGTATATCCCTACCTTCCTGCCTTACTATTTAAAACTACCGTATTTCCCCAAGTATAAGACGCTCCCATGTATTAGACATACAATTTTGGGGCCCGAAATTAAAAAAGAAAAAATATTACATAAAGTTATTGTACTGGCTGCCTGGGCATGATATGGGTGTGATTGATGTTAGCTGCTAGGAATTGTTAGCAATCACACTCCTATCATGCTCAGGCATCCAGTACATGCACATCACTTACAGCCTCTCTGTGCCCCCTCCTTGTGCCCCCTACACACGGATCCATACTATCACACACACACACATATATTCATTCATTTACTCCCCCACCCTTACCTGAACTGCAGATTTTCTGGTGCTGCTCGCAGACTTCCCCGGGGGCCGCTGTTTCCCTCTGCGTTGCTTGAACAGGAACGGAGTCATGTGATGTACATTCACGTGACTCCACTGGGTTCCTGTGTCACCGAGACAGATCTAGAGACGCTGCTGAACAACACAGAGGTAAAAGGAAGGTCCCCTTTCCGGTAAAAAAAAATCTACCACCACTGTATAAGACGCACCCAGTTTTTAGACCCAAATTTTTTCTATACATGGGGAAATACGGTAGGTACTCCTAGCCAATGTTCCCTCTAATTTTTCTTAGGTGGTGTTCGCAGAAAATTTCTCTTGTGCAAAAATTTTCCCAGAGCCAAAATTTTGTGCGCACAATATGCTTCTGCAAATTGTTATTCTATATTTTGGTATAGCTCGCTCATGGTTAATAACACTACATTATAGTGTGATAATGTAGTATTAGTTACACAACGGTATAACTTACTGTAATGTTTTTTTAAGGTGAAATTCTCACTGCATCAGTAAATTATGAGCGAATCACGAGTGGAGGCTCCAGGCCGCATAAAGGATAAAAAAAAAATTGGGAAAAACTGTTGTCCGCAGGGGCGTACCTAGAGTATTTGGCACCTGGGGCGGATCCTGTACGTGGGACCCCCACACACACTTTAAAACTGCATAGCTTCTATCATTAGGCAAACACTGACAGGGGTACAGCATAACTGTTATCATTATTCCTAAGGCAGACATTGATGGTGGTACAACATAACACCTATCACTATATACTGAGGCAGACCTTGACGGTGTTACAGCATAACTGTTATCATTATATACTGAGGCAAACACTGACAGTGGTACAACACCTATCACTATACATTAAGCCAGACATTGACAATAATGCAGCATAACCCCAATCACTATATACTAAGCCAAACATTGATGTGGTGTAGGCCTACCACTTTAGTGTCTGGCCTAGTATCCGAAAAACCGAAAATGACCCCCCCACACCTTGAAAAACAAAAAAAAACACTTTTATTAAAATTTTGGTGTGTTACTTACTTTTAATAAAGGTGTGGTTAACACACCAAAATTGAACAAAAAAATATATAATTGCTAACAGCAATCCTATCATGCTCAGGCAGCCAGTACATGCTGGAACCTGAGCATGATAGGAATATGATTACAGCCTCCCTATGCCATGCTATCCCCTCCCACACACTTACACATCCATGCTATCACACACACACTCTTTCACAAACATTCAGTTTAAACTACCGCATAACACCCATCACTCTCACACACTTACTAATTCACTCTCACAGAATGTTTTCCTACCTGCCTCTTCGTTCTTCCTCTTCTGTGTCCTCTCCTTCCTTTGCAGTGGAGGTGGTGGGCGTGGCTTCAGTGCTGTGCGCCGGGATATGACATCAAATCCCGACGCACAGCATCAGTTGCCGCGCGCATTGAAAGGGAACAGGATCGGAGGTCTGCATTAACAGACCTCCAGCTCCCTTGATTTTTTGAAAGACGGTTAGAGGGAGATCCTTGATCTCCCCAACCAAGCTTGCTCCTCTAGCGGGGGACATTACTGTCCGTCTCTGGAGGGGTGCCGTGCGCACAACCAGTAGCGGACTGCCCCCCCCTCGGTACGCTACTGGTTGTGCGCACAATTTTTGTTCGTGTACGCTCCCTCTGAAAGCTATGTGCGCGGCTTAGAGGGAACACTGCTCCTAACTCATCCAGTTGTTTCTTTATGAATGTCTGAGATGCAGACAGCTAACAGCACCAAGACAGGAGTAAGCCCACCCAGTTACATTACCTAGAAGTGTGTCAAGTGAATATCCGCTGGCACAGGTTATGTGCAGTGTTCCCTCTAAGCTGCGCGCTTGTAACTTTTTGAGGGAGCGCACACGTCCTAACATTGTGCGCACAGTACCTAACGGGGAGCTGGGGGGGCGGGCAGTCTGTCCAGGGTGACGCTGGCACTCCTCCATCCAGAGACGGACAGTAATGTCCGCCGCTGGAGGAGCAAGCTCGGTTGGGGAGATCAAAAATCTCACCCCAACCGGCTTAAAATCAATCAAGGGAGCGGGAGGTCTGTTAATACAGACCTCCGATCCTGCTCCCTTGCGATGCGCGCGGCAACTGATGCTGTGCGTCGGGATTTGATGTCAGATCCCGGCGCACAGCACTGAAGCCATGCCCATGAGGGAACACTGGTTATGTGTGTTTTTTTTGACACACTGTCCTACTCTGCAGTATTGTCTCATCTGGCTCCTTCTGCCAGAGATTTGTGACTAAATGGTTGCATGATAAGCATCAAAACACTGGGTTGTCTTCAAAAATATATACTTTTGGGGGGGGGGGGTATTTTGCGCTGGCAGGCTGCTAAACAGTCCTAAATGAGACATTGTCATCACAAAATATAGTGTGAAAATTTTAAGTTTGGGAATGAGCTAGTTCCATTTTGTGCCCAGTAACTTCCTAAAGACATAAACAAAACCTATGCATTTTGGTTTTTTTTTCTGATTTAAGACACTTTAATTAATACATTTTGTGTTTTTTTGTCAAAACCAATGCCTCTACACACAAAAGGTCGAGCAAATGGCAGTTGGCAGGCGATGTAAGGTTGCAGCAGCAAATTTGAAGGAGTCGGACAAAATGCCCAACTTACATGCTCATTAATGCCAACTCACATTTACTCTTGACCAGTGGCGTCGCTACAGGCAATTGCCCCCCCTAGGTTATTCCTTGCCCCCCCGCCGAATTTGTAACCACCCAGGACAGTCCCGCAATGGGACTTTAACCCCTTGCCTGCTAATGACGTCATGGTGCCGTCGCTAGCAGTCCCAGTCAGGTGCTAACGACGGGACCATGCCGTCACTAGCACTACCCTACCTTGATGGAGGTCTGTGGGCCTCCATCACCACCTACCCCGGCGATCTGCCCCTCAAACTGAAGGGCATCACCGGGGCCACCCGATCCGCCCGGTGACGTCTCGCGCAATGACTGTATCTCAGGCATCTAAGCAGCTACATACCCCCAACATATACCGTTGGAAAGGTAATCGCCTCACCTTTCCAACAGTATATAGATTGTAAAACCAGAATAAAAAATATTAAGTTAAAAAAATAAAAATGTAAAAAAAATTATTTGGGGGTCTCTAAAGGCAGATAAAAAAGATAAAAATTGCCTAGAGACCCCCAAATTAAATTTTTTAAACATAAAGTAGTTAAACTTTAAAAAGAAAAAGTTTAAATATTCTAGCTAAATGATCACTGTGGTAGCCAATGTTACCACAGTGATCATATAGCTATAAAAAGTCACATTTCCTTTTTAAAAATGGCCGATGCTAATTTTTAATCCTATGATCCCTTTGATCATGGGGTTAAATTTAGCCAACGGTAGAGGGAGGCAATTTTTGAAATCCTGATGAACTGCAAATATTATTAAAATCAGCCATTTAGCCTGTGCGGTACGTGAGTAACCATCTCATCCCTGGAGCGCCATGCATTTTTACTGCAAAACTTCTTTTTGCTGTAAAAGTGATTTTTTTTTCTCCCTTTAGCATCATTTCTTTGGGATTGTAAGGGGGAAGAATGGTGTGTGGTTCTGTGAGTGAATGTATTTAAAGTATGGTGTGTGCTTCTGCGAGTGAATGGAGATATGAAAGGCATGTGAATGATCAGTCATTAGGGTTGAAGCCTTGACGTGGCATTACTGCTCACGTAGGAAGTTAAATTATGGCACAAAAAGTACACATTTGCAAAAACGACATCCCTTGGCGCATCAAACGAGGGGCTGCATGTGTTTCTAGTACAAACCTGGAGTGCGCAAGACACAAATGAACATGACGTTATGGTTAGAAAAAACATATTTTCAAGCCAAAGCGACATATTCCATCATTATTTGTGCACTCAACTTTTGTCCTAGAAATACATGTAGCCCCTCATTTGAAGCTCCAAGGGGTGTAGTTTCTTAAAATTGATGAATTGTCTGAATGAGGGAGAGCATGAGTTAAAATGTGGATGATTTGTCTGAATGAGGGAGTGCATGAGTTAATGTGTTTGTGTGTATCATAGATGTATAATTGTGGAAGGGCAAAGATGGCACTAGCAGGATGTTTGAGCCTTGGGGACCAAGATGGCACAGGCAGGGTGTATATGGGACAAAGATGGCAAATCTTATGTGTGTTATCTGGGTGCTGGCCAGGTTCTATGTGGGCAGCGTGGTTGGGGTGTGCAACCTGTGATCTATCCCTGTAATTTAGGGGGTTTTAAATATACCTTTAATGCTGTGTTTTTATGTGAATTCCAATTGATCTGTACCTGCAAAGCTGGGTTTGTGTGTTCTTCTGTAGATCCATATCTGCTATGCTATGTTTCCATACATTATTTATGTATACCTGCAAATACAGGGTTTGTATGTCTTGTTCAGTTGATTAATACCTGCGATGGTGTTTCCATGTATTTATTTGATCTATACCTGCAATGCTACGTTTCATATATTATTATTGTATACCTGCAAATACAGGATTTGTATGTCTGATTCTGTTTATTTGATATATACCTTCAGTGCTGAGATCACAAGTGAATTTCAATTGATCTATACATGCAAAGCTGGGTTTGTGTGTTAATGTGTTGATCTATACCTGCTATCGGCAGCAGGGTCTAATATTTATATATATATCGGCAACTGGGGCTAATATTAATATATATGAACAGCAGGGGCTAGTATATATATATATATATATATATATATATATATATATATATATATATATATATATATCAGCAGCAGGATCTAATATTAGGCCCTGAAATCATTTAGTGCAAAAGTTAAGGTATTGTGTTGTTTAAAGGATTTCAAGGATTAGTCGTACTAAATTGTGGCTTCAGGCTTCCCATGTTGAATGATCAAGTATTGTATTGTCCAATAACAAAAGTATCATTCCATAGCACATTACTTTTGGCAATATATATATATATATATATATATATATATGTGTGTGTGTTTAGTTATTAATGCCCCCCCAGTTTGACTGTGGTATCTTGTGTGCCCCCCCTATATATTGTTTCTAGAGTCGCCACTGCTCTTGACATAAAACTAACTTGACTTACATTATTTCAACTGCAGCACATTCAAGTTTGTGCTGGTTGAAAAACAATGGCAATTTTGGCATTCCCTGAGTTGCTACATAGATATAAATGTAACATATTTTTGTTTAAAAAATAATTAACACAAGGAGAAAGGCAGTGACTTATCAACAGACCTGGGGAAGTATGGACATTACTTATGCCTCAGCCTTCTACCTCATATTCTTCAGGACAAAACTAGAGAGTTCCCACATTTCCTACAAAGCAAATTCTTTTATGATCATGTTAACATACTTTAGCCCAATATAATCTACTCGTTGGTATATTTCTTTGACATTAATTACCTATGCCCCAATTTTGTTTGACAGACATGGAGCCATATCAGGATAGAGGCAGAGATTGGGGCATCTGTAGGCAGCAGTAGGAGAAGGCCATTGCAAGCACTTTAATTAAAAGCAGGGGCTGCTTTCTGCTCTAGTCCTTGAAGAAAGCCATACCCTTAGGGGTTAGGGTAAATATATATATATATTTTTTAATGTTTCTTTTGTTTTTGTTTTGTAACTTGTTAAACTTCATTTTCTTCTGGGGGCTTTAGCCAATTGTTTATCATTTTACTAGTTTTTACTACACAATAGTCTATATTGGGCAGGAGATTAAATGTGCTTATTAACATGTAATACACAATCAAGCTGGGAACATACTTCTATGCAATACTCTTAATTCATATTTTGTATAATTATGCATGTTTTCCTGTATATGTACTAAATATGTATTTTGAGGACAGTTTCTTTTTTAGGCAAATATTAGTATTTACCTTTTTTCATATTCCTTTCTCCTGATCTCAAATCGGGTAGCAGCAGGGGTTGTCTGTGCACATCGCGCAGACGTTCACCGGCTGCCAGAGAATCTCGCACGCAGACAATCTCCGCTTCTGCCAGGCCGTACTTCTGCCGGGGCTTCCGGAAGGTCATGGCAGAAGCACCGGCAGCAGTGGAGGTTGTCTGCATCGCGCATCATGTAGACGTCCACCGCCTGCCAGAAAGGAGGATCTCTGCGGGGGACCTGGATCTTAGTCTTGTAGTCAGACCTCTATTTGAGGTCTGATTAAAAGACAACCTTGAATATAGGACGAGGGGTATTTTTCCGAGCATTTGGATCTTGTAAAATAATAATGTTCTTGTGAATTCAAGGTACTGAATATTTGCATAAATGGTCTGGAAATATAGCATGTTTGGCATGTACAAAAAACCAAAAACTAAATAAGAATAACTGAATTAACACATTTATAATCAGTTAAAATGTTGATATATTTAATTAATCTCTCTAAACTCTCCAGGTCTGTCCAGAAGCCTTAAAGTACCATAGCACAAAATCTGGCATGTGTAAGGGCAGGGTATATGTATGTGTGTGTATGGGCAGTCATGTGTAAGGGTAATATGGATAGTGTATGTTTGTATGGGCAGACGTGTGTGTACACTGCATATATAAGTGTGTATACGGGCAGTGTATATGTGTGTGTATAGGATGAGGGGTATTGTTCCGAGCATTTGGATCTTGTAAAATAATAATGTTCTTGTGAATTCAAGGTACTGAATATTTGCATAAATGGTCTGTATCATAACTGGAAATATAGCATGTTTGGCATGTACAAAAAACCAAAAACTAAATAAGAATAACTGAATTAACACATTTATAATCAGTTAAAATGTTGATATATTTAATTAATCTCTCTAAACTTTCCAGGTCTGTCCAGAAGCCTTAAAGTACCATAGCACAAAATCTGGACTTTGGGTCAATTCTTTATTCTCCAGGTGGGGAAATAGTATTTGTCCCTGCCAAGTCTGCCCATTTTTGCCCCTATTTCATATTTTCATAGTGGGGCTAACCATGATATATCTTGCTCAAGGAGCAGAGATTGCTGGAACGTGTTGGAATTGGAGAGCATGTCAAGTGTCTCAGGCAATAACATACAAGGACAATGTGTGAATCTCTACATTCCACTTCCCATATCAAATCCTGCCCCTGGAGTCTCTGAATCTCAAATATTAAACACTTCACCATGATCCCCCTCCCCCAACCTTTTGTGTGAAGCTCCAAGTGAGCAAGCCTAGGTAGTGGTATTTACATATGATAATGTTTTAGGAACTAAAAATATTGTCTGCGCCTGTTAAAACATTTGTGCATATTTGTAATCCAATATATTATTAAAGTGTGGCCAATCTATAGAATGAACCAGCAACGATCTATTAACAGCTGAATTACTACTGAAAAACAGATTTAATTCTGTTAGAATAGGACCCACTTATTGATTTCTGCAAATCTCTTATGTTACTGTAATTAACTGTTTCTGATAGAGTTAATGCTATGGCAAGGAATTGAAAAGGGATACTTGAGCCTCTTAGAAATCAGTAAAAGCCGTCATATTTGCAGTATATGAGCCAAATGAGCTGCAGCTGCCTGGCACTGTGTCATCATGCCCTGCTTGTTAATTCATACAGTCTCCTGATACCTTCATGTGCTTGGATTGTCTCATCTGCCCCTTTTGAATTGCAGGCTGAGTGCCTATTACGTGAATCCTTCATGAATCACTTCAGATGCATTCATGCTTGTTAGAAAGGGTGGGTGAGTTATTTTACTTTAAAATGCATTTATGTTAGATTCAGATAGTCTAGTGAAGCAAAAAATATGCAAAATATAAGTAAAATATTTAATGCATTTTATGATCCAATCTTACAATATTCAGATTTATATAGGCAAGTTGGCTTTACCCAGACAGTGATGATTTCAATTAAAGTGCACTGCATTGCCTTCAATGCAAAAAAAAAAGTCTGCCAATCAAAAACTAACATACAGCAGCGATGAAATGAATAGAACCAATGAAATCCCCACTTTTATTTATTAAATATCTCCATCAAATTCAAGAACATATTTAATAGGAAGTGATGTCAATTCAGTCAGGGACATACTTTCCAAAGGATAACTGCACATGCAATTTATTTTCTCAAAATAATCACTCTGTGCAGTAAATTAACTACATCTGTCTATCTAGCTAGCCATCTATAGTTTTCTATTGCCCTACATGATCGCAGTACTCATAAACAGCCAGCGGATGGGGGTCACCTGAGATCCCTCTGGGTATCTTTTTTTAAGGGCAAAACACTTACTTTTAAATACTATTGCATCCCAGTGGTCATACGGGCCACTTCTTTTAGGAAATAATAGTACGTCCTAATGTTGTTAAAGGGGTTAAAAAATGACAATGCTTTGATACAAGTGAAGCCATAATTAGTAAACTATAAAAAAAGCAAATCTAAAAGTCATTTTTGGCAGTGATGACTTGAGATCTCTCAACTTCCTCTATGATAATGAACATGAGATTAAAGTATGAATACAGTCAGTGAAACTATCTTAGTTCCTTTCCGAAGAAATTGTGACACCAGTGGCAGTCCATAGGGACAATGATGTTTTGTTGCATGACAAATATTTAAGAGGAGAGGAAATCTCATTATAGCAGAGTTTCACGTTACATTGTACAGCATTTTCCATTTTAATAAGTGGGAGCCTACAGTACCCATTTGTATTTCTTTGATAAATTGGTAATTTTAAAATATCAATTCCTCTGGATATGCCTTTTATTCAAGCTAATCAACTGACAATTTTCAAGGAGGAAGGCAATATTCTGAGTTACCTAATTAATAACCATGCTTGCTTACAGAGATCCATTGACTCTGACTGTCCTTGGTTTTGTTTTGCAACCTTCATCTCCTTTGCTGAAGGATGTATCCATGATAATTATTGTGATGCAAATGCCCAGAGGCAAACATGCCAGTATTTGATTAGAAAGTACACAACAACAAAAAACCAACAACAATATTCAAATTATGATTAAGGTTTTAGGGGAAGGGAATTCATACTTTGAAGGTTAACTTCAATTGTTAAGATTAACTTGTCAGCAAAAGAAATGACAATGTATTGCATACTCCTGATTTTCCAGGGACAGTCCTGGGATTTTGGAGCTTGCTCCGGTACTTTTATATCCCGGGAAATTGGCAGTTATGGTTGTTGTACAGGTGTAGGACCAGTTGGTTGTCCAGGTGTAGGACCAGTTGGGGAGATCACAGATTAATCTCTCTAACTGGCCAAAAATTAAGAGAACATGAGGATTGTCTCAGGGCTCCCTAAAGCCAGTGATTGTTGCTGAGTGCAGGGATATGATGTCACATGCCGGCGCTCAGCATGGAAGCCACACGCAGTGTGGAGGTGCTAAAGCAGAGGTCTGAAGAAGCAGACCTTGTGTTCCCACTACAGAAGAAAAAGCAGAGGGAGAAAGGTAAGAGATGGGGAGAAAGAAATGCGATGGGGAGAGGGGGGAAAGGGTGAAAGGAAAGAGATGAGAAGTGGGCAGAGGGAAAAAGGAAAGAGATGAGGACAAATGGAAGGCAGAAGGAGAAAGGTGAGTGATTAGGGAGAAAAGGTGGTAAATGTTAGTGAGAAAGGGAGGAGCTAAAGACAAATCACAGATAAAATGGGTAGGGGAGATAAAGAGAAAGGAGAGACTGTGAGAAAGGGAGGATATAATGAGAAACAAGAAAATGAGTAAATAAGAGGTAGGGATAGCTAAAGAACAGAGCGATAGAAAAGAGAGAAAACGTGTTTGTATTTTGAAGTGCAGTGTATATATGTGTGTATATATGTGGATGGGCAGGTGTGTATAAGTGTGGTGTATATGTGCGTGTATGGGCAGGCGTGTGTAAGGGCAGGGTATATGTATGTGTGTGTATGGGCAGTCAGGTGTAAGGGCAGGGTATATGGGTAGTGTATATATGTGTGTACGGGCAGAAGTGTGTGTGTATACAGTATGTGTATACAGTAGTGTATATATATAGATATACTGTATATATAAGTGTGTATACTGGCAGTGTATATGTGTGTTTATGGGAAGGCATGTGCAGGGGTAGGTTATATGTGTGTATGTGGGAATATGTGTGTAAGGCCAGGTGTGTGCACTGGCGTAACTACAGGGGTCGTGCCTCTAGGGGGCCCAGGGCGACCCCTGCGACCCCTTGTGTATGTGTATGTGCATGGATGTGTGTATGGGCAGACATGTGTTTATATGTGTACACGGGCAGTGTATATATATATATATATATATATATATATATACTGTATATATAAGTGTGTATATGGGTAATGAGTAAGTGTGTGTAATTTGTGTAAGTGTGTTTACATATGTTTTATGTTGGAAGGGGGAAAGAAGGGACAGACCAGTTGTGTGGAGGCAATGATGGCGCAGACCAGTTGTTTTCGCACCAGGACCCTGTGGCTTCTAGTTACACCTGGGTGTGTGTATATGTGAAGTGTAAATATGTATGTATATGGCCAGTGTATATGTGTGTGTATGGACAGTGTAAATGTGTGTTCCTGGACATTGTTTTCAAATGTTGGTAACTATGTGTAATGATCTGTGTCACACTACCAAGTTGATTAAGGTAAATAGAGAATAAATCCACAGCAATGGTTTGGTCCTAAAAAACCTAAAAACTCCCAAGACACGAGTAATGTGTGATAGGGTTATTGTATTCATATGCTGGTACCTGAATAGTACAAAGGCAAACTAGTTCAGCTACTACATTTTATTTAATATTATTATGTTTGTGGCCGGAAATTGCCACACATGGGGCTAGAAGAAGGCAAAGATAAGTTGGTATTCTACAAGGGATTCCTACAGATGACACAATTTAGTGCGACTTATCCTTTTTAATAAGATATGCAGATTGAAGTAAATAACACAATACCTTTACTTTTCCACTCATTGATTTCTGGGCCCAGAAAGTGACTACAAATTCAGGACAGTGTTTTGTCTCTGGATAAGGAAAAGTTGAATAGTTTACCACACCGTGGTCCCTTATTTGTGATATAAGCTGTTACATGACGTGATGCTCATCACTTCTGATTTAGAGCAATCAATGGAGTTAGTTCTGTTGGCACCCAGGAGTAAGAAAATCTTTTATGAAGTAAGCGAGTGATTCTCCCTAATACGCATCTCGTTTAGTCCCTAGTCTTTGTTTAGTCCCTAAAAAAAATCAAAATTATTCTAAGGGACCATAGTCCCTTCACCATAGCACTTTCATTTTTCCTTTCTGTTTACCCGAGGATCTATTAGTAAGATCAATATGTCAAAACAGCACTAAATTACTTAGTGTGTGTGTGGTGAAACATTGGTAGATACATTGTTTATTTACAGAAGATATTTTTAATTATGAAATTGTTTTAGTTTTATAGATCCTGCCTTGTACTTCACATTTTTATATGTACGATTGTTCTACTGTCTGAGATTAAATATTTAACTCCTTAAACGCTCCCACCAATTACTGTTTCTATATTTGTTTTATTGTGTACATTGAAAAGCCACATTTTTGGTGTTTTAAGGCAGCAGGTACATAATCCTACCCAAGAAAAGACCCTCTCTCTCCCTTCACTAAGCAGTATAGTAATTGTTTTTAACTCAACCATTGACTGTGCAAATAACCCCTTAAGGACCGGGCTCATTTTTCGTTTTGTACCCTGTGGGACCGAGGCTGTTTTGACACTTTTGTGGTGCTTGTGTTCAGCTGTAATTTTCTCCTCACCCATTTAGTGTACCCACATAAGTTATATATTGTTTTTTTCAGGACAAGATGGGCTTTCTTCAGATACCATTATTTTGATCGTATCATCTTATTTACTAAGTTGTAAGTTATAGGGCAATAAGTACAAGCAGCGTTTTATGATTTCCAAATCTTTTTTAACAAATCTGGTCAGTCTGCCTCCATCTCCTCTTTGGAACATCTTTGAAGCCGGTTAACTCAATTTAACCCATTCAAACCATATATTTTTTTCAACTAGACACCCCAGGGTATTCCAAATGCTGTTATTTTAACCCTTTCCATGCACCAATTATACAACTACACTTTGTCAAACTTTGTAATAGTAATTTTTTTTATTTTTTTTTCCACACAAATTGTACTTTAGTTATAGATATACAGGTGCTGGTATATGTCACTGTCAAACAACACCACAATATGTGTTCAGCAACATCTCCTGAGTACAGCGATACCCCACATGCATGGGTTTGTCAGATTGTTTGGCTGGTAAAAGGCTACTTTTGGGGCATGCGTAATTCAGGTGGTCATTTGGTCATTGTGCCTCCCTCTCCTCTTTGGAATATCTTTGAAGCCGGTTAACTCAATTTAACCCATTCAAACCATATATTTTTGAAAACTAGACACCCCAGGGTATTCCAAATGCTGTTATTTTAACCCTTTCCATGCACCAATTATAGAACTACACTTTGTCAAACTTTGTAATAGTAATTTTTTTTATTTTTTTTTCACACAAATTGTACTTTAGTTATAGATATACAGGTCCTGGTATATGCCACTGTCAAACAACACACCAATGTGTGTTCAGGAACATCTGCTGAGTGCAGTGATACCCGACATGCATGGGTTTGTCGGGTTGTTTCAGATTTAAAATGCCACATTTGGGAAGTGCGCTTTTTTTCTCCATTTTGGTCAGTCTGTACCTATGCCCTATCTTTGAGCTAGGCCACTCCAATTTACCCCATCAGCCATTTTTTTTATATATTAGACACCCCTTGGGTATTTGAAGTGCTTTTATTTTAACTCTTTGTTGAGATTTTTGAGAAATTTTAGCACTTGCTCAAAATAATAAACTTTATTTTTTAATTTTATTTTATTTTTTTAATACTTTTTTTATATTTTTTTTACACATTTTGCTGGTACTGGATGGTTCATCTAGTGACATCACTGCATAATTATTTTTAAATGTTAGCACATTTTTTTTAATTTTTTTTTCCATTTTTTATTTATTTTTATTTTTTTTGAATATTTTACGAATCACATAGTGATTAGAAAGCTGGGCTCCATTGACTTGCATGGTTGAATGCAGTACCTGTATTCAACCAGCAAGTGGAGCCAGTTCTCTAGAGGGTCTGGAGACCCTCTAGCGAACTTTTTCGTCTTTATTGTTTTATTTCCCGGGCCGCCGCCATCTTGCTTGATGGCGAAGATCACCGGCAGCGGCGGCTGTGACCGCTCTCCGGAGCGGTCACAGCCCACCCAGAGGTAAGTGTTTGGTGTCGCTGGATGCCTCCTGATCGAGGCATTCCAGCGACACCATTTAAGTTTAGGAGGCGATCGTTGATCGCCTCCTAAGCGCTTTTAAAACGGGCGTCCGCCGCCATACAATGTATGGCGGCTGTTGACGCACCGGGTAGGGGCCAGACATGGCCCCCGATGCCGATCTCGGCCTTGCTGAATTCCTCGACATCGAGGCATTGCAGCAAGGCCGTTTAAGCGAAGAAAGTGATCCTTGATCACTTTCTAAGCTTATTTAATTTTTTGACGGTTCAGGACCGTCAAAGGTCATTTAGTGACCTTCTTGTTATGACGGTCCTGAACCGGCAAAGGTCGCGAAGGGGATAATAATGTGGCATATTTAGGATAAGCAACAACACAAACACTATCATTACATTTTGTTTAGTTCAGCTTTTGCATATATATACCGTATTTGCTCGATTATAAGACGAGGTTTTTTTCAGAGCAAATGCTCTGAAAAATACGCCTCGTCTTCTAATCGGGGTCGTCTTCTAATCAGACCTCAAATAGAGGTCTGATTATGAGACTAAGATCCAGATCCCCCGCACCGCTGCAGGGGACCTGGATCCTCCTGTCTCCCCCCCCCATTTAACACCCCCCCCCACACACTTACCGGTGCTTCCTGCTGTATTGCCGGGGCAGCGGGTTGACGTCTACGCGTAGACAACGTCCGCTGCAGCCGGAAGGAGGTGTGGCTAGCAGCGGGGGTTGTCTGCGTCCGTCGCGGATACCTTCCCCGACTGTCGGGGAACTCTGATCTCTGACAGCCGGGGAAGGTATGCGCGACGGACGCAGACAAACCCCCGCTGCCAACTCCACCTCCTTCCGGCTGCAGCGGAAGGAGACGTCAACCCGCTGCCCCGGCAATACAGCCGGAAATTGGAAGCACGTGTGTGTGTGTGTGTTAAATGGGGGCATAGGGCATTTCTGGAATGCCTTATACCCCTATATGCCACTCTGGCACTTAGGGGGTTAAAAGGCATATTATGGGGCAGAGTGGCATATAGGGAAGTATAAGGCATTTCAGGAGGCAGAGTGGCGTTAAGGTGGCATTTAATAGAGCACTCTGCCTCCTGAAATGCCTTATACCTCCCAATATGCCACTCTGCCCCATAATATGCCTTTTAACCCCCTAAATGCCAGAGTGGCATATAGGGTTATAAGGCATTTCTGGAGGCAGAGTGCTCTATACAATGCCTTTTAACTCCCATAATGCCACTCTGCCTCCTGGAATGCCTTATACCTCCCTATATGCCACTCTGCCCTAGAATATGCATTTTAACCCCCAAGCCAGAATGGGATATAGGGGTATAAGGCATTTCTAGAGGCAGAGTGGCACAAAAGGCATACCATGGGGCACAGTGGCATATAGAGGGTTAAAAGGCATATCATGGGCCACAGTGCCATATTGGTGTGGCAAGCCTGGGGGCAGATGTGTGTTACTGGGGGACAGGTTGGAAAATACAAGGAAATAAAAACAAAAAAAATATTTTTCTCAATCATAGCTTTTATTTAAAAAAATAGTTTACATGAATTAACATTTTTTTTCAACTATTTATCTAATAAGGATGTACTATTATGTTCTTGAAGAAATGCCCAATCGACCCTGGTGGCATGAAAAATAAATAACATGCCCTACAAGGTCCCACTAAGGTCTGGCTCTTACCTAGGGGTCGCTCTCTCAGAGTATTTATATAACCATCTAAAAAGTAATTCAGATAGGACATTTCAAAACAGCATCATATTCAAGTGGAATTCTAGCTTGAATTATATCCTACTGGATAAACTTTGATTTACTTATCATTATAACTATTCTTGCCAACTTTAACTTCCAGCTAAGCATGAATCTTCATGCACCTGTCATAAAATATATCTTAAAAACGGATGAAAGCATAGCATGTATTCCTCCTGCATATCGTACATAGCAGTAAGTAGACATATCTCTTCCTTAACACTTCATTACAACAAAGAAATACTTATTTAAGTACTTGAGGGCAGACAAATTGTGGATAATTGGATCCTTATTAGTTTTACATTCATTGCTAATTTGCTAGAGGATGGGCTGAATAACAAAGTTGTTTTTAAGCCTGGGGTATGTTCTGCTTTGTGGGAATGCAGAGAATCCTTCTTATTAAAACACAGAATGTTATTCTCCTACTGTTATTGCTAATTATTACAGCAATTAATCTGCTGGGTGATTTAGTGCTTCCTACCAAACAGAAAAATTACAGTGTTTGTATGCTATATATAATTTGCTAGGACCTGCTACCCCAAGCCATATAAAAAGGAAAAAGTGAACAACAGGGCTAACAGACGTTATGTGTGCTGATTAGTGAAACTAATCAAAGGCTAGTGCCTAGTGGTGGAACTGGTTCTGGGCCTGTTTTTCAATTGCTGACAATAGTTAATTACCAAACCTATTTTTGATCCCAATGTGGCCCTGTCAGGGGCAAGGCTTCTATCATACATTCTCTATTATCCAACTGCTGCGCATGCTAAGGGAACCTTAATACTATATTCAATAATCAGTACTACATTAGAGACTATTTATAGCTTTAATCGATGAAAACCCAATTCCTGGCTGATAACAGGTTTTCATTTTAGATTATATTTTAACTTGTCTGGGCTTGGAACAAATGTAGTCATTAAGTAAAAATTCTGTCAGTTATACAAATTAGGGCTGAAACAACGAATCGATAAAATCGATAATAATCGATTATGAAAATCGTTGTCAACGATTTTCATAATCGATTAGTTGAATAGATTTTTATCGATTTATAAAATTATGTTTTTCAGAGCAAATGCTCTGAAAAACTGCCGTCCTTCTATAATCCGATCTCAAATAGAGATCGGAGTATAACTCTAGAATCCATTCTCCGCTTCTCCCCTCCCCTCCCCTCCCCTTCCGCTTCTCTCCTCCACTTCCGCTGGAGCTTCTATTACTGAACCCGGTGTCACGTGACCTTCCGGTGCGGCTTCCATCATGGAAGTCCCAACGGAAGCGGAGGGGAGAAGCGTCTGTCTGCGCGCATCGCACAGACCCCTACCGGGGATCCAGGTCCCGTGCAGCGCTGCAGGGGATTTGGGTTTTAGTGCGCAATGTGAGCAACCTCAGCTACTTCCCTTCACTTCTACCTTCCCCACCAGGGGTTAATATAGCAGCAGAAGAAAAATGGAGCAAGTAAGCACCACTGGGTAAGGTAAGCATGGAGTAATATCTTTATTTTTATGCTTATTTGCCCTGTGTTTCTTTTGTTGATATATTAACCCCTGGTGGGGCAGGTAGAATTTTTTCAGGATCTATTAATTATGTCTGTGCATTCTTTAATTTGTGTTTTTTATTTTTTGATTGCTGTCATATATGATTTATTGTTTGTATTGTCCATATATTTATATATATATTTATATTGTATTGTGTATTACCCTTTTTTTTCTATATTTATTAAAGCATATATTTTATGCCTATTTTAGCGCTGTCAGTTTTTTTAATATCAGGGGGCACAGTGTCATAAAGGGGCTATGAGGCATATCAGGGGGCACAGTGGGATATAGGAGGTGTAAGGCATATCAGGGGGCACAGTGGGATATAGGAGGTGTAAGGCATATCAGGGGGCAAAGTGGGATATAGGAGGTGTAAGGCATATCAGGGGGCACAGTGGCATATAGGGGGTATAAGGCATATTGGGGCACAGTGGCATATTGAGGTAAAGGGAATATCAGTGACATATTGGGTATAAGGCATATAGGGGGTTATAAGGCATATCGGGGCACAGTGGCATATAGAGGGTATAAGGCATATCAGGGGGCACAGTGGCATATAGGGGGGTATAAGGCATATTGGGGCACAGTGGCATATCAGGGGGCTATAAGGCATATCAGGGGGGCACACTGGCATATAGGGGGCTATAAGGCATATCGGGGCACAGTGGCATATCAGGGGCAGAGTGGCATGTCAGTGGCATATAGGAGGTATAAGGCATATTGGGGGGCACAGTGGCATCTCTTGTACATAGGAGGTATAAGGCATATATGGGGCAGAGTTGCAAGCTGGGAGTGAGATGTGCATAACTGGGGGGGCAGGTTGGCAAATAAAAGAAAATATAAACAAGAGGCATTTTTCCTCATAGTTTTTATTAAATATGAAATAAATATACTTTACATGAATTAATATTTACTAGTAAAACTTAGAGAAATAGTGTGTTTGGGTTCCTTTAAATATAGCTTTATTATTATGTCAGTGTTAATGACACATCTTAATGTAAATTATAAGTTTTTATTTTAAAGGAAAAATGTCCATATTGGGTTTTTTTATCCGATTAATCGATTAATTGAAAAAATAATCGGCCAACTAATCGATTATGAAAAAAATGGTTAGTTGCAGCCCTAATACAAATTTCAAGAAAATGTATCCTGGAGGCAGTTAGCTAAAATCACTTAATAAGCTCGTAGTTTATTCTCAAGTACTTGCCTGTAAGTTTGCAGATTCAAATACCATATTTGCTTGATTATAAGAGGACCCTGATTATAAGACGACCCCCCAAAATTTGAATATAAATGAAATAAAAGAAAAAGCCTGAATATAAGTCTACCCTATAAGTAAATATTTATTCACATGTAAACTATTTTTCATATTTAATAAAAACTATGATTGAGAAAAATGCATTTTTTGTTTTTATTTCCTTTTATTTGCCAACCTGACCCCAGTTATGCACATATGCCCCCCAGATATGCCTTATACCTCCCTTATATGCCACACTGCCCCCTAGATATGCCTAATACCTCCAATATGCCACTCTGCCGCCAAATATGCCTTATACCCCCTGTATTCCACTCTGCCTCCCAGAAATGCCTTATACACCCCTATATGCCACTCTGCCTCCCTGATATTCCTTTTAACTGCCTATATGCCACTCTGCCTCCAGAAAGCCCTTATACCCCCCATATGCCACTCTTACCCTTCCCCGACTTACCAGTGCATCCCTAGACTTGTCCCCCATGCATCAGATTCCTTGGTGTCTAGTGGGGCAGCCGGTGGAGGTCTGTGCGATGCACGCAGACAACCTACACTGCTGCTGCCGGCACTTCCGCTGCGGCTTCTATGAATGAACACCGGAAGGTCATGTGATGCCGGTGCTCCGTCATATATATATAAGCCCCAGAGGAAGTGCCGGCAGGTTGTCTGTGCACCTCGCACATACATCCACTGGCTGCCAGAGAGGAGGATCCAGGTCCCCTGCAGCGCTGTGGGGGATCTGGATCTTAGTCTTGTAATCAGACCTCTATTTGAGGTCTGATTAGAAGACGACCTCGAATATAAGACGATGGTTATTTTTCAGAGCTCTGAAAAAAACCTTGTCTTATAATCAAGCAAATATTGTACTTACCAGTGTCTTATCATTGTATGCCCCCAGCTAAATTGACTTCTAATCAGGTTACTGTTATACACCAGGGCCCTAGATCAGATCCCAGTGGAAAATATTTGGATGTTGAAAAGAGGTTTTCAGTAACTCAAAATACACTATTTTCTATTTCAGTGTTTTCAGTTCTGGTCAATATGACTTATTTTTCAGACTGCTTGCAGCTTTGGACCCAACACATTAAAATTGTTATAAAAAAACAGATGTAAATTAAGATTATCACTGCCCATCTAATGTCCCCTGAAGCCAGCGGCGTAGCTCGAAACCACAGGGCCTTGGTGCGAAAATTGCCATGGGACCCCCAACTTTAACAGCTGGTCTGTACCATCATTGTCCCTAAACAGCTTGTCTGTGCTTTCTTTGTCCCTTGCCCACCTTCCTACATGCACTTTGACACACATATGTAAACGTACTTGACTCATACTCACTAACAAACACGTACACATTCATTCTAACACACACTCCATCTCACCCCACTTACACATCCGTACTCACACACACAATTACACATCCATGCTCACACACACACAATTACACATCCATGCTTAAACACACACACAACCATGCTCACACAGACAATTATACATGCATGCTCATGCACACGATTACACATCCATGCGAACACAAACAATTACACATGCCTGCTCACATACATACATATATACAAACCCATATACATATATGCCACCTCCCACCCGCCCTCTCACCACTCTTGCAGCTTGGCTGAAACCATTTGAAACGCTCGTAAGATACATAATACTGTAGTTGGAGACCGCAAAAAAGCGAGGGTGACGAATGATGGGTTTGCATTAAGTAAAAACAACTTAATTAGCAAATTAAATTGCAAGATGCTTTCTGAGAGCCACCGGCTCTGCATGCTAACGGTTATCCTGCCACTTACTCCTTCTGTATATTTCCAGTTCCAGAGATATCACGAAAAAAAGTGTTCCTCACTACAGGAGCAGTGAAAGACGTTGTGGCTTACACTGACACTATGACATTATATATATATATATATATATATATATATTAGTTTAATGTCTTAAAATTTGTATCACTATAAATGTTTTTTTATCTAATGTAAAGAAATGTCTATTCCAGTAGAAATTTACTCATGTAATAAATCATCCTGCTTAGTCTACTTGTATTTGTACTTAGATATTATAAGGGACTGACAAAAGGAAAGGCATCATTCGGAGTAATGAACAAGAAGGTTGAAATATTCTGATTCTACCCTTGAAGCGATCAATTGAAGAGTTCAACGTGATGTTTTTTTTAATAATGCTATAAATTAAGTTGTGATCCATGATAATAGTCATTTTCCAACAGAAATTGTGATACAATTGTTAAAATGCGTTAAAGGAATCTTTCACTCCACTTCCAGAAAGGTATGCAGAGCTGATTTTGTGCAATGATAACATCATGCATTAAACTATCATTAAATATGCTTAAAGTCTTAAAATACCATAAGCTACATTTCGGTATGTTCCAGTTGGTTGCTGATTTGTAACTATTTTGGGTTGTAATGAAGGGGTTTTCCATCTGCACATCTTAAAATTGAAGGCTAAATACAAAGTTTTTAAAAAATCCGATGCTTCCTACTTTTAAAACATATGTCTAGCAAATTAGTGGAATGGGAACATCCTAATTGTCATTGTGAATAATAATTAAAATAGGTAAAATATTTCCAAGCATCAGTGAATGAAACTGTAAAACGTTAAGTTTTCCAGCAGCTGCTTCCATCTACTGCGCTAATGTTCCAATGACCTGAAAGGGCTGTGGCAAGTACCCATTGTACCTTATTAAGGTTTGTTTGCTTAGTTGAAGAACTACTCACGTCTGCATCTACTGTTGTAGAATTTGTGAAATGCATTTTTATAATTTTACAGTACGATGGATGTATTTCATCTGTTCATGACCCATTGCACTCTAAAGCAAACCATCTCTGTTTCTAAACAACTGTAAACCAACACATAATATCAAACTTAAGTGAAGCTGGATACTGCAGTGATAGTAGTAAAAATGGGATGTCCCCTTTGTCAGTGTCTCCCCTGTCCAGTTCATTATGAGAGTCTAGAACATCAGTGGTCCTTATAGGGTCAGTTTATCAATGTCTTGGTCCTTAAAGTCTTGGTTTCTCTAGAAACACCAGGGATGGAATGCCAGACAAGATTACTCCCTGGTTTCACATTCCTTTTTTTTATATTAACTATATGCAGGAACATGTTGCATTTAAAAACATTTATTTTCCACCATGAATGATGTCCTTTATACACATATGTCGTGTATTACGCATATGGTTTCAGAGGAAGGCACTACTTGTCCTAGAAGAACAATGCAATTTGGGTGTGTACAGTAATCATGGGAACAGGCAAATGGGATTGAACCCATAGCACTCACAGCTCACAGCACTCGAGGAACTGCTAGGTAATCTCACAAGAACATAGAGCCCATAGAACTCACTGCCCTCACAGACATACTGGTACAGGAGGGAAGAGGGTCTTGTACAAGCTTACATTCTATTTATTGAAATCTAAAGCAACAAAAAGATCACCTTAAAGTGTGCATAAGTATCCATATAATTTGAGAAAAAATAAACCATTGTCAAAGCTGCACAATGTATATTGAGGTATACATGTTGGTTCATCGCTCCTGACTTCCCTTGCCTCTTGTACTGCGGATGTGGCACTTTGTGTATTAAATGGGTATTAAAACTCATTGCACCCCAAAATAATACAGTATACAGAGTTAAGTATTAAGCATTTTGTATTGTTATTATTGACAATACCAAAACTGCATTGTCCATAGTTCTTTTGCAGCTGTTTTAACCTCCTACAAGCAGGTGGCGATCGCTATGTTCTCAGCCTCAGTAACTGTAATTGGTACCATGGGAACACCTCAGTGGTTCAGTACTACAGAGGCCAGCACTGAATGCAGTTAAGAGAGATAGCAACAGAGCGCCCAGAGTAAAGCAGAGTCATTTATCTGTTTTCAGATGAGAATCACAAAATAAATGGGTTGCACCTGAACAAGCTCCATCTTTTTGTTCTAAAAATGCAACACGGACATTTAGGATTGAGCCCCTCTAAGATCCCTAAAATGCCCAAGCTTGCTGTAAAAAGTAATTAACATATAAACTAGCAGACATCGATGTCTTAGTCTTCAACAATAGTTCATTATATAAATCATGAATGGAAAACTCAATGCAGGAGCTGTGGTTCATCGTGTTAAAAGTTCATAGAAAAAGAAAGCGATCAGAAACTTCCGGTGCAAAATGTCTCTATAGTCCAACCTTGCACAATAATCTGTGCTTAGTTGTTAGGCTTCATCACTGATTGCATGGAGTTCATTTGGATTCAAAAATGTTGTCTTAGGCTATAATTTAGTATTTACAGTAACCACAAGAACAAGTGGACATTTGGTAACTATATGTCTGAACATTCTTTATGGGACATTTAATTTGTATATAACATCCATTTTGTTTACTTGAGACCTACAATAAAACATGCTTATTTTGTTATGAAATGCCAAAAACTTTGGACAATGGATTCTTGCTGTTTCAGACAAGAACAAACAATAAATCATAAATTCTGAGAGTAAAAGCCTTCTGAACCTCCTTAAAACCAGGTTTACTTTAACCTTTTCCATACTAATTATTTCTAGTACCTTATGTACCGTAGGCTTTTTTCCATTTTTACCAAATGTTGGTTTAATCAAGATTTCCCTTTTCTATGTTTGATTTACCCACACAAATTATACAGTGAAGGAAAAAAATATTTGAACCCCTGCTGATTTTGTACGTTTGCCCACTGACATGATCAGTCTATAATTTTAATGGTAGGTTTATTCCAACAGTGAGAGACAGAATAACAACCAAAAAAATCCAGAATAACGCATTTCAAATGAGGTATAAATTGATTTGCATTTTTCTCAGTGAAATTAGTATTTGATCCCCTATCAATCAGCAAGATGTCTGGCTCCCAGGTGTCTTTTATACAGGTAAGGAGCTGAGATTAGGAGCACTCTCTTAAAGGGAGTAAAATGCAAATCAAGTTATAATATATTTGAAATGCGTTATTCTGGAGTTTTTGTTGTTATTCTGTCTCTCACTGTTCAAATAAAATGAATTAAAATTATAGACTGATCATGTCTTTGTCAGGGGGCAAACGTACAAAATCAGCAGGGGATCAAATAATGTTTCCTTCACTGTACGTTTTTTTTTCAGAATCAAATAGGGCTTTCATTAGAAGCCAAAGGAACATGCAAAAAAATGTGAATGCTAGTATGTCAATACTAAAATATACTAACATTTTAGTTAGAATTTCTTCTACAAAGTAGGTGCCACTGATAAACAATGACCAAATGTATGTTCTGCAACACCCCATTGTTACAGACACATATTTTTATTTTTAAGAGTGCCACATTCATCCTTTACATCATGGGCATCCAACATGCGGCCTGCCAGACATCAAGGTATGGCCCGCATGAGATCGCCACACCTGGGCACTCTCAATATCAGGTGCACAGTGAGAGGGAGGGAGTCTGTGCCGGCTGAGTCTCCCCACCTTCTCCGCCTACTGCTTCCATGTTCCTGTCTCCTCTCCCGCAGCTCCACTTCTTCTCTCTCTCTCTATTTTTTAAGACTTTACAAACTCGAGGTTTTGCAGGACAAGAAGGTAGCATTGGTCAGGGCTGCCATCTGTAATATGGTCTCCCCCTGTTTGGCTGCAGGGGTGAGGCTAAGCACTTGCATAACATGACCCCATGGTAGAAGACAGGCAGTGGCGCGGCAGGTCTCTACCACATCAGTGGGAGGGAAGGTAGTGTGTATACTATAGTGTCAGAGTCAGTGTGTATGTGTGTATGTATAGTGGTATATTTAGTGTGTGTATACAGTAGTATCAGTGTATCTGTGTATATGTATAGTGCTAGAGTCAGTGTGTGTATACTTTAGTGCTAGAATCAATATGTGTGTGCAGGGGCGTACCTAGAGTATTTGGCACCTGGGGCGGATCCTGTATGTGGCACCCCCCCCCACTTTAAAACTGCATAGCTTCTACCGTTATATACCGGCGCAGACACTGAAGTTGGTACAGCATAACACTTACTGTTATCATTATATACTGAGGCAGATATTGACGGTGGTACAGCATAACACTTATCACTATATACTGAGGCAGAAATTGATGGTGGTACAGCATAACACCTATCACTATATACTGAGGCAGACATTGACGGTTGTACAGCATAACACCTACCACTATATACTGAGGCAGACAATGAGGGTGGTACAACATAACACCTATCACTATATACTGAGGCACACATTGACGGCGGTACAGCGTAATCCCTATCAATATACATTGAGCCAGACATTGACAATAGTGCAGCATAACTCCTATCACTATATACTAAGCCAAACATTGATGTGGTGTAGGCCTACCACTTTATTAGTAGTAGGGATGCACCGAAACGAATTCTGGACTGAAACCGAAAATGCAGCATTTACCTGGCTGAAACCGAATATGGGCCCCCCCACACCATAAAAAAAAATCTAACACTTTTATTTCAAGTAAGTAACACACCAAAATAGGAAAAAACAATTAAATAACAATATTAATATATATATATATATGATTGTTAACAGCAATCACATTTCTATCATGCCCAGGCATACCTAGATTCCAGGATGTACTCACAGACTTGGCATGATAGGAGTATGATTGCCCTATCTACCCCTTCTGTCCTACCTACCCCTTCTCACTCCCTTCTCCCTATCTACCCCCTATCCCCCCGTCTCACTCCCTTCTCCCTATCTACCCCCTCCTAACTATCTACCCTCTCCCACTTTGAAGTTCACTTACCTTTCAGGAGTCCTGCGGTGGGGGTGCAAGGCCTCTGTCTCCCAGCTCTGCCACTGTATGGAACAGTATAGAGTGATGGGAGTTATGATGTACTAGAGCATAATTATATAATGAAAAATACATTGGAAATGGTACAGCATAACACCCATCACTCTCACACACTTACCAATCCGCACATATACCAATCCACACACACCAATCCACACATACCAATCCACACACACACCAATCCACATATATACCAATCCACATATACCAATCCACACGCATACCAACCCACACGCGTACCAATCCACACACATACCAATCCACACATATACCAATCCAGACATATACCAATCCACACATATACCAATCCACACATATACTAATCCACACACATACACCAATCCATACATATACCAATCCACACATATACCAATCCACACACATACCAATCCACACACATACCAATCCACACACATACCAATCAACTCTCACTCACTGAATGCTCTCCTACCTTTCCTCTTTTCTCCTTACAGCTTGTTTTCCTCCTCTTCGCTCCTCTTCTTCAGTTCTTCTGTCTTCTTTCGGGTCAGAGGTCACGGACAGCAGTGGGCGCGGCTTCAGTGTTGTGCGCCGGGATCTGACAACAAATCCTGGCGCACAGCAGCTGTTGCCGCGCGGATCGCGAAGGAGCGGTATCGGAGGTCTTTAACAGACCTCCGGCTCCCTTGAGTGGTTTTAAGCCGGGTTCAAGGGTTGAACCCGGCTTAAAATCACTCAAGGGAGCCGGAGGTCTGCTAAAGACCTCCGATACCGCTCCCTTGCGAGCCTGCTCCTCCAGCGGCGGACATTGCTCTCCGTCTCTGGAGGGGTGCCGGCAAGTTGGCACCCCCCTGATGAGCGGCACCCGGTGCGGACAGCCCCCCCGCCCCCCGCTAGGTACGCTACTGTGTGTGTGTTTAAATTACAGTACTAGAGTCTATGTGTCTGCTGTATTGTAGTGCCAGATTCAGTGTGTATTCATATATAGTGTGCATATTTTATATAAGTATAGTATGTGTGTGTTGGATAGTGTGTGCATGTGTATAAGTGTGGTGTTAGCATGTGTGTGTGTTACTATATGGCATTAGTGTGAGTTTGTATGTTGGCATATAGTGTGTGTTAGTGTATGGTGTTAGCATACGTGTATATGAGTGTATGGCATTAGCCTGTATGCACTACTGTAAAGTGTTAGTATTTGTGAGCAAATGATGTTAGTGTGTGTCACTGTATAGCATTAGAGTATAGAAGTGACAGGCACAGTGATCTCCATTCCAGGTATATTCATGTTGCTTCATTTATGATTAATAATGTACTAATGCATTTATCAACTTTATTTAATGAACGTTGAATTGAGTTTTCTCCAATTTAATATATTTATCAATTTATTTACCAATGTAATATTTATCAATTATTAACCTGAGTTACCAATAATTTGATGTATTAGTTTATCAGCTTATTAAATGGATTCATATTTTCACCTATTCATTTAGCATTTCGTTATCAAGGAACCAAATTTGTCAATCTCTCGCTCTCTCTTTCTCTCTCTAAATAGACTGTAAGACTGTAAGCTTGCGAGCAGGGCCTCCCTAGCTAATGTATCAGTTTGTCTTAGTCTGCCAGTTCTAGTCTGCTAGTTTTGTCATACCTTTTGAATGTATGTATTGTAAGAGGTGCTAAGTTAATTGTTGGAGCTATTTAAGTAAAAGTTTATAATAATAATAATAACAAATATAAAAACAGTGGAGGCCCATATAATACATTGTTGACCAAAACAAGATCACCTCTTATAGCCACTTAGATAGACTAGGATTAGTTTAACACTTTCCTGAAGTAGTTAACTATACACAACACACCACTTTTGAGTGCAAATTATATTGTGCACATTTGCCATTATTCTGGAATGACAGTTGAACAGATATGTCAGCAGAGATTATTTTATGACTGTCTTTAATATTGTTCAAAGTTACTTGGAGAACATTTTAGCTAAGGTAATGAGTTGAAATGTCCTGGAAGTAATTGCTGGAAGTGCTGGAGAGATGAGAATTTAACTACAGCTGACAGTGGGAATTCTCTGTGGACTGAACTTGTCAATTGCTTTCTAAAATAAAATAAAAAGAAAAAAACTGAAAACATTTTGGGAAATGATGATGGTCTCCTGCAGGAGAATGAAAATCTTTGTATACTCTCTCACTTAGCCTGTTGCCTTTCTTCTGTCAGTTGTCCCTGGGGCAGATCTTTTGTTCCTTGCCTTTACACATCGTGGATTTATTCTGTAGCATTGATTAATGAATATTCATGTTGACGGAATTGTGATGACTGCAATGAATGCCTGCAAGGAGTGGAATAGTAGATTCATTTGTATTTCCAGTTTCAATAGAAAATTCATTTAATTAGCTAGAATTAATACAGTCACACTCATATGTATGAGATGAATCCACCCATGTACTCCAATTGTCTTGTTTGACTTTGATGCAGTCTGTGTGAAATCAAACAAAACTACATGGATGAATATCCTGTTTGAAAGAAAACATAATAAGGAAAAATTAAATTGTCTTATACATAATAGAAAATGGATGCAATTGTAAGGGGAAAGACATATTAATTTAAAGGGGACACTTAGCTATGATGTGCATTAAAGTGATATTATATTGGAGTTTATTGCACAGGAAAATTGGTGAGAACTGCTGGGTTATTATATGACACTAGCATAAAAATATATATTTTTTATCAAAATCTTTAAAAATAATGTAACATAAAGAGCATCTGTCATTAAAGAATGACAGTGTTACTTTATAGAGGGTAACAATGAAATAGGACTCGCCAAATGTGGGGTACTTTGGCATAGTGGTGGGTTAAGCAATATATGGTGATGTAGTGTGATGGAATCCCCAATACTTATGCCATAGATAGGTCTTTTGAATGGTATTCACTAGGCATGTGCTGAATTTCTTGCTTTGCTTTGTGTACTTATTGGTCATTTTTATTCTACCAGTGACCCAGGAATGCCTTTTTATGCTTTTACGGTTGTGCACTCCTCTATTTTTGATTTCCAGAGAATGCTTTAAATTGCATGAAAGCCTTATTGGGTGAAAATAAGCAGCCTTTCAAAAAAAAGGGTGGATACCTTTCTAGGTTTTCAGGGTTCTAATTATTTAATTGTGTTTGTCATGTTGATCAAGATATGAAACACTGGCGTAACTACAGGTGTGACATGACCTTCCAGTGCTCCGTCAAAGCCCCGGCAGCAGCGGAGACTGTCTTAGCTCATCGTGCAGAAGTTCACCGACTGCCAGTGCCAGTGCCTGCTGCTGGCGGGGCTTTGACGGAGCATTGGAAGGTTATGTCAAGCCTGTAGTTACACCAGTGTGGGATACGCGCAGATAACCGCCGCTGCTGCAGGCAGAGAAGCAGCAGAAGTTGTCTACGCGCAGATGTTCACCGGCTGCCCCGCAAGACACCATGGAGTCTGAGGATGCATTGGTAAGTCTGGGGGAGGGAGGCAGAGAGGCATATCAGGGTGGTATTAAGCATATCTGGAGGGCAGAGTGGCATATCAGGGGTTATAAAGCATATCTGGGGGCAGAGGGGCATATCTGGGGAGCAGAGGGGCACATCTATAAGTAAGGTGCATTATGAATTAAGGGGGAGGACCTTAAAATGGCTATTGGCTTTCCAAATTTCTGTTTGTATAACCAATGCTGACTAACTGTATAATAGATACCAAAAATTTTAAAATACATGTATTCCAGTTCATTAGATAAAATGCTGCTTTACCATTCCACTCATTCTCTCAAAATTTTTCTCTAGTTATGCCCCTGGTATGAATGGTAATTTTTTTTTTTACTAAAACATGACGTAAAGTCATGATTTTATGAAAGACACGGAGGCGAATATTGTGCATTAACCCTTTCTTTACTCCAAACAGCAGCAAAGAAAAAATAACATTGATAGGAAAAAACCAATAAACAAGAGAGGATACATAACCCCTCCCACATAATAATCATAACCATAACAATATATAAAGAGCAGTACAGCCCACAATCTTCCTCTTTCTTTGTCCGTTACACGACTCGATCCACAAAGCAGGAAAAGGCGACTGAACAAAATCTGGAAAAGTTCAACACAACTGTAGAAACGCAAACTCTTGAAGAAAGAGAAAACTTCCTCAAACCAGAATCCAAGACCAAGAGGAGGTCAGAAAACTCAACCTGGAAGAACAAAAAAGGGGGGACAGAGAATGTGGAATTGATTAGTCCAAGAAATTGACACTGAAAACATTCCATATCCACACACATATGAAAAAGGCGATGCAATGAACCAGAGACGCTCGAAATGGCAAGTCAAACAAAGTACATCCTGCAAAAGGAATAACATCATACAATGGACACATCCAAGAAAAGAAAAACAATTAAACATCAAACCTGTCAACTATGGGCCCACAGAGCCTGTTGAAGAAGACAGTAAAACACCAAAGAGTAACCAAAGGGAGGGACAAAAATAATTTAGAAGTAGGAGACGGAAGAAATAGTTGTAAGTGGAGGGACAATATTCGCCTCCGTGTCTTTCATAAAATCATGACTTTACGTCATGTTTTAGTAAAATCTAATAATTTTATTTCAAGACACGGAGGCTCATATTGTGCAAGTTTAAAGCTGAGAGATAACAGAAGAAAACACATGTTCGATGGGTTTAAAGTAAAACTCTTTAAAAGTGGATTCCCGAGACCAATCCGCTGAACGCAGGAGATCTTCCAGGCGGCCCCCCAACGCCATAGATTTGGATGCTGCCTTGCTCCTGGTGGAATGAGCACCAAATTTGGAGACGTTGATGCCAGCTAGAATCATAACCCATTTAATCCAGCGAGATAACGTAGGCGATGAAATAGGAAGGTGAGGATGCCTGAAAGACAAAAATAATTGCGGGGAATCCACGGTCCTGAACTGAGAGGTACGGTCCTCATACTCCCTAAGACACTGAACCGGACACAAAGCAGCATTAGCCGTGAACGCCTGGTAAATGACAGATTTAATTACAGTCTTAGTGCGGCGTGAAATGTCAAACCTAACCCCCTCCGGAACAAAAGATCTGGCGTTCCAGTCCAGAGCCCGGACATCAGAAACCCGCTTACACGAGATGAGACAAAATAACATGGCCAATTTTGCCGACAGCTGTCTTAGAGAAAGATCAGAATTTGGAGGCCACGATAAGAACAGGTTCAACACCACGTCCACGTCCCAGGTGGAAGAATATTTAGGTTTAGGAGGTCTGTATTCCTTTAAGGAGGCGACAGATTACCGCGTGCCTACCAACCGGGACACCGTCAAAACCCAAATGTGTCGCGGAGATGGCTGAGCGGTAGAGATTAATAGTCCTGTAAGCTCTCCCCTCGTCGAAAAGGGATGAAAGAAAATGAATAACCCAGGTTACAGGGGCTGAAAAGGGATCCAAACCCCGTTCCAAGCACCAAGCAGCCCAAGTTTGCCAGGCTGCACGGTAAGATCTGTGAGTGCCTGGTGCCCAAGCTCTTGCCAATAGCTGCTGAGCTGATTGCGAAATGCCAGGGAGCTGCCAGGAACTCCGGAAACCAAACACGCCTGAAGTGAAAGGCTGCCCTCCTGAACCAGAGGGTGAGGGGATCCGTAAGGATCCTGAAGCAGTGGGAATGGCGAGTGCAACACCCGAGGTGCCACCACAATCAGGTCCAGGAGACTGGGAAACCATGGCTGCAACGTCCAGAATGGTACCACGATCACCACTGTCACCTGTTGCCGACGGATCTGGAGAAGCGCTCTGGAAATCATTGCAAAGGGGGGAAAGGCGTAATGACGACTTCCGGACCAGTCCTGAAGGAAAGCGTCTACAGCGAGAGCTTCTGGGTCTGGTCGCCAGCTGTAGAAAACTGGGAGCCGTGAATTCAGCCAAGAAGCGAACAAGTCTATGTGGACCGGACCCCACAGATCCATAATAGATGAGAAAACTGGTTCCGACAGGGTTCCTCCGCATCTCGCACCCCAACCGTGAAGGCTGGCATCCGACTCTATGGACAGCTCTGGTTGGAGACCAAATATCGCTTTGCTATTCCACACCGTCATGTTGGCTAACCACCAACGAAGTTCGTCCATAGTCTGAGAGTCCAGGTCGATGAAATCCGCATAGGAAGCACCCTGGCAGAGATGACAGATCTTGAGGGGCTGTAACACCCTCTAATGGAGTGGGGCAGGAAAGATCGCTTGGATGGAAGCCGACAATAATCCAATTATCCGGGCCAGATGACGTATGGAGATGGTACATAGGCGTAGGACCCTGCGGATCTCCTTCTTGATGGAATGCATCTTGGAGGTTGGAAGGCTGAGGAAGCCCTTCGTGGAATCTATGACGAATCCTAGAAACTCCAACCGTCTGGTAGGAACGAGATGGGATTTCTCCTTGTTGATAAGGAATCTGAGGTTCTGTAGTAACTCCATCGTCCATCGTCCATTGGACATGCAATCTCAACACTTTTATATCCTGCGCCATAATGAGCATGTCATCTAGATATATAATCAGACGAACCCCCCGGGAACGAAGAAGGGCTATGACTGGCTTGAGCAACTTGGTGAAACACCAAGGAGCCGAAGAGAGCCCGAAAAGCAGGCAAGTAAAACGCCAAGACACCTCGCGCCAAGTGAAGTGGAGGAGATTTCTGGACTCCTCTGTCACCGGAACCGTGAGGTAAGCGTCCATGAGGTCTATCTTGACCATCCAATCGTTTATGGAAAGGAGGTCTCTCAACAGGTGGGTACCCTCCATTTTGAAATGTCGGTAGCGTACGTGGCAATTGAGACGACGGAGGTTGATAACGGGTCTTAGACCACCACCCTTTTTGCGGACCAGGAAGATATTGCTGATGAAACCTGGGGTGTTTGAAGGGACACGTTCTATCGCCCATTTTTCCGCCAGGTTGGAAATTTCCTCATCTACCAATTTGGCGTCTTGTTGAGAGAAACGGAAAGGCTGCGGAGGGGGATTTAGAGGTGGTAACCCAACTAACTCGATGACATAACCCTGCACTGTGTGCAGGATGCAGGCGTCGGACATTATTGACTGCCAGACCTGTAAAAAATGGGTGGGTCTGCCCCCTACAGGACATAGGAAAGAACGGGGAACATAAATACAACTTACCTGTTGGTCGGCGCGTGAATTGCGATCCACGTTGACCTCTTGCCCTCCAAGGACGTCCGCGTTGCGGGAAGAAGGGGGCCCGGACACTTTAGGAGTCTTGGTAGGCGGGGCGGTGCAAGGAGTAATAGGAATAGGAGCCTCGGTTTGTGCGAGACGAGCCTTGGGAAGAACGGCCGGACAGACGGCCCCTGCCTCTGCCAGCCCTGGGAGAAACCTGCTGGTTAAACACTTTGCGCATGGATGTCTGTGCCTTATCCAGAGCGGTAAAAGCTCCCACATAACGGCCTAGGTCCTTAATAAAGGAATCTCCGAAAAGCATGCCCTGAGTTTCACTGCCCATCTCTGTTAAAGCCAGGTTGGCCAATTTAGGTTCAATCTTAAATAGAATGGCCTTGCGCGTTCTATAGAGAGGGAGGTGTTCGTGTTTCCAGCTATGCAGATAGCCCTCTGCATCCATCCTCTAAGCACCATAGGGTCAGGAGGAGAGCCGGACTCAACCCAATCCTCAATAATTTGAAACATCTTGGTAAGAGGCCCAAAGACGTCTAGGTGTTTATCTTGCGTGGCCCTTAGGGCGGACTCTAGCCCTTTACGGGGATTCCAGCCTGATTTTGATAGGAATTGGATCACTTTGGGATCCACCACTGGTGTCTCGCACACTTTTCCCCGGAAAATTTGCTGCGAGAATTCTTACTTAGCGGTTTACGGACTCTGGCCTGTAAATAACGGGACACATGCTCAGACGGTAGGCATTCGGCGGACCGGGGGTGATGTAACCCCTCAGGCTCGAAAAAGGGCTCCCCAAATTGGTCCAGAACCAAAGATTCAGAGGACTTAGAAGGGGGGATAGGCTGAACACCATCCGTATGTGCGCTCTGCCATATTGGAATCAGAGTCAGACGTATTCCAAGCCTCCTCTATAGATCTCACATCTGAATCAGAGGTACTGGAAGATTGTGTCCTAGCACACTTCCATTTCCTCGCCCGTTCTGCCCGGCGAGTGAGCTCTTTTGCCTTTTGCTTTAACGCTTTCATGGATGGGTTTATCACCATCAGTCATGTTGGTTCTGGAGGTTGTCACACGTGTATGGCGTGATTTAAATGCCGCCTTCCTACCCCCGGAAGTCTTAGTGACAGAGCCGGTAGGATGTTCTGCAGCAGGTAGGGCATGAGGCATAGACTTCTGGAAGGCTTGGGCTAAAGATACAGATAAAGCTGATGTCATGGAGTCCATGGCTGAGGCAATAGCCTGAGACACAGAATTATTCTTTAATAGGGTCAAAACCAGGGCATCCAAAATTTTTATCCACTCTGACAGAGGGATCATGGTCAGATAGTTCCAAAGGAGGGGAATTATGCCCAGCCATAACAAACTAAAATAAGAAAGGAGTGCAAAATAGGGATATACCCCTGTTATTGCACTTGGACTAGAAGAAAATATAAATAGAGAAAAATAACTGGGATGAAGCAGTAGCAGTTACAAAAATAACTGGCACCACTAAGAGGAAAAGGGCCCAATAGAGGAAGAAAAAATATCAATATTAGAAGAGGTGGGGATGTAAATCCTATTCAGTAACTATGAATGTGTTTGACATTGTAGTTTGCCTGCAAGCTGCAGTAGTGAAGGACAACTGAATAATCTCACCAGCAGGCACAGATTTTTCCCAAGGCTCCGGCTCGCTCGCGTAACAAAGAAAATGGCGTTTGCAAACGCGAGCGGGAGGAGCCTGGGCAGGAAGCGCGCGAACACACTGACGTCAGCGTCCCATGATATGTGAGGCGCGGTGACGGCAGGAGTAGAGGAAGGAGGGCTGGAATGCCGACTTAGGCGTCTCACAGAGTGAGACGCAGTCACGGAGGAAAAATCAGAGCGGTGCCGTAAGAGGACGCAGACGCGAGGGAAGAAAGAGATCGAACAGGGCGGTCGCGTACCACCGTAACCAAATGAGAAGAATAAAGTAAATCTCGGCGGACACCTAGATGTCCCGAAAGATACATAAGGGGAACGGTAAAAAGCAAGTGCAGGCACCTGATAACATCAAAATTTGAAAGAAAACTTCTTACTGACTAGAATAAAACAATAATGCAACAATTGAGATGGTGACAAAATGAGTATACTTCTGCTGTCTGAAGCAGCAAAGAAAGAGGAAGATTGTGGGCTGTTCTGCTCTTTATATATTGTTATGGTTATGATTATTATGTGGGAGGGGTTATGTATCCTCTCTTGTTTATTGGTTTTTTCCTATCAATGTTATTTTTTCTTTGCTGCTGTTTGGAGTAAAGAAAGGGTTAATGCACAATATGAGCCTCCGTGTCTTGAAATAAAATCTGGAACTGACGTGGAGTGGGGTTCTACTTTCAGTTGAGTCAAGTGGTTATGAGAGATTGCTATTGAGGCATGACGACCCAAAGCTTATGGGTGCCAGTGTAACAGAGTTGGAATGCACATGGGCTGTGGAACATGTATGCAGTGTCATATCTACAGGGGTAGTCCTAAAGTGGTGTGACTATTAGATTAGAAACACTAAGGTCAACATACCTTTTCCTAAACTTTTCACAACTGTCTTAACATGTTCCATAATATATTTTGATGAGCCTTTGTATTGTGTCTACCCAGGCTTCTTGATACCACATTATTCTACTGTTCTCATAGTCTTTCCTTTTTCATCTACCATTGTCCTTTCCCCTCCTATCCATGTATCCCTTATCCTCCCCTTTGACTTCTCATGTCATTCATTGAGAATTAACTATCAATTCACTAACACACACTCAATCTCACCCCATTGTATGAAATATCTAGTTCTTTAACTGTTACAGGAATGTCAATACATGTACTATATGAAGTACACTTACATTGTAAGTTTTTCCTAAAGGAAAATACACTGTACCACTGCCCATGTAGTAATTAAAGATAATTACAAGATACTGTGATAAACTAAAATTAAAACCCATTGTACAGATCTGCGGAATATGATGCCACTATATCAAACAATATATAATAATAATTTAAACTTCCTACAAAGCAGTCACACTTTTCTATTGTTTAGCAGCTCATATTTCCATTCCATTCAAATATTATGTTTTCTTGCATTATTAATTCAATGTATGGTAAACCTGTTGAAGGGGTTGTTTATCCATAATTCCTGTACGCATATTAATTTGCTCATTACAGCATGCTTTAGAAATTTGTTTTCCTTACCTTGGCTGTTGATCTAATGTATACTCATCAAATGTGTTTTAGTGGTTGTGATGAGAGCCTGAGTGACATCACAGGAGGTGGAGCTGGGAGAGGGGGAGTGCTCTGGGGGGGAGAGAGCTCAAGTTGGATGCAGGGGATGTGTACCCTGGAGTTAAGCTCTGCAATAAAGAAGTGTTGAAAGCAGCCCAGTGTTGTGTGCCTTTCATGACATGGTGTCAGAAGTACTCACCTGCGCACCTATTGTTTTGTGAGGATGGCTAAGTTCACTCCACCTGAGCCATTTGACTTCTCCCAGCCTGCAGCATGGCCTACCTGGAGACAGAGGTTTTCACGCTTCAGGATTGCATCCAAGCTGGACAAGGAGAGTGGTGAAGTACAAGTTAATTCCCTTTTATATGCTATGGGGAAAGATGTGGAGCCAGTGTATAATACTTTTACATTCCGAGAGGGGGAAGAATATGACTTTGAGATAGTCATGAATAAGCTCAGCGCCCATTTTGTGCCCAGGAGGAATGTGATTCATGAGAGGGCATGTTTTCACAAGCGTACTCAGCATGTGGGTGAATCTGTGGAATCATTTGTGCGCAGCCTTTATGAATTGGCAGAGTTCTGTGAGTTTGGAGCTGCCAAGGAGGAGCAGATTAGAGACAGAATTGTCATAGGACTTGCAGACTCAGAAGTCTCCTTAAAGTTGCAGCTGGAGGCTGAATTGACACTTGATGAGGCTATACGGATGGCCCGCCAAAACGAACTGGTAAAGAAGCAGAGTGCTGATATGAGATCTGAAAGCATGGTAGAAGAAGTGCTGCAGTCCAGGAGAGTTACAAATGACAGACAGGGTGTGGGTAGCAGACCGCAGGCAGCAGACAGGCTCAGAAGCAGTGGGGTACATCAAACTCGTTGTATGCGCTGTAATCGAACTCATGGAACAAGAATGCTATGTCCTGCTAAAGACAAGAGATGTAGGAAGTGCAACCGTGTTGGCCATTTTGAGATAGTTTGCAAATCAGAGTGTGTTAAGGAAATGCACCTGGACAGTGACCAGGAGACACAGGAGGTGTCCTTTGTAGGGTCAGTGATTGAACAGTCTCGCTTTGACGATGATTGGCGAATTACACTTACAGTGATGGGTGCAAGGATTGCCTTCAAGATTGATACGGGAGCGGACATTACCGTTATTTCTCTGGCAACGTTCAAGCAACTGCCACAAAGACCACAGCTTGAGAAGGTTGTGACAAAAGTTTATAGCCCTGGAGGCTGCATTGATTGTGTCGGGCGATTTCTTGCCCGCAGTGAATACAAGAAAAGAAGATTTACCCTGTGGGTGTACGTAATCAGAGGTCAATGTGTTAATAACCTTTTGAGCCGGAATGCAGCCTGCAGTCTGGGCCTTGTTGCGAGGGTGCAAGAGGTCACAGAAGACATCTTTGGAGATCTTGGCCTGTTGAACTGTGAGCCAGTCCGAATACAGCTTAAGTCTGACGCAGTCCCATACAGTGTCGCTACACCTCGTAGAATTCCATTCCCACTTCTGCCACAGGTTGAAGCAGAACTTATGAGAATGAAAAGTATGGGTGTTATTGAGGAGGTCACAGAAGCGACTGACTGGTGTGCTCCTATAGTGCCTGTTGCTAAGAATAACGGGAAAGTTCGTATTTGTGTGGATTTAAAACGGCTAAATGAGGCTGTGAAGAGGGAAAGATACGTGATGCCGACTTTGGAAGATATAGCTCCAAGATTGTCAGGAGCTAAGTTCTTTTCCACGCTCGATGCTTCCAGCGGATTCTGGCAGATACCCCTTGACCCAGGGAGTCGCAAGCTGACTACCTTTATCACACCAGTAGGTCGGTTTTGTTTCCGCAGACTCCCCTTCGGTATATCATCAGCACCAGAGATTTTCCAAAGGGAGATGAGCTCCCTCCTGAGAGACCATGAGGGCACAGTGGTGGTCATGGATGACATCCTTGTGTATGGGTCCACTCAAGAAGAGCATGATCAGCGGCTGCATCGTGTACTACAGACGGTAAGAGAGTCTGGGCTGAAGCTGAATAAAGACAAATGTCACTTTGGGAAAACAGAACTGTGTTATTTTGGTCACATTATTAGCGGAGACGGTATTAAGCCAGATGCCAGTAAAGTCCTCGCTATCGAGAAGATGAAAAGCCCTTCTGATGTAACTGAACTAAGACAAATACTTGGCCTTGTGAATTATTTGGGCAAGTTTCTACCAGAATTATCCTCAGTGTTGCATCCTATTAATGAATTGTTGAAGAAGGATGTTGCTTAGACCTGGGGACCTTCACAGGAGGAGGCCCTTGCTCTGGTCAAGTCAATGTTGGGATCAGCCCCTGTGCTGGGGTTCTATGACCCCTCTAGAAAGACAGTGGTTAGCGCAGTTGCTAGCAGTTATGGCCTAGGAGCAGCCCTTCTGCAACTGAACGAGGGCAAGTTACAGCCCATTGCCTATTGCTCTCGTACATTAACAGCAGCAGAGACAAGATATGCCCAAATTGAAAAGGAATGTCTGGCGGGAGTTTGGGCCTGTGAGCGCTTCCAACGCTATTTGGTGGGCTTGGAAGGATTTAGTCTGGAAACCGATCACAAACCACTGGTTCCATTGATAAATACTTATGACATTGACAAAGCTCCCCTGAGATGTCAAAGACTACTAATGAGACTACTAAGATTCAATGTTCGGGCAGTGCATGTGCCGGGGAAGCAACTGGTGGTGGCAGATACACTCTCCAGGCTCCCGCTGGCTGCTGCTGAAGAATCATCAACAGAATCGGGATGTTAAGGCATATGTGGATTCAATATTGTCATCTAACTCCATCTCTTCTGGGAGATTGGAACAGATCAAGAGGGAGACACGTCTGGATACTGATCTCCAAGAAGTTATAAGTTACATAAAGGGTGGCTGGCCAGAGAGTCGCACAGTGTGGATGGCACTGAATGCTTTCCAGTTGGAGAGAGCGCATCTCACCGAACTGGATGGTTTAGTGCTCTTTCAGGACCGTATTGTCATACCTGCCAGTATGCGTCAAGAAATGTTAGGGCGAATTCATGATGGCCATTTAGGGATTTCCAAATGTAGGGAAAGAGCAGCCACAGCGGTGTGGTGGCCGGGAATAAGTACTGACATTGCAGAATATGTATCAAAATGTGCCTTTTGCCGTGAACGTCAGCCTACACAGAGGAGAGAGCCTCTAATATCTACACCGCTGCCTGAGGGTCCCTGGCAGAAGATAGCTGCAGATTTGTGTGAACTTAATGGGAAAAAATATCTGGTTGTTGTAGATTATTATTCTAGGTACATCGAAATTGCACCATTAGGGGAGGCCACCAGTGTGGCTGTAATCACCCGCCTCAAAAGTATGTTCGCCAGGTGGGGAATACCTTTGGAGCTAGTGAGTGACAATGGGATGCAGTTTGCTTCCATGGAATTTAAATCCTTCAGTAGAGGGTATGATTTTGTTCACTCAACTTCCAGTCCACACTACCCGCAAGCCAACGGGATGGCTGAAAGAGCAGTTCAAACTGCCAAGTTCGTTTTGAAGCAACAAGAACCATATTTGGCCCTCTTAGCATACAGGGCAACCCCAATTCATGCCACAGGATGTAGCCCTGCACAGCTGATGTTGGGGCGACAGATTCGTACCACGTTGCCTTCTGTGCGTGAACTCCAACCTGCCCACCCCGTCCTTCCAGAGGACGTTCGGAGGAGGGATGAGGAGGCAAAGCGGAGCTACAGATTCTTCTATGACAGAAGACACTCTGCGCGTCCATTGCCGGAGCTGCACACAGGCCAGAGTGTAAGAGTCAAGCTGGATGAAGAAAAGAGGTGGAATACGCCGGCAACTGTAGTAGGGCGTTCCCTTGAGCCAAGGTCTTATGTGGTCCGCACAGAAGGAGGGACTGTTGCCCGCCGTAACAGAAGACATCTTCAGCCGGTTCCCGAGGAGTTAGATGTCGAGAATCGGGAACCACAGCCAGTGGAGACCTCGGTCTTCAGAAGCATACCTGCCTCACAATGAGATTCTAGTGGGGATACATCGGTGCCACCATTGGAGTCACAACCACTTTCACCAGGACTTGGGGAAAGTCCTTGTAAAATGACTTCAAGTGGTAGAGTTGTGAAGCTTCCAGTGCGATACAGAGATTAACACTGTAGTTAGAACAGTGGCTTGAAGAATGGGCAGAATAATCCCAAAGCTACTGTGGACTAGGGTAGTCTACCCCGATATGTTCCTGTAGTTCGTTACTCTTTGTTCATGTGTTTATTGTTGGTTGAAAAACAAACAAAATGTTTTGCATTAAAAGGGGGGAGATGTGATGAGAGCCTGAGTGACATCACAGGAGGTGGAGCTGGGAGAGGGGGAGTGCTCTGGGGGGGAGAGAGCTCAAGTTGGATGCAGGGGATGTGTACCCTGGAGTTAAGCTCTGCAATAAAGAAGTGTTGAAAGCAGCCCAGTGTTGTGTGCCTTTCATGACAGTGGTAATTAATTTTGGCCTGAATATTTTAGCAAAATGTCACATTCCGTTTGACATCACTCAGATGTGTCAAACTAGGTAGCACGGGTTTGATTCGTAATGTATTTTTCATTAGTCTAGAAAGGTGATGACAATAATGAACAAGAAAATGATCTTTTAACAAACAGGCAAAGAAAAAGAATCTTGGCTTTCTACTTGATGCTAGTAATATGATCGTGGATGGACTCATAGGGCATAGTGAGATTTGCATCAGCCTAAATTATAAGCTTCACAAGAATTTACAAAGCTGACAGATTGTTCAGCACTGAAACAGCAGAACAGATAAACGTTTCAGGGTAAATACAGTGAATTTATGAACACCTTAGCTAGTGTCCCCAGGCTTAAGTACTAGTGATAACTTAGAACACCTTAACCCTTTGAATGGCTGTTATGTATGACTTCCCAAAGTGAAAATGTGTTGCAACCCTGAGCACTAAAAGGATTATAAATAGGGAAAAAAATTTAAGTAATTAACAAAGTACCTATTTTTTAAAAAAAAATATAATTACTATTATTATTATTACAACAAAACCAATGTAAAATAGAAAATGTTCTAAAAATATTAGATGGATAGAATACGAAGACAAATCGAGTGACAAAGAGAATGAAGCAAACTTCAAACATCACTGCTCCCTGGAACAAAATTGGGGATGACTACTTTTTTTTAGTTGTGATGATATATATATATATATATATATATATATATATATATATATATATATATAAGAATATCCATATAATAAAGCCAGATTTCTGTCAGGCTTGGCACTGAACATTCATCCTGCAATGGTGTGTGCTAACCTAGTCACATGCTGTTGGCAGAACTCATGATAATTTAATAATATTTGTTTTTCAACTATTTCCTTACCTCAGCTAAACCCGGATGGAATAGTGTGTCACTTCTTTTTTTGTAAAATGTCTAAACAATAAGCACTTTATTGGGTATTATTTCCTGAGAATCAGTCATCTTTCATGCTTAATGTTTGAAATAGTTTCCTTTTATGCGCTAATCACAAAAAGTCATACCTACCAGCGGTCCTGGATTTCCCAGGAGAGTCCCTTTTTTAGGATCCTGTCTCGTCACATTTGGGTCGGTCCTGGCATGAAAATACTGCTTATGCACAGTGCGCAGGCAACATGGTGTTTTAACTGTGTATGCCTAAGACACACACACAGCTTAAATGCTGTATATGAGCTCCAAACTACCCAGTATCTGTACTGGGTAGCCTAGAGCTCAAAGCTGTGGGGTCAAGCAGAGTACATGGCCCTGCCCCTTTTAGGCCCCACCTCTAGGCTCCACCCAATTTGCCACCGGAGATTCAGGAAGAAGATGAATTAAGACCAGTGGATATTGTTCTCATATACTTACTGATTACTTTTCACATGTTTCCATTTCTTGTTGCATAAAGTACCTATACATACTGTATATAGCATATATATGCTGTAGTAGGGAAACCAAACCACTACATGAAACCACTGTACATTACAGTACAGACAAGAAATAAATGCGTATAAAAGTTCTATAGGGAATTTGAGACCGATGGATGGAAGAAAGTGGGTCAAAAATAGCTTAGGGTTATAGGGTTAAGGTTAAGGATAGTAGTGGACTGGTTATATAACCTACTAGTTAAAGAACTAGTAGGCTGAGGCTCACCAAGTCTCACACAGAAGATTCTCACTCTGTAAAATGCTTAGACGTAGCACAGCAGTGTCATAAAAGTAGTCACAGTGAAATGAATGGATCCCCTGCCTGCTCTGCTCTTATATACTGTATGCTCTCTTCACTACTAGTCTACTTTTTATTCTTTGAAAGATGCAGCACACCCATTGGACAAACCCTCGGGATGATGAACGTAGATTTATTGCGCACATTCAGTTTTTGTTTATTTCATCCAATGTTGCATTTATTCGTTATTTGGACGAATGGGCAGTTAGGGGTGTATTTGGATACGAGGGTAGAGGTATAAGGGGGTGCAGAGTTGTTGAAGGCTCTGTAGGTCAGGGGCAAGAGTTTGAATTTAACTCTGAAGGAAATGGGGAGCCAGTGGAGTGATTGGCACAGAGGAGGAACAGGGACAGAGCAATGGATTGTAAAGAATGTAAAAATCAGTAATCCCATTTGATGATTTTTTAATTAATTAAAATTAAAAATGGTTAATGCATACTTTTTACAGACAAATAGTCAAGCGAAATGTTACAGGCAAAATGTGCTAGCAGCTTAATTGTTTTTGTTTTGTAGTACAAACAGATATTTTTTTAAACTCAACTAAGCAGAAACAATATTGAAAGAATTAAATAAATAACATTAGTCAAAATAATGATAAATGTTTTCAATTTGCAAAATGCCAGTTGCCTTTTCGTTTGTCATATCTCCCAAGCAGAAAAGTTGCACAGTATTTTCCTTTACTAATATATTGTGCAAAATTAATTCTTGAATCAGAAGTTAATTCAGAAAATTAGAAATGATATTACCTACCCAGAATGCATGTTCTATTTGCTAATGGGCCATTAGGGTTTTTTTTGCTTACATAGAAAGAGATTCATTTTATGTGAAATTGTAATAATAAAAAGGCATTGCAAATAACAGTTTAGTGTAGAGCTATTAAAAATCTAATTGCACTTAGTGCTGCCTGTCAGCTTTTTTAGAACTACGCACTCTGGTACATACTCATAACTGAAATGCATGCAAATTGGTGGGGGCATGATGATGGCGGGGGATTTATTAATGTAGGCTGAGCATAAAACCATTTATGGGGCCAAGACCCCAGAAATATAAGCCACCGCGTAATGGCGCTATGACATTTGAGGCCGGTGATCATTTTTTTTCCAGCCTGGCTCTGCTGATAGGTTGTTCCCATAGAAACCAAACAAGTGTTTTAAAAGTTTCTGTTACTTTTATGTGATTTAAACATCAGGAGACAAATTAATATGACAGATCTGCTAAGGTTTCCTGCTTACCATACTAGAAAATGCAGCTGATGTTTATTTGCTCATTTGTGGCTGCAGTGCTTCTTGGAAAAAAACATGAAAAAGTTAAAATGAACAAGAATGCACACTGTGTATGGTATTAGAACACATTTGACACTGTGATACACTGCTCAAATTTTACTAGTTATAAACTATAAATGGAGCCTTTAGTTTGGTCCATTTATTTCTGCCAGTATCACATGGCCAGAAAAAAAGGTTCGGTATATTTGACTGGGATGCAAAACATACTAGGATACAAAAACTACTAAGAAAAACTCCTATTAAATTTGAGCGGTCATGCTAAAGTTGTCTTTGATTTTCAGAGAGTGCAAAGTCACTTCCACAGGTACGCTAAGGCATCAGCAGTGTAGCAGCTTGCAAATTAAGAGGGGGAAGGAGTTGAAGATGTATGGATGGAACAAGACAAGGAGAGAGAGAGAGTATGTGTGTATGTGTATATAAAGTGCATGATGTTTGTGTGTATGTATATGTAAATGTATTATGTTAGAGTGATTGTGTGAGTGTATGTATAAGTGATTGATGTGTGCTACTCTATATGTTACTGTATGACTGTAAAATGTGTGTTTTAGTATAAAGTGCTAGCATGTGTATGTTGGCATGTGAGTTTGCATGTACGTGGGTGGGTGTTAGTGTGTGGTGTAGGTGTTAACATGAGTATGTGCTTTAGCATGAGTGTGTGTTAGTATTTGGTGTCAGGGGTAAGCCTAGGGTTGTTAGAGTGAGGTTGCATGTTAGTATGTACATGTGTTTTAGTTACATGGGCTGAACAAGTAACAAGTATGCTGAAGAATCACTGCAGCCTAATGCCACTAACCCTAGGCTGACCACTGGTGTTTTTTTAATCATAGAATGCATAAAAAAGTTGGATATTTTTATCTTTTGTAACTGTAACAGTTTACTTCATAACCATATGACAGCTATTTGCAGTAATTAATGTCTCATAAAAATAGATTGACCTACTAAATGCAGTCAAAAACGTTCTCACTATAACAAAATCGTGTATGTCTATGATAGGTGAGTACCTTGTGCATGCTTGCTGCTGAGTATGAGATGTATTCCTCCAAGCACTTCTGCAGCAAAGCTAAGAAGCTGAGGGTGGGGAAGCAGACCGAATGCAGCCTGCTATGCATTTGGATTATAAATATTGGCTATAAAGTAATATTCAACCATCATATGCATTCATATGTAGTTGGTCCAATTTGAACCCATTGATGAACAATGTTAATGTTTTTTTGGCCAAATCTGTTGATATGAAAAATATTTCTATATCTATTTTCTGTATTTTTTCATTAAAATTCTGGGAGTACAGAATAACACTTGAGCTGACTAGTTAGAAGGAACACATGAGTAACATGAAAGAAGCAAGAATCCCTGTGTTGGTGGAGCTAGAGGTTGTCATCTAAAATAGCAGGAGTAATTTAGATGTGACCCATGTTTTACATGGAAGTGAGTTTTGTGGGTCAAGCTGCACAGTTCCTATGGAGGATCTACATGCATAAACAGGTATCAATTCAGGAAAGATTTAAGTGTATGGAGCCAATGTCCAGGAGTTTGCAACGAAAGCTAGTATACACCCAGGGAGGAGAATAGAATCACAAAGAGACTAATTGAGATCAAATTAATATAAGAGAACAAAGATATCTTATCTTACCCTATGATAAGAAACAGATCAAAACCAAACCTAAGCAACAAAGTAACTTGCATCCAAATTATATAAATTCATAACTATTGACAGGGCCGTCCCGACAATGGAGCCGAGTGGGGCAACCGCTCCAGGTGGCACTTTTGAAGGGGCGGCACTTCGGCACCCCAAGCTCCTTTTTTTATTTTTTAAAGTGAAAGAGAGAGAAAGGGGCGCCGAGTGGTTTTCGCTTACCAAGCTGTCAGTACCCGCTCGGCGCCCCTCTCTCTCTCATCTGCTGCGAGTCTCCCTGTTCGGTCTCGGTGCCGGCTTGTAATGCTGAGTGCCGGAAGATTACCTCATAGCCGGCACCGAGACTGAACAGGGAGACTCACTGCAGGACTGGTGAAAGGTAAGTACAAGGGGGGGGGGGTAAGGGTAGATAATTGGGAGGGAGGGAGAGGAAGGGTAGATAATGGGGGGGCGTCAGGGACGGAGGGAGAGGAAGGGTAGATAGGGGGGGCGGCATTTTAAAATCCGCCCCAGGCGGCATTTTGCCTTGGGCCGGCCTTGACTATTGATTTTACTGAGCATATATCAGTTGAGGGAGGGATCCTGCTTTAACTTTCAACTATATAAGGGTTTAGAATTTCTATAAATAATAATTTTATTTTCTATTTATAATTATGATTATCATGATAAATATATAATTTAATCATTTTAGCATTTGTAGTGAATGCTATACCAAAACATATTTACAAAACTTGTAAGCAGGTATAGTAACAGTCTACATTAGTGTTTCGATATACTTTTTCCTTTAAAAAAGCACATTGAATTCAGAATTCAGTCCTTTTGATTTAATATATAATTATATTTAGGCTGTCTGATCAGTTTAAACAAGATGCTGTACTATGTGTCACCCTAGGATGGTGATCTTATTTTCCTTTTCCCAGCTAATTCCCTGAACTCTCTTGTCTTTGGGATTGGTAGTAGCGTAAACAAGGGGCCCACCAATCATTATATTTATCTAAATTACCTAATTAGACGGCCATACCTTTCTCCATATTATGTTTTTTTTTTTCAATTCCGTTTATTGCAAGGAGAACCACAACGGCACACAGTCACAAAGTGAATGAGCATACGAGGAACATAGGTACAATCATACAGAGGTGAACGATACATGACTTGAAACAAAATCAAAAGACAATAGGCAAAAAGGCATACATGACAAATTACCCATATCCATAGCAACAGAGTGTCACCAGGTAAGTAGCACAGTATGTGGTCCGATGGAGAAAACAAAAGTAGTGTATGCAAAGGTTTGTGAGGATCGAATAAGCACTGGCAGTAATCGTGTGCATACCGCCTCAGCGTGTGGAATCACAAAAAGTGAGGTGAAAAATAAAACAAACGAAAATGACCCAGAAACAAAATAATAAGAAAACATAACACCATCAAACGTCAAACGTCAAATGTGAGCCGCATCGACAGCAATATCAAAAATGAAAGAAAAAGTTGAAAGCAATAAGTAAGTAAGTAACCAAGAGTATAGGGGAGTGTGTGTGTGCGAGGTAGGGAGAGCTGAGCTCTCAGAGAGACGGTGGAGCATCTACACCCACTATGGTAGGGAACTGCGGAGACAGGAGGAAGGTCTTCCAATGAAACCAACGCAGTTCGTGTTTATGCGACAAGCCCTTAGAAGCCATAACCATTCTGTAGCCAGAGCCTAATCGGAGGTGTGGAATGGGATTTCCAGAGCTGAGGAATTAGGGCCATGGCTGCGTTCAAAAAGTGTACGGTCAGGGAACGCTTATACCAACCAATCGGAATAGGAGGGGCCTGTAGCAGAACCAGCTGAGGCGTCAACTGGTAGTCAGGGTCACAAACCTCTTTGATAACCGCAAACACAATAGACCAGAATGGACGTACCAAGGGACAATCCCACCAAATGTGAACATAGGAACCTGTACCATCTGGTGAGTATCTTAAACGCCAGTTCTTGCGTTTTACTAGAAATGGACCCCTTGTGAGTAAGGTACACAATGTTACTCCACTCCTGGTCCGAGAATTGGCCCCCCAGCTCGTTCTCCCAGAAACTTTAATAATACGGTTTGGTCTTACAAGTGGTGTCCAGCAGGGCTGAATATAAGAGAGACAGGAGGTGAGGGGTCTCCTTGCCAACATCACATAGGGATTCAAAGGCCGTGAGAGGACGCAGCACCCGTGGATCTCTGAGCAAGCCTGAAACAAAATGTCTAAGTTGGATATAAAAGAAATTAAAGTGTTTGGGAACAGGACGGAGTTTGCAAAGATCAAGAAGTGGGCGCAAAGAGGAACCCGCGAGGACATGATGTAGCCGGAGCACACAGGTCCCGGCTGGCAACAATGCCCTCAGGTATGCAAGAGACAGACCTGGGACAAAAGCCAGATTATGTGAGATGGGCGTGAGGGGGCCAGGATGTGTAAGGAGATGACCCCTGGAGAGGACTCTCTTAAGAACCCTCAAGGTAGGTGAAATGGTAGGGTGACGTGGGATGAGCGGGAGGCGTAGTGGCTCAGGGACCCAAGGTATAACGGAGATATCTTGGTCAAAAATCGAATGTTCCATACTGATCCAGAGTTTAGGCGCAAAGATGGACCACTCGACAAGCCGCCGAAGATGGGAGGCCATCCAATAAAGCTCAATATTAGGGAGCCCCATACCACCTGACAATTTGGGTCTAGTCAAATGAGAATAAGAGAGCCTAGGGGCCCTACCTCTCCAAACATAACCAGTAAAAATCCTATGACAGGCCCTAAAGAACGACCTCGGTAAGAAAATGGGGAGGGTCTGAATGGGATAAAGCAATCTAGGGAGGACATTCATTTTAAGGACACCCATTCTACCAAACCAGGAGAGATGGGGGAACGACCATCTCTTCAAGTCGGAGTCAATGGAGCGGAGAAGTCTGGTGAAATTAAGAGAGGCGAGGTCGGAAAGGTCAGGGGAAATAAAAAGACCAAGGTATTTAATGTTATCGGCACGCCAATGAAAGGGAAAGGAAGTAATACAGCGGGCGCGGAGCGATTCGTCTACATTAAGCCCAAGGACGTCGGATTTTTGGAGGTTTATCTTATAATTAGAAAGGGTCTGGAATGCATGCAATTCAGCGACCAGATGGGAGATGGATGTAGGTGGATCTTGAAAGAAGCAGAGCACATCATCTGCATAGGCCATAACTTTATGATCCACGCCCCCTATCCGTAAGCCCTAGATGTTGGGATTCAGACGAATAGCAGTAAGCAATGGCTCCATGGACAAGATGAACAATAAAGGGGAGAGGGGGCACCCCTGGCGAGTGCCATTCGACAGGGCGACCCGGCCCGACAGGACACCATTCACCCTGACCTGGGCCGACGGAGTGGTGTACAGAGACCTAATTAGGGACAAATAAACGGGTCCAAGACCCGATTTAGCCAACACCGCAAATAAGAAGGGCCAGGCCACCCTGTCAAAGGCCTTCTCCGCATCCATAGACAGTAAGACAGAGGGAGTTTTGTGGTATTGAGAGTGCGCAATGAGATTAAGTAGACGAATCGTATTATCCCGTGCCTCCCTACCAGGAACAAAGCCCACCTGGTCAAGGTGGACAAGGGAGGGAATCAGGGGCTGAAGCCTAAGCGCCAGTATCTTAGCCAACAATTTCAGATCGGTATTTATGAGCGAAATTGGCCGGTAACTGCCACAGCATTCATTATCCCTGCCGGGCTTGGGGACCACAGTGATTACAGCAGTATTAGAAGAAGGGTGTAAGGGTGAGCCATCAGAAAGGACTCCAAAGAGCTTCAACAAATGAGGGCCCAGCACAGGGAAGAATTTCCTATAATATACCGGGGTGAAACCATCCGGCCCCGGGCATTTGCCCCGCGGCAGCAGCTTCAGGGCCTGATCCAGCTCCTCCAAGGTAATAGGGGCATCCAGTGCCGCGTATCGTCCCTGGAGATACGAATTTTCTGATAGTTGGATAGATATGCGCCTATGGCAGCCTGTATGGAGCCATCCGAAGAGGATGGCAGATTGTACAACTTTTGGTAAAAGGACTGAAAGCGTTGCGCGATTTTCTCAGAGTGATAGTGGAGGGTCCCTTGCATGTCACGTATTTTAGGTATGTATGTGGTCGAACGTTTATGTCGGAGTTCCCTGGCCAGAGACTTTCCGGGCTTATCCCCCAGCTCATAAAAGTGTTTCCTCAGAAGCAGGAAGTTGCGCTTAACTTTATCATTTAAAAGGGAAGCCAGGTGATCACATAATGTCTGCAATTGGAGAAGGAGAGCCCCATCACCAGTGCGCTTATGGCGCATTTCCAATTGAGCAATGCGTTGGTTAAGACTTAAAATAGCTAATTCCAATTTTTTGTTTCGAGAACCCAATTTAATCAGGTGGCCCCGGATGACCGATTTATGGGCCTCCCAGACAGTAGGGAAGGGGGTGTCAGGAGAGATGTTCTCCTGGAAGTAATTGCGAAGGTGACTGCACAGGTCAGCAACATCCTGAGGATTCCCCAGAAGGTTGTCATTTAGGCTTCAAGACCATAGTCTCGTAGGCAGGCTGGGGAGGGAGAGGGACAGACAGACAGGGGCATGATCACTTAAAGATTGAATCCCAATATCTGTCTTAAAAAGAAGAGACAGGTGGTGGTGGGAGAGAAAAAACATATCAATTCTGGTGAAACGTTTATGGAGAGCCGAAAAGTAAGTATAGTCACGATCCCTAGGGTGCTGCGCCCTCCACACATCAACCAACTGGTTGAGGTGCAAGTGCCTCTTAACCTTGTTAATGCTAGAAAAGGAAATGTGAGAAGTCGAGGCCGAGCAGTCCAAGGCAGGATTCAGGACCATATTAAAGTCTCCACCAAGGACGGTGAGGCCCTCTTGAAAGGTAGACAACTTATTTAAGACTTGCACTATAAACGCAGTTTGATTCTTATTTGGGGCATACAGGTTAGTCATAGTGACCTTTTGTTGACCAATAAAACATTTAATAAAGAGACAGCGTCCCTCAGGGTCCCGCCAAACCTCCAGCTCCTTAAAGGGAATGTCTTTGTGAATCAAGATGGCGACCTCTTTGGTTTTGGAGTCCGGACTACTGGCATAGTAGACCGAATGGAAATATCTATCAGACAACTTAAACTGTTTGGAGGCCAGAAAATGTGTTTCTTGAATGTAAGCGACCTTAGTTTTCAGGGAGCGTAAGACATATAACAATTTGGAGCGCTGCTGTGGCTTATTAAGCCCCCTAACATTGAGAGAGGTAAAACGTATAAACTCAGGAGACATGGAGAGATCAGCAGGGACCCTTCAGTAGTGACGTCGACACCGCTCAACAAAAAAAGAAAAAGAGTAAACCAAAACAATATAACAAATAACCAAACCAAGACGAAGCAATCGTCAAATGCAATAGCATTGAAGAATGAGCCAGTAGATCGAAAATACGATCTAAGACCAGGACCGCCAGTCAGGGCGCCTGGGGATGGTGGGCTCCGGCAGGGCAACAGAGGCCAACAAGCATACCCCCCAAAAAAACCCAGAAACAAATTCAGAGCAGATACCCTCATTGGTATGTAATAGAGGTGATGAAGACCACCGAACAGGAGAAATAAGGAGAAACAAGAAATAAAAAACGTCAGAACTGTCAAACCCCCCCCCAGCATATAAGTGTAGTGTGTGCAGCAGGGGGTAGCTGCAGACCTGACATGTGTGATGTAGGCGTGAAGGGCCACAAATAGGGCCTGGGGGCACTATAGTGGAGAATGAGACGACATGACGCAATCACGGAAAGAAACCAAAAGAAAAAAAATAATAAAAAATTAAATAAAAGGAAAAAAAAGGCAACGTAAAGGGTGAGGACAAAAAGACCTCCACAGCGACATAAACCATAACTTGCCCTCTCAGGGGTGGACAGTCGGGACCTGGTCGATGCACCCGGACGAAACTGAAGATGGACGAAACGGAAAAGCAAAACGTCTAAATAAGGTAAGTCCGTAGAAACGTAGAAACAGCGGGGACAGTCCAGATCCAGACACTGGGCACAAAGAGTCAGGCGAGAGGAGGAGACGAGCAACGCCGGTGTCAACGAGGTAGGAGCTTGTGGAGACATCTTGATGCTTCACCGATGGGATGATGGGAGCGTGGACATTCAGGCAGGTGACGGAGCCTTCGAATGGCACTGACGATTACGGCACTGTGGACCTGGAGTCCAGGCCCAGGCAGGATCAGACAAGCGTGGTGGTGCTGCAAAGCTGTACTCCCAATCCTCCACACGTACCTGAGGGAGGTCCAAGAAAGTCCGGTACATCGGACGCCTGCCGAATTGAGAAAGTACGGCCATCCCTCCTGACCAACAATCCTAACCCGGGTGCCGGGGATACAAGACAAGGCACCCCCCTGCCGGGGAGACAAGACAAGGCACACCGCTGCCGGGGATACAAGACAAGGCGCCCCGCTGCCGGGGATACAAGACAGGACACCCCGCTGCCGGGGATACAAGACAGGACACCCCGCTGCCGGGGATCCAAGACAGGACACCCCGCTGCCGGGGATACAGGTTACATCAGACTGACACGCATACATACGGGAACTAGCCTAGGACTATTTGATAACTATTGGAGATTCCGTCACATCTTATGGCCATAGTATGCTTAGCCCACCACTACGCCAAAGTACTCCAATGACGGTGGGTCCTAACACTAAAATCTGCTTACAGAGGTACGAAAAAAACCAAACATGAAACCCAAACACATAGCAATAAGAGACATACCTGTAGACTGAGACAAACAGAACACACAGGTGGGACACACCTTATAAAGGAAACAGAGCTAAAGCAAAGAGCAAGCCTGGAATCAAGGAAACAGAGTTACAGGACAGAGCATAGGGAAATCCAGGAATGGATTACTGCAAAGGGGGGAAAACTGTAGCAAGGCAAGGGAAACTGTAGCAAGGCAAGGGAAATTAAAGACAGCTCCGCAACCCGGATGGGGCCTGACACAGACTTACTAAAGGGGAGTTCTAATTCTTCCATCTGGGTCTCTGAGAGTCATGGGAGATCTATGCCATCTAAGTAAAGTTTTATTAAATCTGTAGAAAAGTCCCCTTGAGGTAAATTATATAAATTAGAGTAGAAATTATTGAAGGCTTTTCCTATGTCTTTCTGATTTAAATATGTCTGGTCATTTATAATATATTTTTTTTATTTTAGAGTTAGCTTTGATTTTTTAATCTCTTAGTCAACATTTTTTCAGCCCTATTCCCTTTACAGTACCAAGTTTGTTTAATTTTCTAATAATTGGCTTTCGCAACTAGATGAGAGTTAATCTCCGCTGCAAATTCCGTAATTCTGCTAGTTCTTTAGAGGGCATCAATTTATTATTCCGTTGGAATGTGTAGTAATCCATATATAAGTGATTTAGGGGATGACCTTTTATTTTTATTCAGAGACCAATTTAAAAGGATGACCTCTAAGAACACTTTTTTAAGCACACCAGAGTGTGACCATTGAAGATTTTCCAGGAAATATAATCGTGTTATGTCTGCTAAGTATGTTTTATTATCCTTATTTAATATCAAATCATTATTAAGCCTCCAAGAAGAACGAGGGTTACTAAAATTAGATATGTTTAACTCCAATGACACTGCCGAGTGATCAGACCAGACTATCTCTATAATATTGACTGCAAAACAAAATTGAACTGTATAAGAGTATACTAAAAAATAATCCAACCGGGGGTAGGATAAATTACGTTTAGAAAAAAAATGTATACTCCTTATGTGTTGGGTATCCGCCAGATATCATATAAATTATTCTGAGCTAGCAAATTACAGGATTGATCTGCTGTTTGGTATAGCTCTCAATTTTTTATTTTTCCTTTGACTGTTGTTTTGTCTAATTCACCATCCATAACTAAATTTAAATCTCCTCCAATGAGAAATATTCCCTGTGTTAGATGTTCAAATTTATTTAGTACTTATGAACCTTAATGTATGCATAAGGATTTAATAAGGAATATACATTTCCCTCTATTTCACAAATATATTTCTTTATGTTACATTTTTTGAATTAAGGATAGCTTAATTTTGCTTTTTTTGCTCTTGTAAAATCGGAAAATATGAACTCTTAAATAATGGACAGTGTATCTTCCAGTGTGCTTCTTGTATAAATCCTACACCCACTCTATAATCTATCAGAAATTTCAGCAGAATTTTCTTTTTTGAGGGGAATTAAGTCCATGGGAATTAATTCTCATAAACTTAACCATTTAAAGGAATTACCTTCACTCTTAAACTTCTTGATCAGACAGCCTTTACAGTACATTTAACATTTAATAAATTACATAAAAACAAGGAATGACAACACCAGGCCCCTACCTGGCAGAGCCATTCTCCCTCCTTCAGTGTTCATCCTTCCTAACTAAACACTTACAGGGCTCTTTATTATAAGAGCAAGTATGGAGGAGGTAGAGAGAACAAGTTCTATTATTGTTACAAGAAAAAAGGAGTGGGCTATTAAAAAAAGGTTGTAGAGGGATCGCTCATAGTGTAAATACCTAGAACAGGGGTTCTCAAACTGCGGCCCTCCAGCTGCTGCAGGACTACATCTCCCATACTCCTCAGCCAGCCCCTTAGCTGAAGGAGCATTATGGGAGATGTAGTCCTGCAGCAGCTGGAGGGCCGCAGTTTGAGAACCCCTGACCTAGAATGTGTAACAAACATGTAGATTCAATGTTCAATGCCCTATTTTATAGGATCCCATATGAGGGAACCAGTGTATACAGTTATGTAAATTAAATTATACAAATTATGTGAATATTATACAAGTTCTAAAAGCATTGTGAAAAACTTAATGACCCCACCCAAAAGAGGGGGAAGAGGGAAAAAAAAACAATAAAAAGATACTAAAAATAAATAACATACATGTAAATTCAGTTGTCTATTTTATAGGATTTTAAAGAATCAGTGTTTAAAATTGTGAAATAAATTATGAAAATTATGTGCACATTTTACAAGTTTACAAATTCTAATTATGTCTGGAGAAAAAAAAAATCCCATCCCCTAAAACCACCATTAAAATCTTCTTAACCCATACCCAAATTATTTAAGAACCGTACATTTTTTCCTTGCAACCACTAACTAGCCATTTCAGGGGAAACAAAGATCAATTTTGAATTCTAATAAGAGATAATTATTTTTGAGGGATAACCCCAGTTATACTTTCCCTTCTTAATATTACTGTGACTTTAGAGAAGGATCTTCTAAACATCCTAGTTTTTTTGATAAATCAGGAAAACAGATCAGGTGTGCATAGTTCTTAAGTAGAGATTTCTTACCCTTAAAAGATTTAACCAGCAGATCTCTGTATTTATATGCATGAAACCTTATTATTACATCTCTAGGTAATTCTGGTGAGATCTCCTTAGGCTTTGGGATCCGGTGGACCCGCTCAAATAAAACTTCATGCTTTTGTTGCATTATTTTTAAAGAGTCACAAAGTTCTTCCAAATAGTTATTAAGTAGGTTTGATGAAATATCTTCTGGGATACCACGAATCCTGACGTTAATTCTTCTATCCCGATCTTCTGAGGACAATATTGTTGACTCTAATTCTTCTATCTTATTTTGTAATTTATTGATCTTTTCTTCAGCTTGCGCTAATCTTGATCAGATTTCTTTCCCATATTTTCCAGATCAACAAATAAATCCTTAAAATTGGAATAAATTTCCTTTTTAAACAATTCAAATTGGGATTCAAAAGATTTTTCATAAGATCAACTGTCAAAATTTGGTCATCTGAAGACCCAGAGATATCCACTTGTAGTTTGGAGGAGTCTATATTACCAGGAGTCAGAGATAAATCTAAATTCCTGTTCGACTGATCCAATATTGCTGTTTTAGCACTTGAGGGAGAGAAAATAGATGGAATTTTCTTTTCTTTATCTCTTTTAACTCCTGTAACATTTGTTCCTTTTTTCTGAGTTTTTGTTTCTTTCAAATCAGCTTCCTTTTCTTTTCCCCTTCTTCCCTCCTCCCCTCCTTTTCTTTCTCTCCTTTTTATGTAATTATATTTCTTCTTTTTATCCTGCTCTTTTCTTCCCCTTCACTTCCCCTTTTCCTTCCCTTCACCCTTTAGTTTCCTATTTGCCCTCTTTTTTTACGTCTTTAACACATTTTGTCACGGACCGGGTGAACAGGTCTGATAGGAGCCCAGGTGCAGGGGATACGAGGGGCTCTGTCTGTACCCCACGCTGCATGATGGCTTGGGGTTGTTACAGACAGGCGCAGGAAATAAATCACAGACAGAAGATGCCGATAAGAATTGTATTGCAGATGATGGTACAACAACATATAATGATAGAAAGTCTCTTGGATGGAAGCCCTCTGGATGGGGCACACACGGCCGAAAGCCCTCTGGATGGGGCACACACGACAGGAAGCCCTCTGGATGGGGCACACACGACAGGAAGCCCTCTGGATGGGGCACACACGACAGGAAGCCCTCTGGATGGGGCACACACGACAGGAAGCCCTCTGGATGGGGCACACGACAGGAAGCCCTCTGGATGGGGCACACACGGCTGGAGGCCCTCTGGATGGGGCACACACGGCTGGAGGCCCTCTGGATGGGGCACACACGGCTGGAAGCCCTCTGGATGGGGCACACACGGCTGGAAGCCCTCTGGATGGGGCACACACGGCTGGAGGCCCTCTGGATGGGGCACACATGGCTGGAGGCCCTCTGGATGGGGCACACACGGCTGGAAGCCCTCTGGATGGGGCACACACGGCTGGAAGCCCTCTGGATGGGGCACACACGGCTGGAGGCCCTCTGGATGGGGCACACACGGCTGGAGGCCCTCTGGATGGGGCACACACGGCTGGAGGCCCTCTGGATGGGGCACACACGGCTGGAAGCCCTCTGGATGGGGCACACACGGCTGGAAGCCCTCTGGATGGGAGTCCGTATGCAGGGCACTCGGCTTGGGAGTCCGTATGCAGGGCTCTCGGCTTTGGAGTCCGCTTGTGGGGCGCTGGCCGCAACTGAGGAACAGATCAGGTACAGGATCAAAAACAGGTAGTCCAGAAACGTTAATGTCAAGGCCCAGACTGAAGGGCTGGGCAGGTTTATAAAGGTTGTGATAGCCAGGAAACAAGGTGCACCTGGACATGGTAATCAGGTCTGAGTGCAGCTGGACATGATAATCAGGTCTGAGTGCTTCAGAGTGGCAATGGCGGCCACTAGTGGTTGGTAACAGAAAATGAGCAGCATAGAGTAAAAACAATTCCAGACAACGAAGGGTGGAACGTTACACATTTATTGTGAAATTATTTTTAAATTCTTAAATTCAGAGCAATTGAATCCAGCGAATATAACAAGAAAATTACACTTAGCTAAAAGGGTTAAGGGATCGTAGATTGGTTCTGCTAGTCCCAGGGGAGAGAGGAAAGAGAAACTCTTAGTTAAAGGTGATGGACTGGCCAAGCATGTCTCCAGACCTAAACCCTATTGAGCATCTATGGGGCATCCTCAGACAGAAGGTGGGGGAGTGCAAGGTCTCTAACATCCAGCAGTTCCATGATGTCATCATGGAGGAGACACTTTGGGCCCAATTTGGACATTTCCACTTAGGGGTGACATTAATGGTGTGTGTTGAGTTATTTTGAGGGGGCAGCAAATTTACACTGTTATACAGGCTATAGACTCACTACTTTACATTGTAGCAGAGTATCATTTCTTCAGTGTTGTCACATAAAAAGATATAATAAAATATTTACAAAAATGTGAGGGGTGTACTCACTTTTGTGATATACTGTATATAATGTACTGTCACCTGACATGTTCCAAAGGGCATTATACAGTGTTTAGCATGTTCCTAGGGTAGTAACATTATATATTTGTTTGATCATTAAGTGAAAAAGACTTTTTATTAACCCATTTAGTGTCTATTGTTCTAATTACATCTGCACATCTATCAGAGGTGTCAACTATCCCCACATCACCTCTGAGGTCACACCAGGGGACAACCCCACTCAGTCCAGACCAGGGCCAGAGTAGTGACACTGAGTGGCCCCTCAGGGTCTCAATGAAAACTTACCGTTATCATGTTACTTGGCTGTTATATAGACCTGCTGGATATTTAAATAAATACCTCCTAGTATATTCCAGTGCATGCCGTCATAATTGACATATATTCCTCAATTGGTGACTGTCAATAGGTCATTACATTAGCACTTTTTTATATGATATAAGCTGTACTACATTGTCAGCTATGGTATATTTGTTTTCAAGTGCATTACACATATGTTTTATATGGTGTTTTCAGAGGTTTAATCTTCACCGAGGAGGATTTCTCAGTGGGTGGGATGACTCTATGAGTATTTATTGGGCGTGAATACCCTTGTGGGTCTCTTGAAAAAAGTCTCAACCTGAGACTGAAACAGTGAACTTATTTGCCACCTGCATTGAAATCCTGTGAGTGCTTATCTTGATATGTATAGATTTATACTAAACGTCCAAAGTACCTGGGTGCAATACTCAGTGGGAGTCTGACGAGTGCAGATTCAATAGTGCTTACTATATACTATATACTATATGTGTGTGTATATAATGTAATAAATACAATTCATACATAATAATATAAAGGGACAGACAGGATTGATACAACAGTGCTGTCTATTTCTGAAGCTGAATAACTACCCACAAAACAATAAAATATTGCCACAGTCAAATCAGAATGCTAATTTTTAAGATTATAGATCACATTAGATTTGGCTTTGCCCTTCATGTGCCAGTTTTCATCTATATTAGAAGGTGATTCATTTCTCTCAGGCTGTTTTATCCTCTGGATCTAACTTGTTCATAAAAAATAAAAGGTTAACATCGCATTTAAAGGCTATTTTATCACCTGCCTGAAGTACCTTTTTTAAACCCTTTTGATAAATGTCACATTGTCAAGTCTTTACTGGAAAACCCTTAAATTATGCTGGAATATTGTGACCTTAACACTTTTAACTATGGAATTTGCGGCAGATATATTTTTAAAAAAGTAATGTAAATGTAATATGTAAACATAAAAGTATTTGCAATATTAATTTGGTATATATGATATACTGTATGTAGATCGATCGTTGTGTGGCCTTTTTAGATTTTCCTTTTGTTCCTTCTGCAAATTATTATCTCAACTTCAACATCCATTGAGGAGTAGTTACCCAGCTTTCTCAATAGTTTATTTTCCTTTATTTATACTGTGACTCCAGGGCCAGCTGGCCCCAAAAATCTAAACAGTGTCACCTTTGTTCCCAAACAGCTTTCCAGGCAACTTTGTCCCCATCTTTTCACCTTGGTGTTGGTTACAGGTTTCGTGCCCCTACCTACCCAAAAGAAAAATGAGCCCATTCGCTCAATAACTTTCATGTGTGGTGCTGCTTAATAATCTTTGGGGGCAGTGCTGGCCACGACAATTATTGAGCAGGCAGGCTCAATTCTTCAGGTGGTAGGGACGTCCGGTTAAGAGGAAGCAATCAACTTTTCATTAAATACATGACTTTCCTATTTAACGGATGTAACGGATATTAGACCCTCAATTTATGAAAATTATTGGGTGTACAATTTTAACTTGCTTTACAGGGGTTAAATTGTATTTGTTGTATACTCACCATTGTATGTGTGATGAGATTAGTCTGTTACCTATGTTGCCTATTACTTGCCATTGAAATATATATTAATAATGGTAATCATTTCCTGTTTCTGGCTATGCCCAGTCCCAATAAAATGTGTTCTTTTGCATCCTGGCTGGTATGTCGTGATTGGTGGTACATTTCTTTGGAAGACCACTTTTCCCCAGAGGAGCACAATTACTCTGATGACAGATTGGCTACCCATCTTGTAGCCTGCTTCCACCATGAGTAAGGCAGAAGCAATGGCCATGGGTGTTACTGCATGAATAGGATTGGATAGGCATATGGCTGTCCTATAAGGCACATACCTCACAACCCGGTCCCCATATGTCACACTGATGGGGGAATGGGGTGCGATGCAAGGTGCTGGTTCTTCTGTGTCTGACTTCCATCGGCATCTCCTCCATCAAGTTCTTTACTCCACACGTCATCACAAGGGGGTCAGAGCAGGAGTGATGGGCTAAAGCCCACTATACTGCACTGCCCCATGACAACAGGGTCCAGCATGATGTTCAAGGGGGTAGAATCTGGAGCACTGTAAGCCTCCTGCACATGGCTCAGATATTCTAAACCTCACAGTGTGTCCTTAGCTCTGTGTTCCTGTTCCTTTGTTTCCCCTGCTACTGATTGGATTGCCTTTGGATTAACCCTTTGCCTACTGCCTGGCATACTGACCCTGGACTGCCTTTTGTATTAAGCCTTTGCCTGCTACCTCTTCTTGTTCTTCTGTCTTTTTTCTTCATCTGCTTCTCCCCGGTATCAGCTCCGTTAACCAGGTCTGCCGGAGCAAAAAGGGCAGAGCCTCCATGCACACCCTCTCTCCCTGGAGAGGAACAGGGGAAAGGCTGTCTCTGTGGGTCTGCCCTTTTGTGAAAATACTCGGCCAGAATAATGCATTATTCTGACCTCTTGAAGTACTTCCCCAAAAATGCGGGGCCACTGCTTGCACCACATGGACAGCCTTCCCCCCGTTCCTCCAATAGGGGGAGAGGGTTGAGTGGAGGCTCTGTCCCTTTGTAGAAATGTTCTGGGAGGCCTGGTTAATGGACCTGATACCAGCAGAAAAGTGGGCGAAGAAAAGCGGGAAAGGAGACTGGGCCACGAAACAGTGGGAGGAGAAGGTAGGAAGACATTACGAAAGAACATGTGGGAGAGGGAATCGTACAACTATAGGACAATAGCTGGAGCACGTAAAGCGAGCTTTCCCTTTTATACACAACGTGAATAGAAAGAAAATGTTGTAACGGACTGACATAACCAATGGCATATGGGATTGACATAACTAATTTCAATAAAAGCCAACCAATCATTAAAATAAATAAAAGATGAGTGAGAGGTGAGAGGGAAATAAAAGAGAAGAGAGAAAGTAGAGGGGAGGGATGAGAGAAAAGAGGGAGATGAGAGAAATGAGGAATAATAATAGTTGGAAGAGATAAAAGAAAGGAAAGATGAAGAGCAAAGAATAAAAACATAGAGAGGAGAAGGGGAAAGCATAGAAACGGAGAAAGACTGAAATAGAGTGAGGCACACAGTTATATATTGTCACGAAGCCCAGGTGCAGGGGATACAAGGGGTTCCGTCTGTACCCCACGATGCATAATGACTTGGGGGTTGTTACAGACAGGCATAAAGAAACAAACCACAGACAGAATACGTTGATATGATCTGTATTGAATATGTTGGCATTAAAAACAGGCACAGGTGGTAAGTCTCTTGGCAGGAAGCCCTCTGGATAGGGCGCATGGCAGGTAGCCCTCTGGATGGGGTGCACGGCAGGTAGTCCTCTGGATGGGGCGCACGGCAGGTAGCCCTCTGGGTGGGGCGCATGGCAGGTAGCCCTCTGGGTGGGGCGCATGGCAGGTAGCCCTCTGGGTGGGGCGCACGGCAGGTAGTCCTCTGGGTGGGGCACACAGCAGGTAGCCCTCTGGGTGCGGCGCATGGCTTGGGAGCCCACTGGCAGGGCGCTCGGCTTGGGAGCCCCCTGGCAGGGCGCTCAGCTTGGGAGCCCACAGGCAGGGCACTCGGCTTGGGAGCCCACTGGCAGGGCACTCGCTGGAAGCCAGGAAAAACTCAGGATGAGGTACAAAAGAAGCAAGGAAGTCAGAAAGCCAGGAACAAGTCAGGATCAGGTACAGAGCCAGAGCAAAACGGTCCACTAACTTCAACGCAAAATCCCTGACTGAAGGACTGGGCAGGTTTAAATAGGCAAGCTTGATCCAGGTAACAGGGTTCAGCGGAACATGATGATTACAGGAGGAAATGAGCAGCACAAAGTTTTGAGTATTCCAGGCTGCGAAGGGTGGAACATGACATATATAAACACACACTCACTATAACATCTGAACAAACACCCACAGACATGCTAATACCCACCTAGACACACATCCACCTAGACAGTCACACTAACACATACCAAGACATTCACATTGACACACCGAGTCACACTAACATACACTCAGACACTAACACATTTGTGAAGCCTCAGCCCACCTTCATAGTACACAATAGGGTCACATAAGGCAGCGTTATGTGACTCCCTTAACCCCACCTCTGCCTCTGTTTGAAAATTGTCAACAGCCTGACGGTTTCCTGAACATAAAGAGGTAGGTCCTGGATACAAGGATCAACTTTCTGTACACCACAATTAGCATTTGTACCAATGGTGTAATCACTACCAGACTTTTGGACAAGTTTTCATTTAATTTTTGGGCCATTCATTTTTGTTTCCTGCCCATTCGGTTCAGATGAAATAAGGAGTTTTCCCCCTGTGTTATTGGGTATATTTTATGGTCTTATTCCCCATATAATATTTTTTAGATATTGTTGTGAATGGGACAGTATATACCAGGATTTAGGTGCCACTGTTCTGTCCAGTCTCCCAAATGATTGTATAATTTCTCACTGGCTGCACATGCGCAGTGCATATTTTATAGTTAAACTTGATCTGCACATGTGCAATGGGTAGGTGGGTTATGTGATGCCATTGGTGCCATTAACAGGGTATGGCACCAATGTTCCCTCTAATTTTTCTTGGGTGGTGTGCGCAGAAACTTTCTGTTGTTCCCAGAGCTAAAATTTTGTGCGCACAATATGCTTCTACAGTCCATATAAAGCGAAGTTGGTGGAGCTGAAAAAAAATCACATTGCAAGGGGGGTGGAGCTATATATTTCCAACCCTTTTGACTCCATGGTCTATTTTAAAGGTGAAATTCTCACTGCAAAAGTTAATTTTTTGAGCGAATCACGAGCGGGGGCTCCGGGCTGCATAAAGGATCAATATATATATGTGTGTGTGTGTGTGTGTGTATATATATATATAATTATTTTTTTTATTGGGAAAAACTGCATAGCTTCTGTCGTACCCATTGACGGGGGTACAGCATAACACCTATCACTATATACTTAGGCACACATTGACTGGGGTACAGCATAACACCTATCACTATATACTGAGGCAGATATTGACGGTGTTGCAGCATAACTGCTATCATTATATACTGAGGCAAATATTGACAGTGGTTTAGCATAACTGTTATTATGTACTGAGGCACTCATTGGCGGTGGTACAGCATAACTGCTATCATTATATACTGAGGCAAACATTGACGGTGGGGCAGCATGACACCTATCACTATATACTGAGGCACGCACTGACGGTAGTACAGCATAACACCTATCACTATATACTGAGGCACAGCACAACACCTATCACTATACATTGAGCCAGATATTGCCAAAAATGTAGCATAACCCCTATCACTATATACTAAGCCAAACATTGATGTGGTGTAGGCCTACCGCTTCAGTGTCTGGCTTAGTATATAGAGAAATATATACCGAAATAAAAATTCTGCATTCAAATGACCCCCCACTTTATTAAAAATAACACACCAAAATTGGACAAAAAAAACAACAACAACAATATTATATATATATATATATATATATACATAATTGCTAACAGCAATCACACTCCTATCATGCCCAGGCAGCCAGTACATGCTGGAACCTGGGCATCATATTAATGTGATTACAGCCTCCCTATGCCATGCTGTCCTCCCCCTTACACATCCATGCCATCACACACACACTCATTCAGAAACATTCAGCATAAACTACAGCATAACACCCACCACTCTCACACACTTACTAATCCACTCTCACTTAATATTTTCCTACCTTTCCTCTGTTAGTTACTTTTCCTCCTCCTTTTCGTTCTTCCTCTTGCCTCTTCTTCTTCTGTGTCCTGTCCTTCCGGTGCAGTAAAGACGGTGGGCGTGGCTTCAGTGCTATGTGCCCGGATATGATTTCAAATCCCGACGCACAGCATCAGTTGCCGCACGCATCGCAAGGGAGAAGGATCGGAGGTCTGCATTAACAGACCTCCCGCTCCCTTGGTTGATTTTAAGCCAGTTGGAGGGAGATCCTTGATCTCCCCAACCGAGCTTGCTCCTCCAGCGGCGGACATTACTGTGCTCCTGTGCCTCAATATCCTTAATCAGGCCATAGCTGTCAACAGGAGGAGATGTGCAGCCTGCCAATACATCTCAAATCAAACCACTCTCAAAGATATGCACCACAGAACTGTTCATGGATTGTTCACTTGCAAATTCACATGGTATGTTTCATTGCAAGAAATATCCCACTATCATTGGCGAATCATGGGGGGGATCAGTATGTTGTAGGCATAAAAATGTAAGTCCCAAGTAAGTCCGAACTTACCCCTTCATTCCTCTAATTTCAGTGAGGAGATGGGGTCTTGTAACATCAAATTGCGCTTTCTCGCAGTAGTGCTATAAGGACACCTTAATGCTTCACCATGGTAAGTGTCAGGAACTACCGTATTTGCTCGATTATAAGACGAGGTTTTTTCCAGAGCAAATGCTCTGAAAAATACCACTCGTCTTATAATCAAGGTCGTCTCTAATCAGACCTCTTTCTGCTGGGGCCATGCTGCTTACCGGGCTTTGGTCGCGAGCAGCGTCTCTGCTTCTAGCAGCAGGAGAACAGGAAGCTAGCGGCGTCCTCACATAACTCTACCTCCCCCCTCCTTCCTCTGGGGGCGGGGCCAGAGAAGTTGCTCGCACAGCCGGGCCCCTGCAGAAGTCTTCAAGTGAGAGATCTGCAGTTCAGGTAAGGGGGTGGGGGAGGGTTTTTGTGATTAATGTGTGAAGTATGTGTGATTAATGGAATGAATGAGTATTTAAATGTTTGTGAATGAGTGTGTGTGTGATAGCATGGATGTGTAAGGGGGGTGGTTGTGGTAGCATGGCATAGGGAGGCTGTAATCCCACTACTATCATCCTCAGGTTCCAGCATGTACTGGCTGCCTTGGCTTGATAGGAGTGTGATTGCTGTTAGCAGTTATATATATACCTCCAGAAATGCATTTTAACCCCCTATATGCCACTCAGTCCCAGAGTGGCATATAGGGGTATAAGGTATATCATGGGGCAGAGGGGCATATAGGGGGTTAAAAGGCATATCATGGGGCACAGTGGCATATAGGAGGGTATACGACATTTCTGGAGGCAGAGTGGCATATAGAGGGTTAAAAGGCACATCATGGGACAGAGTGGCAAATAGGGGGGTATAAGGCATTTCTGGGGGCAGAGTGGCAAGCCTGAGGGCAGATGTAAATAACTGGGGGGGCAGGTTGGCAAATAAAAAAATATATTTTTTTCTCAATCATAGCTTTTATTAAATATGAAAAAATAGTTTACATGAATTAATATTTACTAGTAAAACTTTTCCTGTAGGGTAGTCTTATATTCAGGCTTTTTGTTTTTTTCCTAAATTAATATTTTGATTTTGGGGGGTCGTCTTATAATCAGGGTCGTCTTATAATCGAGCAAATACGGTACTTTTTCGCTGCCTGAACCATGGCTTTTTTATACCTGTGGCATTTAAATTTGCTACCACTAGTGGCCACCCTCCGCCCTCTGGAGCACTTAGAACTCAATTACTGGGATCAGGTGTGCCTTGTTACCTGGGTTGAGCCCTAGTCAATACATCCAGCTGGGCCTTGTTACCTTGAGTACCCTGTATTTATGAACCTGCCCTGCCCTTCAGTCAGGGCCTTTGTATTGAAGTCTGCGGACCTTTCTGCTGTGGCTCTGCACCTGTACCGTTCCTGGTTACCTGCTTTGTGTCCTGATCAAGTGGATTCCCTGCTTTGTGTCCTGATCAAGTGGGCTCCGTGCCTTTCGTACCCTTCCAATTGGGCTCCGTGCCTTTCGTACCCTTCCAAGTGGGCTCCGTGCCTTTCGTACCCTTCCAAGTGGGCTCCGTGCCTTTCGTGCCCTTCCAAGTGGGCTCCGTGCCTTTCGTGCCCTTCCAAGTGGGCTCCGTGCCTTTCGTGCCCTTCCAAGTGGGCTCCGTGCCTTTCGTGCCCTTCCAAGTGGGTTCTGTGCCTTTCATGCCCTTCCAAGCGGGCTCTGTGCCTTTCGTGCCCTCCCAAGCGGGCTCTCTGCCTTTCGTGCCCTTCCAAGCAGGCTGTCTGCCTTTCGTGCCCTTCCAAGCAGGCTCTCTGCCTTTCGTGCCTTTCCAAGTGGGCTCTCTGCCTTTCGTGCCCTTCCAAGCGGGCTCCCTGACAAAAGACTTATTACCGGTATTTATTTTGCCATACGTCCGGTTTCTTGCTTAGACTGTATTACACTTATTTGCTGGTCCTGTTATATACATAAAATACATTGCATTACCTGGATTTCTGCTTGTGGTGTCTTTGTTTGCATAATCATACACTGTGGGTTACAGACCGAACCCCAAGTATCCCCTGCACATGGGCTCCTACCCGACCTGATCACCCGAGTCCTGACAGTAAGTGAGTTGTGCGTGACTGTGTGTTTGACTGGTTATGTTAGTTTGGGCATTGGTGACTGTGTTTGTTCATGTGGGTGTCTGTGTGTCTGTATATGTTACTGTGTCTGTTGGTGTCTGAGTGAGTGTTAGATATCAGGCTCTGGATCTACCCCTGCATGTATAAAGTACAAACAAAGTGTAACCCAGCAACCCCTGCATGAAGGCTTAACGACCCTAGACTCTATATACAGTATATACCCAGAGGGGAAAATACAAGATGGACAATATTTTGCAACACCTGGGCAAAATATATCAGATATTACTGTATTAATATAAAGCGAAAACCTCTTTAACACACCGTAAAGCTTGAGAATGTAAATACATTCTATACAACTTTGAGTATGATAGATCAAAAAAAGTTTGTTGCTTTATAGTACACCATTACATTATATTTTATTTATAGAGCGCCATGCGATTACATAGCAATGTTAAAAAAAACTAAAAAAAAACTATCCATAACACTGACTCCCTCCACTCTGGGACCGCCACAACAGCAGCAGCCGCGCTGCTAAAAAAAAAATATTTTTGACAACTAGTCACCACAGGGTATTTGAAATGCTAGTATTTTAACTCTTTCCATGCATTAATTCGATTAACAGACCTTGTTCAGCAACATCTCCTGAGTGATACCTACCCATGCATAGTTTTGCCTGGCTATTTAGAGGCCAAATGGTATTTTTCAATGTTAAACTTTGATATTTTGGTGATCCTGTGTCCATGCCCTATTTGGGACATCTTTGAACCCGATCAATTCAATTTATCCCATCAAACCATATATTTTTCAAAACTAGACACTTCAGGGTATTTCAAATGCCGGTATTTAGACAATTTCCATGCACTAATTTTACCACTAGCATTTTTCAAAGTTTGTAGTAGTAATTTTGGTAATTGGAGGTTTTTTTTACACACATAGTACTTCAGGTATTAATTTATAGTTCCTAGTATATGTCACGGCTAAACAAAACCCAACATGTGTTCAGCAACATCCCCCGAGTACAGTGATACCACCCATGGTTTGTTTGGGGGCTAAAAGGTCACATTTGGGACATGCACATTTTTTAAAAAACAATTTGACATCTGGTCAATTTGTACCTATGCCCTTTTGAAGACATCTTTGACACCAGTCAATTCAATTTACCCCATCAAACCATTTATTTTTGAAAACCAGACATCCCAGAGTATTTCAAATGCTGGTATTTTAACTCTTTTCATGCCAGGGTTTTTGGAAGATACAGCACCAATTTTAGGACTTTTTTTTGCATTTTTGGACATATTTTCTTTGAACTGGATGAATCCCTTATGATGTCATGGGGTCTTTTTATTTTTAAATTGTTTGTTTGTTTATGTTTTATGTTAATTTTATCTCACTGATCACATAGTGATCGTGAGCTGGGCTCACTGGGCATTCTGGAGAGACCCTCTGGGAATGCTTTTATTTTGAGTGAGTAACGCCGTCTAGGCATTGCAGCAACATGAGCTGAGCAAAGAAAGCAATTGTTAATTGCTTTCTATGCTTGTTTAACCCCATGATGTGCCAGGGGATCCATTTCTTCAATTGTCGTCAAGGGGTTAAACCCATTGTTTCTTTTGCTTTTTACTTAGGTTCACCAAGCCTATGTCCCTATCTGTTTTAAGGGTTTACACTTCCTGTGGATTAAAAAGTTGTTATTCCTCAACAACAATGTCCCTTTGTATTGATGTGTGTATTCAAGACTCCCCACATCTTTGTCTGCCATTTTATCTGGAAAAGCGACATCTAAGGTCTAATGCTTATGTAGCTTTGTATAATTTTCTCTGTTGGTCCAATAAAACACAGGTGATTGCGTGTTGAGCCTGTAAAATTGCTCCTGTAGAGCGATCAAAGGCTCTGAGGGGGGCTCGGGTCGTTGTGCTGGTCCTAGACACCTGGGCAGAGCACGTGATTACCACGATTGTGGCAAAATGGGGGCATTTTTTTGCATGACTTATCAGGTATGTCACCGGACGTGAAGGGGTTAATGGAAAGAAATTATTCACTGTTACAAATTATGTCTAAAAACAATTTGTATATGGACATGGTTACCACCAATTTGGTTTCAAATTCAACATCAAAAGTCATGTAAATAAGTAGTAACATCTAATAATAGTTAAGAACACTCTTAAAGCCCATTCATTGTGGTGTATATGATCCCAAAGGAGCAGATTAAAAGATTGTAAAAGAACCCTGTGTTTACTCATTCCTCACTATTGTCTCTTGTGGTCTAGGGATTAATTAAGTAATTTCACTTGATATAGAACATTGTATGAAACCAGGAAGCAGGACATGTGGATAATCTGAATTATGATTATTTTTCTAGAATCTGAATTATCAAGGGAGGTCATTAAAATCTAATGTCTGATGCTTCAAGTAGAGATAAACATCCTATAATCCCCCATGAGATATTTAATGATTATTTCTCTAAAGTCTAAATACCACTAAAAAGGAAGCATAAGTAAGGGTCACTGGCAACATTTTATGTTTTTTAATTGTTTTTGGAACACCCAGTAAATATTTTGTACACTGTTATAGTGTCTTTCTTTACTTTGAACCCCTTAACGCCCGTATAGATGTACATATGTCAAAAACAGGGTCAATAATACCCTTAGGACACATATTCCACTCCAAGGCTAAGGGTTGTCAATTATAATGCAATAAAGACTATATGGTAGACAAACTGATTTAAGGCAGAAAAAAGGAGCACATGGCTGGCCTGTCACATCCCCTTTCCCTATCAACCTTGAACTGGACTAGATTAGAGGACGGGACTGAGTATTCAAGGGTAGCTGTAGGAAAACACCATTAAGAAGCCCCCCTGTAATGATAGCTCGCTCTCCCTACTTTGTTTCCTGGGTGTGTTGAGCTTGATCATGTAGCATCATGCAAAGATGGTACTTATAAACTGATATAAACTAGACAAAAGTATCAGGACACCGACAGGGACTTTTATGACATTGCATTCTCAATACATAGACATTATTATGTAGTTGGTCCCTCTTTTGCAGCTATAACATCTTCCACTCTTCTGGAGAAGGATTTCCACAAGATTTTGGAATGTTTCTGTGGGAATTTTAGACCGTTCATCCAGTAGAGCATTTGTGAGGTCAGGCACTGATGTTGGACAAAAAATCCTGACACTCTGAGTTATAGTACATCCCAAAGGTGTTCGATGGAGTTGAGATCAGGGCTCTGTGGGGGCCAGGTTCTTCCACACCAAACTTATCAAACTATGTCTTTATGGACATTGCTGTGTGTACTGGGGCACAGTCATGTGATCTGACCCATTTGGAAGCATAGCATTGTCCAAAAAGTCTTGGTATGCTGAAGCATTAAGGTTTCCCTTCACTGAAAGTAAGTAGCCTAGCCCAACCCCTGAGAAACAGCCCTGTCCTATTATTCCTCCTCCACCAAAATTTACAGAGTGCCAAACAGAGAAGAGTGATCCATCACTCCAGAGAACCCGTTTCCACTGCTCCGGATTCCAGTGGCTGCGTGTTTTATGCCACTTTATCCAATACTTGGCATTGTACTTGGTGATGGGAGGCTTGCATGCAGCTACTCCGCCAAGGAAACCTATTCCATGAAGTTCCTGTCGCACAGTTGTTGATATTAAAGCCAGTTTAGTTTGGAACTTAGTTAGGAAGTTTGGAACTCTTCAGCTATGGAATTAGCAGAGCGTTGGCGACTTTTATGCACCATGCACCTCAGCGCTCGGTGACCCCACTCTGTGACTCTAGTTGCTCCTGGTCCTACACACTTCCACTTTGCAAAAATACCAATTACAATTGACTGTGGAATATCTAGCAGGGATGAAATTTTACAAACTGACTTATTGCAAAGGTGGCATCCTATCACAGTACCATGCTTGAATTCACCGAGCTCTTCGAAACGACCCATTTTTATTTTTAAATGTTTGTAAATGCAGACTGCATGGCTAGGTGCTTGATCTTAAACATCTGTGACAATGGGTCTGATTGAAACATCTAAATTCAATAATTAAGAGATGTATCCCAATATTTTCATACATACAGTGTATGGTACTATGCATTTCTGCTTGTATGTAGGTAGTGTGTACCGTGCACCACAAACCAACTACCACCTAAACCCCACCAATTAACGACACGGGACTGAAATTGAATAAAACAGGCCACAGCATATTTTAGTAACAATAACCACAAACACTGTATTGGCCTAAACACCATAAACCAATAAACATAAATACACAATAAACCACACAATAAATACTAAATAGAAATATACAAATATACATAACACATAATCCATAATACATTCAAACATAACCAACACAGGAACTGAATTAACCCCGTCCTTGCCGGACGCTCACCACTGTACAATCCAGACCACAGGTACACATAACTAACATACACACTTACATGCACACACATTCTTTCTCTTGCTCCCTATCTCCATCTCCCAGGGGCCACTAACCATACCCCTGACACTCTAACACACTGAGGCACACACTCATGATAACACCATACACTAGCATTTCTGTCACTTCTGCTAGGTAGCAACACAGAAAGGATGGTAAGCCTGGTTGTCATAAGACACTAACCAGCAATGTTCCCTCTAATTTTTCTTAGGTGGTGTGTGCAGAAAATTTCTCTTGTGCAAAAATGTTATATATTTTGTTTGCACAATATGCTTCTGCAAATGTTAAATTTAAATTGTTACTCTATATTTTTGGTATAGCTCGCTCATGGTTAATAACACTACATTATAGTGTGATAATGTAGTATTAGTTACACAACAGTATTACTTACTGTAATGTTTTTTTAAAGGTGAAATTCTCACTGCATAAGTAAATTATGAGCGAATCACGAGCAGAGGCTCCAGGCCGCATAAAGGATAAAAAAAATGGGGAAAAAACTGTTGTCCGCAGGGGCGTACCTAGAGTATTTGGCACCTGGGGCGGATCCTGTATGTGGGACCCCCACACACACTTTAAAACTCCATAGCTTCTATCATTAGGCAAACATTGACAGGGGTACAGCATAACTGTTATTATTTACTAAGGCAGACATTGACGGTGGTACAACATAACACCTATCACTATATACTGAGGCAGACATTGACGGTGTTACAGCATAACTGCTATTATTATATACTGAGGCAAACATTGACGGTGGTACAGCATAACTGCTTTCATTATATACTGAGGCAAACATTGACGGTAGTACAGCATAACTGCTAACATAATATAGTGAGGCAAACATTGACAGTGGTACAGCATAACTGCTATCACTATATACTGAGGCAAAAATTGACGGTGGTACAGCATAACTGCTATCATTATATACTGAGGCAAACACTGACAGTGGTACAGCAGAACATCTATCACTATATACTGAGGCACGCACTGATGGTGGTACAGCATAACACCTATCACTATATACAGAGGCACACATTGACCGTGGTACAGCATAACACCTATCACTATATACTGAGGCAGACATTGACGGTGTTACAGCATAACTGCTATCATTATATACTGAGGCAAACATTGACGGTGGTACAGCATAACTGCTTTCATTATATACTGAGGCAAACATTGACGGTAGTACAGCATAACTGCTAACATTATATAGTGAGGCAAACATTGACAGTGGTACAGCATAACTGCTATCACTATATACTGAGGCAAAAATTGACGGTGGTACAGCATAACTGCTATCATTATATACTGAGGCAAACACTGACAGGGGTACAGCAGAACATCTATCACTATATACTGAGGCACGCACTGATGGTGGTACAGCATAACACCTATCACTATATACAGAGGCACACATTGACCGTGGTACAACATAACACCTATCACTATACATTGAGCCAGACATTGACAATAATGCAGCATAACCCCAATCACTAAATACTAAGCCAAACATTGATGTGGTGTAGGCCTACCACTTTAGTGTCTGGCCTAGTATATATATATATATATATATATATATATATATATATATATATATATATATATATATATATATATAGGGGTGCACCGAAATAAAAATTCTGGACCTGAAAATTTAGCATTCACTTGACTGAAACCGAAAATGACCCCCCCAAAACAAAACACTTTTTTAAAAGTAACGCACCAAAATTAGACAAAAAAAATTCAATAACAATATATATATATATATATATATATATATGATTAACAGCAATCACACTCCAAACAGCAAAAACACTCCTATCATGCCCAGGTTCTAGCATGTACTGGTTGCTTGGGCATGATAAGAGTGGGATTGCTGTTAGCAATCATATATATATATTAATATTGTTATCAAATTTTTCTGTCCAATTTTGGTGTGTTACTTACTTTTAATAAAGGTGTGGTTAACACACCAAAATTGAACAAAAAAATATATAATTGCTAACAGCAATCCCATCATGCTCAGGCAGCCAGTACATGCTGGAACCTGAGCATGATAGGAATATGATTACAGCCTCCCTATGCCATGCTATCCCCCCCACACACTTACACATCCATGCTATCACACACACTCATTCACAAACATTCAGTTTAAACTACAGCATAACACCCATCACTCTCACACACTAATTCACTCTCACAGAATGTTTTCCTACCTGTCACTTTTTCTCCTCTTCGTTCTTCCTCTTCTGTGTCCTCTCCTTCCTTTGCAGTAGAGGTGGTGGGCGTGGCTTCAGTGCTGTGCTCCAGGATATGATATCAAATCCCGACGCACAGCATCAGTTGCCGCGCGCATCGAAATGGAGCAGGATCGGAGGTCTGCATTAACAGACCTCCAGCTCCCTTGATTTTTTTAAAATTGGTTAGAGGGAGATCCTTGATCTCCCCAACCGAGCTTGCTCCTCTAGCGGGGGGCATTACTGTCCGTTTCTGGAGGGGTGCCGTGCACACAACCAGTAGCGGACCGCCCCCCTTCGGTACGCTACTGGTTGTGCGCACAGCTTAGAGGGAACTGAACTGAATCACTAGACAGGAAAGTAGTCATGTAAGCCAAGGGTCAATAACAGCAATACATAAATCCAACACAACAAACACAATAAGTAGGGCCACGATAAGGTGTCTCAGCTAGCGGTTCTGGATTTTTAAATCCGACACCTGATCTGCTCCACCCCTTGCTGCGCATCACAACTTGTTTTTTACCTATGTTCTCAAGAATCATATTTTAGGATGTCTCTAGTTAATGGAAAATTATTGCCTAAACATTGGGAGGAAGCAACATAACCTTCAATATTACTAGTGTAATAGACTCCACATCATGTAAATACTAGGCCTACTTCTAAAGGATAACGTTATCAGTTGTTATATGAGATTTGTATATAAGTTGCTTAGAAATCTGGTGAAATAATATGAACAGTTATTGCTTGTAATACACATAGATCACATATCACGTACAAATGTTTCAGAATTTTGTAAACAGATTCTAGTATTTTTCAGTTTTCTTAGTCTATTGAATTTTTTTATCAAAATGTGTAAGGTTGGAAATGATTTGTTATTTAAAATAGAAATATATATATTTATATTTAAAGATAACTCATTGTACTATTTACAAAGTTGTTTTGGTAAGGACTTAAAGCTTTATATTACAAGTGATTGTGAAGAAGAAAATACAAAAAGTGAGTACATTTAATTAAGTAGCAGATGGATAAATAGAGGGATTCAAGCTTCTTCACTGTGTGTTCCACCTATTTCTATAAAAAAAGGTAATAAAAAATATGTTTTGTACCTTCTGCTTCTCTTTTCAGACAAGAAAACTCTCATCCATTGTCTGAAAAGACAAGTCTTGTTCCATCTGTTAGCTGTGATGTGAGCTGTAATTAAGGTATTTACAAAACTGGCTTTGGCAGCTCTGCTGAGGCAAATGAGGTTCTGACAGCGAAAAAACAAACCAAATATGAATGTGCATGAGACGGAGACACAGGCTTAATTGTGCTTTGCTAATGAATTTATAATTTTTTTAATAGCGCTGAGTAGTGGGCATGGATTCAGAAGCATGGTGTCTAGTAGAACAAATTTTGTGTTGTGTGCCTTTCTAGGGGACTGTTTAGAACAAGCAGTCAGAACGTGTTTTCTTTCAGTCAGGTTAATTGAATAAAAATGTCACTACATATTCCCTTTTTTCTTTGTTTTCCCTTTTCTAGTTACACCAACTTTTATAATGAAGGGTATTGAGTAGGGTATTGATTTGTATAATGTTTCAAGCACTGTGGTACTAGACAAGTACCTTGTCTGCCACAAGCCAGTCTAGCTGGTGCACATCAAATCTAGTGAGTACAATCTAAAATATTTTTATAAAAAGGTCTAACCGATTTCTTGTGTTTCATCCAAGTTTTGATAGGATTTCCAACATATGTTCTACGGCTGTTTTCCAATTTGTTGTGAACTGTAAACCATTTCTTTTTGGTGGTTTTAGTTATCTTTGCTATGGTGCACCATCTTGTAAACTTTTATAATATTATAATAATTTAAGTGTAATATAAAAATTGTATAATATGTTATAAAGGAATGGAACAGTTTGTCATAGATGTATTTTTATGAAGTCTATCCAGTTTTATGATGTCTGCCCATAGCTTCAGAAGCTTTGCCTAAACCATATTTATGAGATTCTTGTTCTGAAGATACAAAGCATCCAGCTAGGGTTCACTGCTACACCATCCCTCACATAGTTTATTAAATCTAACCCCCACCAAAGGTATATTTATTACCACTTGCCCCATTTGGCTTTTTGAGTTTACTCATTTATCTTATTAATATTTCACATACACTATATGGAAAAAGTATTGAGACACACCTCTTAATTATTGAATTCGGGTGTTCCACAGGTATATACAATCAAGCACCTACTATAGCCATGTAGCCTGCACTTACAGACATTTTTGAAAGAATGGGTCGTTCTGAAGCCCAGTGGATTCAAGTGTGGTACTGTGATAGGATACCACTTTTTGCCATAAGTCAGTTTGTGAAATTTCACCCTGCTAGATATTCCACGATCAACCATACGTATTATTGGAAAGTGGAAGCGTTTTGGAACAGCAGCAACTCAGCCACGAAGCAGAAGACAACATAAAGTCACACGTCATTCGTTTTTGCACTACAGGTTTAGATATGCAGGAACCAAATGAGCGGGGGGAATCTTGCATCTACAAGTTTACAGTCCAGATGGAGAATTTTCAACATTATGTGATATGTGATGATTACTACATAGCTAGCTACAGTATAGTCCTGATTTTAAACATGGGGTTGCGGGTCACCCATAGGTTCCCCAAGTCCTCCTCTTGGATCCAGTATATTTTAATTTCCATCTATTTTGAGTCCAGTTTGATTTTCCCTTGCTCTGTTTTAGTTGGGATCATGGGACTGGGGGGCTAATGCCCCTTTACTCTTAAAGACAGAGGGATCCTCCTGATTTATAGAAAATCAATGCAACAAAATTAAGAATTTGCTCTGAATATTTAGCAACAAAAATTAATAGAGCTACATTTGCTACATTACCGTATATTTTAGGTAGAAAAAAAAGCAATGCAACTTAAAGTTAAAGGGAAAATACGTGCTCAGAAATTCTAGTTTATAAAATCACAAAACAAAGTGTATGGAAATAATGTAGCCAGACATAATAATGTCTCTCTCTTAATTGGTGGACATTTTAAGTGTCAATGCTAGGTGCTCCCAATTTAAATGTGACACCTTATTCTTTGTAATAGATTCATCTTTGAGAAACAGGTGCTATCTGCAAAGTGTTATTGTTCTGGATGAGCTTCCTGTCAGCCAGGCTTTCAGGAAGGTGCTAATTACCCAGCATGAACCAGTTGCACGCAGCTATCTGCGCTGCTGAGAAATGACACAGCCTGTGCAGTGATGCAAGAGAACTGCTGACTTACCCAAATCTGTCTGGCATCAGAATTATACATAACTAATTCAAGTCACACCTCAATCTTTAATTGCATACAATTACAAAGGAATCGGTAAATTCTAAATAAAATCAGCACCTGTCACATTAGACCCTGTTCAGTTTGTGGGGGTTGATTAAAAATGCAGCAATGTAGGAAGACATGTAATTGTTTTATTATAGTAAATGATGTAGTATGACTCATAGTATGGAAATGAATGCAACTTCTACTGTACGCGTGTGTAGAGTAAAGTGTTAGGAATAAGAATATGTCAATGACATACCGTATTTGCTCGATTATAAGACGACCCTGATTATAAGACGACCCCCCAAAATCTGAATATTAACTTAGGAAAAAAAGAAAAAGCCTGAATATAAGACGACCCTAAAGGAAAAAAGTTTTACCAGTAAATGTTAATTCATGTAAACTATTTTTTTAAATAAAAGCTATGATTGAGAAAAATATTTTTTTTGTTTTTATTTCCTTGTATTTTCCAACCTGTCCCCCAGTTACGCACATCTGCCCCCAGGCTTGCCACACCAATATGGCACTGTGGCCCATGATATGCCTTTTAACCCTCTATATGCCACTGTGCCCCATGGTATGCCTTTTGACCCCCTATGTGCCACTCTGCCTCCAGAAATGCCTTATACCCCTATATCCCATTCTGGCATTTAGGGGGTTAAAATGCATATTATGGGGCAGAGTGGCATATAGGGAGGTATAAGGCATTCCAGGAGGCAGTGGCATTAAGGGAGTTAAAAGGCATTGTATAGAGCACTCTATAAGGCATTTCAGGAGGCAGAGTGCTCTATTAAATGCCCCCTTAACGCCACTCTGCTTCCTGAAATGCCTTATAACTCCCTATATGCCACTCTGCCCCATAATATGCCTTTTAACCCCCTAAGTGCCAGAGTGGCATATAGGGGTATAAGGCATTCCAGAAATGCCCTATGTCCCCCATTTAACACACACACGCACACACACTTACCGGTGCTTCCAAATTCCTGCTGTATTGCCGGGGCAGCGGGTTGACGTCTCCTTCCGCTGCAGCCGGAAGGAGGTGGAGTTGGCAGCGGGGGGTTGTCTGCGTCCGTCGCGGATACCTTTCCCGGCTGTCAGAGATCAGAGTTCCGGCACCTGTGCGGGGAACTCTGATTTCTGACAGTCGGGGAAGGTATCCGCGACGGACGCAGACAACCCCCGCTGCTAGCCACACCTCCTTCCGGCTGCAGCGGACGTTGTCTACGCGGATCGCGTAGACGTCAACCCGCTGCCCCGGCAATACAGCAGGAAGCACCGGTAAGTAAGTGTGGGGGGGGGGAGACAGGAGGATCCAGGTCCCCTGCAGCGGTGCGGGGGATCTGGATCTTAGTCTCATAATCAGACCTCTATTTGAGGTCTGATTAGAAGACGACCCCGATTAGAAGACGAGGGGTATTTTTCAGAGCATTTGCTCTGAAAAAAACCTCGTCTTATAATCGAGCAAATACGGTATTTTTTAAGCAGTTACTTAATGGAGTGGAGTAAATAAAGTTGAATTGAATTTGCAAGAGAATATTTGGTCATATACAGTGAGATGCACAAGGCAGTAAAAAAGATTAAGTACAAGAGAGGGTAAAGAGACAAAGGGAGAGATCATAAAAGAGAATCATATAGACAAAGGCACAGGGGAAAAAAACAGTGAGCAAGAAAGACACAGAGGTAAAAAGTAAGACACATGTAAAGGCTGTTTTCAGCCTGTATTTGTGGGAGGGGTATTTATACCCCACTCAGGACCCTCTTCTTCAGGGCTTTTGTTAGTTCCCCCAGTTCACTCTTTCTGCTCCCCTCAGTCTCTATTCTCTATATTCTTTCTTTCCTATCCCTATTTCTTCTCCTTTCCAAGAGGTAGGCCCTCTATCCTATCCTACCTACTAAGTAGGGCATTTTCGGGGGTCTAGGTACATTTTAGACCCACTGGATGTTCGCTGTTATTTTACCCCTACCACAAATAATAAGTAAAGACAGAAGGGAAGAGGTGCGTCCCCACTCCCACTGCGTTTTACCACCTTCCTCTCTTTATTTGTCCCTTGTCAGTTAACCCATTCTGTTCTATCTATTCTGTCAGCATCCACATAAGCTATATGAAAACTTGTATTGCCTTTATCAGCCGCATATAACTATACATCAGTGCTGCCTTGGGCTGTATGTGGCCTGACCTCTAGGTTTTGACATCATATCTTTTTGATGATTATGCTGTTTTTCTAACTGGAGGTAATATTGGAGGTAATTTGGCCCTGCCCTTCACACTCTGCATTGAGGTGTAGGCAAATTTGCTACTGGTAAAAAAAATAAATCATGTAGTACTTATGTACACTCACTGGCCACTTTACTAGGTACACCTTGCTAGTGCCGGGTTGGACCCTCTTTTGCCTTCAGAACCGCCTTCATTCTTCATGGCATACTTTCTACAAGGTGCTGAAAACATTCCTCAGAGATTTTGGTCCATATGGACATGATGGCATCACGCAGTTGCTGCAGATTTGTTGGCTGCACATCATGCAAATCTCCCGTTCCACCACATCCCAAAGGTGCGCTATCGGATTGAGATCTGGTGACTGTAGAGGCCATTGGAGTACAGTGAACTCAATGTCATGTTCAAGAAACCAATTTGAGATGATGTGAGCTTTGTGACATGGTGCATTATCCTACTGGAAGTAGCCATCATAACATGGGTGGACTGTGGTCATAAAGGGATGGACATGGTCAGCAACAATACTCAGGTAGGCTGTCGAGTTTAAAGATGCTCAGTTGGTACTAATGGGCCCAAAGTGTGCAAAGAAAATGTCCCCCCACATCATTACACCACCACCACTCCCAGCCTGAACCATTGATACAAGGCAGGATGGATCCATGCTTTTATGTTGTTAATGCCAAAGTCTGACCCTGCCATCTGAATGTCGCAGCTGGAATCGAGACGCATCAGACCAGGCAATGTTCTTCCAGTCTTCCATTGTCCAATTTTGGTCAGCCTGTGCGAATTGTAGCCTCAGTTTCCTGTACTTAGCTGACAGGAGTGGCACCCGGTGTGGTCTTTTCCTGCTGTATCCCATCTGCCTCAAGGTTTGACGTGTTGTGCTTTCATAGATGGTATTCTGCATACCTTGGTTGTAACGAGTGGTTATTTGAGTTACTGTTGCCTTTCTGTCATCTGGAACCAGTCGGCCCATTCTCCTCTGACATCAACATTTTCGTCCACACAACTGCCGCTCACTGGATATTTTCTCTTTTCCGGACCATTCTCTGTAAACTCTAGAGATGGTTGTGCATGAAAATCCCAGTAGATCAGTAGTTTCTGAAATACTCAGACCAGCCCGTCTAGCACCAACAAACCATGCCACGTTCAAAGGCACTTACATCCCGTTACTTCCCGATTCTGATGCTCGGTTTGAAGTTCAGCAAGTTGTTTTGACCACATCTACATGCCTAAATGCATTTTACTGCCATTGGCGGATTAGCTATTTGTGTTAACAAGCAAGTGAACAAGTGTATCTAATAAAGTGGCCAGTGAATGTATATATTATAAAAAACGAATTGAACTACCGTATTTGCTCGAGTATAAGACAAGATTTTTTTCAGAGCAAATGCTCAGCAAAATACCCCTCGTCTTATAATCAGACCTCAAATAAAGGTCTGACTATAAAACTAAGATCCAGACTCCCCGCAGCGCTGCAGGGGACCTGGATCCTCCCCTCTGGCAGTCTGCGATTCGGACAGACAACCTCCGCTTCTGCCGGGGCTTGTATGATGGAGCGCCGGCATGACATGACCTTCCAGTGCTCCACCATAGAAGCCCCGGCAGAAGTATTGTCCAGCAGCAGCGGTGGTTGTCACCTGCTGCCAGAGAGTCAGAAAGCTCTGCAGGGGACTTGGATTGTTGGTATAAGGCATATCTAGGGGCAGAGTAGCAAGTCGTGGGGCAGATGTGCATAAGTGGGGGGGGGCGGCAAATGAAAGGAAATATAAACAAAAAATGCATTACCGGTAATAAAACTTTTTTTTCCTATAGGGTAGTCTTATATTCAGGCTTTCTCATTTTTCTAAATTAATATTCAAATTTTGGGGGCTGTCTTATAATCGAGCAAAAAAAAAAAAGAATGGCAAATGACAAAATACGTCCCTGTGACCAGACTGAAAAGCATAGACCTCTCTCATGTCTACCTATTCTATAGGCTGCTGTAGGATGTGGAACAATGGTATGATGTCACTTCCTGGAGCTTCTGGTAGTGTACAGGAAGTTCAATGAAAAGTTTTGTGTTGGTATTGTGTTCAATTTTTCATCAAGATAGAGTGAATGGCAATAATTTGAATAATGAATAGATGTTTATAATGATTGTACATGAAAGTTAAATCAATAATTTGGCATTTAATTTATCCCTCCAGGAACATCAACCCTGTCATCAGCAAAAAAATCACAAATTAAAATATTAAAGAGAATGTGTCCAAGTACAGATCCCTGAGGTACCCCACTTGTAATAAGACCTTGCTCCGAATATACTCCATTGACTACAACCCTCTGTTCAGGGGCGTAAACCACAGGGCCCTGGTGCAAAAATTGCCCCAACTTCACAGCTGGTCTGTGCCATCATTGCCCCCAAACAAATTGTCTGTGCCTTCTTTGCTCCTTGCCTCCTTCCAACATACACTCTGGCACACATATGTAAACACACTTACACGAATTACATATGCTTACTCATACTCACTAACACATAGGTACACATTCGTTCTAACACACACTCCATCTCTCCCACCTACATATCAATGCTCACACACAAATACCTACACATCCATGGTCACACACAAAAAGCTACACATCCATGGTCACACACAAACACCTACACACCCATGGTCACACACACAATTACACATCCATAATCACACACACAAGTACACATTCATCCTCACACACACGCACACCCGTGCTCACACATACAGAAAATTGGACATACATGATCACACACAAGTATACACTAACACATCCCATACACACAATAACACATCCATGATCACACACACACATACAATTACACATTCATGATCATATACATACATACATGTATTCAAACACTGGTACAGATTGGAAGAGCCCTTTCTAAACAATTTTGAACTGGTACGAGGAGACAGGAACAAGGGGTGGCATGGGCCCCATCGTAGCTGTCATCGCTGCGACCCCTGTAGTTACAACAACTCTGCTGTCTGTTATTTAGCCACTGCCTAACCCATTAAACAATATTGGGATCAAACTCAGAGATTGCAGTTTATTAAAAAGTCTTCTATGTGGGACAGTGTCATAAGTCTGAAGTCTAGATACGCAATGTCTACTGCACCACCTTTGTCAATTATTTTAGTCATCCAATCAAAAAAATCTATAAGATTAGTTTGGCATGATCTTCCTGAAGTAAACCCATGTTGCTTTTGCTCTTGAAACACATATGACTTTAGATGCTCAACAATCCTATAATTTAACATAGTTTCCATTAATTTCGCCACAACTGATGTAAGACTTAGAGGCCTGTAGTTCCCGTACTCCTCCCTGCTTCCTTTCTTGTAAATGGGCACACATTTGCTATTTTTAAGTCTTCTGGCACTACTCCTGTTAACAATGATTGGTTAAATAAATCCACTTATGATTTTGGTAGTATACAACTTTTTTATGCCATCAGTCCCTATTGACTTATTTGTCTGTACCTTAGACATCTGAAGTAGAGCATCTTCCTTGTCTTTTTTCCTGACTGAGGTCCATTTCCTTCATTTTCATCTGTAAAAACTGAACAAAAATATTAATTGAGGCAGTCAGCTGGTCTTTTTTCCCTTTTTTCTTTTCTCATTTACGTATGTAAAATTACTGACTGCTATTTTGTCTCTTTGTGTGCTTTGGTAGCTCTTATAACGTGCTTCTATGGGGTACCACAGTAGTTTTTTTTAAAACATTTGATCTTACTGACGAGCCTTATAGGATTTTCTGTTGCCTTCAATAATTCAACTTTTAAAAAACCCATTTCTCCTGGACTCCATTGAAATGGCCCCAGTCTGATGTTGACTCACAGACTGATGATCACAAACTTTCACCTACAGTAATATTTGATACCAAATCTCCATTTGTGAACAAATCTAATATGGCCTTTTTACAAATTGGCTCCTCAACTACATGTTTGAAAGATAATCCCAGTATGGAATTTATAATATTTGTACTCCTGACACAACCAGCTACTTTGGTTTTCCAGTTTACATCAGTTAAATTAAAGTCGCTCATAATTATAACTTTCCCCTTCAATGTCATTTTAACTATTTCCTCATTCGGTAGACTATCTGACTCTTCTACTTCTACAGGGGGTCTATAAAGCGCACCTACATGAGTTACTGTACTTTTACCACTGTGTAATGTAACCCAAACTGACTCTATGTCCTCCTCACTAATTGTGTTAGGTTAGGTTTTATGTTATCTTTCACATATAGGGCCACTCCTTCCCCTTTCTTACCTTCCTTGTCTTTTCTACCCAGACACATACACACTAACATACCCAGCCACACAAACATACTTGACTCATGTATACACACTAACATACCCACTAACATACCCAGACACACACACTTATATTAGCATACCCAGACACACAGACATACCCAGACACACACATTCACACACTAACATTCCTAACACAGAAAAGAATCCCAGCACTCCAAACAGCTTCCAATGGTGACTTTCATATAAATCACAGTGTGATCAGTGCAGGGGGAACGCAGGGAGGAATGCTGAAACACAAATCAACACAAAAAAATAAAAAATAAAAAAATGTTAGTGATTTTTTTTACCAACAACAAAAAAATCACTAAAATAATACAATAAATCACTTACCTTTCTTTTTTTTTTTTAAGGGTATCATTTGTTGAGACATAAAAATTGTTTAATAGCTTATCACTTATCACATTTCACTTCCATATATTCTATACCAATGGTGGGGTTTTTTTTGTTTTTTTTTTACGATCCGGCCAATATAACATCATATAGCCCCCAAAGTACTCCTCTTTTTTTTGTTCAATTAGAACTTAAGGATGTACTCCGATATTTTTGACAATATCTTAGCGATACATATGTTGGTATTATTTATGTTGAGAAAACCTATTTTTTTAGTTTTACTCAAATGTTTATATGTAATGTTAGTCATGTCCAAAAAATTCTTTTTTTTAGATTTATTTTTATGTTTTTTTGTAACGTATCAGGTTGGAGATGTAATCGTGGAGTTAGGTAGAGGAGGTGAGGTAGTCTATGGGAAAAAAGAGGGGAGATCGGCCTACGAGGCTAGCCGGATCAAAATCCGAGATAAATTTTGATATATTGATGGTAATCAAATGTATATCGGCTAATACCCAAGGGCTGAATTCCCCCCTAAAACGTAACAGAGTATATGCCTGTCTCCAGAGAGAGAAGATCGATATAGCCTTTTTTCAGGAAACCCATTGGCGTTCCAAAGACAAATTAAGATGGGGAGGCAGTTTTTACCCACATATCTTTCACGCATCGATGAGAGAAAATAAAAAAAGAGGTGTTGCGATTATTTTTTCTAATAAAATGAATATATATACAAATCATGTAGATCAAGATACAGAAGGCCGATATTTAATTTGGGTGGGTAAAATAAACGAGGTTAATTATACTTTGGTAAACATTTATTTTCCAAATGGGTCACCTCTGGTTCACTTGCAAAATATTATAGATAGAATAGATAAAGTAAGGACAGGGATACTCATTATAGCAGGAGACTTTAATTGCATTATCGACGACCAGATGGATAAAGAAATGGGTGTATACAAAAAAATTAATAGAAGTCTTATAAAAAGAGCAAAAGCTTTTTGCGGCATAATACAGAGAGCAAACCTATTTGACCTCTGGAGAGTCAATAATCCAACATTAAGGGACTATACACATTTTTCAAAAGTCCACAATACGTTTTCTAGGATTGACTACATCTTTGGGGATCAAAAATCATTTAATGTATTAACAAATATTTCGTTAAGGGAGAATTGTTGGTCGGATCATAGTATTATCCTCTTTGAGTTAAAGGAAAAATGGAATTTTCCTCCGTGTACCACCTGGCGTCTGGATGACGCCATCTTGTATTCGGAGGATAATAGACGCTATATCTCAAAGATGACAAATATTTTCTTTATTGAAAATAAAATAGATCAAACCTCTCAGACTATGAGATGGTGTGCCTATAAGGCATATGTGAGAGGTCTTATGATTAAAATTAAAAAACAAATGAGAACATTAAATAATTTACCTTTGAATGAGTTATATTTGGCCTATTATAAGGTAGCGAAAAAATTCAAACTAGACCCTACAGAAGAACATAAAAAGGAATTTCAGTCTTTAAGGGAAAGGATAAATCCAAAAGAAGTAGAGAAAACAAAATACTATATGGAAAAACTAAGAGTGAAATATTATCAGAAAAGCAATAGAGCAAATAAACTAATGAGTAAATTATTGAAAAAGAAAAGGGCCAAAGAAAGAATAACAAAGATTGCGACAGAGAACGGTGTGCATATGATCCCAGACGATATAGCAGAAAGCTTTAGAGCTTTTTATGGAAAACTATACAGTATCCCTAAGAGAGCGAGGGAGGAGGATATTGTTAAATACTTAAAATTGGCAGACTTACCAGTTATATCAGAGACAGCAAAAGATTTGCTAAACAAACCTATAGAGAAAATAGAACTAAGTAATGTATTAGATAAACTAGTGAAACAGAAGGCACCCGGCCCAGACGGATTTACCAATCTATTCTATAAAACCTTTAAGGCAGACATAATAAATGAACTTATGGGTGTCTACGAAGAAATAGCAATGACAGGATTATGCCCAAAATAATTATTACAAGCTAATATTTTACCAATACCAAAAAAAGATAAAAACCCGGAACAATTAAAAAGCTATCGCCCTATTTCTTTAATTAATGTCGACATTAAACTGTTCTCCGCAATTTTGGCGGAAAGACTAAAACCAATTTTAAATACTTTGATACATCCTGATCAGGTGGGCTTTGTGCCCGCTCGAGATTCTACTAACAATGTTAGAAGACTAATAGACACTTTGGACTTTGCAGAGAAGACAAGGTGTCCCCTCCTGACCCTCTCACTAGACGCTGAGAAGGCGTTTGACAGGGTCAGGTGGGAGTATCTAAATGCTTCCTTGAGATTATTTGGTCTAACGGGATGGATATATAAAGCTATCACAGCCCTTTATACCAACCCTAGCGCCCGAGTAGTCGGGTCAGGGCTGTGTTCTAATTGGTTTGATCTTCAGAACGGCACCCGCCAGGGCTGTCCTCTGTCACCTATACTTTATATTCTCTCCCTGGAGCCATTTGCCAATAGAGTCCGAAATAATCGCCATATTTCAGGCTTTAAGATTAACGAACAGGATTATAAGATTATGTTATACGCAGATGATGTTGTTGTTTCCTTATCCAACCCCATAAATTCTATGAGGTATTTTCTTCAAGAAGTGGATACATTTAGTAAAGTTTCAAATTATAAGTTAAACCTGGATAAAACGATCCTTCAGGCCAAGAACTTAGACGAGGTAACTATAAAGACTTTTTATGAAAGTTTCTCTATAACAAGCAGAATTAACGAATTTGAATATCTAGGGATCTGCATACCAGAGAAAATAGAAGAAATAGTTGAAAAGAACTTCCTCCGTCTTTTAAGACTCTCAAATCAATTATTAAAAGATTGGAAGAAAGTGGAACTATCATGATGGGGTAGAGTTAATGCTATTAGATCTTATTTATTGCCAAAGTGGATATATTTATTTCGCATGCTCCCCCTAAAATTTCCACAAAGTTGGCTTTCAATGATCCACTCTAGTTTTATTTACTTCGCGTGGAGAGGTAAAATCCCGAGAGTTAAGGCTAGTCTTTTGGGTCTTTGTACTAGAGATGGCGGGATGGGATTTCCCATGATAAAATTATATCACGAAGCTAGTATTTTATTCCACATATGTAGAACATACCAAAATCACTCCAAAGAGGAAATTTGGTATAAAATAGAACAGAGAGTTTCAGAGAGTAATAGGTTAAATAATTTAATTTGGTCTACGAAAGACAGAACAACTATACATCAAATCAAAGGTAAAAACAGTATTCTGGATAACATCTTAACAGAGTGGATGAATATTAAAAAGAGATTGGGAATAAAAGATAAATTGTTAGACCCACTAGATATTTACCTATTTGCGAGTTAAAAATTTTATTAATAAACATGTCCTGTCTACTCAGAGAGAGGATCTCCTTAAATTGGCATCGTTATTTAACCTTAAACACTCGTCAAAATTATACTCTAAATGTGTGGAATTAATGAGAACTAGAGAAGGACATAATTCTATAAAATCATATACAGTCAGATGGGAAAAAGATCTAAATTGCGCACTCCCAACAAAGGACGGGTTAAGTGCTTTCAGAAGATTGCCACCTATGGTGCATGATATATCCTTATTGGAGACACATTTTAAGGTTGTATATAGGTGGTATATGGTCCCGACTAGAGTTGCGGATATTTACCACACTACCTCGAGACTGTGTTGGAGATGTGGACTGTTGGAAGGATCTTACCTCCATATTTGGTGGTCCTGCTCAAAGGTTTCCAAACTTTGGGGAAAAACCCTCGATTGTCTTAAAAGAGTGTCTAATATAGAGGTACCTAATTCCCCAGCATCACTTCTGCTACACATAGGTTGGCCGACTCTGTCTTCTGTGCAGTTAAACTTAACAACGCACCTATGCTTAGCAGTCAAAAGAATAATAGCGAAACAATGGAAACAAGATAAAGAATGTAACTGGGCTCTGGTGGAAAACCAACTGAAATACCAACTTACGATGGAAAGAGAAGTTTCACGACTCCACTCTTCTAACGTTAAGAAAACTATAATTTGGGATAAATGTCTCCAAATAATGTTTCCATTGATTGCTGACATCAGCTGATAACCAAATAGACTTACCTCTTAATTAAATGTCAGTTTACTAACATCAGTTTTTTCCATATAGAATGTTTTTACTGAATTCAGGCATCAGACGATTAGTAAATAGACTTACCTCTTATTAAAATGTCAGTTTACCTATATCAGCTTTTTCCACGTACTCATCTCCAATCTGGATTGTATAAAATTATTATTTTCTTTTTTTTTTTTTTTTTTAGTTTGTTGTTTTTGCAGTGAACTAATAATATGTACTGTACCAGTTTTATCGGTCATTATTTGCCCGATTTAGTGCATTCATACTGATGTTATTTGTATTTTAGTTTGTTGTTGTTTGTTTTTTTGTTAATTATAAAAGAAATAAAAAGTATAAAAAAAAAAATAAAAAAAAAATAATACAATAAATAATAATAAAAAACAATAAAGTGATCTAAGTGAAGTCATTGTGACATCACTGGGATTAATAACAAATTCAAGAGGTCCCTAAGAGGATCTCTAACCATACTGCACTGATGACATACAAAAACATAAAAACATTTTTTTAAAATAAAAAAAGATAATAATAAAAATCCCATTGCCCTAACACAATATTTAAAAGGTATAACCCTCCTGCCCCTGTTCACAACACCCAAACCCGTTAAGCCATAAGTATAAAAAATACTACCCTAGGGTACTATATGTAAGGGATGGATATGGCCCTCTAGAAAGAAAAAAAACACATACCCTTGTCAAAAAAATCCAAGCAACACAGAAGTGTCGGTGAATAAAAGCACAGGAAATAATTTCTGCGGCCACCTTTGACACTGAATGGTGGCCACATAGCTGCATGAGGAGTGCCCAAATACCCCTGATACGATAGTCTGGGTTGTCTGCTTTACAGAAATATATAATTTTCAAGGTTTTTTTTTTTGTTTGTTTAAAATTAGAGTTGCAATCCTATCATACCTAATGTAAAAAATCTGAATTGATAAACTTGGAGGGAATTTTCCATTACGTTACCTAAATTTTTTATAATTTTCGCTAGTTTTTACTAAATTTATCATCCTAAATTTTTAGCTAATTATCTAACTATGGTATCAAAAGAAAAACCTCCCTCTCCTTGAAAAAACAACATATAGTTTACATGGGCACACTATTCGCAGGAAAGGAATAATCATTGAACCGGCATACCGCAAAAATGGCAAAATTGTTCTGGGACTTGAGGTACCAAAAACCCCTGGGACTGAAGGGGTTAAGTGGGAACTAATAGATAAATAATTGGCCGTCATATCTGTCATGCAGAAGTGTCGGATCATCATGGAGGTGGAGTAGACCTGGTCTCTATCTAGATAATATCAAGACAATGCAACCAGGAGCTTGTAAGCAAAAGCTATTTTATAGTAACATCCATTTACATAAAAAAGTAGAAACATCCACCATTTCTTCCCTGGCTTGAGTTTATCATAATTGTTTTGGAAGAAAAATAGTGTGCCAACAGAAACAATGAACATTGTTTGTGAATGTCATCTTTGTTACACAAGTTTAATTTGTATTTTTGAGACCCAAGTCCTTAGATAAGGAAAAATGGGCAGACTAGATGGGCCGAATGGTTCTCATCTACCTTTAAATTCTAAAAATTCTAAGAAAATTCTAAGAAATAATAGCTAATGCTAAGGTATGCAACAGCTTGCTGTTGGCTACCTACTTACAATAACACTTTTTTCCAAAAATCTATTTGTATTAATTTTATAATAATATTGGTACAAAACAAGAGTATACAATGCAAATAGGTAGAGGTGAAAAAAGAGGGATAAGAGAAAACATAAGTAACCCGTATACAAGGTTTTAACATGTTAACCCATAAAATAGAACAATACTCCGGGTGAAGGGGTGAATGAATAGGGAGGGTAATGAAAGCGATGGAGATAGAAAAGGTTAAGAGGAAAGAAATATTTGATTGGGGGTTGTTGAGCAACCAGCTTAATCAGGCCATGCTAGTTTACTGAGTTCAGGGGGAAAGCAAATTTCTGAAACCGTTGCTATGTGGAAGCTCGAGCCAATAGAACCATGTGCCTCTGTATTTCTCAAACATGTGTGAGAGCTTCTAGAAGGAGCGGATTTCCTCAACTTTAGACACCCAGCCCTTAAATAAAGGAGGTACCTTACGGCAGTAAACTGTGGTGGATCATTTGTGTGTTTATTGGCAGTATCTCTGCGGCTCCACCATATGTGTACCGTTGTGCCTTGCTCGGCTCCAAAGCACAAGCACATGTCCTGATAGTTCTGGGTTAAGTCTGTTAAGAAGTGATCGGTAATCAGAAAGACTATGTCCCGCTGTTGCGGAGTAAATTGTTCGCCTAGAGCCTCTTCACATTTAGCCATACGTTTTAAAGGAGTAGCATGTGCAGGTGAGAGTAGCCTAGAGTAGGGCTCCACAAATCCCAGGCGCCTAGGTGTTTGTGAGCCAAACCTATAATTGGGCCCAGATCCAGATCCCCGTGGCGCTGCAGGGGACTTGGATCCTGTGAGGCGTGAGCTGCCCGGAACGGAGAGAGTATAGGTGAGAACCCGGTATGCAGGTAACAACTTGGAGCACACCACGAAAAAACAGGAACGAAAGGAATAGCCGGGGCCTGGTACACGGGGTAGCACGTCAGGAATAGCCGGGTCTGGTACACGGGATAGCACGTCAGGAATAGCCGGGGTCTGGTACACGGGATAGCACGTCAGGAATAGCCGGGGTCTGGTACACGAGATAGCACGTCAGGAATAGCCGGGATCTGGTACACGAGATAGCACTTAGGATCACAGGAAATGAGGTATAAGGCACAATAACTGAGCACTGAATGAGTTTCAGTGCTCAGTTTTTAAACTTCCCGCCAGTGATCGCCACGTCCATAGACTTGACGTCACTCGCGCGTGTTCCCTGCCGGCAACGGCGGGGAACGCATAAAGTTTTGTGAGGGCGCGCGCGCGCTTAGGAACCACCACGCGGCCGGCTGAGGACGGGACAGCCGCGGCGCGGGACCGTCTACCCGGAGCGGGTAAGTGATACCGGCGAGGACCCTGCCGTCGGTCCTGACAGGAGGACGGGGCAGCCGCGGCGCGGGACCGTTTACCCGGAGCGGGTGAGTGCTGCCGGGGAGGACCCCGGCGTGGGTTCTGACAGGTCCCCCCCCCAAGGAGAGGCCTCTGGACTCCCGGAGGACCTGGGCGACTAGGATGGTGACGATGAAAAGAGGACACAAGACGAGGAGCATGGACCTCGCAGGCAAACTCCCAAGAGTCCTCCTCAGGGCCATAACCTTTCCAACGGATGAGATATTGCAAAGGTCTCCGAAAAAGACGGGAATCCAAAATGTCCTTGACCTCGTACTCTGTGTCATTGTTGACAAGGATAGGAGTAGGAGGAGCAGAACAACGACCAGCGTAGGGGTTAGCTGTCCACGGTTTGACCAAAGAGACATGGAATACCGGATGAACGGTCATAGAAGCAGGTAATTTCAATTCCAGAGCAGATGAGGAAATGACACGGACGACAGAGAAAGGCCCGATAAATTTAGGCCCTAATTTTTTCGTAGGGCACGTGAGTTTGATATGACGGGTAGAGAGCCACACTTTATCACCAGGCCTATAGGAAGGAGCAACACGACGATGACGGTCGGCAAACGATTTGTAATGGAGTTGGGCCGTACGTAAGGTATTGCATAAGAGCAGGTAGGTTTTGGTAAGATTCTTGACATGGTCGGTGACTGATGGGACAGAGCTCGGAAGTGGAGATCCAGGCAACATCGATGGGTGAAATCCGTAAGTAGCAAAGAAAGGCGACATCTTAATAGAACGGTGAAAATGGTTATTATAGGCGAATTCCGCCAGAGGTAGATAATGACTCCAGTCGTTTTGTAGGTATGTAGTATAACAACGAAGATATTGTTCTAATGTTTGATTAGTTCGTTCCGTCTGCCCATTACTTTGAGGATGGAAGGCTGTCGACAGAGAACGTTGGAGGCGTAACTGCTTGCAGAAAGCTTTCCAAAAATGTGAAGTGAACTGGGATCCACGGTCAGAAACAATGTCTTCTGGTAACCCATGGAGTCGAAAAATGTCTTTAACAAAGGAATGTGCAGTCTCTGTAGCTGAGGGGAGATGATCAAAAGGAAGGAAATGAGCCATTTTAGTAAATCGATCTATTATGACTAATAGTGTAGTAAAACGATTGGATGGTGGGAGGTCTGTAATAAAGTCCATAGAGATACTGGACCATGGTCTAGTTGGGACCGGTAAAGGTTGTAACAGGCCTGCGGGTTTATGATGCGAGTCCTAGGATCGTGCACATGTAGGACAGGAGGATATAAAGTCTTTGACCCCTTCAGTCATATTAGGCCACCAAAAGGAACGTTGAATCAATTCCAGTGTTTGCTTCACCCCTCCGTGTCCAGCAAGGGGCGAGTCGTGACAAGCTTGCATAACTTGGATACGATTCTCCGGAGGAACAAATATACAATCTCGGTGATAATAAAATCCTTGACGAGCTTGTAATCCTGGAACATTAGGAGGGTTCATCCGACCGGTAGTATTCCGGATAGAGTCCCATAGCGTATGTGTCCCTGCAATGAAGTGTTGGGATGGTAACACAGTGTCGTGATCCACCCTAGATGTAGAGGAGTTTTCGTAAATCCGGGACAAGGTATCCGCTTTAGTATTGCGTGATCCCGGATGGTAAGTGATATGGAGTTGAAATCTTGTGAAAAACAGAGCCCATCTTGCTAACCTTGGTTGAAGTCTTTTGGCGGTACGTAAATATTCTAAATTTTTGTGATCAGTATATACCGTAATAGGATACAAGGCCCCCTCAAGTAAATGCCGCCATTCCTTTAAGGCCAACTTTATTGCTAGTAATTTGCGTTCTCCGATGCAATAATTTCTTTCTGCGGAAGATAAAGTCCGTGAAAAATAAGCAACTGGATGTAGGTGACCATCAGTATCTTGCCTTTGGGAAAGAATAGCACCCACAGCGGTGTCGGAAGCATCGACCTCGAGGATGTAAGGTTTGTGGGGAACCGGTAATTTGAGAATCGGTGCAGAAATAAATTATTTTTTTTTAAATTCAAACGCCTTCTGTGCAGCTGTGGACTAACAAAATTTATTTTTAGTTGAAGTAAGGGCAGTGATAGGACGTATGTGCTTAGAAAAATCACGGATGAATTTTCTATAGTAATTAGCGAATCCCACGAATCTTTGTACCCCCTTTCGATCAATGGGTGGAGGCCATAGGAGTATAGTGGAGATCTTACGTGGGTCCATCTGTATACTAGTGGGCGAAAGTATGTATCCCAGGAACTCGACAGTCTGAACTTCAAAGACACATTTCTCCAATTTAGCATATAGTCCATTGGAACGTAGTCTGGATAAAACTTGGCACACATGGTCTCGATGAGCCTCCAAAGAGGAAGAGAAAATTAAGATGTCATCTAGGTAGACAATTACAAAACGATCCAGAAAGTCCCGAAAAATTTCATTGATGAAATGTTGAAAGGTGGCGGGAGCATTACATAACCCGAAAGGCATTACTAAGTACTCAAAGTGACCGTAACGGCATCTAAAAGCTGTCTTCCATTCATCCCCCTTTCTTATTCTGACTAAGTTATAAGCACAACATAAATCGATTTTCGTGAATACAGTGGCTGAACGTACATGTTCTAATAATTCCGATATGAGTGGTAGGGGGTATCTGTTCTTGATAGTCACGTTATTCAGTTCGCGGTAATCAATACAGGGACGAAGACCCCCATCCTTTTTGTTGACAAAAAATATTCCGGCCCCTGCTGGGGAAGTAGAAGGGCGGATAAATCCTTTAGAGAGGTTTTCATCGATGTATTCTTTAAGTGTAGCCAATTCAGGTTCAGCCAGGGGGTATATCCTACCGAAAGGAATAGCAGAACCAGGTAGTAAGTCAATAGGACAGTCATATGGACGAGAAGGAGGAAGTCTATCTGCGCCTTTTTTTTTCAAACACGTCTTTGAACCTCCTGTAAGGTATCAGAATATTGTCCGAAATGGAAGCGTCTTGAGCGAGACCAAGTAAAACAGTCTTTAGACAGATCTGAGTACAATGTGCGGAAGAAAATTTAAAAACACCGGTCTCCCAGTTGATGACGGGATTGTGGATCCTCAACCAGGGGAGTCCGAGAATGATAGGGGATATAGGAGAAGGAACTACATCGAATCGTAGGCTTTCAACACGGCTGGTTCCTATCTTGATTGTGAGGGTAGTAGTCTCTGAGCGGATAGGACCAGATTTCAGGGGACTGCCATCTACCAGCTGAATAGCAACCGGATGTTTCTTGAGACGGGTAGAGATGAATAGTGATTTGACGAGGTCAGCATCCATGAAATTGCCACTGGCTCCGGAGTCCACCATAGCTTGTAGGGGTATGGAGCTCTTATTCCACTGTAATGATACAGAAAGCGAGAGATGAGATGACGAACAAGGTGCTCTCTCAATATGAGTGTATAAATGACCGACAGTCTCCTTACCCTTAGAATACCGGGCACGGGTACGACAGTCCTTGAACTGATGGCCTGCACGGCCACAGTACATGCAGAGTCCCAGTGTTCTGCGTTGCTGTTTTTCAGCAGGTGATAGAGGTCCACGAACAATACCTATTTGCATCGGTTCTTCCGTTGACTCTACTGGTTGTACTGGAACTGCGGTTTGAGCACGAGACCAGACTGAAGGGGAAACGAGACGTTCCTGTCTCCTTTCTCTCAGACGACGATCAATTTGGGTGACTAAACTGATGAAGTCTTCCAGAACAGGAGGAATATTGGTACGAGCCAGTTCATCCTTGATGGCGTCAGAGAGTCCCCAGCGAAATTGATCATGAAGCGCGGCGTCGTTCCAAGTAGACTCTAGAGCAACGCGACGGAACTCAGTAATGTATTCCTCTACAGGCCTACGGCCTTGCTTCAGGGTGCGTAGGGTAGAGGCACCTGAAGAAACACGGTATGGGTCTTCATAGAGGGCGTCGAGAGCCTGACGGAACGAGGACCAGGAATCCAAGAGAGGGCTGTGACTATGTAACAGATGATGTGCCCATAGCTGAGGTTCGTCAGATAGCAGCGATATTACCGTATGTACCTTGACAGTCTGAGGAATAAGTCCGTGGTTTGAGGTTAAACAAAATCTGGCAAGCGGTGATGAATGTATGGTACTTATTACGCTCTCCAGAGAATCTTTCAGGGAGAGGTACTTGAGGTTCCAGAGCAGAGGCCCCTTCTATAGCAGGTTCAGGGGCAGCAGCCGCTTGGTCAGAAGGAGCGTTATGTTGCATTTGAAGATGGTGAACTTGTTGTCTTAGCTGATTCTGGCTAGCATGCATCTCTTGCATAGATTGGTTCATCACCGCCATCTGCTGAGTCAGAGCCGTGATGGCTTCAGATAAGCCTGCGGGTTCCATTACAGGGCTCAGTTATTATGTGAGGCGTGAGCTGCCCGGAACGGAGAGAGTATAGGTGAGAACCCGGTATGCAGGTAACAACTTGGAGCACACCACGAAAAAACAGGAACGAAAGGAATAGCCGGGGCCTGGTACACGGGGTAGCACGTCAGGAACAGCCGGGTCTGGTACACGGGATAGCACGTCAGGAATAGCCAGGGTCTGGTACACGGGATAGCACGTCAGGAATAGCCGGGGTCTGGTACACGAGATAGCACGTCAGGAATAGCCGGGGTCTGGTACACGAGATAGCACTTAGGATCACAGGAAACGAGGTATAAGGCACAATAACTGAGCACTGAATGAGTTTCAGTGCTCAGTTTTTAAACTTCCCGCCAGTGATCGCCACGCCCATAGACGTGACGTCACTCGCGCATGTTCCCTGCCGGGAACGGCGGGGAACGCATAAAGTTTTGTGAGGGCGCGCGCGCGCGCTTAGGAACCACCACGCGGCCGGCTGAGGAGGACGGGACAGCCGCGGCGCGGGACCGTCTACCCGGAGCGGGTAAGTGATACCGGCGAGGACCCTGCCGTCGGTCCTGACAGGAGGACGGGGCAGCCGCGGCGCGGGACCGTTTACCCGGAGCGGGTGAGTGCTGCCGGGGAGGACCCCGCCGTGGGTTCTGACAGATCCTCCTTTCCGGCAGCAGCGGACATCTGTGCGATGCAGACAACCCCGCTGCTGCCGGTAGCTCCACCCTCCTCACTGAATGGGGCTGTCACCGCCCACGAAAGTCGCTGGCCAGTTGACTCAATTCTATTTCGGATCAACGGGGACGGCTTCTTAAAATGCCACCCCTGTCGATTCGAAATAGAAGTGAGTCAGCCGGCGCCGCTCAATAACTTTCATGGGCGGCACCAGCGCTGCTCAATGACCTTTGGCGGTGCCAGCCCCGTTCAGTCGGGAGGGTGGGTGGAGCCGCTGGCAGCAGCAGCGAGGTTGTTTACATCGCACAGATGTTTGACAGCGGGAGTTCACATCCGGGTCTTCGGTCGGGTAAGTTGAAGTAACTGGGGGCATGCTTGGCAGTGGGAGGATGGGACAAAGATGGCTATGGGAGACTGGGGGCAAAGGCAAACTCTGTCCCCAATTTCCTATAGGCATCTTTGTCACTAAATAGCTTCCCATAGTCCCATGTTTAGTAACAAAGATGCCTATGGGAGACTGGGGCCAAAGGCAAACTCTGTCCCCAATTTCCTATAGGCATCTTTGTCACTAAATAGCTTCCCATAGTCCCATGTTTAGTGACAAAGGTGCCTATGGGAAACTGGGGGCAAAGGCAAATCCGGTCCCCAGTTTCCCATAGGCTTCTTTCTCACTAAACATGGGACTACGGGAAGCTATTTAGTGACAAAGATGCCTATGGGAAACTAGGGACAGAGTTAATTAATGGGATTAATCATTGGTAATTAAAAGTATGCACTGGTGCTTTTTAGTGTGGGGGCAGGGCAAAGTGCTGGGGCAAAGTGAGTGCTGGGCAAAGTGTGAGTGCTGGGGCAAAAAAAAAGTCCTGGCTCCTAACTTTTTTAGCTGGCTCCTAGATTTAAAACAAATTTGTCAAGCCCTGGCCTAGAGGTTAGATATGTCTCTGGCCTGTACAGAATTTTGTTGACAGAGATCTTAGAGAGAATTGAGGTCTCTTTTTAAGTTGTGGCACTGTGGAAAGGAGTGGAGTTTGTGGTGGAGCTGTAAATATCTAAATGTGTGAGTAGAGCCAGGTAGCAATGATGGAAGGGGACATAACCACTTGTCTTCAGTACTCTTGTGGAGGTGGTCTGAAGGGAAAGATGGAAATAGTGTCAGAAGGTACCGTCAAGGCTCAGTGGGAACAAGGCATTGTGCAGTACAGTGCTCATTGATGATGGGAAAGTAGTAAGGTTGAATTAAGGGTCATATCTGTGCCTGGTTATCATGGTGGCTGAGATGAAGAAGTGTGTCCTGGCTAGGAGCCTTAAGGTTCAGCCAAGAAAACACACCAATAGGTGTGTGGAGGGCAGATTCCTCCATTTGAATCTATTGCCTTGATAAGGAACGTATCGTCCATGCCATGAGGTTTGTAGCGATACAATACTTATGAAAGTCAGGTAGAGGTCAGCCGAAGCAACTTGAAAGAAAGCTTGTGGTAAATCAATCAGTATGGGAAAGCAGGCTGGGTAAAACATTTTTCATGGTTTGTATGTGGTCCTACCATGTGAGAAAAGTCTATCCCCATTTATCTAAATCTGCAGTAATTGTGTTTAAAGGGGGGGGGTTGGTCTGATATGATCGTGTTAAGCCCTTAGGAACCCAATGACCCAGGTACTTTTCATCGCACCATTTAAACACTTACAATACCACTTGTTTAGATTGCTGGCAGATGGTAAGCAGGCTAACAGGCCATAAAGCTGACAAAAGTCAACAGAAAATAGGTGGCATCAAGGGGAGTGTTAGGTCTCATGTAAAGAAAAAATATGTTTTCCTTTCATAAAGAAAAGAAAACTTTATATATTTATACATGTTTCCCTTAGAACATCAGACAAAAGAGAGATAGAACTGGTGGCAACCTAAGGCAACGTATTCATCTGAAAAAGACATCTCATGACATCCATCATATTTGTTAACGCTCACATTCACCCCTTGAGGATTGGGAATGTCTGCAGAATGATGTGTGTCCTCACAATTATGACATTTGATGGAGTCAAGCAGGTTAGTGACACACAGAGTGAATAACATTCTTTGTACTATATAGGAAAATATCAGACACACCTAAGAAGACAATATTGTTCCATTTGTAAGTTTAGGGAAATCATACATTTTACAAATCTATAGCCTAACCAATTCCACATAATAGTAATTATAGATTAAAGCAAGTAATATTTTGTATATATATTAAAACCCACCATATGTGTATACCATGGGAGCTACTTTCATAACCTGTTTTTTCAGATCTGCATTATGTTTCTTCCCCATGTTACATTGCTCATTATGTTGTTGACTGGTTTAGGCAGGCTTTTAAGGGGAGTAAGGAGAACGTAGAAAAGTTCAAAATATTAAACTGATTGGATGCCCAATATGCTGTACTACTATCCATCCATTAACACTTTTGGAAAGAACATTGCCAACCAGTGGTTCTCTCTCTCTAGAACCCAAAGCTTCCCCTTCAAAGCACTATTCAGCCTTGCACTACTGTGTACTCTTTTTAATCATAACATAATCTTTCTTCTGTGCAATATTTTTTTAAATTATCGCTAGTGTTTTTTTTAACTAACGTTTAATTACTGTTAATGTTTAGCATTCTAATTTTAATAAAACTACATTGAACAAATTATGTTAAATAGCCTTACAATTTTCCATTTCTAAATTGTAGTAGAAACATTACATAAGTTTTGGCTTCATTATTAGTGTCTAATGTGTTCCTAGTATACTGTATTAGGGTAATGTAGTACTTCTGGCTAATGAAATAGGGTATTTTAAGGGCATATTGGAAAAAACATGTAATAAATGTATTCATTGGGAAAGGGTATGTTATATAGCAAAGCAACATTTTTTGTGTAAATTTTCATAACTATTTTAACAGACAAAACATTAAAAATATTAATAAAAGAATACTGAAAATAACTAGTTCAGGCTTCTGGTACAAGTTTGGATAAAATTTATTGCAAGACATCCAGATCATCCTACATCTGGCCTTGACTTTTATGTTCAAATTATGGAACAACTGGGAAAAGCATAAAAAGGAAATTGACCCATAAATGTATACGTGTCTCAGCAAGCATATAGGAACAAATGTGATAGCTTAATTTTCAAACAAAAAAATGCAGGTCAGAAACTTTAGTTTTACCCGCGGTCAGTTTCTATTAGAAACAAGCATCCAGAGGTACTTATGTGCACCGGAATGGATTTTTATATGACACAAATGTTATTAATCTAAAATGTGTTTAACAATGTATTTTAACCAACATTTTATTACTAGTTTCTCAATAGGAAACATAAAGTTGTTGTTGCCATCTGAAATTTGGAGGCACAGTAAAAATATGGCTTTGAGAGTAAGAAAATGCACTTAGCCGACCTGTGGCATCAGCAAACTCACCGCATCTGGTGTCTGCTCGCAGGTGTTGGGTAGCCACCAAGCAGGGATCTTCTGCCAACAACCAGGGATCCTCTGGACAACTGCTAAGCTCTGCTACTAAGCAGGCTTCTCTTAAAGGTCCTGCTACCCAAATAAACGCATAATTAACTATATAAAGATTTATTTGCTCAGTCGCATGCTGTTCCTGGTATTGCAACTCAGGATCCTGATACAACACCCTGGTCTCTAGTTTCTATTCCATGTACCCAATGCTCCCTGACCTGCTCCAGACACTTTGCGAATGTGACCTCAGCTACTGACCTCAGCTAGTTTAAGTTTGAACTCCTTTTCTTCTAGTCCCCCCGGCTACCATCTTGTGTATTATGACCTCGGCCACTAACCACGGCTTGTTTAAGGCTACGCTTCTATTTGTCCAGTCCTCCTGGTACCATTATCTATTAAACCCCACATCATGTTGTGTTCTTTTGTTAACTATTTTCTCTCTTGTCCTTACATTAACTGGGCTCCAATTTTGTACTCCTTGTGTCTCTCTTGAGAAGCTGAAGTTACCCCTGATATAGACATGTTTGAGGCCAATACAGATTGTACTTCCTTTATAAGGCCAAGTAAGACTGAAATGTTCATCTGTGAATGTAGGTTCCATTATGGTTGTGATTACAAGTAAAGACCATTAAGGTGTTTCCTCCGTAATGGTAAAAGTGATTCTAAAAATGTCCAAGATGCTTCTGTAAAGAGGCTTTAAGGTTTAGCTATTATTTATTTTTCCTATGCTCTTTTTAGATAGTCTTAAATATTTGTATTTTCCCATAGTGCCCTTAAGTTTTCTTTAGATAAAAGCAAATCAGACACATATTAGCGGATCTCTGACATCAAACCACATACCACCTATAGCATGCTTGGTCAGGACTATTCTAATGGAAATTGAAGAAAGGACAATCTCATTATGGTGGCAATTTATACATGTGCTTTGGATAATATATCAGTGAAAATGTCTGGGTTTCCCTATACTATACTGTTCATAGGAATGTTCAGGAAATGTTGAAAAAACCTTAAATAGCTATAGTAAGTACTTATCTCTTACTAGTAGGACCAGTGGTCTATATCATTCTACTCCAAAAATTGGATTTGGTCTTGACTGTAGCCCTGATTTCCATGCTAAGCCCCCATGTTCCAACATAAAAATCCCAATAAAGACAGTGCCAGTGACACGCAACCCTAAACCAAAACATCGATGCGTTAACAATCGTAAGCAATGCAGTAGCGTACCTAAAGAGGGGCGAGGGGGTGGTCCGCCCCAGGTGTCACTTATAAGGGGGGTGCCCAGAAAGTCACCTAACTCGGGCATGCAGCTTACTGCTGTGGCTCCCGCACAATGTATGAGGGAACTCAGCAGTAAGCTGCGGGTCTGCGTTAGGTAGCCATCGAGCCACATAGAAGTCTGCAGGACCAGGGAAATCAGCAATATATTTGATAAGGGGGTGGCACAGGCAGGCTGTTTTGAGGGCAGAGGCCTACCATATCAATTTCTGGTTTAGTGAATAATAATAGGGGTTATGCTGCACTACCATCAATGTCTGGGTCAGTGTATAGTAGTGGGAATTACACTGTAATATCTATTCAGTAAATGTTTTTATGTTATTTAAACGTATTTAATTTATTTATCAGTTCATTTTTTTTCCAGATTTCTATTGTTTTTTCAGTTGACATATAGTTAAAAATTTCTGAAATAAATATTTTGCCCATAATTTTTTGGTGTGTGGGGGGGTGCCACATACAGGATCTGCCCCGGGTGCCAAATACTCTAGGTATGCCCCTGGGGCAATGACTACCAAACTGAAAAAACAATAAATAACATAAATAATTAACATAAAATAAATAGCATAAACCATAACGAGTACCACCAATCTTACCAAGTTATCCAGGTACCATACCACTCAGGGAAGGACATGCTTGGATGCCCAAACCACCAAATGCTTTACAGCATTAACCCACTATATATCTGTTAATAGGGTGACCACATTTTTTTTCTGCCATTCAGGGACACACTATGAAGCACATGAGATTACACACACAGTATATATACACGTTAGACGTGCATTTCTAACTACATAATATGTACTTATCTCTTTGATTTAAAGACCATGATTGAAATATCATGATTTAAAAATAACAGCTGAACTGGCAGTTTCTTTAATATCACCCCCTGCTGATTATATATATTAATATTAGACCCTGCTGACGATATATATTAATATTAGACCCTGCTGGCAATACATTTTATATTAAACAAATTGGACCCTACACAAGCATTTCCTTGGCCCCGCTCCACGCTCCTTAGCATGCAATCACTCCCTCTGCTCCCATACCAAAAAATAGGTATAGATCAAATAAACAACACATAAAACAACACTTTCATGTATAGATCAACTGAATAAGACATACAAACCTTATATTTGCAGGTATACATAAATAATGTATGGAAACATAGCATAGCAGATACAGTTTAACACATTAACACACAAACCCAGCATTGCATGTATAGATCAATTGAAATTCACATGTGAACGCAGCACTGAAGGTATAGATCAAATAAACAGAATCAGACATACACATCCTGTATTTGCAGGTATACAATAATAATGTATAGAAACGTAGCATTGCAGATATGGATCAACAAAATAACATACAAACCCAGCTTTGCAGGTATAGATTAATTGGAATTCACATAAAAACTCAGCATTAAAGGTATAGATAAAACCCCATAAATTACAGGCATAGATCAAAGTGTGCACACCCCAAAGCCAGCCCTGGCATCCACATTACCAGAAAAGAACCTGACCAGCACCCAAATTACACACATAGGATAGATAGATAGATAGATAGATAGATAGATAAAGTAGAGTTGCGGAGAGGGTATGCAATTTGATCTATTCACAGCCAAATCAAAATGCCTTGCAAACATATATATATATATATATATATATATATATATCCGGTCTTGAGAAAGGACCGGAGGTTGTCCGAAACGTTGGCCGTGCGGATTGAAATAAACTAGTGTTTAATGCACTTTGCTACAAAGACCCGTGAGTGCCCATTGTTCTTTGGTTACACACACATATATACCGTATTTGCTCGATTATAAGACGAGGTTTTTTTCAGAGCAAATGCTCTGAAAAATACCCCTCGTCTTCTAATCGGGGTCGTCTTCTAATCAGACCTCAAATAGAGGTCTGATTAGGAGACTAAGATCCAGATCCCCCCACCGCTGCAGGGGACCTGGATCCTCCTGTCTCACCCCCCCCCCATCATACACACACTTACCGGTGCTTCCTGCTGTACTGCCGGGGCAGCGGGTTGACGTCTACGCGATTCGCGTAGACAACGTCCGCTGCAGCCGGAAGGAGGTGTGGCTAGCAGCGGGGGTTGTCTGCGTCCGTCGCGTAGACCTTCCCCGACTGTCAGAGATCAGAGTTCCCCGCACCGGAACCGCACCGGTGCGGGGAACTCTGATCTCTGACAGCCGGGGAAAGTATACGCGACGGACGCATACAAACCCCCCCTGCCAACTCCACCTCCTTCCGGCTGCAGCGGAAGGCGACGTCAACCTGCTGCCCCGGCTGGAAGCACCGGTAAGAGAGGGCTGAGAGGGGAGAGAGGGAAGAGAGGGGTGAGAGGGGTGAGGGGGGGGGGAGAGAGTGTGTGTGTGTGTGTGTTAGTTAAATGGGGGTATAGGGTGTGTGTGTGTTAAATGGGGGCATAGGGCATTTCTGGAGTGGCGTTAAGGGGGCATTTAATAGAGCACTCTGCCTCCTGAAATGCCTTATACCTCCCTATATGCCACTCTGCCCCATAATATGCCTTTTAACCCCCTAAATGCCAGAGTGGCATATAGGGGTATAAGGCATTTCTGGAGGCAGAGTGCTCTATACAATGCCTTTTAACTCCCTTAATGCCACTCTGCCTCCTGGAATGCCTTATACCTCCCTATATGCCACTCTGCCCCATAATATGCATTTTAACCCCCTAAATGCCAGAATGGGATATAGGGGTATAAGGCATTTCTGGAGGCAGAGTGGCACATAGGGGGTCAAAAGGCATACCATGGGGCACAGTGGCATATAGAGGGTTAAAAGGCATATCATGGGCCACAGTGCCATATTGGTGTGGCAAGCCTGGGGGCAGATGTGCGTAACTGGGGGACAGGTTGGAAAATACAAGGAAATAAAAACAAAAAAAATATTTTTCTCAATCATAGCTTTTATTTAAAAAAATAGTTTACATGAATTAACATTTACTGGTAAAACTTTTTTCCTTTAGGGTCGTCTTATATTCAGGCTTTTTCTTTTTTTCCTAAGTTAATATTCAGATTTTGGGGGGTCGTCTTATAATCAGGGTCGTCTTATAATCGAGCAAATACGGTATATATATATATATATACACAACAACCTACAACATCTGTGCACCAGGACACAATGTACAAAATGGGTACATTCTCAGAATAGAAGTGGATTCTGTTTGCTTGTTCTGAAGTACTGTATATTCAACACATTTGTTAAGGGACATTTTTCAGGAATGGCACAAAAAGTCAGTATCTCAGTAGTCAAGAATTACTTAGGGTTTCACAGATGCTGGTCCTTGTGTCTGATTACTTTGGAAGTATAGAGGGAAAAAACACATGCTATGTTCTAGAAAAGTGTGAAATATGTGTGTGTGTGCGTGTGTGTGGGGTAATAGCTTTGCACCACCATCATTAACGAATTACTCTACAATAGGGATATAGGTATAACATATTGTACTGTAGCAACATAATACTTAATCAAATTTGCAATAATATTTATAACATAATTAATTTTCTGTAAGTAAACAGTAATATGATAAATATAACCCCCCCATGAAACACTAGTTTATTCAAATTAAAATAATGAGGATTACTACAATTCAGTATAAGAGTGAATGAAAATCCTGTACTTAGCACTGACAATTATCCCTAAATAATATTGCTTTGTTGTCTTCTTCTCTGGAGCAGAAACCACAAACTTCCACCCACTGATGTTATGCAGCACATGTTAATAATAATAATAATAATACATTAAAGCATCAACACATCGCAAAACAGCTTCTACTTGAGAGAGCTTATTGTCCTTATAGCCTATCGATATTATATATACTATTAGCAATGTAATTAGAGAACTCAAACATATCTGTTGAGAAATTATATTCTTCTGACCCGTGATTAGACCCATGTCAAACTGAAAACTGCTTTCTAAATGATCCATGTTATTTTGATTATGTAGACTGTAGAATAATCAGGTATAAATGAACAGAGAACAGCATGCAAATATGTTGCCCAGATTGTGGTAACCCAGACTAATATCCGTTTGGGATGGAGTGTTGGTGGATCAGGAGCCACAGGAATCATCATAGTGTCAGACAAGATTGGTGATTATAAGCAGATTTTGACAGTGACTGTACACAAAACTGAGTGTTTCAATTCTAGAGTCAAATTCATGAACAATCACAGTCTTTGTGGGAAGAAATCTCTTTTTAATTATAGTGGACTTAATTACGGTATTAACTGAATATGAATCGATTATATGATTTCTTGATTTAAAGTATTAAATCAACTAAATAGCATCCTTTAAGCATGCATTATTATTTCAATTTGCTCCTGAGATCAATTAAACGAACAGCAATTAAGCACACTGTCTATTCCCTGAGTGTTAGTGACCTGAAATGTCCTGGTAAAAACCTAAAGTGGAAACCTTACTTAGAATAAAATGAATGCACAATATAGACAGACAAATCATAAAAAAACAAGAATAATTTTGTAAATGTAATGATTGTATCATGATTTCTGTTAAAATCAATTCTGGAGCAACATTTTAAAAGTGGTGTTATTGCTGTTCTTGCTGATTAGAGGAATCAATATGTTGCTAAGGTGATAAGGTCACTTTGAATGAGTGAAAAACATTTCATTAGCCATTTTATATTAAATATTTTAGAATTTGTAGTAGTAGTACCGTTATTTACTTTAACTCTCTTGCATTGTATCTTTGTTTTAGGATATGGGTATATTTGTATATCAGCGATAATTTTGTGAGATCATCACTGCAAAAAAATTGTAAATCCCACTATAATTAAAGCTATTTTTTGTATATTTTTCTGGCAGGTAATCTATTTCTCAACATATACTTAAATTAACATTTTGTGCAATAACTTCAGGGCACATCTGCTCAAAGCTGATCCACAGTTCTTCACATGTTCAGGTTTATCAAGAATATAATTTGAAATAGGTTATAGATTGGGAGCATGACAATATGTGTGACCAAAAAAGCTCTCCAATTTCCCTCAACAATTCTGATGGAAATTGAAGGAAGGAAAATCTCATTAAGGTGGCTGTTTATACACGTGCTTTCTAGATCCATCTGTTCATTCCTCATGGATAATATATCAGAGTGAATTTCTGATTTTCCCTATACTCTATTTATTTAAGTTATGCAAATTTGTAAGCAGTGCTAAGAAGAATATTTATTGAATGTTGAATGTTGTAGAATAGAGGTTGATTTATAATTATATTAACGTTGACTCTCTTTTAAATGTTAACAAAAAACATCCAAAATACCCATCGTAAGTATTAATTTACTACTAGCAAAATGACCATATCATTCTAAACCAAAATTTTGTGCCTAATTAATGAAACACTTTGGAATCGGACATCATCTTGTAATGTAAAAAAAAATAACTAAACAATCAATAAATCACAATATGCAATTCTCTGGCAATCCCCATTAGTTCTTTTTCTTCCCTTCAACTAGGTCTACAGATTTTTGGTTATTTCTAGAGTTGACAAATGTCAACCTGTTGTCACGGGGTCAGGTAGCAAAGGAGGATCCAACTATGCAGATATATGGACGTAGCGTAGTCCAGTAAACAGTCCGGTCAAAAGGGCAACGGCAAACAGCGAGGTCAAAACGTATCCGAGGTCGAGGCAGGCAGATAAGAGGCAAAACGGTATAACAGGTCCGAAGTCGAGGCAGGCAGATCAGAATCGTAGTCAAAAGAACAGGCAAGGGTCGGTACACAAGGCAAGATATGAATCACAAGGAACAGCACACCCCAAAAAGTAATACACTTTGAACGGGTGAAGAAAAGAAAACAAATGGCCTTTAACCCCTTCGTGACAAAGGCTGATTTTACTTTTTGTACCCTTCGTGACAATGGCCTTTTTAACATTTCTGCGCTGCTCGTGTTTAGCTGTAATTTTCTTCTTTCCCGTTTACTGAACCCACACACATTAGATATTGTTTTTTTCAGGACAAGAAGGGCTTTCTTTAGATGACATTGTTTTGATTGTATCATATTATTTACTACTAAAAAAAGTATAAAATATGGTGAAAAATTTAGAAAAAAATGACTGTTTCTAACTTTTAGTTGAAAAATCTTTTACTCATCTATAAAAGGTAATGAAAAAACCTGCTAAATGGATTCTACTATTTGTCCTGAGCTTAGAAATACCCAATGTTTTTATGTTTTTTTGCTTTTTTCTACCCATTATGGGGCAATAAGTACAGGTAGCGTTTTGCTATTTCAAAGCCATTTTTTCCAAATCTGGTAATTCTTCCCCCCATGTGCCATTTCGGGTATCTTTGAACCTGGCCAATGCAATTTACCCCATCAAATCATATATTTTTGAAAACTAGACAGCCCAGGGTATTCCAAATGCTAGTATTTTAACTATTTCCATGCACCATATCTACCACCAGTTTTTGTCAAACTTTGTGGTAGTAATTTTTTTGCATTTGTTTTGTCACACACATTTTACTTCAGGTATGAATTAAAAGGTTCTCGTTTATGTCACTATCACAAAACACCCCAATATGTGTTCAGCAACATCTCCTGAGTACAGCGATACCTCACATGAATGATTTTGCCTGGCTGTTTGGGGGCAAAAGGGCCACATTTGGGGCATGCACATTTTTCAATGTTGAACTTTGGCTTTTGGGGATCCACTGCCTATGCCCTATTTGGTACATCTTTGAGCCGGGCCATTTCAGTGTGCCCAATAAACCCATATATTTTTGAAAACTAGACACCCCAGGGTATTTCAAATGCTAGTATTTTAACTCTTTCCATGCACCATATCTACCACCAGTCTTTGTCAAACTTTGTGGTAGTCATTTTTTTGCATTTGGTTTTCCACACACATTTTACTTCAGGTATGAATTAAAAAGTTCTCGTATATGTCACTATCACAAAACACCCCAATATGTGTTCAGCAACATCTCCTGAGTACAGTGATACCTCACATGAATGATTTTGCCTGGCCGTTTGGGGGCAAAAGGGCCACATTTGGGGCATGCACATTTTTCAATGTTGAACTTTGGCATTTGGGGATCCACTGCCCATGCCCTATTTGGTACATCTTTGAGCCGGGCCATTTCAGTGTGCCCAACAAAACCATATATTTTTCAAAACTAGACACCACAGGGTATTTTAAATGCTGGTATTTTAACTCTTTGCATGCACACATTTTACCACCAGCATGTTTTCAAAGTTTGCAGTAGTATTTTTGTGTGTGTATTTTTCCCCCACACACCTACTTTATGTATGAATTTACAGCTCCTGGTATATGCCGCTGTCACACGACACCCCATAATGTGTTCAGCAACATCTCCTGAGTGCAGTGATATCCCACATGCATGGGTGTGTCATTTTTGTGGGAACTAAAAGGCCACATTTGGTACGTGTGCATTTTTCTAATTGGAAATTAGGTGTGTGGCCATCCTTCCCCCGGTGTTAATTGGGACGTTGTTGAACCTGGCCAATTCAATTTACCCCATCAAATCATACCTTTTTTAAAAGTAGACACCCCACGGGCATTTAATATGCCAGTATTTTAACTCTTTCCATGCGAGAATTGTTTTAAGCTAATATGCTAATTTTAGGACTTGCTCACAAAAATATATTTTTTTTATATATATATTTTTTTTTTGTCTTTTAAAAAAAAAAAATGTAACATTTTTTTTCAACTTGGAGGTTCCCCTGATAGTGACATCAGTGGGAAATGATTTTTACATTTTACTAGTTTTTTACTATTTTTTTTCTAATTATTATTAATTTTATTTTATTTTTTAATTTATTTTTACTAATCACACTGTGATTAGAAAGCTGGGTTCCATTGACTTGCATGGTGAATGCAGTACCTGTATTCAACCTGCAAGTGGAGCCAAAGTTCAAAGAAGATCATCGGCAGCTGCGGCTGTGACCGCTCTCCGGAGCGGTCACAGCCCATCGAAAGGTAAGTGTTTGGTGTCGCTGGATGCCTCCTGATCGAGGCATTCCAGCGACACCATTTAAGTTTAGGAGGCGATCGACTAAACGCTTTTAAAACGGGCGTCCGCCGCCATACAAAGTATGGCGGATGTTGACGCCCCGTGGAGGGGCCAGAGATGGCCCCTTCGTTCCGATCGCGGCGTTGCTGAATGCCTCGAGGTCGAGGCATTCAGCAACGTTTTTTGGGTACAGAAAGCGAAAACAGATCGCTTTCTGCACCCGTTTTAAGACGTGCCGGTCCTGGCACGTCAATTGTCGTAAAGCACATGCTTTTCCGTGTCGTGCCAGGACCGGCAATTGTCTTTAAGGGGTTAAATAGGGGAACACTACTCACAATTAGGCCGCAGCGTGGCGTGCGCGGCGTGCGCGGCGTGCGCGGCGTGCGTGGCGTGACGTCATCGCGGCAGGCTTCCGATCTGTGATCCCGGCGGTCAGAGGTGGTGACGCGCCTGGACATCCCCGGCGTGCAGGCGCAAGCCCGAGCCCCTGGTGTGCGTGCCGCAGCGGCGCGTGTGACGCTCAGCCGAAGTCGGGTCGCGGCGGGGGCGGGACCGCGACCCCGACGTGGCCGCACAGCGTCAGCGGTAGGAAGGAGTGAGCCGTCGCGAGCATCCGAGGTATGTGCCGCGGCAGCTCGCGTGACACCTGTTGGTTTGTAAGCATACGCAAATTATTTTGCTTGTATGCGAGCTGCATCTGTGCACCAGCACACAATGTACTTGAGATTTAACAGAATGCAATATGAGTACATTCTAAGAATAGAAGTGGATCATGTTCATTTGTTCTGATGTATATGGAACACATTTGATGAGGGGCATCTCTCAGGAATGGCAGAAAAGTCTGTTTCTCAGTAGTCAAGAATTCCATAGGGCCTCACAGCTGCTGGTGCTTTTGTCTGATTATTTTGAATGGAAAAAAAAGAAAACAGAGGAAAAAGGAAGACATTCTATGTTCTAGAAAATTGTGCAGTAACTTGTGGGGCCTAGTAGTGGCTAGCCCAGGGCTCCATTTAAGATCAATAATGTACCATACAGTAGTATAGGGATATAGACAGTAGTGGGATTCTAATTTTTTAGTAACCACTTCCGAGCTTTCTTACTAAAAAATAAAAACCTCACAGACAGACTCAGACAGTCTCTCTCTCACACACACAGAGACTCAGGCAGTCTCTCTCTCACACACACAGAGACTCAGGCAGTCTCTCTCTCACACACACAGAGACTCAGGCAGTCTCTTTCACACACACAGAGACTCAGGCAGTCTCTTTCACACACACAGAGATTCAGGCAGTCTCACACACACAGAGACTCAGGCAGTCTCACACACACACACAGAGACTCAGGCAGTCTCTCAGAGACTCAGACAGTCTCTTTCACACACACAGAGACTCAGGCAGTCTCACACACACAGAGACTCAGGCAGTCTCTCAAACACACAGAGATTTAGGCAGTCTCTCAAACACACAGAGACTCAGACAGTCTCTTAAACACACAGAGACTCAGGCAGTCTCTAAAACACACAGAGACCCAGGCAGTCTCTCAAACACACAGAGACTCAGGTAGTCTCTCACACACACACAGACTCAGGCAGCCTCTGTCACACACACACACACAGACTCAGGCAGTCTCTCACACACACATAGACTCAGGTAGTCTCTCACATACACAGAGACTCAGTGTCAGGTGCCTGTCCGCCGCACCGACAGAGGGTTTTGTCTGAAAACCATGTTTGATTTTTCTCCCATTATATCCTATGAGCATTCACTCAATACTGTCATTCACCTGTCATTCCATAGAAAACAGCTATAATCCCACATAATCTGAGTTTTAGATCCTGTTTCTGTACTGGGTGAGTATATGTGACAAAGATCTATATGATATGTCAGAGGGTTTTGTCTAAAAAAACAGGTTTGATTTTTCTCCCATTATATCCTATGGGTATTCACTCAATACTGTCATTCCCTAGAACACAGCCGTAATTCCCCTTAATCTGAGTTTTAGAACCTATAACTGTATTAGGTGAGTATATGTGGCAAAGACCTATATGGTATGTCAGAGGGCTTTGTCTGAAAAACAAGTTTGATTTTTCGCCACACCGAACTGCATTGCTATAAACCGTATTACAGAAAGATTTGGGTGTACTAAAAAATTCTAAACTCAGTTATAGCATACAAACAGCTGTTGAGAAAGCAAAAAAGAAAATGGAATGCATAAAAAGGGCAATGATTCAAGAACAGAAAAAGTTATTTTGCCACTATACAAAACACTGGTTTGAACTCATCTAGTGAATGCAGTAGAGCTGAGGTCACCAATCTATAAAAAGGATATTTTTGAATTGAAGGCAGTACAGAAAAGATCTACTAAATGAATTAATGAAACAGAAAGATTATTGTTATTATTGTTATGATTGCTTGGCCAACCTGGGTTTTTTTACCCTGGAAACAATGTTCCCTCCGAAGGGATCTAATGGGTCTATTCAGTAAGAGGTCGAGTGGTTGAGTTGAGTTGAGATAAGCATTAACTTTATTGTATTAGGTAATGCCCTCCAATGCTCGCATGCCCAAAAGATCACTAACAAAGCTTTCTACATGAGGGACAACAGAGCATTTAAAAAAAAAATTGAAGCAAAAGGTGTGAAGTACTGTATGTGACCACAGTGTTGTGGCATGAAGCCGTGCACTTAGCGATACATGGCAATACAGAAGACCATAGAAGATGTTGGATGTGTGTAGTGAAAGGACAAGTGTATGTGATCCAGGAAGTATCAAGTGTCGCGAGAAAGAGAGGGAGAGAACACTATGGTGCTTGTTTAAAGAATCGCTGGCCAGCATAGAAAAGGTTTAAGTGGTGTCCAAGTGTGTTACATGAGAGAGTTAACAAGTTTGTTACACTATGAAACCAAAATGAAAACTCATCGATCCCTTTTTTTATTTCCATGCCACAAGTCATGTGGCAGACTAATCAGAGAACTCTTCATTCTTCAAAGTATATTTGAAAAGAAAAACATGTGCCTCCATATTGATGCCCGTGTAGTCAGAATGGAACGGAAGGGGCCTTGACAGGGATGCAGAGCAGGGCTAGGTCAGGGGGTCATAGAAAGTTCAGTGGGGAGGGGGAGGGAGTGAAGGGGGTATATAAGGATGGGGCATAAGGGGTTTTTGTCACAGCCGGGGGCGGTAGCTTGCCAGGTTGCCGGGGGGTGTTATGTGGTTATTGCCACTGGTGTTCAAGTGTCGGTGGGAGGTTCCTGGCTGGGCGGTTGCTGGAACCTCAGGTGGGGGAGGGGCATCATGGTATGCCCTCCCATAAGGTTATGCTTACGGTTCGGCCCCGGTTGGTCCTGGCAAGCTTACGGGTGTTTTATGGTATTTTGGGTCATTGCCGTGTTAATGCACCTTTTTATGTTTACAGGTTGCGTGGCAATGACGTTAATAAATTGGCTGTGGCCTTTATTCATCCCACATTTGGTGTCTGTGTTTTTATTGGGGGGTGGTTATCTGGGATGACATAGCCCGAGAGTCGAGGCTACCCCTGTCATTTTCCATTGTTTTATCTATTCTGCACTTCCACAGTATGATAAACTCTAATCAATAGAATACTACTTCCATTAGTGACCCTGTCAACCATTAATAGTTGGAGGATGACTCGTATTCTAATAGGCATTGTGCAGGATGATGAATAATGTACACACACAAACAAATGTTCAACTCCCTTCTGCTTAGAACACAGCATTATTATCTTAATAACTGTTCCTGAAAATACATTCTTAGCATACTTTAAATGGGAGGCTCAGTTCTTATATTTTATGGTAAACTGCTGCGCAAAATTACCACTTTGTCAAAATAATATCGTTGAATGTGAAAATTTGAGTTGCCATTCACATCCTCTTAAACAAGGTTAGTTATGTAGTAGCAGTAGGATTACAGTAATCTACTTTCTCATTAATCTTTTACTGTAGCGTTAATTAACTGACTTCTATTTCAGGCCAGTTAACTTTCATATTTGACAGAGATGTTTAAGAAAATAAGCTTTAGTTAAAATAATTTGGGGGTCATGGTTAGCCGTCGGGGAAGATAGATGCTTAAGTGAGGAGCTCCACCACGAACCCAGCCTTTTTAGCTATCTTTAGCCATCCTGCATCATGGGCTCAATTAAAAAGCTGCAAGATGACTCAGAGACCCCTTGTAAGACACTTACCTCGGGGAACTCGAATCCCCCGTCGAAATCCTCCTCTTCTCTCCTGCAGGGACAACGCAGCCGCTTGCAGCGGTACGAGGCAGCCACGCAGCCGCCACATGAATATTTATAAGGCGGACCACCTCCTGGATTCTGCAGCGTCGCTATGGGGAGGAAAGACGTGGCTACGTTCCTGACACTTCGGAAACCCGCCCCCCCTGGATATTTAAAGCTGTCTTGCCCCTATACCAGTGCTCAGTTGTACTGTGGCTCCCTAGTGGATGTTCCTAATTCTCAGCGTTCCTCTGAGCCTTTTCCGTGTTCCTGATATTTTTATGTTACCTGGGCTTGTTCTACGACTGCCAGTGATCTCTGGCACCCTGACACGGCTTGTTATACGACTACCATGATATCTGGTATCCTGACCCCGGCTTTTTTTATCAACTATTTTTTTATCACCTGATGTCTCCCCATTGACTGTCTGGGAGGCTCATAAATGTGTGATTCACAGGCATTTCATAAGGGCTGGTGCTGAGAGGAAGATAGCTCATACGACTGTCTTAGAGAAACTGTATCGAGAGATAGCGACCCTAGACCAAACGCATAAATATAATCTGACGGACACAGCCTTTTAGCAGCTATTTATTTTGCGCAAAGAATTACCTTCCCTTTTTGTCACAAGAGCGAGGCGTTTTTTCATGAAACTAAAAGCTTTATATTATGAACATGGGAACAAACCCAGGAAATTTCTGGCTCGGGCATTACGTAATCGACGTAGACAATTTTATATCCCCAGCATAAGACCCAAATCGGGACCCCACTGTAGAATTATATAATCTTTCAGAGCATGCTCCCTCCAATATACCGGCTGCAAAATTGCCTGTCTAGAACTCTACGGAGGAAGTTGTCCGTAGTAGAGGCGGACAGCATGGAGAGTCCCATCACTCTGAGTTGGGGGAGGCAATTGTCGAAGCTGGGAAAGTGTCCTGGACCTGACGGGCTTCCTTTATTATATTACAAGTGGCTGTTGGAGGTATTGGGTCCGTAGTTTGTGCTCTCCTTAAACGCCATATTGGATTGTAAATACATCCACCCACACAACCTGATCACCAATATTTCTTTGATCCCTAAGGAAGTAAAAGATTTTGAACAATGGAGTAGCTTTCGTCCCATTTCCCTACTTAATGCTGACCTTGGTCTTGGATCACATGGGTTTTGAACCCAACATGCGACGATGGGTCGCATCTCTGTGCTCTTCAGGGTCAACGGGGCACTCACTGATTCATTTTAAATCACAAACGGGACTAGACAGGGTTGTCCACTCTCACCTCTGCTCTTTATACTGTCATTGGAACCTTTTATGGAATCCATCCGGCAGAACACGCACATTAGAGGACTTCAAATTGGTGAGACCACACATAACATTTTAGGTAATGCTGAAGATTTGCTCTTCACGGTCACAAATCCATGGTTGTCGTTACTGATTATTCTCCGGGAGTTTATGGAATATGGTGAACAAGCAAATTGGAAAATTAACAATTCCAAATCGGAAATTCTGAACATAAATATAGCTGACCGCACTGCATCCCACTTACAGTCTAGTTTACGCTTCAAATGGTGTAGGGAGAAATTGAGATATCTGGGCGTTTGGCTCAAAAGGGATCTTTCTTTTTTAAATCGACATAATTTCACCTCTATACTGGCGACAATACAAAAAGACCTAAATAAGTGGACCCCACAACACATCTCTTGGTTTGGAAGAATCAACCCCATTAAAATGAATAATATGCCCAGACTTTTGTTTTTATTTCAGCCGCTCCCAATCACAATTCCTTTAGTTTTCTTTAATTCTGTGCAGTCCATGTTTTTAAGGTTTATATGGGCACGGAAGCGACCCAGAATAAAATTTACGACTTTGAGCAGGACTAAAATGTGCGGTGGCGCAGGTCTCCCCAACCCGTGATTGTATTATCAGGCATGCCATCTATTGAGGGCCTTAGAGTGGTCCCACCGACCCACCCATAAACTTTGGATAGACATTGAAACACGTACGATTGATGTACATCACCTTTTGTGGTTATCGCGACACCACTCCTGAGCTATTGCCCGCAATCACCCATTTGTTGCAGCTACGCTACACATCCTACACTCACTGCATTTGACACATGCTCTGATGACATACCCCTCACCTATGAAGCCTATCAGAAACAACCCAGACTTCCCACAGGGACAGAGTACAGGACCTTTCTTAACAACATCACCGACGGACAGAGTATGACCACAGTATGATGAAAGGTGAGGTGGACTATTACCTCCAACCATCTTGCAGTGCTAAGAAAAACTGCTTAAAAAAAGCAAAAGGAGGGAGATTTATAAACTCAAAGGGACACTCCAGCCACCATATGGGCTTTAGTATGTATTTGCCATTTTTCCCACCCCCACTACCAGTCAGATTCAGCTCTAACTCTGTTGAACACTATATATAATGTTTATGTATGTGTACAATTTTATTGGAAGTACTGTAGTGCCATTGAGTGACAATTTAAGCAGTTGATCAATGGCAAGAAATTTCAGATAATGGAAGAAAAAAGATTTTGCAGAATGGCTGCAAATCCCATGTCTTTCTGTGTCTGTCTCTTTTGGAAGAATGCATATTAAAGTGGGGGTGTGAGGGCATAAGACTCTTTAAGTTAAAAAAAGTATAATTGCCATGAAAATACTAATTATTATATGAAACACATGCAGTATGTCAACCGTGCTAAAATACTTACTTTACTAGAATCATGTACCACAAACAACTGAAAAATAAAATAAATCGCTGTTCCATACTATTATATGTGGAAAGAGCTCAACCAATTTAATTACAGAGATGGCCGCTTGAGCTTTCTTCCCCTATCATCAGTTTTGTGAGTCATTAAATTGTTTATAGAGGTATTTTTTAACAGGGCACTAAGGGAGCTAAGAAGATGCTGTTTTGATGCCAGATGTTCTGTGAAGTAGACAAACACCTACCAAAATAAAAAACTTAGCTCTCTCAAAATTCTTGTCAGTTTTACTCTGTGGACTGTGTGTATAAAACATCACATTAAATTAACTTTTAGCTAGATTGAAATTATTTTTTGTATTCTTTCTGCTCATTTTATGGAAGTAAATTTGATTTTTTTTTTCCAAGTAGGGAAACAGATTAAAAAACATAAAATAAACTCCTTGTGTGAAGGCAGAACAGCATGATGGATTATTGACTTGTCTATAAAGTTTCCAAACCTGTTTTTTTCTGTCAGGTAATGCACTTGCAAAATCCAATTTAGAAAAGATTCCAAACTATGCCCCAGTGTAAAACTGAGAGGTTGAGTACTAGTAGCTATGAATCCAATGAACTCCAAAGCAACCACAGAACAGTACTAGACAACAGTAGTTCTTAATTTAATCTACTACATACAAGGTCAATATACTAAAGGAAAATTTATTTTCAATTAAAAATATATGCAGTGGCAACCTTAGATCTACTGTGTGATATACTGTATCTACTAACATTAGCAAAGTGGCTGGGACTGTCCCAACAATTGATGTCATAGTTGCCTGCTGATTGGGCATTACTACCTTACGTCAGTAAAATAGTTAAAATCTCAAAAATAACTTAATAAAATGCGCTCTTAATGGAGCAAGGCTGATCTGCAAATCAGCATATGCCCAGTCGCACTCCATGTGAGCATACAAATGTAATGTGTGGTTTTGACTGTATATGTCTACATCTATGTCTACATGTATATGTCTAGGGAGCCTTTTCTTAGGGAGTGATGTGACAAGTAAAGGGTGTGGGTATTAATGGTAGCCACTCATATGTTTGCCTCACTGTTTTAAGCCATGTTTTGTATACTCTTATTCATGGCCCTAGTATGCCTATAATGTTAAATTGGGCTTGATTGGCATATCTGTGCTATACGTAAGCTCAGGGACCAGCCTCTTGTAATCAAGAAACTACTCATGGTCATGACTACTGTCCTACAATGGAAAAAAGGCTAGAATGTATTCCTATTGACTAATGTATGATAATATAATTTCAACAAATAACCTCATGGTAAAATGATCAGGGCTGTATATAGAACAAGATGCAGTAAATGGAAATTACAGATCTCCCGTAATTCATATCAAGCAAGTGGTTTGGAAGAACTTTTGCTGCATAAAGCATTTTATATAACTGCTCACAGCCTATTAACATGAGGATGACTTAACCTCAGGGTGTTTCTGCTTCAGTACAATATCTGGTGTTTTAGAAAGTCATACATCAGGTGAGCCTGTAATTGGAAGGAGCCGAGCAGTATTCACAGAGCTGGAATAATGGATTTTAGTCATTGACATTTTGATTGCACTTTACAGCATTGGCTCTTCAATATTTTTGTAGAAAAAGATCACTTACCTGGCTACATTCTGATATTTATTTTTCAGCTTAATACACAATAATATTTTCAATATTTGTGCCATTTTTTATCACAAGCAGATGATTCTGGTTTTTAAAACAATGGTAAAATAAGTATTTTACTGTTTTAATAATCACTCAGCAAATCTTCTTCACCACCAACTCTCTTGTTCTAAGTTCTTCTTTGCTGTGCATTCCAGACATCATGGTCCTTTTTTTTTGTTCTTTTTAAGATCGATTAAAGCTTTATGATTGGTAACTATTGAAATATAAAGAATAGAGATTATTTAAATCTGAAATACTTTTTAAATGTTATTGAAGACACATGGACTTTACTATGGTACTTTTCCTTTCCTTTAATATGTAATTGATTTATTTATAAACAAACAAAGGAAAGCAATATGGATTTCGATACATTTCCTAGTTTTTAACCTGTTCGCCAGCTAATATTGTTTCATTCTGTTATTAAAATAGTGTCTATGGAGCAGGAAGCCAATGTGGCTACTAGCTACCATGGTCACATAACCAGAAGAAAAATAAAAAAAAAATATGCTGAAAAAATATGTGGTATGCTGAAAAAAACGACACACTTCAATAGAAAAAAATAAAATAAAATAAAGAGAGAAGGGCAGATTTACTAATAAAATATATAGAAAAAATATAGAATTTGACAGCAGATAAGAACCACTTGGCTCATCTAGCCTGCCCATTTAACTGAAAATCAGCCCTTGGTTTTGTCTTAGATTCAGATTTAGCTTTATACCGGCTATGCATGTTTAAATTCCGTTGCTGTTTTACCCTCTACCACGTTTGCTGGGACACAGTTCCCCTTATCTAAAAACCTACATTACATAAAAAATGTAGCAATGAGCTTTTGTGGACTACAACTTTAACCAGAACAATGACAAGGGTGATGAGAGTTGTAGTCTCCAAAAGTAGGTGCACCAAAAGGAAGTTTTATTTATTCATTATTTGTTTCTTTAGCATGACATCAGATGGAATTCCTTCTCATGTGTGCCTAACTGCGTCATATTATGTACTGTAACCTACACAGGTTGTGTGTGCCATCTACGTAAATGTACAACCACATCTATTGGATGCATTTGGGGGACACATAAGGGGAAGATTTTTAAAAAGTTATCAAGTATCTATCACTTTTACTATTTTACAATTGGTGGGAAAAATATATTTTCTGTGTGTTTTAAACACAACATATTGTTATTTGATGTATGTTTTAGGGGTAAGGTTGTCACCTAAATGTAAATATCACAAAAATATGAAAAATGTGTCCTGACCCTCAGCACTCAAAAGATTAAAGCGTGTGTGGACCATCATTGGTAAAGGACCATCATTGGTAAAGGAGCCGTGTCCATTCCAGTATGATCCACCTTCCCGTTCTGGTTCCTTATGCACACGATCACTTTGCAACTGAAGCAATCTTGCAGGAACGGATGGAAGCCAGCAAAAATCCCCACATTTAATAAACTAAAATGAGCGGTTGTCCTTACAATACAACTTTTGCTCATGGAAGTGTTAATAATGCATTATGGCCATGTGCCAGTATGATGAATCTGTGTCATACATGAATAGATCTCTTTGTGCTTTCAATTAGACTAATGCGGCCACCAGACAGTCTATTAAACATTTCATATGGTAACAAAACCTATATATATATATATATATATATATATATATATATTGGTTTATCCCCTTCTGCAACAAATATTGCCAATTTAACTTGGTTCATTGTGGCTAAGAATCCATTCAACCTTATTGGATAAACTGGGCAGATAAGAAAAGTAATTAGCTGATTGTTCTTAAATGTATCTCAAAAAATTATTTAGACATAATTCAATGTGTAATTTACAAAATTAGATTAGAAAAAAATGTTAATTTATCCATAAATCCATATAACAAATTTACATTCTATCAGAATTTAATATAAATCGCAAATATGGTCTTTGATTATGTCTTAAAATATATTTGTTCCAGTAATATGGTTTGCGTAATTGGATGTGATTTTTTCACATATTTGACATACTAATGTTACTAATCTTGTATAAAGTAGCTTATAATAAAGCTTTATTTTGTCAGAATATTCTCAGAATATCTTTGCATGACTTGTAAATTGGTTGGTGTTGGGGTAAATACAAAGTATGTATATTTGTAATTAATATGTGCTTGATTAAGTTTATGTGTGTATATATGTATGTATGATAGCTGCAAGCCACTTAGGGGGGAAGTAACAGGAAAGACAGCTGTAAGAAGATATCACACCTATACACTATGTAGAGAAGGAAGGAAATGCATCACCTGGAGATAGGCATGGGAAACATAGCAAGTCAATAACATCACACGGTGGGGTCTTGGGAACAGAGGACAGGGACCTCATTTACACATCAATAGAGAAATCCCTTAAAAAGACATTGTAGAAACACATAGAAGGAGATTGGATTGGTGAGTCTCACCTTTGGCACATCACCCACACAGCATACACACTTAGCAGCAGATATTAGATGGGATGTTTGTGAGTGGTATGAATGATTGTCATCTGTATATCACTGTAACTTTGGTTTTGTCTTTGCTGTAACATTAATCTGGGTAGATTCTAATTAAAGCTCTCTCTCTGGTAAGAATCTTGGGTTGGCTGTTTTATTGTAATATCAGGTAGAAAACCTTAGTAGAACTAGACATATATATTATCTGGAAAAGGGGATACGGTTATATGTAGTTCTTGGAGGAGGTAACAAGGGTATTACATTTATCATTAATACACAACGCAGAGCGGATTATTCTCCACGCATATCAATTGGTGGTATTGGTTTGAGAGAGGAGAAGTATAGACAACAGTTGGTTGGAAGGAGACTTTTGTATTTACTTCTCCTTGATATATATTTGCATTTGAATTAAAAAAAGCTTTGCTTACTGATAAACTATTATTACTATACAACACAATGTTCCCTCAACAATCTTAGATTTTGGAAGCTACTTAAAATATACTTAAAGGGAAATAATAAGTGCCCCTCTTTGGGACCGTAACCCCTCTGCCTTTTTTTCCTCCACTAACGTCCCAATGTTTTAGGGGTTCGGAATGTTAGGTGAATATAAATATATATCGCATTGCTTTATAGGCCTAAATATAACAGCAATTTTAAATGTTTGGATGTATAAAAACAGTGGCTTTCACAACTTTCCATGTTTAAATTGTTTTATTAAAACTACCTATAGCTTGTACTTTTTGTCTTTCAAGATAGTATAATTACTTTAACAATGCAGTATGAAATCCAAGCATTATGTTTGTCAGACTTCCACAATCTCAAGAAGAATATACGCATTTTGACGCGAGTCCTAAGAACAGCTACTAAAATTGTGAATTTTATAAAAGGAAAATCAGAATAGAATAAAGGATCTCACTCCGTATAACTTGTGGTAGAGGGAGAAGAGGATGTGACAAAAACATTAAAAATAATATTATAGGGGAACGTAAATGTGAGGCATAAGCATAATGCTATTATATACATAAAAAAGAACAGAGATTATGCTTATTCGATATATAGTATTTCATGCTCATTATCACATCTACAATGTGTCCTGTTTTTATTTTTACGTGCTCTGAAGTGCCTTTCTTCTATAACCAATAATGTGTATTTTAGGTTGGTTCAGCTGTACTGTACTTTTCTACAATTTTACGTTATATTGCATTAGAAAAAAGAAGTACCAGATACAGCCCTCTCAAAATTTTCTTCCTCATTTGTGCTACATCACAGTTACGTTGACTTCCTATGTGTGACCCTACACAGGTGAGAGAGGCTCATACTCAATATTGAGGTGACACTCAATAGAAGTTGAGTGCCATACATAGGAAATATGAGACATTTATTTAGGTTTACAGTGGTTTCACAGCTCACCATGGTTTCACACCAGCAGTGGTGTGCACAGGCTTCAGCAGGGAGATGTAGCAAGTGTCAAATGTCAGTGGTGTGGAGATCTCAAAGGTGGTTTCTTTCAGAATGTGGGTTGTGTTGCTAGAAGGATAAATTCATGAACAGGTGAATTTATAGGAAAGGTTTAATGTTGGAATAAGTAGGGGAGAGTCTGACAAAAAGGACTTTTAGAGAAAGTATAGCACAGGTAAAATCATAGAACTGCTAGTAGGAAGAGGTCATTACAGATTTAGTGCAACAAGTCCATGAGCAGAGCAAAGAGGGTGGTTGGGAGAATATTTGATGAGATGAGAGCAGCAATATAAGGGAGACACATTGTTGCTAAGGGTTTTATAAGTAAGGGCCAATAGGTTAAATTGAAATAAAAAGGGTATGGGGAGCCAAGCGAGGGGTCTCACAAAGGGGCAGCAGATGATAAGTGCTGGGATAAGAAAGTTAGTCTGGCAGAGTTATTCATAATGGACTGGAGTGGTGAGGTGGGAGAGGTGGATTAGAAAAGAGTTACAATAAAACTGGCAAGGTAGAGGGCAGATATGTAGAAACAGAGCATGAAAGTGTTGTGTAAGAAGAAATTGTCATAGACCGTCTAGGCCCTCCCACTACTGAACAGCACAGACTCTGATTTCTAAGCATTCTCACCAGTGAAACAACCACTCCCTTCTGACTCACTCAGCTCAATCAAAGATTCTCACCTGTGACCAGCCTATTTAAACCCGAGTACTTCCAGCAACCATTGCCCTGGGATGGTCATATACTGTACCTGATGGATCATCACTAGTCCCACAGCCGTCAGCACCTTGGTGCTCAACCCCTGGGGAAAGGTGGTTGGAGAGTGAAGTACTCCACCTTGGGGCCAAGAGTTCCCTGGTAATCCAGTATCCACTCCAGAGTTCCGCTCCGGCATTCAATTGTGATCACAGTCAATGTAATTTTCTCCAAAGACACTCAGCAGTACAAGAGTACCTTGGGAGGTGGAAGGTCAGCTTGGAGTACAATGGGTGTGTGCAGTGGCAGCATCAGGGTAGGCAAAGCATGACAGAAAAAAGAGGTAGAAACATGTTATTTATAGTGGCTCAAGGTAGCAGACTACAGGATTGTGGAGGTCGTTTTGGTGGAGGAACCTGAGAGAATGGCATTGTAGTGTGAAGGGTCGGGGAGGAGGTACACCAGGTCAATTTGGTGGCCATCACAGTGTCTGGAAGGTGTTTCACTGTAAGACGTCATATGAGGAGGTGAGGTATAACAGGCAAAAGAGGTACTGTTGCTAGATATATTGAAGTCCTGATTTTTACTTTTGACTGCATTTCAGGAAAAAAAATTCATAAGGTATAGTGGTATCCATGTACGCCTTTTAGTATGACTGTAACTGATCCCTGGCATTAGAGATCATAGCTAGGTCAGTAAGCTGTGATCAGCATTCTGTTTGTTTTTTTGAAGGCTGTCTTGATAATCCATCCAAACAGTATACACTTATAACTTCACTAGAGCTTGTTTTTTGTGCTTTCAGTAGCAAAGCATTGGGTTTGCCCCGAAGTCTCCAAGCAAAGCTCTTGTCACGAACTATACTTACCCGTACAGCGGGTAGTCGTGTACCCGCTGCTCGACGCGTCCTCCAGCAACGCGGTCTGCAGGCTTCCCGACGGAGGCTTCGCGCATGCGCGAAAGCCGGTCCTCTTAAAGGGACCGCGTCCCGGAAATTGGGCAGGTTTCAGGGGGCTTCTGGGACTACTTAAACAACTGGCACCTTTCCTAAGGTGCTCAGTTGTTGTTTAGAGTTCCTGATAGCAACTCAGCGGTTTGTTTCCCTGCTTCCCTTAAACTCTCAGTTAACCCTTCCCTGCCTGTTCCTGATCCATCCTGCTCCTTGACCCTTTAATCTCCGTCCCAGTTCCCCTTGTTTGGTTTTCTCAGCTTTGACCCGTATTTGGATTTCGACCTTGGCTACGTCTTAACCCCTGGCTTTCTGCTCGGCTGCTCTGTGTTAACCCTCAGTCTTCTGGGGGGGGTCTATGTTATCCGTCTACTTACCCAGAGTCTATGTTAACTCCTCGTCTGCTGTTCCTGAGTCCGTCTACTTACCCAGAGTCTACGTTAACTCCTCGTCTGCTGTTCCTGAGTCCGTCTACTTACCCAGAGTCTACGTTAACTCCTCGTCTGCTGTTCCTGAGTCCGTCTACTTACCCAGAGTCTACGTTAACTCCTCGTCTGCTGTTCCTGAGTCCGTCTACTTACCCAGAGTCTACGTTAACTCCTCGTCTGCTGTTCCTGAGTCCGTCTACTTACCCAGAGTCTACGTTAACTCGTCTGCTGTGAAGTTTACATCTCCCGTTCCCTGCTCAACTCACTACTAGCAGTCTGCCAACAACCTGCTATCTAGTGAGTAGTGCATGGTCCGGCCTCCCTGCACAAGGTTCCTCCTCTCCTGAGCCAGGTAGGCCTAACAGCTCTACTCTCTGGTCAGTTTTTTTTTAACCCAGACAGGGGAGCAGTGTTTGGCCATGCCCAACTTCCTTCTCCATTCTCTACCAACTAGAGAGTGTCTGGGACTAGCCCGGCCCCTACACATGACTATTCGTGACCCTTCATAAAGCTACTCCCCCAGAGGAGGGACAGCTCTGTATAGCCTACATTTGGAGGTTCTCAGGTATAGCAGGCCCATAGGGGAAGCCTCAAAAACTTGGGCAGCAGCCAACTAAAGAGATCAGCACTGTTACAATATGGAGGTCTGTGCCTAGCTGGAATCATATCCCAGCAATCAGCAGGATAGCGGCTGAGAAGATAAGTTGTGGGGTTTAGTTGTCAGGCCTAGGGTGATCCCAAACCTTTCTGTGAATAAATTGTATTTCAGGAATTCAATGAAATCTCCATATTAGTAGATGGCCCAGTGCAAAACAGAAACATTTATTCTATAGGAAAGTGTTCATTTTATGTTGAACAATTTTGTAGCCTCTGAAAATTACATTTGATATTGTTTAAATGGGCATTTTGCAGCAATCCATTAATCTACAGCTAAAGACAAGCCAGGTTTGCATCGCAACGCTCTATTGAACATGTTCCTTTGTGGTATGCAAAGTAACACTAATTGGCTAATTAGCTATTAATAAGAGTAATTTAAAAACATTGGCAGGGTATGATTGAGTCTCTAATCCTTTTTAAAGAATATTATTAATGTAAAACTACAGTGGTTCTCTCTGTAGACACAACTGGAAGCAGAGTATACACATTTGAGGTTTTAAAGAGTTAAGATGGATTTTCCAAATTTCTGAAAATATTTTGGCTTATAAAATATTAATTCACTCTTTTTCTTCAACAACTTGAAGACAATTTTAAATGTAATTCATTAATAAAGAGGTGAATAGCTACAGTATATGAAAATTAAACACTTAAGAGATCAGTGTTAAAAAATAAAATTAAGAAATAATCATTTAGCTGATGAGAACAAAAGTTAAGAGGGCAACTCCCATGATCATATCACAAGCATTTTTTTTATTATTCTTCTGCTTTTTGATTATTCCAGGGTATATGCCTGCCTGTTATTTTGGACCTAGCTGAACCAGAATCGTATCGAGACGTGCTCGATATGATCAGATTTTACATCCCAAGTGTGCATGCATGGGAATGTGATAATGTGAAAAGTCCAACATTTCATGGGTAGGATATAGATGACAGAGGCACATAGAGAAGTAAAACATGGGCTAAAATATCATATAATGAATTAGATTTGTATGGCTTTCTTAAGGCATCGAGACCCAGTATTCTGCAAATGTTATACCTTCCAACAGTCCCGGTTTTCACAGGACTCTATCCTGATGTAGCGGGTAGCCGTCCCACTGTCCTGCTTTTGCAAGTAGTGGGGATAATGAGCTTATGGGACCATGAAGGGTTGGGAAGATCCTCTGATCTTCTGGAACTGTCCCAGGAAGCTATATAATAAAGCTCTCCTGTGGCTACATATGGCACATCGAATACTCTACAGCTGGTAATCGCAAGGTGGTACATCGGGTAAGGTTGGTAGGTACCATCTGATTCCACATGCAGCTTTGCCTTAGCTATCTATAGCACGCCCACTCCTTCTTCTAGTCTCCACCCACTACAGGTGTCTTATTTGGATGCCTAAAATGTTAGCAAGTATGTCCCCAAAAGAGCTGTCTAATTTCCTTTCTGAATATATATATATACATACAGTATATAGTCGTGTAAAAAAGAAAGTACACCTTTGAATGGTATGGTTTTACATATGAGGGCATAACATCTGTCCCTTAGCAGGTCTAAAAATTAGGTAAATACAACCTCAGATGAACAACAACACATGACATATCAGTGTTGTGTCATGATTAATTCATGATTAATAACTTGAAATAATTGCTTTCTGTATTACTTTATCAGTCTCTCACAGCATTGTGGAGAAATGTTGGCCCACTCTACTTTACAACATTGCTTCTGTTCATTGAGGTTTGTAGGCATTTGTTTATGCACGGTTCTCTTAAGGTCCTGCTACAGCATTTCATTTGGGTTGAGGTCTGGACTTTGACTGTGCCATTGTAACCTTGATTCATTTATTTTTCCACCCCATTGTAGATTTGCTGATCATTGTCCTGTTGCATGTCCCAATTTCAGCAAAGCTTTAGCTGTCATCACCCCTCCACCAGTTGGTATGAGGTGTTTGTGCCGAAATGCTGTGTTTGGTTTTTACCAAATGTGGTGCTGTGCATTAAGGTCAAACATCTCCACTTTGGTCTCGTCTGTCCAAAGGACATAGTTTCAGAAGTCTTGTGGATTGTTCAGATGCAACTTTGCAAACCTAAATTGTGCTGCAATGTTCTTTTTAGAGAGAAGAGGCTTTCTTCTGGCAACCCTTCCAAACAAACCATACTTGTTCAGTCTTTCTTTCTAATTGTACTGTCATGAACTTTAAGGTTTAACATGCTGAGGCCTGTAGGGTCTAAGATGTAAGTTTTTTGCAATTTATCTGAGCATTGCACAGTTTGACAATTTGCTGGGACAGCCACTCCTGAAGTTTGGCAACGGTCTTGAATGTTTCCACTTTTTGATAATCTTTCTCAATGTAGATCATGAACTTTATATTATTTGGAAATGGCCTTATAACTCTTCCCAGAATGATGGGCAGCAACAATTGCTTCTCTAAGATCATTGCAGATGTCTTTACTCCTTGGCATTGTGTTAACACACACCTGAATACTCAAGATCAGCAAACTGCTAAAACTTCAGATTTTATAAAAATGGCCACACTTGATCAAGGGCATTTGAATAGCAGTTTCTGTCTGTTACTTAGCAACCTATGGAAGCTAAGGGTATACTAAGTTTTTCACACATGGCTTCTCCATTTTGGCTTTTTTGTTTGTTAAATCAACCGTAACATGATGTAACATGTCCTGTGTTGTTCCTCTGAGGTTGTATTTACCTAGGAACAGATGATTGTTATTATGTCCTGATATGTTACAATCATAGAATTCAAAGATAGTGTACTTTCTCTTTTCCACAGTGTATATACATATATATTACCCAGAAGACCCCAAGATGTTTGACACTTTGGATTCAATAGTGTTAACGCTTGCGATAAATATAAAATATTTTTTTCTTGTGTTAATTTTATATATTTCCAAAGGAAATGCATTTGAGATGTCCTTTTTATGCCTAATTATTTTCCATTTGTGTGCATTTTTGCAAAAATAAGCAAAGGAAAGACTACATATGCTGCATGTAGCAAGAAAAATGTGAGAGCATATTTATTTTTCATCTTTATAAGAAAAACACCATCTGGCACATGAGCTTAGGGGATTGAGATAATAAAGGACCTTCTAAAAACATATAGTGCTCTTCAACTCATCCTGTTTTGAAGAATAGCAAAAGTCATTGTAGGGGAATCTGAAAAAATAAGATGACAAAATTCTTTGATTCACAGAATACAATTCTCGAGAGTACTAGAGAGGAGAAATTCATTAAGATTTGAGCAATACTTGAAAAGAGCTTGTTAATGCATTAACTGATAATGTTAAGTTACAATGTCATTTACACTACAGCACATGACCTAAACAAACACAAGTATTTTGTGGCATAAATTCGTTTCTCAGATGTATTTTGAAAATTTAGACAGTAAAACAACAATGCCCCATAATTCAAAGAGTGCCATTTTAAAACTCATGAAGATTCCATAGTACCATGAGGCCTCTGTTTAGGACCCAAGTCTCTCTGTGCCATTTACTTCCCTGTGATGTTTGTTTTTCAATAAGTTTAAAATGTTTGATGGCTGTGAGTTCATACAGACCTAGAATGATTCTGGCCTAGACTGACTAGGCTTATGTTCCCATAGTGATGGGGGAATATGTGCATACCACCTAAAATTTCAGGGGACACCTGTGTTGGAGGTGTATGGCAAGAGCCAAGGAGAGGCAGGACTGGCTCCAGAAGTCGGTATGTGGTGTTGCCATCCATCAGGCTTACCCGATTAGCCACCTAGTGACATGAGAGTTGTGGCTACATGAGACCTGCAAAGGCGGTGTAACATTACAGAACGCTTACTTTTTCACCTCCCTGGGTCAACCAGCCCACAATCTTTGCTGCAGTGGGGTAGCTACCCAGGTGAGTGCAGTGGGATTGAGGTGTTAAAAGTGAACTCTTTGCAGTGCTGTATTTATGGAGGTCGTTGTCCTAGGTCGGACTCAGAACAGCACCCCTGGCTGTCCGCTCAGACCTATTGAGACACAGAGGACCTCCTTCTCTGCTGCAGAGGCCTAATCAGACTAGGTCAGAATATGCCACTAAACCGAATTTGTTTCACTGAACCTCATTTTGCCATTAAACAATCAATGCTAAAAAGTTTTCGTCAGGCTGCATCCTGTTCTTTAACAGTAAGAAGTAACTGTGCATAAACAGGCATCAGACTGCATGTTTAGAACCTTCTAAGTGATTGAACCTTGAATCACCCCATCAATATTAAACTGAAATGACCAGGGCTTAGGTGTCCTGCAGAGCGTTCTACAGAGAGACCTGCAGGATTGGGGAAGGCTGGGGATATATCATTATTTTAATAAAAGGGTATGTCAAAAATGTCATGATTATTTCTTTCATATTGAAATAGCTGACATCTATTATATACAGAGAGGGGAGCACACCTTAAAAAACATTCACATTCAGATTCCCAGGTTGCTGTCAAACTAATGACCAATATGTACAAAAAAACGGCAAAAACAGCCCAGCAAGTATCATTCAGAAACACGTATCTGAGGTGTAAATATTCGGGATTCCGTTGCATTATATTGCCATATATTTCTTAGCCGCCACTACAGCAAAGTACCCCAAGTCTGGCAAGTCCTATCCTTACCAAGGAGCTGAATCAGTGGGACTGCAGACTTTTAACACACATATATTACTCTTGTATACTTGTTCATGTGGTGCAGATACCTGTATGTGTCCTAATCCCAGGCATTTCCAAGATTGCATCAAATACTAAGGTGTATATAATGTAATAATATAGGGCAGTCATATGAGTCTATTTAGTCAATTTTAAGTGACTGTCCCTTTGAGACATATCTCATTAATTAATGCCAACATAAGCAGAATTAGGCTAGAGCAGATGTAATAAACTGCCACCTTCATTCAGTGTGCTGTTGAAACAGGAGTTGGGTCTTTGCTGTTTTGTTTAATAGGATTTGGCAAACGAATAACCCTCAAGACTTCTTTACAAGAATAGGATGAGACTAGAGAAAACCCCAGGCAATCTGGCTATGTGCATTATATGAAACATCATCTCACTTGACTTGCTATTATCAAATTAGTGACATATACTAAGTCCTTGAATATTAGCTACAGAATAATAGTTTCTAAAGTAATATTTTACATTAAAGTGATTCATGCGTGACAGTATTCCTCTTCTGTAATCTGAGCTAATGAGGCCGAACTATAACTGTTTTGAGATAGAAACAAATTACCTCAGAAATAGTTGTATGTTGCTTTAAAATGGCATGCATATTAAATTAAACATTAAATAAAAATGTGTTTAGAAAAATAAAATCATTAAAAAATAATTCAGAAAAGAAAGTGTAGCATGATCTGACATGTTACATTTAGCTGACATGAAGGATAAGTTCTTAAATAGTATCAGCCTAAGGACTTTTGCCTATTCCTGGCCATTTTTACCCCCACTAACTCTTTCAACCATCTCAAAAATGTTTAATCCCTTACTGATGACATACCAGGTACGTCAGGAAAATATGTGCCTAGACAGCCAATGACATACCTGGTACGTCATTGGTAAAAAAAAATCATCCTGTGTCGCTGCAATCACCGCTTTAGCTGACCGTTCAATGATGGCAGCAGCAGTTATGATAATATTATCAGCCAAAGGACTTTAGCCTATCCCTGGACATATTTGTCCTCACTCAAAACAGCCATTTTAAATCTGTGTAACCTCTTACCGACCAATGACATACAAGGTACGTAATGAAAATATGTCCCTAGAGGATGTCATTGGTAAAAAGTCATCAGCCTACAGCCAATCCCTTGCACTACTGTGCATATGATTGCGACCACAGCCAATCACATGCATGGATATAGTTAAGTGACAAAAGCAGTGCTTGTAAGCAGTGACGTAGGGTGGCAGGCCCAGGGAGTGTCAGGCCCTCTACCTCTCATATAAGGATGCCACATTGGCCATTTGTTCAGGATACATAATTTTGTTTATGCGCTAAAGTATGTATGACTGTAGAATATATCAAGTAATCGATTTGCTTTTCTGAAAATAAATGTGTGGCACACTCAGCACTTCAATGTGTGGCACTGGGCTAGATACAAGCAACCATTCACTGAGCAAGTGCAAGAGCGTAGTGTATGATCACCAATGTAAGGAAAGAATAATATGTATAATTCAAATAATACTTCCTCTTTAATCCAAAATGCTGAAGTAAATCTTAATGCAATTTGCTTTGCAGATGATGTTTCCATTCTATGTACATGAATCTGTGAATGTTAACTGTACCCTCCATGGATTAATCTGTGTTATGTGTGACAAAAATGTGAAAATGTATGCTCATTACCAAGTATTTCTTTTCCCTCTAGCTTACTTAAAAATTCTGTTTTAATTAAGGAAATAAGGAAAAATATGATCTTGCTTTAGTAAACTGTAAAACAGTTTATTCGGAATGATGGATTTTTGGGAACGTTTTATATGGAATTTTGGAGATCTGTACATAATCTAAAAAAATATATATATATTTTGCATGTAAATATGTTTGAAACAGAAGAAATGGAAATTCATTATTGAACCATAATTGTGTGGATTGATATAGTTGAGTAGTAAAATAGGTGCCTGGATATCTGAAATGGTCATACAAATGGGATGCTAATACCGATAAATGTAATTTGAATTAAAACCACTTTTTCAATGCTTATTTATTTATGTAAAATGTACATGCATGGACCAAATGTTTGCAGGAAATGTAAGAACAATTACAAACCAAATAATAATTTCAAAATATATTTTAAAAAATTCAAACGATGAGGGGAGAATAATAATTTTTTAAAACATGTTTGGACCAAAAGGAGGCTTGATTGAGTGACCAGTTTCACTTCTATTATTTTCAGAAAATGAAGGGCACGCACTAAAATAAAATAAAAAAAATGCACTATTAAGAAGTTAAACTTCCTAGGAGCAAACCCAAAAAATTATTACTAACTGCTGAAATGTACATACACATTTATCAAGCATATCTCAGCATGCTCTGTGTTCACATGCCAACCAATGCTTGTCAAATAAGATAACCATAACCTTTAGACCTAAATTCATAGGCCCACATTCACTCACTCTCTCACACACTCTCTAAATGTTTCCCTACCTTCTCTGCTGACCGCTTCTGCCGACTACTTCCGCTTTTGCGTCGACTTCCGCTTTAACATCTGCATTTACATTTTCTTCATTATCATCTTCTGTCTCCCTTCTTTTCTCTCATCTTCTGTCTATCTTCATCCGCATCAGGGGGCACTTACTGTAACATCCTCTCCGCAATCCTCCAATTGGGGAAGAGGATGTCACTGCAACCGTCACCCTATTACCCTGAGTTCAAGTGAGGGCAAAATGACGGCACTTCAGGTGACATCCTCTCCTCCGATTGTTCCCAAATTAAAATGGCCCTGAATTTTTGGACAAACTGAATGGGCAGGGAACAAAACTCATTGCCCAAAAATAAATGGGCCAAATATGAACCAAAAAAGTTGTCAGGAAATTGGTCCATTTGCACATATATATTGTAGAGGACAGCTCACGCATGGGGCGGCAATGACAGTATTCACACAGGTTTCAAAAGTCAAGCGTGTTTATTTAGATGCTGTAGGCACAGAGCCCCTTGAAAATAAAACAAACTCTAAGCCTGTCCGGCTCTAACTAAACATTCGAATACCTCTCTACAAGCCTAAGGTCTGGCACAAAGCAAAGTAACAGGTTTTGCATGGGTAATGCTTCATACCTGGTGGGCTGCAGCGCTGGCTGTAGCTGCTCCCTGCCTCAGTCCCTCCTCCACCCTGCAAACCCAACAGCCCTCTCTTTTAAGGCTTCCTCCCCAGTAATGAGCATAGGAAGGCTCACCTGAGGGCTCCTGGGTTTGCTACCGTGCCTGGCTGAGGAAACCAGGTGAGATATATATCCCATCCACCACTTTCCCATACACTTTACCACAATATATATATATATATATATATATATATATATAATGCTCAGGTATTAACTGTGTATGTTCCAAGTATTATAAATGGCCATCACATGTTCATCTGTCTCTTGAAAAACAAAAACTTTTTTCATATATTACTACGTTTACATTTTCCATGGCCACGATTCTTTTGGTAATCAAGTATATAGACAGATATATAGACAGATACTGTTCCACGTTTAATCTATCGGAACAGTCAAAAAAAAAGGGCAATAGAGAATCTGATTGTTATGTGTAAATTAGGAAGGTGTACCAAGTCCACTTAGTCTCCTGTGTGACTTAAAGGAAAACATGACATGCTAGGCATTGTTATGCATGCTTTTAAATTAATTTGTAGTCCCTTCTTGTTGAAAAAAGGCTCAGAATTTTCTTACATTTGTAGATTAATGTTTGCTTCTCTACTAAAATGAATTTATCAAACAACATAGAGCTTATATTTTTTGTTAAGGGGTAAGAGAGGGAGTGAGAGGATAAGGGAGTATGTATGAATGTATGATAGAGCGAGAGTGTATGTAAAAGTGTTTGTGTGTGAGCATGAATGTATATGTCACAGGAAAGCCAATGACTGTGGCTAAATTACCTGTGCTGAAGTTCTCTCAATTCTCTTCCCAAACTCATTCAAAGGCTGTCTGAACCAATCTACAGCAATCACCAATTTAACAAGAGAAGAGATAATTTACTGGGAAGGAATACATAAACAAATTTTGACATTAGGGATAAGTAGCAGCAACCATGATATAAAAAGTACTAATTGTATGGGGCAAAATTGGATTTTCAGAGACAGAGACAGGATTATGGGTGGTACAAAAACTCACAAGGGCTGCACTTGCCCCGTTCGCCTCCTGTCGAACAATAAGATGTTGGTTTATTATCCAATGTTTAGGCAATGGTATAGTTCATTAAGAACTGGAAAGCCACAAGAACCCTACCCTGTCTCCAAGCAGATATATTTTGTTTCATGGGCTAGCTATCTTCCTAAAGTGGCTCTTTAGGAGATGCATAATTGGTGCCTTCTCTCATGTACAGTATAATCCTGCTGATCCTTATTCATATCTTGACAGGCCTTTTACATAATTAGACAAACATGCTCTGGTAATTAATCTGAATTACATTTAAGCTCAAACATGCCTCTTCTACAGAATTGCTTTAATCCACTAGTACATAAAAGTATTCTCCTGCAACAGAACAGTAACAATTGCTATTTTAAAGGTGTGTCTTTACCAAAAGGTTACTGGCAGGATATAGGCATAAAAAATGAACACAGCGGTAGATAAAGTAAGGTCTCCATCTGGTGGTATTTTTTGAAATTTTTCAAGGCTAACTAACCTTGCTGTATAAATGTCTTCTAAAGAGAACTTATTAGTAATATTGGTATGGACATCCATATGCTGTCTGACATATGAACTAGTAAAAATAGCTTCTGAAAAATAAACTACATCAAATGGTGTGTTTGGTCACAATCACTTCATACCCAATTCCCACCCGCTTGCCTACCACTCCACACTCTGCTCCTTCTCTGGAGTGCAGCAGCAGAATTTAGCCATGCTTACTCCCCATGCAATTCTAAATTATCTGTGGCCAGCCCGCCCTTATCAGAAGCCTTACCCCTGGCATGGTTATTCCCTCTTTTCATTAAACCATTACCGTAGAAGAGGGAGATCTCTGTGTAGCCTGATGTGGGAAGTTTCTAGGTAAGATTAAAGGATGTTTGGGGCTAGCCCTGCTCCTTCAGAATGCCACTTCCCCAGAAAAGGAAGAGCACTGGTTAGCCTAGCTTGAGAATTTCCAGCTAAGTGGATGGCATATATTTAGAACCTCTTGTCATGGACCCAGGGGTCCTTAGCCCTGGACATTGCGTTGATGTCCTTATCAGGTCATCCTGGAATAGCTCTACAAGGGTTCGAGGCAGCAGCTCTCAGTCTTCACGAGTAGAAAGCAGTATAGCTCCTTTGCAGGGACCTGTTATCAGGTTTCCCCATCCAATAAAGTAGACAATCACCAGTTTATGGGGTTTCTGATGTTACAGTGTTTCAGTTTCCTAGTCCTCGTCCTGGTTGAACCATCGATCACCACTCCGTTCCAGTAGGGGATCTCAGTCTGCTGAAACAATGTCCCAGCTCTCCACTATGTATCTGGTAATGAGTGCATGTTCCATACAGTAAATGATCATGGAGATGGGCACTGTACCCATACACAGTCTACTTTTATGAAAATATCCTTTATTCCAAGTGTCCAATATAAACGGTCGATGCACCCCCTACATACCTTCACCTGGGTTTGCTGCCTGCAGGGTGGTTTTTCACCTTGCAGTCTTCTCTCTTGGACTGATGCTGGGATTGACAATCACTTTCTCTGCAACTCTCTGTTTTGGGCAGTTGTCTGGGATTAGACTTTTCCAATTTGCATTCCTGTGCCCCAAAGTGCAGTTGTAGATATAAGGCTCTGCAAATTCACATACCTGCACCTCTAACTGTAAGATACTCTGGGCTTCACTGCTGCACATACTTCAACCAAGAGCCGTGCCTAGAGACAGGCCTCTACTACAGTGCACACTAGCATATTCGTTTTCTGTTCCAATTGAGGCTCGCCCTGACATCCCGGCATTGCCAGTTGGTTAAGCTCTCTGCATCTATATCTCCCATTGAGGATCCTTGCATCTATGTCTGTCACTGTGGAAGAGGTCCACTTCCTTGCATCCTGCATCTCTATCTGCCACTGAGGACATACTCCTCACATGACTGTATTTAGAGTTGCCACTGGCATCTGTAAATGCTGCAGGGGAAATAGCTCTGCTGCTGCACCCTGTTTACCCAAACGGACTAATTCTCCTGAGGAAACCGGTATAATACCAGCGAAATGTGTCGAGAGTTCACACTAGAAGGACTAACAAATCGTTTTTGGACACTTTCTATCGGCTTCTATACTACCTATTTTGGATCCATACTGGGCTCATTAGCATAACATTCCGGTTATGCTACGATTTCTGTAAGTGGATCCCTGTTTTTATGCTTTATATAACAGAAGATACTGCACTATTGTGGCTTTTTATTTTAATAGACCATAAAGAATATTAAAGAAAACTCTTTTAACGATTTCCGAAGAGCTTGAAATCCATCGCTGTTTGTGAGTGTGATCAGTACATTTCCCTATCCCTATTTCCAAGATTTATTACACTATTGTGGTTGTTTTTGGGTTTTTTCCCTATGTCCATGCGCCCTTTTTGGTTACCTCACCCTGTTTACCACCTGGATCTTTCAATGCGGAAGGGGCTCCACTACCTCGCATCCCAATGTCCACCAATGTCACGGGAACCAGCAGTCTTTTCCTGGATCAGCTTCTTCCACCCAATAAAGTAGCTAAACAAGCACTCCCATTCCCATCATGTCTCCCCGTTCATCACACCTGTCTAGATCAAGACTAAGTCAAAGAAGCAAATTACATGTTAAACAATTTAAGAAGAACTGGGTGATTTTTTTCACACTGTAGAAATGCTTGTGGAAAAAAATATCTTTACATTTCAATTTGTGATACCACAGTGGGCGCAAGACATAATGAGACATTACATGTAGCATGACATCAGTGGGCCAAATATTTTAAATATACCCATCTATAGTTTTAAGGTGGACAGAGCTAGATAAGGTACAAGCGAATGCAGAGACATGATGATGAAAGGCTCTACTCCAATCAAAGAGGATACTAATTTTAGAGGAGGGGTCTTATAGGGAAATAGATCCAGCAGAACGGCAAATAATTAATTTTACACTTAAAAGGGAAGTTTGGTCAAACTGTTATTAGAATTGTCCTTTAAGATGCATGGATACTCACATAGCTAGAAGACATTACTCAAGAATTCGACAATTATTGCTCACAAGCTTCTGAATGAAAAACACACAGGAGGATATACAAGTGAACACAATATGATTACACAATGACTGCTACATGCACACTTTCACAGATACAACAGAAAACATTAATCTTTGACATTAAGTGCAGTCACATAACACTAATCCATTAATTATGGGGACTTATGTTTCAATCTGTCACATACACCAACACCTCAAGCATTATTCATAAACCTGGTGTCTCAATTAGTTACTGGCGCTATCGAGAATACATGAAACATGCATCCAATTTATTCAAATGCAAGTGGATTCTGACAGGTTTTGCATTATTTTCAATGAGAGAAATGTTTTTTTCTTACAGTTGTTGAACGTTATGTTACATTTAATTTTTGACAGCAAAACATGAAAATACCTGCATTGATATCAGAATAAAGGGGGCATCTGCTTTGATCAGAAAAATGTATGTCAACTCATTTTTAATTACATGCATGGCCATTATGGGAAGGGCAGATTCTAACCTAGGCTTTTGTCTAGAGCTCCAAGCTAGTGGGAAGGGGTACAAAACCACCAGATTCTCACCTATATTAGCAAGAAACTGCATGTAGCTCACCTAGAGCAGTAGAGTCCCTAGAGATTAGAAAAAAAATATGAAACCAAGTCTATCAGCAGCATTTCCGACTTGGCTGCATTCTTAAGTTTTTATTTTTACTACCATTGTGCATAAATTTGTGGATCAGGTGTTTTTACTGGCCACTTGGGAAATTTGTATTTTGTAGGCCATACCATACATATGAACTCTCTGGGTGACGTGGTGATTCCCCCAATTTCAACATGACAATCCTCATTCTCCTGGGTAGAGGAGTAGCTTTTAGCCATGCCCACTGCCTGCCTAATTCACCTCTCACCCCTTATACATTTATCGATAGTTTTAGTCATTCCTTTGTCTGCAGTTCGTCCTGCCCATCCCACAACAAGGTCCACCTTCCTGTGTGGCTAGGTCCACCACCTCATGAAGTCATTCCCTCAGGAGGGGTGAGCTGCATACAGCCTGTTCTCCAAAGTTCCCAGGCATGGCCATCACTAAACTAATATAATTTTAAACAATTGCTGTTACATGAAGATTAAATAATAAAAAGGCCGAAAGATAATCATGTTGAAATTTTGAAATCAGAAGCATTGTACAAATACCAAATTGTTTTTAAACCAGATAGTATATATGATTGATTAGCATCCTTAGATTTAATTGGAAAATCACATAATGGTAACATCAAATATTCATTTATTTTGTAGACTAGCATTTTTATGAATTATAATTAAATTACAGAGACTATTTATCATCGAGCTATTCTTATAATTCAATTGAAGCACACTGAACTTTAGAATAAAGTGCATATGCTATGAAACCTGTATTAATATCAATAAAGACATAAAATAATTTAGAACTGTTGTCTACAAGGGTCTACTTGTAAAACAGCAAAAATATATTAAAACAAACTATAAAGGTCTCCTGACCAAGATAACCAATCCGATGACATCCGTCCATCTCCGGCTTTGTATAAGATGAAATTCATCCAACATTTTAATTTTTCGGAAATCCCATTTGTTCCTCTGGTTATCATGGAAACAAGAAATAAGCACATAGATGTTGAATAGGGAATTTGAGACCAATGGATGGAAGAAAGAGGGTCAAATTAGGTTAGCGTTATAGGGGTTTTTTTTTTGTTTGTTTCACCCCCCCCCGTGTCTGCTAGGAAAAAAAAAAAAAATCACCATAAACCCTAAGTTAGTTGGAACTCCTTTTTCTTTTTTGATTCACCACTTCTATGTTGTTCGTATTTTTTAATTTGTTCAATCATATTTAACCACTGGGCCAATACGGGGGCTCCTTTATCAAACCATTTCCTCAGAATCAATAGCCTTCCTAGAAATTTTTTTTTTCTAAAAAGTTTGTTTAACATGCCAAACTGTTCCACATCTCCTAGGATCGCAGCCTTTGGATCCATTACACCATTGCAACTAAATTTCCTTTTCACAAAAAAGAATATGTCATCCCAAAAATGTTATGGTTAAGGATAGTAGCGGACTCGTTAAATGATCTTAAATTAATTAGTTAAATTAATTAATGATCTTAATTAAATCAGAACATTAGAGAGTCTTAGACAATGTGAGAAATGGCAGGCTGGGGCTCACCAAGTCTCACATAGAGGAATCTCACTGTGCATTAGGTTCTGTGCATTGTCATGATGAATTATAGTAATAAGGTGTGCAGGTGCTGGATATTTGCAGACTTGGTCCTGTCTGTGGATTTTGTGGAAAGCATAGGGTGACTGACACCTCATGGAGCACAAAAGCTGTGAGAAGGTTTTGCTTCATCTTTTCAATATGTGATAGTTATATTTTCTGATGAAGCTTCTGTTATAAAGTCACCATTTCAACCATCCCTAACTTTTTGCACTTATTTCTTCTCTATTTCTCTTCTCCTTCCCTTGGCTATATATATATATATATATATATATATATATATATATATATATATATCTATATATATATATATATATTGATATAACGATATATAGCACTGACAGGTAAAATGAATAACATTGAGGCAGCAAGTGAACATTTCGTCCTGAAAGTTGATGTGTTAGAAGCATAGGCGAGCGTAAGGATCTGAGCGACTTTGACAAGGGCCGAATTGTAATGGCTAGATGACTAGGTTGTGAGGTGGCATCTTGGTGCCAGATACCACAGCACACCTTCAAAGATCTAGTGGAGTCCATGCCTCGACGGGTCAGGAGTGTTTTGGTGGTCAAAGAGGTACCTACACAATATTAGGCAGATAGACATATAGACATAATGTTATGGCTGATCGTATATATATATATATATATATATATATAGTTTTTTATGAAAAACTTCACAAAGAATAAAGAATACAATAGGAAAGACTTTGTTCTTTCATACAATGCAACATCTTTTGTTTTACCATCATTTTGCAGTCATAGTATTTTAGTAAACACAGCAGCAGCCAGGCAGATCAAGTTTCTTTGACTAGGATCCCAGTTTTTCTCACTGTAAAAGGAGCAAAGAGAAAACAGGTTTGTACAACTAAATTAGTAATGCACTAATGACCCAGCATTATGTAGCCAATGTTTTAGGGAACTAAGATGCAGCCTTTGTGATATAACGCATATGTCTTGACACCCACAGTATCTAGGAGTGGTTATACAAAGAGATTTCCTGTGCTTTATTCCTAAGGATTCTGTTTACAATTATTATGTGGTTACAGCCCTTACATACCACCCCAAAATATGAGTATATATTCACAGTAAACAGCTGTATGTGGCTCAACCCATGTGATTCATTAAGTTCTGAATTCAGCATAAATGTACTTCCAAGCATATAGAGCAATATGTTACTCAAATTATGAGAAATATATAAAATATTCTGTAGTGTACTGGTAATTATGTAATGTAGAAAAATGAATATATAAGCCATACAATTAAGCTGTATCTGCGTATGTCTGATTTTTCATATTATGTTATGAAGCCTCTCAAAGCTGGTGCTAGGGTAAATATTTGTAACTATTTACATGCCAGGATTTTTGTGAAGATACAGTGCTAATTTTAGGAGACAGGCAACATGTCTCTAGCTGTGGACACTCTGAGCGATGCTTCCTGGTGTGGCTTTCTGGTGCCGCTGAATGCCTCAATATCGAGGCATTTCAGCAACAACGTTTGTGCTTAGGAAGCGATCGTTTTAAAGCAGACGTCCGCCATATTTTATATGGGGCACATTCTCACTTGGGTGAGCGATCACATGCTGCAGCAGTTTTTGTTTTTTGGTTATTTTTCTTAATGGTTATTGTCAAGGGAGTTGTGAGGCTAATGAAGTGAAGCCACTCTATGTCAAGCACACAACAGTATTTGTTGAGTTAAGTCTATTGGTTGCTCCCAACCATTGGAAACTTTTCTTTAGAAAGTGCTAACATCTGCTTAACACCAGCTCTGTAAGTGTGAGGCTAGTGCTGTGTACATTGTTGGTCATGACATAACTGAAAAGTGAGGTGCGTAATGAAGCTTATGTTATGAAGCTTTGCATAGATTTTATTTAATATTAAGTTTCCAGACATATCATTGTTAAAAAGACAGTTTACTGTCCCTGACAATCCCACTAAAGCAGCCAATCAGTGGCACTAAAGCACTCCAGTTGCACATGGCTATGCTTTAAAGTGCATATGATGACTGGAGTTTCCCTTAAATAGTAAGCCTTGTTCTGGGCTAGATACTACCAAAACCATTATGTTCATATCCCAATATTACCACGTCACCAGTTAACAATGACTATTAGCTATTTTGTGTTTATATGCAAATAAACCTTAATAAAATAGTGTCTGTAAATACATAGCAATTTATACGGCAATCCTACGTAGGCTTTGGTGTCCCATTTGCATTAATGGACTAGTTGGTGTTTACCAAACACCACTGCTGTGTTGCACAAGAGGGGCCCGTCAATACAAAAAAACTTTTTTTATACGTACTTATAGGCTTTTCCTTCTGTCCAGTTGTGCATTTGTTTGGACTAGATAGTGGGCATTTAAGTATATTGTTTATCAAATGTGTATTTTGTTTCAATAATGTAAAATCACATAAATATGATCTTGCCCTCCTGCTATAATTATAACCTGTATTTAATTAAAGCCACTGTTTGGTCTTTAAAAAAATAAGGGCATAAAAATAAAAGTCTCGCTTATTGGGGAGGCACAAAAAATTCTGCACCCATGTGTCAGTAACCTTAGGCTCATCCCTGGTTGTTGAAAACAAGGTATTTAGTTTCTATACATAATGTTTATACCACATCGTCCATGTTAATGTGATAGTTCTTTAGATTATTTACTTGCAATTAGAATATTATGTAGAATATCACATTCTCTTTGCACGCTATTTAAGTTAAATAATTTTCCAGGCCAACACCTCAATATAGGATCATTTTATAAGGAAGACACTAGTGAGTGCATCCTGCTGAGATAGCTCAGTTCCAGGATTAAGCATAAATCTTTTCCCTATCTTCAGAACAAATTGAATTTTTGGAACATTAACAAACTAATATATGATCTTCAAAAACAAGAACATTATCTTTTAAAAGAGCAACAGTGCCACCAGCTGGAGTGAAAGAAGCAACCAAAATGTCAACATGCCATTAATACTTAAAAAAATGCAGTAATGCAGTAATGCTTTCAAAATAATTGACAAATTAACCCCTTCTTTAATAAAGAAATATAATTCTTTAAAACCTGGCGCTTTTTAACATTTTACCATATGTTTATTGAACCAAAGTTCTCCTTTTTCCTTGTTTAATCCTAAATATATTTATTACTTTTACAAGCACAGAAGGGGCTTTCTTTTTATATGTATAGTTCAACAAACTGTAAATCACATGATAAAGTGGTATAAATGATACAAAGTCCCCATATATGCCAAACCAAATAAAAAACATCAGAAACAAAATATTTTTTATGAAATACATTGACCTCCCTTACTAAATGGAATAAAACTGGGTGATCAGCAGCCACACTAACTAACAAGATGAGGTTGCATGTCAAAAATCATACACCATGGCATGACTGAGCACGACAAGGTAGTTATACTGCATGAGCAAGGTCTCTCCAGGGCCGGCCCGACAATGGAGCCGAGTGGGGCAACCGCTCCAGGCGGCACTTTGCCATCCCAAGCCCTTTTTTTTTTTTTTTTTTTTTTAAGCCGAGAAGAGAGAGAGGGCACCAAGTGGTTTTATCTTACCAAGTAGTCAGTACCCGCTCGGCGCCCCTCTCCTCTGCGAGCCCTCTAGCTCGGTCTCAGTGCCGGCTTGTAATGTTGAGCGCCGGAAGATGACGTCATTTCCGGTGCTCAGCATTACAAGCCGGCACCGAGACGAGCAGGGAGACTCACCGCAGGACTGCTGAAAGGAAAGTACGGGGGGGGAGAGGAAGGGTAGATAATGGGGGGGGGCAGGGAGAGGAAGAGTAGATAATAGGGGGGGGCATTTTAAACTCGCCCCAGGTGGCATTTTGTCTTGGGCCGGCCCTGGGTCTCTCCCACACAAACATTTCAAGGCCGACAGGGGTTTCTAGATGTGCTGTACAAGCTTTTTTGAAGAAGCACAAGGAAACAGGCAATGTTGTGGACTGTAGCCACAGTGGTCAGCCAAGGAAAGTGCTGCAGACGAAAGACACATCATGCTTAGTTCCCTTTGCAATCGGAAAGTGAACAGCAGTGCCATCAGCTTAAAATCGGCAGAAAACAGTGGGCCTGTTACACCCTGGTACACCCATCTACTGTCCAGAGAAGTCTGGTCAGAAGTGGTCTTCATAGATGACTTGTGGCCAAAAAAGCCATGCCTCCAATGTGGAAACAAGGCCAAGCAACTCAACTGTTGATGAAAATAAAGGAACTGGGGTGCAGAAAATGGATGCAGGTGCTCTGGACTGATGAGTCAAAATATATTTGGCTGTAGCAGAAGGAATGTTGAGCGCAGGAGGGCTGCAGATCGGTACAAGTGTTTGCAGGTAACAGTGAAGCATGGTGGAGGTTCCTTGCACGTTTAAGGTTGCATTTCTACAAATGGAGTTGCTGAGAATGCTGAGATGTAAAGGCAGATACTTATCCATCATGGAATACCATTATGGAGCCATCTGATTAGGCCCAAATGTATTCTGCAGCATGACAACCCCAAACATATAGCCAAAGTATCTTCAGCGTAAAGAAGAACAAGGAGTGCTGGAAGTGATTTATGGCTGCCACAAAGCCCTGATTTCAGCATCATTGAGTCTGTCTGGGATGAAGTGAAAGAAGTAACTGAGGCTACATAAATCCAAAAAATAATTATGGTTGTGTAAGTGTCTACTTACATTTCACAATGGCGAACTCCAATTTCTCAAGTCATGACTAGCATTTTCACAACCAGGGTCACGGTACCAGAGGTTAATGGATAAAGCAGGTAAACAGCCAAAGTCAGGAACATACACAAAAGCAGGGGCCCAGGAGAATGCTGAGAAGCAGGGACATTCACTAGGGAGCCACAGTACAACTGAGCACATGCATAAGGGTATTGTGGCCTGATATAGCCCGGGTGGGGCGGTCCCAACAACATCAACGGCGTTCGCCTTAAAAATATTAATGAGGCAGCTGTGCAAGGGTGTGGCAGCCTCATGATGCATAAAGTGTGCGTTGCTCTGCTGTATGCGGCAGGCAGAAAAGGAGGATGCCGGCGAGGAGCCCCATTTGGTTCTCTAAGATGTTTGGAACAACCTACCTGCCGAGTTCCTTAAAAAACAGTATGCAAGTGTATTTGATTTAGATTTTTCTTCTGTTCACTGACTTTGCATTTTGTTACATAACAAAAATAAACTATTAATGTGTCTTTTTTTGAAGGCATTCTTACTTTACAGCATTTTTTCACACCTGCCTAAACATTTGCACAGCATTGTAAATACTTCAAAGATGCCTGAAAACCATTACTGCCCTACATGAGGAGTTTTTGCCCAGATAATGAAGATGTCTGGTTGGAGGATGGTAGATAAATGGAATTTAAAGCATTTATTAATGCATGGGATAGGGATAAACCTATCCTGAATCTAAGAAGATCAAAGACTGTCTAATGTCTAAACCTTTACATCAGGAAAAATGGGCAGACTTGATGGATCAAATGGTTTGTATCTGCCATCAATTCCTATGTTTCTATGGTCTCACACAAGAGACACTGGAGGTAAGAAGGTAGATCTCCCAGCCACTATTTGAAGATACATAGAGAGAAATGGCACACTACACCAATATTCTAACTTTAAATGCTAAAATTATAATATAATACTTTCTTAATAAAAGACACAAACAGTATACCGTATTTGCTCGATTATAAGATGAGGTTTTTTTCAGAGCAAATGCTCTGAAAAATACCCCTCATCTTATTTTCGAAGGCGTCATATAATCAGACCTCAAATAAAGGTCTGACTACAAGATTAAGATCCAGGTTCCCTGCAGCGCTGCAGGAGACCTGGATCCTCTGCCGGCACTTCCTCTGGGGGCTTCTTTGACAGAGCGCCGGCGTGACCTTCTGGTGCTCCATCATAGAAGCCCCGAAGGAAGTGCCGGTAGCAGCAGAGGTTGTCTGCTCAATACGCACAGGCAACCTCCGCTTCTGCCGGCACTTCCGCCGGGGCTTCTATAACTAAGCACCGGCAGGTCACGTGACGTCAGTGCTCCGTCGTAGCAACCCCCTGGTAGAACTAACGGGCAGCAGAGGTTGTCTACGTGCATTGCGCAGATGTCCACTGGCTGCCCCCATTAGACACCAGGGAGTCTGAAGTACGAGGAACAAGTCAGGGGAAGCATTGGTAAGTCGGGGGGAGGCAGAATCGCAGGATATAAGGCATTCCTGTAGGCAAAGTGGCATATAGGGGGGTTAAAAGGCATAATGGGGGGGCAGAGTGGCATATTGGGGGTTAAAAGGCATATCATGGAGGCAGAGTGGCATATAGGCAGGTATAAGGCATATCTGGGGCAGAGTGGCATATAGGGGGTTAAAAGGCATATCTGGGGCAGAGTGGCATATAGGGGGTTAAAAGGCATATCATGGAGGCAGAGTGGCATATAGGCAGGTATAAGGCATAACTGGGGGCAGAGTGGCATATAGGGGGTTAAAAGGCATATCTGGGGCAGAGTGGCATATAGGGGGTTAAAAGGCATATCTGGGGGGCAGAGTGGCATATAGGGGGTTAAAAGGCATTTTGGGGGCGGAGTGGCATAATGGGGGTTAAAAGGCATATCATGGAGGCAGAGTGGCATATCTGAAGGCAGAGTGGCATATAGGGGGTATAAGGCATATCGGGGGGCAGAGTGGCAAGCCGTGGGGCAGATGTGCATAACTGGGGGGGCAGGTTGGCAAATAAAAGGAAATAAAAACAAAAAAAAATTTTTTCTCGATCATAGTTTTCATTAAATATAAAAAATAGTTTACATGTGAATTAATATTTACTAGTAAAACTTTTTTCTTATAGGGTAGTCTTATATTCATGCTTTTTCTTTCTTTCCTAAATTAATATTCAAATTTTGGGGGGTCATCTTATAATTCGTGTCGTCTTATAATTGAGCAAATATGGTATTTATGATATATTCTTCAAATTATGGAGGCGGGAGCACAATGGAGCCGCGTTATATGAGCCGGAACAGCTATAAAAGAAAGGCTTCAGGTGTAATAAAATGTATATAGGGCCAAATACAAACTTCAAATAATTGGAACACATATAAATGTATGTGCGTCAAAAATAGGCAGAGTCACTTAGATGCAAACAAAGGTAAAACATTTAATACGAACAAAAATAGAAGAAGAATATAAAAAGAAGATAACAAAAATAATACGAAACAAGTCTTACAAAACCTTGGAGAGGAATTTAGTTCATGACATCTGTCCTATGCATTCCTGAGGATGGAGGGAGGGAGTGTTGGGACGTGAAGAGTCCGTGGATGGCAAGTACATCTTCTCTCGACCTCTCTTCCCATGCCTCTCCATGTCTTACAAAAGCCTAGCTTATATGTGGATTGGATAGTGATGTCAGGGTATTGGTCTTCACCTAATTGGGTAAACATGCTCACTAAGATCTTTACACGTCGAAACCCTATTTTAGGTGGTGGCTGTACGCATACTGTAATGCCCTTTTAGAGTTACAACTATACCCTGCATTAGCAAGTTACTATCCTATCTATAGAATGCCTGTTCAGCAAATCCTTCATTCCATATTTTAAGGTCAAGGAAACCTTGAAGCCTATCATTGAACTATTGCCTATACCAATAATTATATATGGTCCATTTCTTAATTGAGGTTTATTAGAATCTTTTACATCAGGCAAGTTAATGTAAGGGTGTAATAGAGTGAGTGTGTGAATGTGTATGTTTTAGTGCATATGCTAGTTACCAAGGGAGGAGGAAATAGGTTGAGGGGCTACTCTGCAAAATGCCCTAATGTATATGCCCCTTTTCAATCCTCCCCTCAGCTATTTACCAAGCAGGGTACATTTTCTCCTTGATAAACTTGCCACCAGTCAGCTCCATTGTTGGTCTGGCAAATGCTGCCGGTGGGAGTCTGCTTATTGAATTTCAATAGGAGCATTTTCCTGCAACTGATTGGCTGCTTCAAACTGGAGCATGGATGAAGAGCTACAGTACTCACAGGGTTCTTTGTGCACTTTAATGCATATGATAGCTGTGTGGCCCCATTATATTTTCATGTAAGGCAAATGCATGGAGGATTCTGCAGAATTCCTATTTGCATATACACCTCCCCCAGCCAAATGTTGTGCAGATTTGTTCGACTGAACACATTTATCTGCATGTGATATACTCATCTTCACCCCGTTCCAGGGCTGGCATGGCGAAGTGGGTTCCCCATGTGTGGAAAGCTGCCATTGATTTCCAAAGCTCCAGCAACCAATCGGTGGCAAGAGTAGTTCACCATGGGCAGCAGCAGGGCTTCATCTTCGGTGTCAGGTAAGTGCTAGGCAACACTATCCACAGACTGTCAAAATTAAACATTTCTCCTGCAGGTAACAGCCCATAATATGATTACAGATAATTGTAATTTCAAAGACAGCTGCACTAACAACACATTCATTCCACATTTCCTGCAGCATTTGGAAGAGGGCAGTGTTTAAGCACGAATCTCCTCCTCACTGTCATGTTTACTAAGGGAGGCAGAGAAGGTCCTTGTTATCACAGAAAGGACGGAAAGCATCATCTCTAGTCTGCATCGTACCGGGTAAGTGTTTGCTTTTAACAAATATATATATATATTAATATAGATATACTGACCATATTGCATACCTGGCTATAAAACCTACACAGGAAACTGCACTCCATGTTTAATTGGTTATGCAGAAATGTATGCCATTACAGTGGAGGGAGAACGCATTAGATTAGATTTGCTAGAGGTGTTTGAGCCTTTTGGAAGAAGATCACTTTCCGCTGCCAAGGTGAGAATGAGAATATTTTTCACAGCTGCACAATTCTTTCTTTAAACATGTTAACTTTTAACGGATGATTTATGATGTACTTTCAAAAGTGCTACGATGCGATGATTCTTTTGGTATGAAAGGCTTTGTTCTACTTGTGCAAGACAAAGCTCAATTCCTGGCGAAATATTTTTTTTAAACAAATAACACATTGTTGCTATAAATACCTACATAACACAAGGAAGCCATTGGCTATTTTGGCTATATCTTTTGTGTATCAGATGGCTGTTAAATGTATTCCTGAACCCTTTGCCACTGAAAGTCTAACATTTTTGTGTGTTTATTTGCAAGGAAATAAAAAAACAGGATTCATAAAATTGTCCAAGCAAGTTAAAAAACAACAAAAAAAAAAACCAGTTTGTTAATGTCTATTGTGCCTGATCCTATTTTGTTATGTTTTAGTTATTGTCTGCTATATGGAAGAATGTACATTTTGTAAATACAATATGGATTTACATAAATCTTTTTTTATCAAATCTTTTCAGTAATAATCATGTTGCTCTTTAAAGTTCGACAAAATACTCGTATACTGCATTGCCTGGCAGCCTCTTACTCCGTGGCTGCTGTCCCTAAGCCCCTACTGAAGCCTGAAGTGTACTACAACAAGCTGTTCATAAACAATGAGTGGCATGATGCAGTCAGTGGCAGAACCTTTCCAACTGTGGATCCCTCTACTGGAAAAGTCATTACATACATAGCAGAAGCTGACAAGGCTGATGTTGATCTTGCAGTTAAAGCTGCAAAAGAAGCTTTTAAATTAGGGTCTCCATGGAGGTGCATGGATGCATCACAACGAGGCCGGCTTCTCAACCATCTTGCAGACCTTATTGAAAGGGATAGGATCTATTTGGCATCATTGGAAACTCTGGACAATGGCAAACCTTTTACTGCATCATATGTTGTAGATTTGGAACTAACCATTAAGGTATACAGATATTTTGCTGGTTTTGCAGACAAATGGCACGGAAAAACGATCCCCATGGATGGTAACTACTTTTGTTATACCAGGCATGAACCGGTTGGGGTCTGTGGGCAGATTATTCCATGGAATTTCCCATTGTCAATGCAAGGATGGAAGCTGGCTCCTGCCTTAGCCACAGGTAACACTGTTGTCATGAAGGTTGCTGAGCAGACACCACTTTCTGCCTTGTACATGGCATCCTTGATTAAAGAAGCTGGATTTCCTCCTGGGGTTGTAAATATTGTAACTGGTTATGGACCTACTGCAGGGGCAGCCATAGCGAGACACATGGACATCAACAAAGTAGCATTTACTGGTTCCACAAAAGTTGGTCGCTTAATCCAGCAAGCAGCGGGTGAGACAAACCTTAAAAGAGTCACACTGGAACTTGGGGGTAAAAGTCCATGTATTGTTCTGGCAGATGCAAACTTAGAACATGCCGTAGACCAGTGTCATGAGGCTGTGTTTTTCAACATGGGGCAGTGTTGTACTGCAGGTTCCAGAACCTTTGTTGAAGACTCAATCTACAATGAATTTATTGAAAGAAGTGTAGAGAAGGCTAAACAAAGAAAAGTAGGCAACCCTTTCGAGCTAGATACGCAACATGGTCCACAAGTTGATAAAGAACAATTTGACAAGATATTTGGCTATATCAAATGTGGCAAAAACGAAGGTGCTAGCCTTTTGTGTGGAGGAGAACGTCATGGTGATGAGGGCTTCTTCATCAAGCCTACTGTTTTTGCTGATGTCCAAGATACCATGAAAATTGCAAGGGAAGAAATATTTGGACCTGTGCAGTCAGTGTTTAGGTTCAAAAACACTGAAGAAGTTATTGAAAGGGCCAATGATACTCGATTTGGATTAGCGGCGGGAATATTTACACAAGATTTGGACAGAGCAATGTATTTCATCCAAGCTTTACAAGCTGGTACAGTATGGGTTAATACATTCAACGCTATGGCAAGTCAGGCACCATTTGGAGGATTTAAAGAGTCTGGAAATGGCAGGGAGCTTGGAGAAGATGGGCTTAAACCTTACACTGAAGTAAAAACTGTGACAATTAAAAGCCCACTCAAAAACACATAAGCAAGCAAAAGTGCTTAATTATATGTTCAGGTGCATGGGAATTTCTGGTATCAATTAAAATACTGAAGTGTAATTCTAAATATCGAAAGATCTGCGTCTGACTAGGTATGCACATTTATAAAACTAAACGTATCCTAAGTGAAATGGCCATTATACATTGAATGCTTTTTTTTATGTCACCGACGATAACATGCATGTTCTACAATTAAAAGTTACCAATCCTTGTTACTCTTATACGTATATATGTTTGGAATTATAATGACTTAATAAAGGGAAAGGCTGAAATTTTAGCAGTTAAAGTATGCTGAACTAGTTTCCTCTAGTGGTTTGTTAAGCTCTGTATGTTTTCCCCTAGTAGAAGGGTTTGAGCTAGACAGTCTAATATATCTGTGTGAGTATGTGTGGTGGAGTGTCAGTAACAAAGCACAAACACCTTGCCCAACACCAGGAAACAGTCTAGTCTGAAGTGAATTTGGTACCTCTTTGCTATTTAGACACCACAGGACGTTCTTCACGTCCTACCTATACTGGGGTGAGTGATATTTTACAGTGGTTGTAATATACCCCTTTTCTACACTTATAACACACCACAAATATTGTGGAGGCTAATGTAACAGCCTTTAATTGAATCATTCCATACATTTATGTGCCAAGTATTATCAAGTAAATGATTCACAAAACATCTTCAAAGATATCGAAACTCTTCCAGTTGTTTGGGTGACATGACATACCAACGGAACTGTATTCTTTTTTGTTCCTGAAGCTGTACAGAGAAGGGGTACGTCAATATATGCCAAACCTATATAGCCAAACCCATAAAGTGGTGATGCCCAGATGTTGCATTTGAAAAAGTGCCATGTTCAAAAGTCTTTTAATTTTAAGTCAAAAATACTTTTTCGTGAAAAAGACATAGTTGACATGAAGTGGGGCTTGTGTTCAGAGAACCTTGAACGCACATTTGTGTCACCAGGAAGAAAATAACCACACAGTTCACACAGAAGCAACTTGCATGTTAACTTTAGTTTAGAAAATCACCCACAATGTTAGTCTTTTATTTATTTTAACAAACTGAGTGCTTCTTGCATCCCATCCAATCTACCTTTTTTTGCAGCCTGAAAATATTACTAAGTAACAGCTTTGTCCATTTTGATTGTTTACAAAAAAACACTATAATAATATAAAAAAATGTTCTACTTCTCTTTTTACACAATTAAAATGCCAATACAAAAGTAGTCCATGCTTCTTCTGTGCCCCTGTACACAAAAAAAAGGAGAAAAAACGTTAACTCATATAACATTTAAGAACAACAAGTGGTATTTTCGACATTAGGGCCCAATGCCTCCTTAAAGGGAAAGTCCTATGAGAAAAACCCCAAAAAGTTCCAAAAAGCTTCCTAGAACAGGTCTCAACAACGATTTAAAATAAGCTGCCTTCCCGTACCTTGACCATGTGCTGCCTTGGGAGTAAAGACTAAGATTGAATCTAACACCATTTGGGGCCCTTTTTCTCTGAGGATATACTGTAGGTACTTTAGTCACATGAATGGGGTGGCTACCTCCGGACGGTAGGTCTGGACCAAACTCTAAATTACAGAAAGAACCCTGCTGCCTATTAAATACATATTGCATATTGTGTGTCTTATCGTTAAGGTGATTTACTTTATAGCACAATGTGTTTCCTTAGAATGTATTGTTTAACCCTTCAGTACCAGGGGTTTCATACACCCAGAGTTATTTTGCCATTTTTGCTATATGTTGGTTCAACCGTTCCTTTTACTTCTTTTCCTGTGAATACTGTACCTATGTAAACTAGATATTGTTTTTTTTCAAGGAATAGACCAAGAGATAGAATTGTCATACTTTCCTAGCAATTATAGGGCACATATTATAAGGTGTACATTACTGCTTCGAAGCTGTTGGGTTTTTACATTTCGTATGCTGGGTTTGCAACTCTAATTTTGAACAAAAAAAGACCCAGAAAATTATATATTTGGACACCTTTTCTGCAGCCATTTGGACACCAATTACTGCCGTGGATATAATTTCCTGCGCTTTTTTCCCCAACACATCTGTGCTGCTTAGGACTTTTTGCGCAGATTGTGTGTTATGGCAAAGACATCTAGACAAATACCCCACTTTGTTGTCTAGACATTACAGGGCACAAGTTGAAACATGACTGTTAACGTTGCCAATCATGAGATTTTTCATACCCCCCAATAAATGTATATATTTCTGACAAGCAGACAACCCAAGGCCAGCTTTATTCAGCTGCATCTCCTCATTTCAGAAATACCCCACATGCATAGGTTTTTTTATGCATGGGTTTTTTGTGGATTTGTGCGAATTCAAAATACCCCCCTTTTCCCCATGTGTCTTACCCTAACTATTTGTAAGAGAAGACAAATATATGATAGAAAAAAAAACTAATAATCCACTTTTGCATGATATGCCATAAACCAATCATCAATGGAGAGTCCTTGCAGAGGGACACGAAATGCAGTGGCACCTGGAGTCCTTTCTAATACTTTTTTATAGCAGACTGTATGGTCTTCTCTGAGCCTTTCGTTTGCCAACAGTGGGGGGATTGGAGAAGGAAAATGCCAGATCTTTTGAGCGTGGACTCCTCAAAAATAATGTCTTTTAAAATGATTAATTGGAATTTTAGGAAAGTGTTTCATCATTGCGCAGAGCACTTGTGCCTCACTTTTGTTTGTGGTGACCTAATTGTTTGGGGGACTTTTGTCTTTTCTGCCCATGCTACAGGCTGAAGTGTAAAAAAAAAGAATTAACTCTAGGCTCCTATAATTATGTACCCAGAGGTGGTAGCCTTTATTCAATAAGGGCAGAAGCAGATCCCAAACTATTTTCCCTTGTGCCAACTGAGTCTGGGCAGCCAGAGGGATCTAGGTATAACTTTACACCGTATCTAGACAACTTTGATGAGATATACTGCCTGAAATGCAGTCTTCTCTTAAAAAGAACCAGGGACTAATCAGTTAAGACATTTTGCTCTAGGGGCATTGGGTATTATCTCTAAAACAAAGGAAATGGAGAAGATCGAAATATCTGGCCCTGCTCATATACGGGAGAAAAGGGGGTTGGTAAACATGGGTCTGTGCGCTAATAGGAGCATAGGATGTTTTTTATAATATCCATCGACACCTAAATCCTCTAGGTTGCTGGAGTGGGCTGCTGGCACACCCCAATCCCCACCCATTTTCCCTTTAAATCGGGGTGCTTCTTGCAACGTCAGCAGGAACTCCCACTGACAGCAGGGGGACCGCTTGCAATATCAGCCTTAACGCCCACCGACGTCACAGGACGTCAGCTGGTGGTCCTGCAAGGGTAGGCTCCATATGGGACTGAAGGGGTTAAATACTATATTGTTTTTTTGACACAGTATTAGTTTTAAACATGCATGTTTTATGATTATGTTGTTACCCGATTAGACCTTGCTCTCTGAACTGCTACGATGACTCTTTCTGGACCTGCGAGAGCTATGCACACTGACTTTGATTGTTCCATCAGCAAAAGCTTCTCCAACCATATTAGTTGCATGACACTGGTATGTGCCCTCATCTTCTTTCATTAGTGGGTTTATCTGAAATAAACATTTGCTATGTTAAGGTTGCATCAGTTACTTTGATGGGCACATACTATGTAAAACACTACAGCAAAATAAGAAAAGAAAAAAACAAGATATAAAAAGAAATTTTAAAAACATTAAGTAGTTGGATTTTGTTTTTACTTTGTGGGACAGTCTTGTTCTAAAAAATACATTTTCTGACTGTGCATCATTATGTGCTTTTTGATAAATACATACTTATGCAGTTTAACCCTTTGGGAGACATCTTTTTGTGGTTTTGCTACATGTTTTAGGACAATGAAGCTGTTGATAGATACCTAGTTTAAGGCTGAGCTATAATCAATCTATAACCAAATCTCATTGGTACCGTATTTGCTCAATTATAAGACAACCCTGATTATAAGACGACACCCCAAAATCTGAATATTAATTTATGAAAAAAAGAAAAAGCCTGAATATAAGACAACCCTATAGGAAAAGTTTTACCAGTAAATGTTAATTCATGTAAACTATGTGAACAATTGTTTGTTAATAAAAGCTACGATTGAGAAAAATATTTTGTTTTTATTTCCTTTTTTTTTAACCTGCCCCCCCAGTTATGCACATCTGCCCCCAGGCTTGCCACTCTGCCCAAGAAATGCCTTACACCCCATATATGCCACTGTGCCCCATGATATGCCTTTTTACCCTCTAAATGCCACTGTGCCCCATGATACACCTTTTAACCCTCTATATGCCACTGTGCCCCATGATATCCCTTATACCGCTATATGCTACTCTGGCATTTAGGGGGTTAAAATGCATATTATGGGGTAGAGTGGCATATAGGGAGGTATAGGGCATTTCAGGAGGCAGAGTGGCATATAGAGGGTTAAAAGGCATTTCTGGCGGCAGAGTGGCATTAAAGGGGTTAAAAGGCATTTCACAGAGCACTCTGCCTCCAGAAATGCCTTATGCCCCCCATTTAACACTCCCTCCCCCTCCCTCCTCCAAACTTACCGGAGCTTCTGAGTCCCCCGGTGCTTAGTCCGGGCAGCGTGTAGATCTCTACGCGATTCGCGTAGACAACTTCCGCTCTACACGAATCGCGTAGAGCTCTACACGCTGCCCGGACTAAGCACCGGGGACTCAGAAGCACCGGTAAATTGAGGGGGGGGGGGGCATAACACAGGATGATCCAGGTCCCCTGCATCTGAGTCCCCGGTGCTTAGTCCGGGCAGCTTGTAGAACTCTACGCGATTCGCGTACCCAACTTCCGCTCTACGCGAATCGCGTAGAGCTATACACGCTGCCCGGACTAAGCACCGGGGACTCAGAAGCACCGATAAGTTGGGGGGGGGGGCATAACACAGGAGGATCCAGGTCCCCTGCATCTGAGTCCCTGGTGCTTCGTCCGGGCTGCGTGTAGAGCTCTAAGCGAATCGAGTAGAGCGCTACACGCTGCCCAGACTAAGCACCGGGGACTCAGAAGCACCGGTAAGTTGAGTGGGGCATAACACAGGAGGATCCAGGTCCCCTGCATCACTGCAGGGGATCTGGATCTTAGTCTCATAGTCAGCCCTATTTGAGGTCTGATTATAAGACGGCCCCGATTATAAGACGAGGGGTATTTTTCAGAGCATTTGCTCTGGAAAAAACCTCGTCTTATAATCGAGCAAATACGGTAATTTTTTTGTTCACAAATAAAAAATGTTCTTAAATAAATCTGTTCTCGTGTCTATATTTTCTTAATTTGTGTCTTTACATTTTTTTTATTGAGTGGAAGGGTTGTACGGTGGGGAAGGGTCTCCTGTGTTATCACTGCATGGTAGTACGAATCAGGTTTTTTGCTAGTATGCCAGCCAGCTGATATCACAACAGATCTGACAGCATGGTAGCGCTTTCAGATTTTTTGTTAGTTATCATGGTAGCAAGCAACTGTATTAGGCTGCCTGCTCCGTGGGTTGATTGTTACCTAAAGCAGCGATCAGATTTTGATTTTACTTTTTCATTCTTAAAAGAAACTGTGACTTGTCTGCTGCTTTCGCTTGTTAATAGAGGAAGCCTGCACATTTAAATGTAAAGATGGAAGTCTTGTGTGTACTGTTAAAAGTTGCCAGACCTCTGCCTGGAACAAGTAAGATGGCTGTAGCTTGGCTCAGTAAATGAGTGAGCAAACTGTAAGTTTTGTGTGTACTGTTAAATACGTCATGTGGAAAACATATACTAAAAGCATTCAAAGTTTGTTTTTGGTGAACTGTTTTTCTGTGAAGGTTTTACATTACTTATCCATACCTAATCACTAGTAATAGCATCTGATCGGGTGGAAACAAATAATGTTTTTATAAAGGGACACTTCAGCCATAATATGCACTTTAATGCATATAATAGCTGAGGGGTCCCCTGTGGTGTCCCCTTTGGAAATACATAGGGAATTCTGCAGAATCCTCCCATATGCATTTGCCCCTTTTCCTATACTATACTTAACGCTATTCAGTTCCAGTACTGGCTCTGCAAATGCTGTAAGGTCATCCACATTCGCCTGACAGAAGTATATGTAGATTGGACCAGCAATACATTATCCATAAAAACTTGCAGTAAGGTAAACCTGTTTAGTAAATATTGTCTGTTAAGTCATTTTTGTTTTTAGCTTAGTTCTAAAATTAATGAGTAACACATCAGACTAAAGATGCTATTTGACATGTAAGAAAGCATTTGTAACTCACCAGCACCCAGCCAGTGCTTTCATGACGGGAAGGACCACCACGGACTTGGACTGCAACATTCACTCTGTCTCCAGGGAGCTCCTCAAAAATTTTTATTCCTTTAGGTGACTCTGTGACCTTCACAAAAAAAAATAGTATTTAATAGTTTAATGCAAAAAATGTGTATATCATTTAAATTTAGGGCGATCTTTCATCCACTCTCCTTTAATCAAGTCAAAAGTATTACCATTATAGTTATGAGCACAGATAGAACCGGCACACAAAAAGTAATACATGTTAATAAAGATGATAACCATACATTAATCTAATTATAAATAAAATTAAAGTGCTAAGTGCTTAATTAGAGTTCTTATAATTCACAAATAATAACTCTTGATAAAATAACGAATTAATGTGCCAATAAATAAATACTAAAAAAGTATAAAAATAACTCATCATCCCATCCCATCCCATGCCAAAATAAACACAATTATAACTCCTAAATGATTAATTAAATAAAAGTAAATAAGTGAGAATAACAGATGCACAATAGAAAAATAAATTGGTACATAAATAAATATATGGACAAAAAAGAGACAATCATCAAAATATGATCAATCTATAAAACAAAAGTAATACCCAACAGAAAAAAATCCCACTCAGTAATTTGACACGTGTGAACAAAACAGAAATTATAGATTGCAGCAATCTAAGGTGGTTGTAGATTAATTAAATCAGAAGAGTGTGATAGAAAAAAAACAAAAATAGAGAAAAATAAAATAAATGTATCAGGTTTTGATCCAGTTATGATGGTGATCTATAATTTAAATGCTTTGTCAAATTTTGGTAATGCCACTCAGATCAAGTTCTTATTTAGTCTAGTTACTTTGGCACTAAAATGTTTTATCGTCTTTTTTTCAAGTGTATTTCCCTCTTGGGTATAATTAAAATTCCCTTCAAGTAATTTGATTTTGATGTTCTGGGTGGGGTGATTTCTTTGTCTGAAGGGATTATATTATGTTTATATATTTGTTGCCAACTTTATTAGGGTGAGAAGCGCAGACAGTATTTTGTTTTTTGGATTACCATCAAGGCATACACTGTTTTTCTACTTTGTGTTTCTGTAAATGTATCTATGTTTTGGGCTGGCTTCACGTATGTAATATCTTGTTTCAGATTCAGTGCACCATTTAAAATACATACTACTAGGGGATCTGCATAGTGTACAGTGATTTAAGCAGAGCAGTAGCTAGCTCCTTTTGCGCCCGAGGCAAGATTGGAAAATTGTGCCCTCGCACTATATTTTTACAGAGGTTATTTTATTTACACTGCCCTTACACACAACTGCCCATACACACTGTCTTTACACATGCCTGCCCATACACACATATATACAAACATATCTAGGTCTAGAAATGAGGTTTAACATTTACTAATGTTAACAGATTAAACTATGCCATGATAATGGTCTCTGACCTTTAAAGAAGTTGTGAGATTCAATGTTTCCAATTTGGAACCTAAGTGTCACTAATGGTAAAGCTTCATCAGTGGGGAATTGAATATGTCTAAGCAATGTTAAAGAGCTGCTGTGTGTTAACAAAAGATACATCTATGGCCTTAGTTGGATACCTCCCAGCATTGCTGGTAGCCAAAGCAGGTCTTGGAGGGGAAAGGTGAGGGGAAGGACTAGGACAGAACTTTTGTATCCCTCTTACAACCTACTGGGGCACACAGAAATCAATGAAGAATTGGGGCCCCTGGTGCACAGGAGTATATATACTAGACTTCCCTTACAAGAAAAATACTGCAGTTTTTCTGAAGTAATACTGCAGTTTTTTGGACATGAAAAAACTGCAATACTGCACTTTTACTGCAGTATTACTTCACATTTACTGCACTTTTACTGCATTTGTACTTCACTGTACTGCAGTTGTACTGCAGTTATTTTTGTACGGAAGTACAATTGCAATAAAGCTACAGTACTTTGAAGTACAACTGTAGGTTTGCAGTATAAAAAAAAGTGCAGTAAATGTGCAGTAATACTGCAGTAAAAGTGCAGTAAATGTGCAGTAATACTGCAGTAAAAGTGCAGTATTGCAGTTTTTTCATGTCCAAAAAACTGCAGTATTACTTCAGAAAAAACTGCAGTAATTTTTCGTAAGGGTTGGCTGCTGGCCAACTCTTCGTGTTCGTCTTTGTGGCTAAACTGCGCCTGGGGAGACCAATGGTATCCCAACTCCAGAAGTTAAAGGTACGTACGAGCGACTCTATTGGTCGCTGGCAAAACCTTTACTTTTTCTCTCACTGATTTCTGGGCCTAGAAAGTTTTGTCCTCTGAAGCGACTACAAATTCAGGTGGGCATTTTATCTCTGGATAAGTAAAAATGAAGTCATTCTATTTATTCCTACAGTAAATAAAGTGCCAGGAAACAGATGACCAAATACACACCAGGACAGGCTCTGCCACACCGACACCCAAACACACACACCAGGACAGGCTCTGGTGCACCTACACCCAAAAACACAAACCAGGACAGGCTCTACCACCCCGACACCCAAACACACACACCAGGACAGGCTCTGCCACACCGACATGCAAACACACACACCAGGTCAGGCTCTGTCACACGACACAGAAACCCACACGCACCAGGACAGGCTCTGCCACACCAACACCCAAACACACACACCAGGACAGGCTGTGCCACACCAACATCCAAACATAAGGGACCAGGGAGATTAGTAGATTAACAAAGACAAAAATGAAGATTCTTCATGTTGTGTGTCTTCATCTTTGTTTTGCCGCCCCATGTTTGTTTCTTCGGTATTCGGGCTGAACAACGAAAACGCACCCTTCATGTTCGTTTTCATGTCATACCTTTCTCCACGAGATGCTGGGAGTTGGGACAGCCTTGACCTCGCATGATAGATAAACCTGGGCTCCTGTTACATTGTGAATCTTCTGGGGTGTCACAATAATGATGGGAGCTGTGGAAAAGAGTACACTGGGTTAAGAGGAAATCAATATATAATTTTTTTTAATAAACATGCACTTTTATAGACCAAGACTCCAGAAACACAAAGGAGGTGCTTGCGTTTAAGTAAATGGCTACAATATATGTCTAACTCACAATTGTGTAACTCGCATAAATGCTTTAAGAACTTTGTTATCATTGTCATTTACACTAACATTTGCATAAAATATCATGATTGTATTTTCCGGTTTTTACCTGATTATCAAAATTCATCTGAACAAAATCAATTGTGTTTTAACATAGCTATTTAAGTATCCAACATTTCCATATTTACTAACAGCAAACATGAATTAAAAAAACTGGGAGGGTAGATCTGATCTGTATAATTCAGTTATGACATGGATTACGCTATGAAATCTGCTGCCGCTTTAAAAAAATAAATGTAATGTAATGTAAAGAGAAGATATTTTTCTTAATAGGTAGGTAGATTGGAATAAAGTATAGATTTGAATAAAGTATAGATACATGTGAGTTTTTGAGCTAAATGCATATTGTAAGCAAGGACAGCTAATGTCTGAACAAAACTGTAAAAATCGACCCAATGGCTAGAGTGGTAACCAGCAGTGCCCATAGTCTATGTTATTAACATTCGGTAGTTGGAATAAGAACTACTGAATGGTAATCAGACAGAGTAAATCATTCTCCCAGGGTTGTATGCACGCATAAAATAATGAAGAGTCCGCAGTTAAACCAGGACTCCTGCAGACTCATTGGCAGCTGGCAGAGGTTACTTTGTCTCTCCAAATACATCATAATGAGCGAGAGACCATCTGTTAAAAGATGTGCCTTCTGTAATTTTTCATTGAAACAAGTATATTTGCATCTTTAAGTGCCTAATTGACTGCACGAGAAGATAATGTGGCTTATTCAATATCTCCAAATTGTCCCCTTTTGGCTTAAGCTTTAATACCTACATAGTGCCTTCTGCTTCCCACTGTTGTCTCTGTGTGTTTTAAAATAACCTCCTTGGTCCAAGCACATGAGCGTATTTTAAACAACTACAAGTAAAATTCAGTTTACTATGGTACAAATGTATTTATTTTTTTAGACACATTGACATAGATTGTAATGGAGGTAAGAAAAGACTTCACATGACGAGATTATGCAATAAAATAAACAATGTGAGCATATTTAAGTTAATTTAATATACTTTCTTAAAAATCTACAGTATTTAAAGCAATACTTATGTACTTTCTCAAGCCTTAGTAACAGATCAAATAACTACATCAGAGACCAAGTTATCATGTACCATATCTGGTGGTACAGGGCAGATGCCAGATACCAATTATCCCAATACGGCTTAATAAAAGGGAGTTGGCAGTAGAGATACAATATGATCTTACGGATTTTACTTGACGTTATTACAGACAAACTTCAGTGAGTTACCGCTCCAACAATAGCTTGGATAGCCCTTTATAAAGCATTTTTAAAAAGTCACATAATAGACTTTTTTTCTAGAGAGATTCCAACTGCATTTTACTTTTGAGGGCCATGAAGGCCAAAGCATATTTCTGCTTTGCCCACCAACAACATCCACACAAGGTTTTCCATATAGCCCTGGGTACAATCAACTCACCCAAGCACACCTCTCGTAGTGTCTCAGTGCCACCTCAACCACCAAATAGGTCATTAACTCACAAAAGCAGGTCCCTTTTTCCTTCTGTACCAGTAGAAGAGTTACAGAATCTGCTGAGGCTATATAAATAAACGTAATGTAACGTTGTGGGCATGGCTAGTTGTATATGCTGATGGAGATATTTTCCTTTGTATTGGCAAAAATAAGCTAAAATCTGACCAGATGGAGGTTGTACTGGGGGTATTGGGAAAATTTAAGAAACACATTGGTCTCCATTCTAGACAATTAGAAAGTTAAATATAAAATTATATGCAGTGCAGTTCTGAGGATGAACACTTGTGGGATAAAAATTATTTGGTGTTATGCATTTAAAGTGATTTTTGGTGCAATCTTTGAAATGTGATTTTATCACCATTGGAATACATGAACTAAATCCAAATGTCACTCTGCACAATACCCTGAATTTTAAACATTTAATAAATGGTCCATGTAGTAACATACTGTATAGTAGAACCACAACCATTCCAAATTAGGCCTTGATGGAATAATAAAGCCAGTCCTCCATATTCTAAAGAGAATAAATGTAATTTGCACTATTGAGATATCTAGAAATGTTATCCAGTTAGTGCAGATGGGCCTGAGTGGTCTATTAGCTGAGGAGAAGTGTATACTTGGAGCCAAGGAGCTCAGTGTGGCAGCTGTGTATTATTAATTCATTCTTAAGAATAACTCTAGATAAGACAAAAAAAATAAGGTTCTTAAGCAGGCTATTGCAGTGACAGAGGCTTACACACCACTAGAGCCCTGCGATCCCTGCTGAATTTCTGACCAATACCGCCCGCTCCCGCAACGTGTGTGTTCAAATCCTGCAACATATGTGTCTAATCCCGCCCGCTCCTACAACATTATTCACAAACATTTATTCACTCATTCATATACTCATTCATTCCCTCATTCACAGATACTAATCATTCATAGATACTCATTCATTCCCTCAATCACGCATACTCGCTCATACAAACTCCCCCACCCCCTTACCTGAACTGCAGATTTCCCCTGCACTCCCGCAAGGTTGCCTTTGTGTTGCTCACACACAGTGTCTCTTCTCTTGTCCCGCCGGAACAGAGCAGAGTCATGTGATGCGACGTACATTGTCTGACCGCCCACAGCACCTGAAAAACCGACCACACACGCAAGTTTTTTTTCGGGTCCCACGAGACCCGCATCCCAATGCAGTCCTCTACACACCACTGTGCAGCCTGGCAGTAAGTGCGAAGACAGGGAAATTCCCAGGGTACACTACCCAGAGTGGTTAGCTATGCTAGCCCCAGGTAAATGTGTCAGGAGTGGGATTTGACAGGGAGTGATTGTGGCTAAATGTTGCTTCCCTGCCCTGTAGAAAGGGATCTATGACCCAGAGACTCTGGGTGAGACCTGAATGTGTATTTTAGAGATCACTGTAAGTAAAGAGTGGTTCTTATAATTGATGTATAACAGGGAAAGCGGCCTAACACCATCACAGAGATTAAATCTAAATACAGATCACTCGGACAAGCTGGAACGAGCAATTTGCTCAATATGTGGATCTAAGTCCATTCCTTCCTTCCATGGTTAAATCTATGGCTGCACCCCATATTTCCATTCCTGATTTCTCTGCAACTCTGGATCTGCAGCTCCTCCTAAAAGTGAGTCATTTATTTATGTATGTATGTATGTATGTATTTATTTTAGCTTAAGTGAATGCATATTAAAGGACTTATAAAGTTTAATGGGTATTCTTTGTTAAGAATTCTGCTTGCAAACACATCCATTCAATGATGATGTCTAGCACTAAGAAGACGTTTGAACCATCTTTATAAAGTAAGTAGCCTGTATGTAGGTCTGGATACTTGAATAGATATGAAGGCTTTAATATAACAATCAACACAACTGGTATATTATCGTTCATATAACATTTGAAAAAAAACGGTGTTGAGGAAATCATAAAACATGTAATCTCACATTCTTTAAATTCATTTAAATACTTATTTTCTAGCCCCTCTAGGAGTTGTGCAGCCAAGTATTAAGCATCACGCACACTTTTGGTCCTCAAATATAAACCGAGTCTTTCGGTACAAAGTGTTAACTTCAAGAAACAGCCTCATGGTTAATGAATGCAGTTAAGCAATGAGGCCCAGCAGGGATCCCCTACACACACAATGGCTTCTGCATTCGAGATGCACAACACCATCATCTGTTGGTGCACATAACTAAATCCATTTCAACCCTTTCAGCACCGGATGAAAGGAGCATCCCAATGCTAATAAGCAAAACTCAGCTAATGAAAGAATCAAGGATGCCAAAGAGCCCAACAAAACCGGGCAGAAAAATGCAAACTATGTGTCTGTACAAACAGATATCATGGGATGTATTCTAGATCACCTGCAATGACTGAAAGTGCAAAAAATTATTATAGACTGTAATCCCCTGAGCTGAGTTTGGCACCATTAAATTCAGACAAAGGATTTTTTCCCCCCTCAATCTCCCTCTTTCTGCTTTGTTTCCATTTGTTGGAGTGCAGCCTTTTAAATTCATGTTATTCGTGCCTGCTGGATGAAGGGATTGCCCAGACTAATGCTACGCCAAGCTTATCACAGAGTCAAAGTGGATTTCATCTTTTGTAACAAATTAATCATCCATAGGTGTGAACAAAGCCATGTCATACATAGATGTTTGAACACCATGCAGATGGATTATATTGACTACAAAACACCTTGCCAGTTTGTCTTTTGTGGCTTTTAACTTATGCCATAAGAACGTAGTAACCCCTGCTAATTTGTATATACTTAAAGACAGGACAGAACTCAATAGATACTAGCTTTTTATAGCTTTTTAACTAGCGTCCCTGGTAAAAACAATGATTCAGTTCAGAAAAAGTTAATGATCTGACATCTCTTATTTATCTGCAGACCAGGCGGCTTCCTTTGTTGTTATATATATATATAGAGAGAGAGAGTGATATTTATGGTGGCTTTAACACATGACTCAAACACATGACCAAATGGTTCACAAACAAAATTATGTAAATTGAATTAATGGTTGTTACAAAAATTGGTTTCACTCCAAAAAACAAGATGTTCTTGTGTGGTTGTCAGTCTTTGACTAGAAGAAAAATAACTAACCGTCAAATATGTAGTTATTTTAAAAATGTGTTATATTTTATCACCAATTTACTCAAATATTTTTTTTCAGGATCAGTTATTTCAAATATTTGTCAGATAATGAAATGTACCAAGAGCAATGGCTATACCAAGACAAAATGACCAGGTGGAAAGATTATATAGAATGACTGCAATAGAATTGCCAAGAGCTGTCATGCTGAATCGCAAATCAAAGAGACAGACACCCGGAATTCAACAGTGGATCAGCCTCTGAATAATGGAACTCCATTTGCACAGGGGCACCGACCAGACCAAAGCTTCTCTTAATCCCCCATGATCTGACTCAGCTTTTGGGATAAAATGTGTGTGAAAATCACTGGTACGGATGGGAGGAAATAAATATTCAAAAGCAGTGATACAATACGAAGGAAGCTTTGTCCAGATCAGTGACACATCCTCCAAAATGACACTTTTAGAAGAAAAAAAAGTGCGTGTGCATAAATAAACCAAATTCTTTTGGCATTCTTTAAAACAAATTCGCACAAAGAACAAAACTTTAAAAAAAATAAAGAATATAGAGAATGATTAATAAAAACTGATAGTTTGTAATTATTCTTCATTTTTGCATTAGCCCTGTCAGATGGTTCAAAAAATATATTTGAAACTGAAAACGTATGTTTCACTTACTACTTTTCTGACGAACCTGAAGAACAACCTGACGAAAATCTTGTTTAGGCACACCAACAATTTACAAGCAAGTCAAATATTTGTTTTAATATTAGAAAAAAAACTTCTACTGAGTGCTCCACAAATCTTTTTCCAATGTTTGCCTTCTTCTTATGTTCTTCAGAGCTACAGAATCCAATGGTGATATAAAAGGCTTTCTTCGTAGACAAATTAATAAAAGCTTTACTAAACCCATTGGGATTCATGATTCCTCCACGCTGACGTTATAGTGGGAAACAAATTCACTATGTACGTTACTGATTAATTCTAACTTACATTGTAACCGACTTATGTTGGGGCTTACTTCAGAAAACGCGGTCCTACATGTCCTTCATGTTTTACATAGAACATGTGGTAAGCTTATAAGAAATATTGTTGTACTTTTGAGTTAGACCTGTTATTTTATCTTCATTGTCACGTCAGACAGGGCAATTTATTCAGTGATTGGATGTGTTTTTGGGGACTTCAGTATAGCCATATGTCTATCCAAAGCATTTTTAGATTCCATCACTGTATTAACCTCTACCACTTGCTGTGGGGCTATTCCACTTCCTACCACCTTTCTGCATCCACGGTCTATAAACCCCTTCATGACAAAGCCTGTACATGTACGCGCTCACAATTCATTGTCATTAATGGGTTTAAGGACAAGCGGTTGTCCTTAAGGGGTTAATAAAAGCAGCCACTCTATAAATAATCCCCTTGTGTAAGCTGGCAGTAATGCAGTGCTAATAATAAACCTGTGAAGCCTTAGTATTTCCAAAAGTGCTACAGACTGAAATAAAAATTCTAGGACGCATAATTCTTGCTGTAGTAAAAGTATGGGCAATCTGCTGGTAAACGTCAAATCAAATGGTGCTTAGCCAGCTACTTAGCTGACCGGGAACCCTGGAATTTCTGTTTCTAGTTGTACAATGTGCTTTGCATTAGATCCACATAACATAATTAAAGGAAAGTTTTATTAAATATAGAGTATATAACATGATGAGTCGTTTGGATAGGCTGCATGCCCCTCTCTAAATACGTAATACACACTCAAATAGGAAACAATAAAATACAATAAAAATACAGGTAGTCCTCATTTTACATTGACTCAATTTACAGCTATTCACGTTTAATTTTAGATCAGATCTTGCAGTTCCCTAAGAATTAAGGGTAACTTATTAGAATCAGGTGGTGGGATGAGATGTCTGGGTCACTGTCATTGTGAATAGTAAAAAGATAGCAGATGTCACGCTAAATAACCCTTTGTATGTGCAACCATATGCAACTGATTAACATTATGTGTTAATTTTAATTACAATGTCTGTACCAGAATTCATCATATTGTAGAACTGGCTGTGTATACACTGTGTATATACACAGCCACATCTATGAGAGGGACTATGGTACTCATATAATGTTTTGAAGGTCCATATGTTTTGAAGGTGGTTATATTTCATACTGTACCACATTGCTAATGTTTAGGTGTTTTGTCTGTTTTATATGCGTGGATGTTAAGTTAAATTGATAAACAATATAAGAAATTTGCTAATAGAATCATCAACTCATATTGAGACCAAGTTATATATATAAACTGAAATGTTGATTTTTGTGATTACACCATGTTGAGCTAAACCAGGCTTTTGCCATCAAACCCGCACAGTTTCTGTGTGGTAATTAATGCTAGTGGAAGTTTGGAAATCTTCAGCTATGGAATCAGCAGAGCGTTGCTAACTTTTACACACCATGCGCCTCAGAACTCGGTAACCCTGCTCTGTAACTTTACGTGGTTTTGTTATGCGAGGCTGAGTTGCTGCTGTTCCACTTACAGCTCTTCAGAACGAGCCATTTCTTCAGAAATGTTTGTAAATGCAGACTGCATGGCTAGGTGATTGGTTTTATACACCTGTGCCAATGGGTCCATATAGTTTATATATACAGTATATATTTATTCCAATTTCTCCATTTACTCTGGCCAGATGGGTGCGTTGGACTAAGTTTTAGTTGGGGATTGATACATTTTTATTTTATCTTCGTTCTACATAGAAAGTGATGTCCCTCTTTCTAACTGGCAAGTTTAAAAGATATTCTCAGAACTGCTAATTAGGGCAGTGAACCCACGTTTTAGATCTTTTATTTTAACCACATTTACCATATACTTGGTATTGTTATCATAACAAATATTTTTTTTTATTTGATGCTATATTGCTATAAGGTTGCTTTAAACGGCACTAATAGGAGCCTAATATGAGGGTTTTTACTAGTAAAATGATGAAAAGTCAGGATTTTAATTAAAAACAGGAGGGAAATGGTATGCCCTTGTAAGCTTTCCCAACCCTTATCATATTTTGTTTGCAGTTTAATTTGGTATCGTCTAGATTTTTCTTGATCTCTTGGATCCAAACATGGTATTGTGTTCTGAAGATGTTACTGTGTTTGTTCTTCCTCTGTGGCTGAATCAAGAAAGATGATGGATCACAGTTGAGGGGACCCTATTATGGACTTGGTGCCAATATGAGTGGATGATGATGGGGTTCTACTAGAAGGTTTATGTCAAATATTCGGTTCCTGTCCTTAACGAAATGCTAACCTTACATCAATACTCTACCAAAACATATTAATTTTAATCATTGATGTCCCTACAATCTAGAGTTGACTGCATCTTAACCAGGATTAAAAATGACTGAGGAATAAAAACCGCATCAAGCTTCTTTGGTGCAAGCCATTAAATACCCATTGTTTCTCAAGAATTTTATACAAAAGTACATATGTTGGACTGTAAAAAAAAAGCTAGGTGGAATGTAGGTCACCATATGGTAATGTATAAAACAGATCCATTCTGTTGGTTTCTATGTTTATAGACAACATTTCAGTCTTTACTATTGGTTGTTCATGTAACTTGTATGCAAATGTATTGTTCTGATACTCTCAGGTGCAGAAAATGGGTGTGCAAAGTGATTTATTCACTAAACCATGAGCAGAGTTGAAAATTCCAACATTTATTTACTGTTCATTGTCAAGAGCTTCTCTTGCAAGAACATCTGGGCTGGCTCTATGTAATGCAAAGTTAAAGAGGTGACACTTTTTGATGCATTAACTGCTTTAACTAGCTTCTTGCAGGAGAAGTTTATTAGGGCTGGCCCTTCATGAAACTTTGTTAAGTTCAGATATGTTGGAACGTTGCATATGTAAAGTGAATAAATCCCACGGTACCCATACATGGACAGCAGTATCTATAGTGAGGATTGTGAACGCCTTTGGTGCAAATTGCGCTTTTTTATGTTACATTTTAGATCTAGAACAATAAAGACTTTAAGCGAAATCCTGGTTAATGACAGTATTTAGTACTATTTATATCGCTAAGAATATGAAACAAAATTATTGCTCACTCCCATTAAATCCATGCTTAGAAAAGTTGTTAGTAATGAGGTAGATTTCATTCATGGTTCACAGGGTTTGCATCCTGGTCCAGATTCATCTGTATTCTTTTCATCAACAGAAATGACCCTTCACATGTTTAAACCCTGCCACAAATGAACAACTAAACTACCACTAATTACCATCAAATAAGTTTGCCAGAATGGCACAAAACAAATTTAGGGTAAATTATTATATCGGTTTACTGGTAAAGTAATAGTACACTACTCACCAAATGTGCATTCTCCATCATGCACCTTGTAAACAGAACCTGTGCCAGAGTGTTGGGACTTCCAGCTATGCAGGTGGAGGGTGCACACACTGGAATAAGTTTTCCCATCTGAGCCACACACAGCACCTTCTTCTTCACAGACGCAGACCCCTGTACCCTCAGATGAGGATGAATCACTGCCAGAGCTGGACCTGCTGACACAGACCATCCTAGGGGCACAGCGAGCTCGCATCTCATCTCGCCCTCCGCAAACTTCTCCTTCAATGCTGAGGCATTGCTCACAACAGTTACACTCGTCTTTGGTGAGCAGCTCTGGGGCCACACAAGTCACAGGGCTACATATTTCCTTATTGCAAGGACCACAGACAGAAGAAGCATCAGCACCTACTCCTGGAATCTGATGAAAACACACAATCAATGGCAACAAGGATAAGAAAGGCTGCATTTTTTGTCTGCGTCTTTTGCTTGAGGAGCTTGTGCTTGGGAACAAGTGACCTCGGTTCTCCACCCAAACAAACTGAGGTGGCTAATGCTCTGGCAGTAAAGACATAGACAGCTGTAGCCTGATAGCCACACCTCCTTACAGCAAAGTGCCAAAGAACTTTGAAAAGAGGATAGCTCTTACTTACCATCATTCATTCAGCAGACCATGCATCCTTATCAACTTTGAACACATGGCCAAAAATAACCCCCACATTGGTAACACTCATTCATTTAAAGTGACCCCATTAATTATCGTTGTTTGGAATTAAGCCTGACTTGCCCTAGAGCTAAGTAAAAAAAAAAAACCCCAAGAAGCTTGCCTTTAATAAAAGAAAGCAGAGCAGCTGAGACAATGGCCTTCACAATGCTAATGCAAAACAACGCTTGCGGTGGAAGGCACACAATCAATTATTGAACGAAAACCCACTGCTTCTTTCGACTGTCATTTTTTTAGCCGCAGAATAGAGAAACACATCATTATCTGTGAATATAATAACTGCAAATGAATTCAACATTCCATGTGCGACATTTAACAATGGGAATGCTCGACAGCAGGGGTGTTTCTGGCTCGAGAAAGGTTGTGTTAATTATTTATTCTTAAGTGCTTCATATTTATGCATCTTTCTATACCTGGAAGGATTCATACATGAACAACTGGTGCAATGTGAGGTCAAAGACAATTTCCTCTGCCCTGTAACTTGCCAATAGTTATATATTTCCAGATGTACGTTTTGTAATAAAACCACAAATGTGTGCCTTCACCAAGTCCACCCGACGCAGATAAACATATATACTTTGCTTATTTAATGTTTTTCGTTATATCAAAAACATGTACATGTTTTTTAAGATATACAAAGTATAGACTGAGAATCCGATATGGCTAGTTGAACAATTAGCAAATGTTTAATCTTAAACATGTTGTAAAATAATAAATATCAACTGCATGAGAGTTCAGAGCTGTATGAGATATTATAGCCTGTTCAGCAAGAGCAGAAGTTGGCAAAGCAAACCAGTTCAAACCCTGTCTCATGATTTTGGTCCTCACCAATGTCTGACCAAGTATGGAGTGAGTTGACTGACTCAGCCATATGTATTTTGCCACTAATGGTATTACGAAGAAAGCAGGCTATAGTTTATCCGGCAGCAACGCATATCTCTTCGATGAGTGTGGCCTCTGATACAAAGTATGGCCTGATGTCTGCCGTGTCCCTACTTGCTTGTTTTGGCACCTTGTTTTCACTTTTTCCTTTTTTTTTTTTTCAGTGGAGCACCTGAGCCCTGGGGCTTCAAAAACAAAAAACACAACATAGCAGTCTGGCAAGCTTTTGACTAAATCACAATCCAAATCGCTTGCATTTTGTATTTTGGATCTGTTACAACAGTAAAATAATTTAAAATCACACACAACAACAAAGTGGTAAAAAAGGAGAAGAGGGCCCTGCTTTGGAGAGCTTACAATCTAGTCGATAGTCATCCTGATCTTACAAATCTCGCAGTCAGTCCCTTCTTTTCTGATTTCTCCACACTTTCTCCCAGCTGTCTATCATTGTATTATCCGGATTTATCCTTTTTTTGTCTGAGTTGGTGGGTAGGTTTTTTTGTTATGAGGTTTTTTTCTGCGTGAAATAATTAGTCCCTTTGGCTACAATTTCCCTGCCCCCCTCATGCTATAGAAACCTGGTAGCAAACAAGGGGGAGCTTTCGGTGTCTGCTACACTATTTCAAATCCCCCTCCCCTGCCTTTTTGTTACTAATTGCCTTATTGTTGCAGCTGCGGCTTATTATCATCGCATCCTCCTGGACCACAGGAGTTTTTATTGGTTTGGTTAGCCCATACATGTTGTGATAAATGTGAATTATATATTGTTTTTGGGACATGTAGGGATTTTTTTAATCCATATATGTTAGACATATATGGATTAAATGTTAGACATTATTTTTATAAACACAATTTATATTTGTATATTTGTGTGTTAACTGCCCACTTAAATTGTACAGCGCTGCTCAATTTGATGGTGCTTATTAAATAAAAGCTAATAATAATATAAAATACCAAAATATATTTGTTAATCTGCCCTGATTTGTTGGCTACCCTATATTCCTTTATAATGTTCATTTATTTTAAGTTTTCTAATTTGGTTTAAGGTTTTTAAAATGTTAGTTACATTTTTTTTAACCCTTACCTTAACCTAACCCTAGTTAACTAACTCCTAATTAACCCCAAAACACTAACTACACAATATTAACGTTACTATATATATATATATATATTATATATATATTATAGATATAGAGAGAGAGAGAGAGAGAGAGATAGATGAATAGATAGATAGATAGACAGACAGACAGACTAGACGGGCTGAATGGTTCTTATGTGCTGTCATCACTTTCTATGTATATATACATACTGGGGCTGAAACCCTGAGTCTGAACTTCATAGCCCTGGATGGTGACTCTGGGGCTAAAGTATACTAAGCTAAAGCATAAAAAGGAAAGGTAGGGAGAAAGGGGGGATAGAGAAAAAGGGTGAGAGATATCCAGAAAGGGGAGAGATAAAAATGGTAACAAAAAATTGGTAACAAAAGGCCCCAAAAAATAAACAAATAAAAAAATATAAATAAATATATATATTTAAGAACAAGTCCTAAAATTAGCGCTTTATTTTAGAACAATTCTCGCACGGAAAAATACTGGCATGTTAAATGCCCATGGGGTGTCTAGTTTTAAATGGATGGAGTAAATTGAATTGTTCAGGATCAACAATGGCCCGGTTAACACAGGGGGAAAGGATGACCACATGTCTAATTTCCAATTTGAAAAATGCACATGCCCCAAATGCAGCCATTTTGCCCCCAAACAGCCAGGCATGTATTACTGTGCTCGGGAGATGTTGCTGAACCCATATTGGGGTGTTGTGTGACAGTGGCATATACCATGAGCTTTAAATTTATATCTAAATTACAATGTGTGTGGGAGAAATACACACAAAAAATATTAATGCAAATATCTGGTGGTAGAATTAGTGCATGGAAAGAGTTAAAATACCAGAATTTAAAATACCCCAGAGTGTTTTATTGGGCACACTGAATTGGCCGGGCTCAAAGATGTACCAAATAGGGTGTGGGCAGCGGATCACCAAATAAAGTTCAACACTGAAAAAATGCACATGCCCCAAATGTGGCCCTTTTGCCCCAAAACAGCCAGGCATACCCATGCATGGGTGGTATCACTGTACTCGGGAGATGTTACTGAACACATATTGGGATGACATATACCAGGACCTGTAAATTCATACCTGGAGTACAACGTGCGTGGGAAAAATACACAAAAAAATTACTACCACAAAGTTTGACAAAGACTGGTGGTAGAATTAGTGCATGGAAAGAGTTAAAATTCTAGCATTTGAAATACCCTGGGGTGTCTATTCTTCAAAAATATATGGTTTGATGGGGTAAATTGCATTGGCCAGCTTCAAAGGTACCAGAAATAGCACATGGGGGAATTACCAGGTTTTGAAATAGCAAAAAGCTACTTGTACTTATTAAGAAAAAAAACAAACATAAAAACATTCAGTATTTCTATGTAATTTCTTGATTCATTCTAGCTACAATTTTCCATGCATGCATATTACAATTATAGATAACATAATGACGGGAAAAAAAAAGAAAAGACATAAATGACTTATGGTATCTGTAAAAGTCCTTTCATGTATGTATGAAAAAAACATTCAGTATTTCTAAACTCAAGTAAAAGTCAGAAAAAGTCCCTTTTTTCTCAATTTTTTCACCATATTTTATACTTTTTTTAATAGTAAATAATATGATACAATCAAAATAATGACATCTAAAGAAAGCCCTTCTTGTCCTGAAAAAAACCCAATATATAACTTGTGTGGGTTCGCATACCTCCCAACATTTCAATATGTGAAGGCGGGACACTTTTTTTTTTTTAATCGCTCTCGCGGAACTCACCAATACATGCAATTGCACTTTACAATGTGGCGCTTCATTTTTGTCAGCACAGTCATGCATATTAAAAAAAACCAACACATTTAATTGAATTCCCATGACGCTCAGCCAGACATACTAGTTCCATGATGCTGGCTGAGCAGTTAACAGTAGATAAAGCTGCAGATAGCTGTAAACTACAATTCCCATGATGCTAAACCACCCAGGTGTCCACCATGACTAGGAACCATGGGAGTTGTAATCCACAACTAACACCTGTCACATCATCTGCTGTTAACTACAGGTTTAATGAGGCTCAGCCAGACATACTGCTTCCAGGGACATACTAAAACGAGTGACAAAATGGAATGCCTATAGACTATAATAGAGGGGAAAAGAATAATTGATTTTTAAATAAAATCTTAAAACATATCATTTATGTGGGATGATAGCTGTTTTCTATGGAATGACAGGTGAATGACAGTTTTGAGTGAATGCCCATAGGATATAATGGGAGAAAAATGAAACCTGTTTTTCAGACAAAACCCTCTGACATATCATATAGATCTTTGGCACAGATACTCCCCTAGTACAGAGACAGGATCTAAAACTCATATTATGTGGGATTATAGTTGTTTTCTATGGAATGACAGGTGAAAAACAGTATTGAGGGAATGCCCATAAAATATAATGGGAGAAAAATCAAACCTGTTTTTCAGATAAAACCCTCTGAAATATCATATAGATCTTTGTCATGTATACTTCCCTAGTACAGTTATAGGTTCTAAACCTCATATTAAGTGAAATTATGGCTGTTTTCTATGGAATGACAGGTGAATTACAGTTTTGAGTGAATGCACATAGGATATAATGGGAGAAAAATCTAACTTGTTTTTTAGAGAAAACCCTCTGACATATCATATAGATCTTTGGTACACATACTCCCTTAGTACACACACATGATCTAAAACTCATATTATGTGGGATTATAGCTGTTTTCTATGGAATTTCACAGAAAACCATCAGACATATGACGTAGATCTTTGGCACATACTCCCCTATTACAGACACATGATCTATGTGTCAGATTAGGTGGAATTATGGCTGTGTTCTAGGGAATGACAGTTGAATGACGGTGTTGAGGGAATGCCCATAGGATATAATGGGAGAAAAATCAAACCTGATAGATAGATTTTTGTCATGTATACTCCCATAGTACAGTTATAGGTTCTAAAACTCAGATTATGTGGGATTATAGCAGTTTTCTATGGAATGGCAGGTGAATGACAAAATTGAGGGAATGCCCATAGGATATAATAGGAGAAAAATCAAACTTTTTTTCTGCAATAAAACCCTCTGACATATCATATAGATCTTTGTCATTTTGAACACTGGCAGTTTTGAGGTGATTTGTAAAAGGCATGCTGCATGATACCATTGGCGACAGAGGCAGCATAAAACCATGCAATCAGAGGGAGAAAATGTTCCTGGGCATGCATCCTCTGCACATGTGGACCATCTGCTACTCTCGTTTTGGAGAAGAGATGACAGATATGTAACCAATGGTCTTTAAAAGACAGTGACATTCATGTTCATTTTCAGAAGTGCTTTGTGCTTTTTACTTTATGAACCATGGTTCAATTTTTTCCTGTTCTGTGTTTTTTATTTGCACTCTTTGTGTTGTGCTATGTTAACAGCAATCCATTTCCGGACATGGTGACTCACAAAGTCATGATATGGCTTCCCAAAAATGATAGAGTGAGCATTCAGAATAGTATAGACACCACAGTCAAAACCAGAGCCGGCCCGACAATGGAGCCGAGTGGGGCAACCGCTCCAGGCGGCACTTTTGAAGCCCTTTTTTTTTTTTTTAAAGCCGAGAAGAGAGAGAGAGAGAGGGGCGCCGAGTGGTTTTATCTTACCAAGTTATCAGTACCCGCTCGGCGCCCCTCTCTCTCTCCTCTGCGAGCCCTCTAGCTCGGTCTCAGTGCCGGCTTGTAATGTTGAGCGCCGGAAGATGACGTCATTTCCGGTGCTCAGCATTACAAGCCGGCACCGAGGACTGCTGAAAGGTAAGTACAGGGGGGGAGAGGAAGGGTAGCTAATGGGGGGGCGGCAGGGAGAGGAAGGGTAGCTAATGGGGGGGGCGGCATTTTAAACTTCGCCCCAGGCGGCATTTTGTCTTGGGCCGGCCCTGGTCAAAACTGTTATTTTGTTACCAAATTTTTATACCCCTGTGAAAGGAAGTCATGGTTGAACAACTTTCTATTCCAAGTCACCCAGATGTACTAAAAAATTTAAAATATCAATGGAAACATATACGTCAAGACAAATTTTCACAGCATTTTTTGCTCATATTTACAAAGGGTGCCAATATTAGTGGAGGGCGCTGTACCCTTATACAGTAGTATAACTTTTTCTATACTTTTGGGGCCCAACTCCATATATATATATATATATATATATATATATATATATATAGTTTTTATATATGTAGTTTGGAAAGCATTGTAAAATAAACGCTGGGGTTAATCGCATCCTTAAAGAAATCTTACCAATTTAATTATGTATTAAGCAGGGCTAATTTTTCAATGTTTTAACAGCCAAATAAGCCTAGGTTGGTCCAGCTTAACACATGTCTAAATCAGCATATTGAAATATCCACCTCTGTTCAGAGGCTTACATTAATCTATCTCAGCTCATTGAATACCATAGACATAGGGTCTGAGACACCTTGTGCCTTCAGTAACAGTAAAGGTGGAGGCAGGAAAAAAAACTAAAACACAAAAGAATAGGGCCAATGGCAATATAAAAACAGAGGCAGGGGAAATACTGTACAAAGATAAACCCTGGCCTGGACACATCCCACTGCAACCACAGCACCTGGATTTCTGAAAAAAAATGGATGGAGGGCTGGCTGAGGGTCTTCACATAAATCAATACACAATGTGGGGCTGTCTGGTGGGATAAATACACAATGTGGGTATGTATGGTGGGATAAATATTCAATGCAGGGGTAATTTTTAAGTTGATGGTTTTGTATGGCCTTTGAATGATTATATAAATATGCAAATGTGGAGGAAATGGCTAACGCTGAGAGAGTGACCCAAAGCCCTTTGACTAAATCATTCAATTTACATGCATGAACTGGGTGGCTTGTGTTTTGGTCTACCTGGTTGCTAACAATAGCTTTTTTCTCCCTCACCAAACAACAACAAAAAAAACACAATGTAGAGGAGAGCAGAAGGCGGAATTAAACCAAGGACCTCATGGACACTAGTCTGGCTCCCTAACCGTTATGCTACATAGCCACATGGAAACAATCACTCAATTGGAGTGAATTGAACCCAGAACCTCAACCGTTGCACCACAGAGAACAGGTATAAGAAACAATCCTTTAGTTTTACCTTTAGCTAGCCTGACTGAATAAACTAAAGAATGGCGGCTTGTAAGGGCAAAGACAAGATGGCTTATGTTTCGGTTTATGTGCTTACTAAAAAACCAAACAGAAACAAGCACAGTTGAAGAGAACCCAGAGCCCCAAGCAACCAAATCCAACACCTTAACCATTAAGATACAGAGAACAGACATGAGGGCTCAGAGAAACAATCCTTTAGTTTTTACCCCAACACACTCCTTTAGCTGGCCTGACGTACAAACACACTAAATAAACTAAAGGTAAATAAACGGTGGCTTGTAGGGGCAGAGACAAGATGGCTTAAGTTCTTGTCTACGTGGCGATCCATAAGCCTTAGGGAATTGAGCCCAGAACCTCAAGAATCACCTAAACTAAAATCACTCTAACACCTAAACCAATACACTACAGAGACAGTCACAGCCCACTATCTCTGGCTTGGCGTTGTGGTTGAGGTGTTGGACTTCCACCCCGTTGCTCGCAAGTTCAAATCTGGCTGCTGCCAGCTTGCTCCCACGCCTGTAATGTCTCCGTAGCAAAAGTGGTCGTAACCGTTAACCGTGTTGCAGTTACCTTGATGCCCATAAGTTAACGCAGCAAGAAAAAAATAGTTTCTTATTCAGTTAATAATAAAGTGCCATGCAATATGATACCAAATATGATATGAGGGGCAGCTGCTCATTGGCTGAGCCTAGTCAGTGGCCCAGGTTCACCTCTCTCTAAATGGTCAGCCCTGGTCAGGTGATACTGCTCACCAATCAGGAGGCTAGGGCTGAGGGACAGCCCCTGATTGGTTGAGCCTAGTCAGCTGGTGCTATATAAATAAATGTAGGGGGAAAGCACATTTGGCCAGGGAACTAAAAGCAGAGTGGAAACAAACTTTTGAGGGAGACTTCTCAATTTAATAGATGCAAGCAGGAGAGAGCAGAATGGGACCTATAGTACTGAGATAGGGGAAGTTAATAATAATAAAACATTAAAATGCTAAATGAGGCATAGACTGATCCACCTACTATTGGGGAAGTGCTTCCATGATGCAGTAAAGCTGAAGATGCCAGCTGTGAACTACAATTCCCATGAGTCTCAGCCAGCAAGGTATCCGCCATAATGCTGGCTGAATATAATTGGAAGAGTAGCCCACAGCAAAAAAAAAAGCTAATGTTCTGCCTTTTTGAAGGCCATATTCACGAAAAAATTAATTTAATAAACTGTATTGTGGGAAATCTGTAAATCTTAATAACATGTTTATATATTAGCTCAGACTAAGGTGCTAAATGACTGATGGTGATGCGACTTTTAAAAAAATATAAGTATTAAAAGTATTGGATTTACCGTATTTGCTCGATTATAAGACAAGGTTTTTTTCAGAGGGTCTTTTCCCCCTAAATTAATATTCAGATGTTGGGGGATCGTATTATAATCGAGAGGCTCAGTTATGATTTAATGAGGCTATAAATGAGACTATAAAAGCCTCATAATCAGTCAATCCATCCTGTGACTAATGTTAAAAACCCAGAGTTCCCAGATGTATCCTAATACATCCAAAAGGCCTGCTATGTAAGGACCTGCTCTGACAAATTTGAGACAATCGGCAGCTATACATATGGTGTAAAATAGCCCTGGTCATGGACCAATGAACAATACTTAACTGTAAGTAGAGCCTAAATATTCAGTAACGTTTCAAATCTGTATTCCGATCAAATACTGCAGATGCTATCAGAATTCTTTAAACACATACACATACATACTCTAACGATAAACTGGTGAGAATCTGCGTTATAGCTGACCAAGAAGATCTTTAGTGTCTACGATCAGTAGCCTAAGCGTTTCGTCTCCAACAAAATGGCCTCTGTAAAGGAGACGCACGGCGTAACGTAGTACCGTATCTAGTGTTTAGAGCTTTCTTCCGGTGAGGAGGCGTGTCATCCCGTGTGTACTTCCTGTGCCGCCCTCTCATTTCATCCGTCAGAACAGCATGTCTGTAACGCGGGTTGAGGATGTGATCGGCCAGGTTGTGCTCCCCGGAGATGTGCTTTTACTCTCTGCGCGGTCTGAGGAGGGCCTCTTGTCTCTGTCCGGCTCTTCACAACCTGGCAGGGTCAAGGTGGTGTGTGGCCCTGGGCTCCTGAGGCGAGGTGATGATCTCCAGGTCAGCAAGTGTGGGCTGCTGAGGCACAAGGAGCCTGCTGTCTACTGGGTAGACTCGCAGCAGAAAAGGGTAATTAGCGCTGTTGAGGTTTTATTTCACTTAAGTTGTCTGTGTCTCTGTGTTACACAATTACCAATACTATTTATTTAATTAAATAAATGTAATTACATTATTGCTAATTACCTTTTCCCCAATTCTGTCAATAAGGCAAATGGATGTAGCTTTTTTTAGCCCCAGAGTCTTAAGTCTAACTTGATACCTTTTTAAACTTACAGTCATAGTAAAGTTGCGTAAGTTTTTTTTTTTTTGATCTCTGAGATTTTCTTTCATCTCCCAAAAGCTTACCTACGATCACCTTTAATTAAGCCAACGCAGAAAAATATGTATGTACGTCGATGAACGACTCTTCCCAGTAGCCAGAAAACTACTTTAGTGGCACTGTTAGGACAGTCTGTAGTTTAGCAAAGAAGTCTTGATTGTAAGAGTAACATTAAACTTGCAGCTCAGTGTACGTCTTATTTTTTAATGGTGGTACCAACATAAACATATGGCAGTGTAATTTTAGTTATTTTTGTTAGCCAGCCGCTATTCTGACAATTTACGCATCACAGCAGGTGGTTTTGAAATAATAGTTTGTAGTGTGCTTATGTTGTGGAATCTTGTGTAAAGCAACCCCAAAAAAATGAAAACGTCAGTGGAATAAAATGCCTGTATGTATGTTATCCGACACTTGATTTTTCTTTATAGTATGTGCCAGTCAAGGGTGACCACGTCATTGGCATTGTGACGGCGAAATCCGGAGATATCTTCAAATTGGATGTTGGCAGTAGCGAGCAAGCTTTGTTATCATTCTTGGCATTTGAAGGCGCAACCAAAAAAAACAGGCCAAACGTAAAGGTGAGTTTTCACGTTTGATCTCTATCTTTAGATGTGGACACCTTCTTCGGTGAAGTCCCTATTCCATGTTTCCTTCCACTGTCTACCTGCAGTCTCATGGCTCCTAAGAGCTTTCTCCTGCTTAGTGTCCTCCTTTCTACTTACGTGATTTCTCTTTTGACTGTAAAATATATAAATCTGCGCAATAAAAGGATCCTATTACATAGGCACATCACGTGGCATAAGGAATAATACAGTTGTGTTATGTTGCAGGTTGGAGATCTTGTGTATGGGCAATTCATCGTTGCCAATAAAGACATGGAACCAGAATTGGCATGTATAGATAGTTCAGGAAAAGCCAACGGGAAGGGCGTCATTGGACAGGATGGGTTCATGTTTAAAGTCTCTTTGGGTTTAGTAAGAAAGTAAGTACAATAAAATGCTATTTATCAAAGCTCATACCTATATCCTAACTTTTAACTGGGAACATGGAAAATTGATACTGCAGGGGATACATGATTTATAATATAAAAATCAAGTGCTGCTAAATGTTTTAAAATAACTTCCTTTGAATATGCCGCTTATGTTTACAATACTGAGATAACATTAATGTGGAAGAATAGTCCTGCATATTATGGGAAAATGAATTTAAGATGGCTTTACCAACATTGTATAAATAAGTGGATTTCTAATAGCTTATTTTAATATGCAAACATACATTACATAGTTTTATTTTGTGTATTGAACTATAAAATTCAAGTTTTGGCAAAAGTGATAGATCGCTTAATGGGCCAACAATGTATACCTTCTCCATGAAAAGCTTGTGAATTTGTATTTGTTTTGATAATGTTACAATGTACAAATATTCTGTAGTTCAAGTTTTTCTGTGTATTCAAGTTTCAAGTCTTGTGCATAGGGAGGAAATTACATAATGTATATATAATATATATATATAATTAGTACTTTCCTAGATGTCCAAAATATAAATGTATAGAATATATAAATTTGAGCACTTTTGTCATACTTTTATTTCTGCAGACTACTGACACCACAAAATGATATCATTCAAGAGTTGATGAACGTCTTCCCCTTGGAGATTGTTGTTGGCATGAATGGGCGAATATGGGCAAAAGCGAAAACAACCCAACAGACATTAATTATTGCTAGTCTGCTAGAGGCCTGTGAATATTTAACAACTGCACAGAGGAAGCAAGTCTTTGAAAAATTTTCTAATGTATTGTAAACCCCCCCCCCCAAAAACAACCAATATAAACAAACCAGGATTAATCAAGAACCACCACCATTACCTGGAACCTTCATTTCTGGATTGAGAAGCACTGGTGTGGATTCAGCAGACGATTATGGCAGAAAATGTTTTTAAATGTTTACAGTGTAATGTAAAGGAAGTTGTCTGCATTGTCATGTGGTGAACTATCTCAATGAAAAACTAAACCACAAAATTTGCATAGCACAAAGCTGAAAAGGTGTTACGTGTTTCAAACTTGCCGCATCTTAGAATAGAAAAATGTGGTTTAGAGCCTTTTAACTCCTTCATTCCCCTATAGACGTACCGGGACGTCCAAAAAACGCCCACAAAGAAACCCCTATGGACGTCCCGGTACGTCCTGCCGCTGCGGGGATATCCTGCCCTCCGATGAGGCACAGAGACGCTGCGATCTCTATGCAGGTCTGTGAGGACCTGCATAGAGATCACAGTGTAATCGGTGCAGGGGTATCGCGGGGAGGGGAGTGAGAAACCATCTCTCTCACTCCTCCTCCCGTCCTGAAAGAGAAAAGCAGAAAAAAAAGTTAATTTAAAAAATAAAATATTAAATAAATCATTAAAATATATATAATACAAAAAAAATTGTGAGCTGTGATGTCATTGTGATATCACTGGCATGTTCAGGAGGTCCCTAGGAGGACCTCTTACCATTTCTGTGTAAAAATATATAAAAAAAAATTAAAAAACCTTACTTCCTATTGCCCTAGCATAACATCTAGCCAGTATAACCCTTCTGCCCCCGTTCACAACCCCCAAACCCGTTAAGCCATAGGCCTAAAAATTATACAAAATTGTACACCTTATAGTATGCTCCCTGGTGCTGGGAAAGTCTGGAAAATCTATATATATTAGGTATTTCTGAAATCAGGACACCTGAATTAATAAACTTGGAGGGGATTTTCCATCACTTTACCTAATTTTGTGAGGATTCGGAGGGAAAATGTAAAAAAAAAATTAGTTTATTTTTCTAATCGCTAGTTTTTACTAAATTTCTCATTCTAAATTTTCAGCTAATCATCCAACTATGGTATCAAACGAAAGCTCTATCTCTCCTTAAAAAAACAATATATAGTTTATATGGGTACACCATTCACAGGAAAGGATAATAATCGCTAAACCGACATACCCCAAAAATGGCAAAATTGCTCTGGTCTTTGAGGTACCAAAAACCCCTGGGATTGAAGGGGTTAATAAAGCCATATTTTTGTTACTATAGGCTTGTGTTGCGCTTTACCATCCACTGCTAACAGACCAGACTTTTCTATATAACACTTGAACCATCATATGCATCTTAGTCCATACAGTGAAGGAAAAAGTTATTTGATCTGCTGATTTTGTACATTTGCCCCGTGACAAACACATGATCAGCCCGAACAAAAAAATCCAGAATAATGTATTAACTTATTATTGATTTGCGTTTTACTCAGTGAAATAAGCATTTGACCCCTTTGCAAAACATGACTTAATACTTGGTGGCAAAACCCTTGTTGGCAATCAGAGGTCAGAGGTTTCTTGTAGTTGGCCACCAGGTTTGCACACATCTCAGGAGGGATTTTGTCCCACTTCTCATTAAGAATTTGAGGCTGACATCTACAATCCACAGATTTTCTATGGGATTAAGGTCTGGAGACTGACTAGGCCACTCAGGACCTCGATGTGCTTCTTTTTCAGCCACTCCTTTGTTGCCTCGGCCGTGTGTTTTGGGTCACTGTCATGCTGGAATAGCCATTTTCAATGACCTCGCTGAGGGAAGGAGGTTCTCACCCAAGATTTGACGGTACACGGCCCCATCAATCATCCCTTTGGTGCGGTGAAGTTCTCCTGTCCCCTTAGCAGAAAAACACCCCAAAGCATAATGTTTCCACCTCCATGCTTGATGGTGTTTTTGGGGTCATAGGCAGCATTACTCTCCTCCAAACACAGCGAGTTGATGCCAAACAGCTCAATTTTGGTCTCATCTGATCACAACACTCACCCAGTTCTCTGAATCATTCAGATGCTTACTGGCAAACTTCAAATGGGCCTGTACATGTGCTTTCTTGAGCAGGGGCACCTTGCGGGTGCTGCAGGATTTCAGTCTTTCGTGGCGTAGTTTGTTACCAACTGTTTTTTGGTGACTATGGGCCCAGCTGTCTTGAAATCATTGACAAGATCCTCCTGTGTAGTTCTAGGCTGATTCCTCACCACTCATGATTATTGAAACTCCACAAGGTGAGATCTTGCATGGAGCCCCAGACCGAGGGGGATTGACAGTTATTTTGTGTTTCTTCTGTGGACAGGTGTCTTTTATACAGGTAACAAACTGAGATTAGGAGCACCTAATCTCAGCTTGTTATCTGTATAAAAGACACCTGGGAGCCAGACATCTTGCCGATTGATTGGGGGTGAAATACTTATTTCACCAAGTAAAATTTATTTGAAATGCGTTATTTTTTTGTTGTTGTTCTGTCTCTCACTGTTCAAATAAACCTACCTACCTGATCAGATCTTTGTCAGTGGGCAAATGTACAAAATCAGCAAGGGATCAAATAATTTTTTCCTTCATTGTATGATAGCTGGGAGGTCCCTTTAAGTTTTTGTGATGTACCCACTTACAAATAGTATGGTGAGATTCTGCACAATCCCTTCGAGCTTTTGCCTCTTCCCATGCCTGCACTGTGTGTATGTGTGTTGCTTTAAACTGAACTCCTCTTCCTGTATTTGATATACTTACCTCCAATCAGCTTATGTGCTGGCTTAGGAGAATGCTGCAGGAGGGGTTGGAGTCCCTTGATTTCAATGGGAGAACTTTCCTACCACCGCCGGCTTCAAGAACTAAGACAGAGGATGGCAGCTGCAGCTTCTACATTTTTTTCCTTCCTGAACTGTTAACTACGTCCCCCTTCAACTACCTAATACAGTAAGGGAATTTAAACATGCATTGGACAGACATAAAACTCTCCTGAATCTAAGACAACAAGTCTGATCTTAAGAAAAAAAAAACAAAACAGGCAGACTAAACAGGCCCAGTTGTTCTTATCTGCTGTAAAATTCTATGTTGACCCACAGCTTTGTGTGTGTGTTGCAGGTAGTTACAATTTAATCATTCTGGTCACTGACAAACCGGTAGCATAAACCTAAACATATTTATTTAAAACACAACCATGCTGAACAATTTAAATTAAGGAAATTAAGTTACAAGGCCATATATCAAACAGATGTAAAGCTCTCACATGATAAAGCATACCAACAGTTTACGCAAACTTTGGTAATATTAAAGTGAAACATTTTTGTCCGATATAACTTGGTTGCAAAGAAGAAAACCTTTTCCAGGTGGAACCCCAGCTTTCAGTGCTTCTGGCCAGTTGTTTGTTTTGAGGTATGTGGCCAACACATCAAATACTATAGGGGGGGGGGGGGGGGGGGGAGAAAAAAATGAATAGTTTCCATTATAATGCAGAGCCTGGCATGAAAAGCAAACAATACTGTTAATTGTTAATAATAAGTATCCGTGAGGCACATGAAACTGTGGGTTAAGCTCATGGAGGCTGGTTCTATTGTATCGCATACAGCTTACTGAATATATAACGTGATTCAGATGGCGAAAAGCAGATTTAAAAAATTAACATAAATAAACTTGTTACCTTGATTAATGGCTAATATTTTAGAATGGAAGTTTTTCACATTGGGGTTTTTAACCATGTATTCTTGTATTGGTAGCCGGGCAGTCTGCACACCACTTTCACAAGCTTTACGGTATGTCAATTTCTAGAAAGCAAAGCATCACTCCAACTTAATACTACCTTTATTCAGATAATGCTTATAATTTACACAATTATGTATACGATACACTCAAAAGTAACTTTACTACTTTGTATTGTATTGATACAGTATACTACAGCTTCATTTTAGGACCTTGCAATCACATGGATAAATGCCACTTTTACACCTACCTTCTGAACACTTTCATCAACCAAGCCGCCAAGCACATAAACCTTCTCGGGGTCAATAGCTTCAAGAACTGTGGAGGAAACCAATTAAATTATCAAAAAAAATACTGGGAATGTCAGAATTTTTTTGTTGTGCTAAATAAATTTGCACATGGATGGGAAATAGTCTATAAGAATTTGGTAAGTGTGCCGCTAGCCAAATAGTCACGGTGGTCATACATTTGTATGACCACCATGAATATATAATTAGTTATATAGAATTAGTGGTTTTACTGGACAGCCTCCACACAAATCAAACCATGTATAAATAGTAAAAAGGTTAAAAATGAAAGCGTTGGCCCCTTAAAAAGTAATGAGGGAGAAGTTATAGACGGGGATCAGGAAAAAGCTAATCTATTAAATATATTCTTCTCTGCTGTATTCACAGAGGAAAATGAAATGCCAGGTAATATACAGCAGGATGAGATAACTGCCCCAGTACATGTCGCCTGTCTAACCCAGGAAGAAGTGCAGTGCCGCCTAAAAAAAAATCAAAATAGACAAATCACCAGGTCCAGATGGCATTCACCCCCGCGTTCTAAGGGAGTTAAGTAATGTAATAGACAGAACCCTATTTCTAATATTCAAGGACTCTATAGTGACAGGGTCTGTTCCCCAGGACTGGCGCATAGCAAATGTTGTGCCAATATTCAAAAAGGGGACAAAAAGTGACCCGGGGAATTATAGGCCTGTTAGTTTAACTTCTGTTGCGTGTAAACTGTTTGAGGGTTTCCTAAGAGATGCTATTTTGGAGTATCTCAATGAAAATAAGTGTATGACTCCATATCAGCATGGGTTTACAAGGGATCGGTCCTGTCAAACTAACCTGATCAGCTTTTATGAGGAGGTGAGCTCAAGACTGGATCGGGGTGAATCGCTGGATGTCGTATATCTTGATTTTTCCAAAGCATTTGATACGGTGCCACATAAAAGGCTGGTACATAAAATGAGAATGCTTGGGCTGGGGGAGAATGTGTGTATGTGGGTAAGTAACTGGCTCAGTGATAGGAAACAGAGGGTGGTTATTAATGGTACATACTCTGAGTGGGTTACTGTTGCTAGTGGGGTACCACAGGGGTCAGTTTTGGGTCCTATTCTTTTTAATATATTTATTAATGACCTTGTAGAGGGATTGTATAGTAAGGTATCAATCTTTGCAGACGATACTAAGCTCTGTAACGTGGTTAACACAATAGAGGACAGTGCACGATTACAAATGGATCTGCATAGGTTGGAGGCTTGGGCTGGGATGTGGCAGATGAGGTTCAACACAGATAAATGTAAGGTTATGCACATGGGGAAGAAAAATCCAGGCTGGGAATATGTATTAAATGGGAAAACACTGGGGACGACTGACATGGAAAAGGACTTAGGAGTTTTAGTTAACAGTAAATTTACCTGTAGCAACCAGTGTCAGGCAGCTGCTGCTAAGGCAAATAAAATCATGGGGTGCATCAAAAGGGGCATAGATGCCCACGACAAGGAAATAATTCTACCACTGTACAAGTCACTAGTCAGACCACACATGGAATACTGTGTACAGTACTGGGCACCAGTGTACAAGAAAGATATAGTGGAGCTGGAGAGGGTTCAAAGACGGGCAACCAGAGTAATAAGGGGAATGGGAGGACTACAGTACCCAGAAAGATTATCAGAATTAGGGTTATTTAGTTTGGAAAAAAGACGGCTTAGGGGGGATTTAATAACTATGTATAAATATATAAGGGGACAGTACAGAGATCACTCCCAGGACCTATTTACACCCAGGACTGTATCTATAACAAGGGGACATCCTCTACGGTTGGAGGAAAGAAGGTTTCTACACCAGCACAGACAGGGGTTCTTTACAGTAAGAGCGGTGAGATTATGGAACTCTCTGCCAGAGGAAGTGGTTATGGCAAACTCAATAAAAGAGTTCAAAAGGAGCCTGGACGTGTTTCTTGAAAGCAATAATATTACAAGTTATGGATATTAGATTAATAGGGACAGAACGTTGATCCAGGGATTTATTCTGATTGCCATATTTGGAGTCGGGAAGGAATTTTCCCCCTGGTATGGGGCAATTGGCATCTGCTTCATAAGGGTTTTTTTGCCTTCCTCTGGATCAACACAGTAGGGACACAATATGTATATAGGTTGAACGTGATGGACTTTGGTCTTTTTTCAACCTTATGAACTATGTTACTATGTTACTTAACATACATACATACATCACACCACTACATATGTTTATTTAGTATACCGAACTGCAAAATAAATGTCATTTGGGAAACTGACAGCTCCAACTTAATATCGGAAAGTCAAAATGCCTTCAGTGTAAATATGTTTCATGAGGCTATGAAACAATTCATATATAGATGATTGAACTTAGGATAGCTAGGTGGACAGAATAGGGGTAATCAAATACTTATTAAGCACACTTATACATTTGGGATTTAAGTCACTGCACAATTTACTTAAAATAAAGTTTCATAGATATTGACTGAAGGTTCTTTCTGCCATATGTTTAGTTCTTTATACCAGGAACTGTGGCAATTGACAATTACAATAGAAATACAGATTTATTTCACCATATAACAAGAAATGTCTTACTTCAATACGGTATTTAAAAAAAAAAAAAAAAAAAAAAGGGGAGATTTATAATATACCGTATTTGCCTGATTATAAAACGACCCTGATTATATGAGCACCCCCCAAAATCTGAATATTAATTTAGGAAAAAAAGAAAAAGCCTGAATATAAGACCATGTTTTACCAGTAAATGTTAATTCATGTAAACTATTTTTTTTTTTTTTTTTAAATAAAAGTTATGATTGAGAAAAATATTTTGTTTTTATTTCCTTTTATTTTCCAACCTGCCCCCCCAGTTATGCACATCTGGCCCCAGGCTTTCCTTATACCCCCTATATGCCACTCTGCCCCATGATATGCCTTTTAACCCTCTAAATGCCACTGTGCCCCATGATATGCCTTTTAACCCACTATGTGCCACTCTGCCTCCTGAAATGCATTTTATTATTATGGGGAAGAGTGGCATATAGGGAGGTTTAAGGCATTCAGGAGGCAGAGTGGCGTATAGAGGGTTAAAAGGCATTTCTGGAGGCAGAGTGGCATTAAGAGGGTTAAAATGTGTTTCATAGAGCACTCTGCCTACAGAAATGCCTTATGGCCCCCATGTAACACTCCCCCTGCCCCCCCCTCAAACTTACCGGTGCTTCTGACTTCCGGTGCGTAGTCCGGGCAGCGGGTCCATCGCGCAGACCTTCCCCGGCTGTCAGAGATCAGAGTTCCCCGCACCAGTGCGTAGACGTCTACTCGCTGCCCTGGCTACACACCGGTGAGTCACAAGCACCGGTAAGTGTGTGTGTGTGGGGGGGTTTGAATGGGGGGCATAAGACAGGAGGATCCAGGTCCCCTGCATCGCTGTGGGGGATCTGGATCATAGTCTCAGTCAGACCTATTTGAGGTCTGATTATAAGACGACCCCAATTATAAGACGAGGGGTATTTTTCAGAGCATTAGCTCTGAAATAAATCTCGTCTTATAATCGAGAAAATATGGTACTTACCATTCTCAGAGTCTGGTGTGAGGTAAATGATGGTCTCCAATGGAAATATGTCAAGAAAGCTATCTTCTGTTTTATCAACCTTAAAAATATAATAACAATACAATCTAGAATTGTGTTTATCCTAAAGAAAACAAGAAACAAGTCCAGAAGCACTCAGAGTTTTGAACCAAATACAACTCAATTTTAATAGAAATACATAAAACGTTTAAACTTCTGATAATGCTTTATGCAGTTTCAGGAAAATTACTCCAGTGATTAAAATCTAAAATCTGTTTTTTCTAAATCTATTTTTTTACAAAAAACTAAAGTCATAATTTAAGTGAGGAATTCAACTTACAAGGTAATTCATAAATCCGTCATTCATTCGCACACATTCATCATATAAAAGACTGTTTTCTACAAAACCTGTCAGGTACAGCCAAAACGGTTTTGCAAGTTTCTTGTTTGATCCGTACAGTCTTCTTATTTGAGTTGCAAGACGACTTATTTCCTGCATCGGAAAAAACAAAAGGGTTGCTAATTATCCATGTTACAAATAGTAACACTTTGGACATTATTTAGCAATTAAATGTGTGCATTAAAAAAATATATAAAAAATGAACTTAATACAATACATCATATGACGATAATCGAGAGTGGGGAATTCTCATAAATTTCATGCACTGGGATTGTAAGCTGTCCACTGACCTTGTGCAGCAAGGACTGCCATAAGAGATGTCTACTTCTCCCATATGTAGTGTTATGACGTTACTGACCCAATTCACTGTAGGGGCAGTAGAAGGGTCTGCTCTGAAAATAAGTACACCTCTTTTTTTGATCCTGACATAATCCCCCAACAAAAACGTGTCTCCAGGGGTGCAAAGCAGCTGAGTTCACTGTGACACAGGGCCCGTAACTGTCTTGCCAGTGTGTGGCATAAGATGTTCAATTACACATAAGTCATAATGTATCTCAAAATAATTTAAATCTGGTGAACATTTTGGAGGCAAGACAACATCCAGGCAGGCTGTGCACACTCCACTGATTAACAGAAACACGAGGGTTTTTTTCTGGTGAGTGACCTAGAATATATTACCTTTCTACTCATGTGCTCTGTCATGCTCAAGTCAATGCAAAGTCTTGGACCCGAATACTTAGCTTCCAAAAGTTGCTCTTTGGTCAAAGCTTTCAGGAAGCGCTTGCTGTGTTGCTGCTGGCTGGGTTCTGAGATGACAAAAGTTTTTTACTCTTGGATTTAAAGAACTATATAATTCTTTAGAGATATATGAACATTGATGAGATGATAGTTCACAGAAATATTTGCACTGTGTAATTGCAAGTGTTCCCAAAGCCCCATCATGCCTTTAGGAAAATCCCCCACCTATTTGTAAATCCAAGAGGGGCAACTCTTTAATCTAAAAGAATAGCGAAGCCTGGTTCTCATACAGGCTTCAAGAAAAAATTAAGACACAAGGCCTTGGAATTCTAGCAGACCTGAAATGCAAAGTTGTACTACAAACAATAGATCACTGATAAAACAAAACAGGCAAAGAAAAACCATATACATTTATCTTAATTACACAAAGCTGCATTTTTTTTGCTGTGCACAATAGATCATACCTCTCAACAGTGCCATTTTTTGTGGAACGGTCCTGATTTTATGGACAGTGGGTATCATGGGCCAGTTGAAATCCATTGATCTCCTCTGACTAGCCCAGTGAGATGGAAGGTCACTTAGGTGCCAGCTCCTTGACTTTCTCCAGACATGTATTACAGGATAGAGGTATATGTATGCAGACTCATAAGTAACACAGACCACACACCTGTATTTGCATCTTTAGCTTGTTTAATTTTTCTTTTCTCCTTTTCAAGTTTCCGTTTACTTTTTTTGGCAGCCACAATTTTTTCCCAATGTCTCTGCTTTCTTAAAACATTTTTCTGAAAAGAAAGTTACAAACAGCATGTAAAACAGTTGAACAAGGGTACTAAGGCTTGCTCGTTGGCAGTATTGTTTGCCAGAAATAATTGGCACTTGCTTGCAACAGATATTACATTCCACAAACCTACTGTGCAGAAGACACTCAATACAAATACGCTGGGCCCGCTTATTTGCAAGCATAAATTATGATTATCCATTGATAGCTAAAAACACTAACCCTAGTTATCACATCTAGCAGGCTAACATTTGTACACAGAAAAATCCCCACTCTTTAGAATGCGGTTTCTTTAGAAGAAAGGAAGGTCAACCCACTTATCGTACTTGCATTAAAAAAATTAATTAAAGATTTGGTGAAGTCATTGGGTATTATAAATGAACAACCCTAGAAAGTTTCTCATCCAATAAAGGACCTCAATGTGTCATTTAGTGAAATCATTTTCAGATCATCCATCCTGCCTTTGTTAAATACTTACAGAGCACCACACAGCATTTTCTTGAACAGGCGACTGGGATTCATCTCCATCTGAATCAATATGAAGTATCGAGAGGAATTCTGACAGTTGTTCACCCTGTCCTAGCTTGTGGTTTATACCACCATTGATTGTATGATGCGATTCTGTTCCGTTCATGTGACCCATCTGATCAGCACCAGGACAACTTTCTGTAGATTGCATCATCCCCCCCCCCCCAATGCAATCCTATAGAAACAATAAGAACATATAGTGCTTTATTGGTCCAAGAGAATATGGAGTCTATAGCCGAAGTCAAGATGTTATGTCATGTTATCTATGCTTAGTTTAATAACTTGATCTGGAATGGTCCATTCTCAGACTCTATAGAAACAATTCATTTATTTTTGTAACAGTTACATTTATAGCACCAGTAAAGAACTAAAATGCAATGTGCTCCTCATACATAAACAAAGAATTCTTATGTAATTAAGTGGCTCTTAATATTATTCAATAACCATGAGCATCTAACAAAAAAGGTGACCTGTGGACTAGATAAAATTATTTTGTGGATGCATTAACTGGATCTAAATTTCCACTCACCTTCAAAGTAATCCCACCCACCCAATCTCTTAATATTAAAATACTATAATTTACATTGTCCCATGGATCATCAAATATTTTATTCCTGGAACCAAAATATCAGCAACACTGGAAGACATGATTAATTATAATGTAAGGGGCAATGAAACTAAAAATCAGCCAGTTCGAAACGTAAAAAAAGAAACAAATCCGGCAATAACTAAATTAATGTAGTAAATACACTGCGGAAAGGGTAAATCTCTGAGAATTATCCTCCTTGATCGAATATGGGCTATTGCAAGCGGAAAATCTGCTGGGGAGGACTACTGACCATATTCCACGTTACTCTTAGGCAATTTACCATTGAAGCATTAATTATAGGGGATAAACACTGCAAAAAAAAACCCACTATCTTCGCAGAAAACTTCATTTTACGTACCTCTTCTCACTCTCGGATCGCCGTGCAGCTTTTACCCGTAACGAGACTAAGATCAGACAGGCTAAGAGATTAAAGGCAGCAGCCGGAAAGCACGCGAAAGCACATCAAACCGGCTACTTCCTATTATGCCGCTGACGTCGAATGAACACGTGACTCGCGTGGTCACATGGTACAGAAACTTGCGAGACGCAACCGTGTAGGCGGGAAATTTGTAGAGTGTGGTGAATATCAGCGTTGCGTACATAACATCCAATATTCGATCTATCAGATAAATTAGGGAAATAATATAGGGTTTGGCTATGGAGCAGAACATATTCTAATACTCTACAATCTACCTGTTTAGAAAATCATATCATCTATCTAGTGGTGACTCTAGAAACAATATATAGGGGGGCACACAAGATACCACAGTCAAACTGGGGGGGGGGCATTAATAATTTCCACCATTAAATCATACCACTGAAACAACATATATATATATATATATATTGCCAAAAGTAATGTGCTATGGAATGATACTTTTGTTATTGGACAATACAATACTTGATCATTCAACATGGGAAGCCTGAAGCCACAATTTAGTACGACTAATCCTTGAAATCCTTTAAACACAATACCTTAACTTTTGCACTAAATGATTTCAGGGCCTAATATTAGATCCTGCTCCTGATATATATATATATTAGCCCCTGCTGCCCATATATATTAATATTAGTCCCTGCTGCCGATATATATACATAAATATATATATAAATATATATATATAAATATTATATCCTGCTGCTGATAGGAGGTATAGATCAACACATTAACACACAAACCCAGCTTTGCATGTATAGATCAATTGAAATTCACTTGTGATCTCAGCACTGAAGGTATATATCAAATAAACAGAATCAGACATACAAATCCTGTATTTGCAAGTATACAGTAATAATATATGAAATGTAGCATTGCAGGTATAGATCAAATAAATACATGGAAACAGCATTGCAGGTATTAATCAACTGAACATGACATACAAACCCTGTATTTGCAGGTATACATAAATAATGTATGGCAGGGCCGGCCTTTGGGGTGTGCGACCGCACAGGGCGCCACACTCCAGGGGGGTCCGCCGCCTCCGGGTCTGCCGCCCGAAGACGCCGCGGGGTCCGACGACGACGCCGCGGGGTCCGCTGCCGCCCCCTCTGTACCTAGATTAAAACATCAGGTTTTTTTGTTGTTGTTTTTTTACATTTATTTAAAATCCTCCATGTTAAATAAAGGTTTTTTTTAACTTTATTTAACATGGAGGATGTTAAATAAAGTTAAAACAAAAAAACCCCCAATGTTTTCATTTATGACCCGGGCAGGGGCGCTGAGCGGTTGCTCGTGAAGTTCTCAGCAACTGCTCGACGCCCCTTACTCCTCAAGGTAAGTTAGGATAAGGAGAAGTAGGGAGAGGGGGGGTAGTTTGAAGGGACAGAAGGGGGGGTAGTTTGAAGGGACAGAAGGGGGGGTAGTTTGAAGGGGCAGAGGGGGGGGTAGTTTGAAGGGGCAGGGGGGGTAGTTTGAAGGGGCAGAGGGGGGGTAGTTTGAAGGGGCAGAGGGGGGGTGTAGTTTGAAGGGGCAGAGGGGGGGTAGTTTGAAGGGACAGAGGGGGGTAGTTTGAAGGGACAGAGGGGGGGTAGTTTGAAGGGGCAGAGGGGGGTGTAGTTTGAAGGGGCAGAGGGGGGGTGTAGTTTGAAGGGGCAGAGGGGGGTGTAGTTTGAAGGGGCAGAGGGGGGGTGTAGTTTGAAGGGGCAGAGGGGGGCTAGTTTGAAGGGACAGAGGGGGGTAGTTTGAAGGGACAGAGGTGGGGGTAGTTTGAAGGGGCTGAGGGGGGGGCACCAGAGGAGTAGTTCGCACAGAGCGCCAGAATACCTAAGGCCGGCTCTGATGTATGGAAACATAGCATAGCAGATATGGATCTACAGAATAACACAGAAACCCAGCTTTGCAGGTGTAGGTCAATTGGAATGGCCATAACACACATAAGATTTGCGATCTTTGTCCCATATACACCCTGCCTGTGCCATCTTGGTCCCCAAGGCTCAAACATCCTGCTAGTGCCATCTTTGCCCTTCCACAATTATACATCTATGATACACACATTAACTCATGCTCTCCCTCATTTAGAGAATTCATCCACATATTAACTCATGCTCTCCCTCATTCAGACAGTTCATCCACATATTAACTCATGCTCTCCCTCATTCAGACAGTTCATCCACATATTAACTCATGCTCTCCCTCATTCAGACAATTCCTCCACATATTAACTCATGCTCTCCCTCATTCAGACAACTCATCCACATATTAACTCATGCTCTCCCTCATTCAGACAATTCCTCCACATATTAACTCATGCTCTCCCTCATTCAGACAACTCATCCACATATTAACTCATGCTCTCCCTCATTCAGACAATTCATCCACATATTAACTCATGCTCTCCCTCATTCGGAAAAATTCATCCATTTTAAGAAACTACGCCCCTTGGAGCTTCAAATGAGGGGCTACATGTATTTCTAGGACAAAAGTTGACTGCACAAATAATGATGGAATATGTCGCTTTGGCTAGAAAATATGTTTTTTCTAACCATAGCGACATGTTCATTTGTGTCTTGCGCACTCCAGGTTTGCACTAGAAACACATACAGCCCCTCATTTGATGCGCCAAGGGGTGTAGTTCTTGCAAATGTGTACTTTTTGTACCATAATTTAACTTCCTACGTGAGCAGTAATGCCACGTCAAGGCTTCAACCCTAATTACTGATCATTCACACGCCTTTCATATCTCCATTCACTCGCAGAAGCACACACCATACTTTCCATACATTCACTCACAGAAGCACACACCATTCTTTCCCCTTACAATCCCAAAGAAATGATGGTAAAGGGAGAAAAAAAAAAAATCACTTTTACAGCAAAAATAAGGATAGGGATAAGATGGTTACTGTAATGTTTCTGTTGGTAAATGCAGGTAAGGAATCCAGTATAAAGAAGTGAAAGGTTGTGAAAAACCAGTCTCAGACCGTATATTAAGTGTGTAAGAATAAATAAATAAATCAAGGGGGATACTACCCTTAGTTTCTGGACCGATTACACAGCTGCGACCTTGTAACACACTCTCCAGGTGCAGAAAATTCGTAAAACAATCCAACCAGGTGCGCTCGTGTTAACCGATAAAATAAAGTAATATAAAGAAAAAAATAATAGTGTAGACGTATAGTCAGTCAATTAAACGGATAAATATGCTATATGCACTCACAAGTATACGTGATGCTTCAAAGTGAAAGAAAAGTCCTCTATAGGCCCGTCTGTCCGCTTGCATATGTGGACAAAAACACAAAACCAAACAAACATGGGATGGTATCTTTCAGGGAGGGAGTACCATAAGGTGGTGGATGCACTTACTCTTATGTAGAGAGTATTCAGCGTTGGATTCCCCAGAGGGTGGCTCCTGATAGATTTCTCCTTTACGTTTGTCTGCAGTCTCGTGTTGGTCTTTAGTAGATTTTCCCAAAAAATGTAGTATCAAAATTGGAAACTACCATAAGTTAGTGGCCAACTAAGTAGTTAATCAAAGAAGAATTTATTTGAGGGCAAAGCCCTATACAAAAAATACCAAATGGACTACAAGTACATGATTTTAAAATAAATAAATAAATATCGCCACAATAAATAGATAAATATTTAAAAATCAGTCTGTTATGTCCAAAGATAAAAATAAATAAATATATTTAAAAGCCAGTAATCAGAAAAGATAAAAGTACTGGAATAAAAAAGTCCTCTCTCTTCGCGTTTCGCCTGCTGGGGCTTCCTCAGGAGTGATGTTTCTCTCTCTTTCGTCGTCTTTTTATTCATGGTTGGCGCCATCTTTTTTGTGTTCCTCCTCCTCCGGTGGCGACCCCTTCTCCGTGCGTCGTGACGTCAGACGGTATTCTCCTCCTACGTGTTTATCGTCGCGCATGCCGTCGCTGGGACCAGTATCTTTCCTTCCGTAGCAAAGAAGTTACGTTCAGGTATCGATTCTCCAATCTTCCGAAACTCGTTTAACACGAGCACACCTGGTTGGATTGTTTTACGAAGGAATCCAGTATGCAGGAAAGGTAGCAACAGGAACGGTTCGGACAGAGTCCAAAGAATAGTTGAGCAAGCCGGGTCAGGAATGGAGAAGGTAACGTAGTCAGGAGTAAGGCAATGGTTCAGCAACAGGAGGATCCTCAGACAAGCCAGTTCAGGAGTGGAGATAGAGTAGCCAGGAACAAACCAAATCAGGAGTAAACGCAATATGCAGCAGGGAACAGCTCAGCTGGGAACAACAACCGAGCACTGAATGAGTGTCAGTGCTCAGGTTTTAAACTGGCCGCCTCTCCAAGCCCCGCCCCCAGCTGATGACGTGGAGCTGTGCGTGCAGCGTGATCTCCACTGAGGCATAGAGAGAGGGAGGGGGCGTGGCATGTGTGCGTGCTCCTCCTCCCTATTCTGGAGGGGCGGCATGGGGAGCAGCAGACCCCGAGTGCCCGCCGGACGCGGGCACCGAAGATTGGGCACCGGGGAAGGTAAACCGCGGGTACTCGGGAGAATGGCTCCGCTGCGGTTCGGGACGAGAACGTCCCGGATCGTGACAGTCTCCCCCCCTAAAGAGAGACCTCCGGGCTCTCAAGGGACCTGGTTTGTGAGGATAAAGGGAATGAAAGTCCTGTACCAATTCATCGGCATGTACTTCCCTGGCATCCTCCCAAGAATTTTCATTCACTTCGTAGCCATTCCATTTCATGAGGTACTGGAGACGACCCCTGTATCTTCTGGAGTCCATAATCTGCTCAACCTCATATTCATCAGATTCGTCGATGACGATGGGAGCAGGAGGATCCGGGTGTCTACCTGGAAAAGGATTCTCAATCCATGGTTTCACAAGGGATACGTGGAATACTGGGTGAATCCGCATAGAAGGAGGGAGCGTTAGTTCAACTGCCACAGGAGAGATGATTCGTAGGATTGTGTAGGGACCCACGAACCTGGGTCCTAGTTTTCTGGAGGGACAACTTAATTTGAGGTGATTAGTGGATAACCATACCTTGTCCCCAGGTTTGTATGCAGGTGTGACACTACGGTGTCTATCCGACTGGAATTTGTAACGTTGTTGAGATTTGATAAGGGTGGTACGTAAGTCCCGATAAATATTAGTCATCCTCGAGATCTGATTGGTTACAGCAGGAACAGCACTGGAGATGGGGGAGCCAGGAAGCATGGAAGGGTGGAAGCCATAGTTAGAAAAGAAGGGGGACATCTGTATCGAGGAATGAATATGGTTATTATAGGCAAATTCTGCCAGTGGTAAGAGTTGATACCAGTCGTCTTGTAGGTGAGACGTGAAGCAACGGAGATATTGTTCTAAAGTTTGGTTCGTTCGTTCTGTCTGTCCGTTGCTCTGAGGGTGAAATGAAGTAGATAAAGAACGCTGTATGTGTAATTCCTCGCAAAAAGCCTTCCAGACTCGTGACGTGAACTGTGTTCCTCGATCAGAAACAATATTTTCAGGTAGACCATGAAGACGAAAAATTTCTTTCACAAAAAAGGTAGCTGTTTCTTCAGATGTGGGTAATTGTCTTGCAGGAATAAAATGAGCCATCTTCGAAAATCTGTCGACGACCACCATAAGAGTGGTGTGTTGGTTAGATTCAGGTAAGTCCGTGATAAAATCTATGGAAATGTCGGACCATGGCCGCACCGGTACTGGCAGAGGACACAAAAAACCTGCAGGCTTATGGTGAGAACCCTTGGAACGAGCACATATATTGCAGGATCGTATAAACTTAAAAACGTCTTCCTTGAGATCAGGCCACCAGAAGGTTCTTTGAATTAGGTCAATAGTCTGTGTGATGCCCCCGTGTCCAGCTACAGGCGTATCGTGAAAATGTTGCAATATCATAAGACGTATTTCAGGAGGAGTGTAAATTGCATCTTTGTGATAGTACAACCCTCCTCGGCACTGTAGTTGAGGGAAATCAGATGGATTTAGGTGGGAGGAGAGAGAACGAAGTTCATCCCATAGAGAACGTGTAAGCGTTAGAAAATGTCCTGATTGTAATACAGTGTTCTCGTCATGGGAGGGTAATGTGGGTCTCTCGAACATACGGGATAACGAATCAGCCTTCGTATTACGGGAACCTGGTCTATATGTAATGTGTAACTGGAAGCGGGAGAAGAACAAAGACCATCTGGCAAGTCTGGGTTGCAGGCGTCTGGCAGTCTTAAAAAACTCCATGTTCTTATGATCCGTGTAAACAGCGATGGGATGAAGAGTACCCTCCAATAAATGTCGCCACTCCTCCAGTGCCAGTTTCAAAGCCAGCATCTCTCTCTCCCCTACCCCGTAGTTTCTTTCCGCAGGGTTAAGTGTACGAGAGAAGAATCCGACTGGGTGAAGTTGGTTGTCTGACTCATCTCTTTGGGAGAGGATTGCTCCTATCGCAGAATCAGACGCATCTACCTCGAGTACATATGGTCGTTGTGGTACCGGAAGAATCAATATGGGTGCCGAAGTGAATCTCTCCTTTAGAAACTCAAATGCTCTTTGTGCAGATTCAGTCCAGACGAACCTCCTTTTGATGGACGTGAGTGATGTGATTGGTTGAATGACTTTAGAGAAGTTTCTGATGAACTTTCTGTAGAAATTAGCGAAACCCACAAATCTTTGAACTCCTCTCCTGTCTGTAGGAGGGGGCCATTGAAGGAGCGTGGTTATCTTTTTTGGATCCATCTCGACCCTTGTAGGAGACAAAATAAAACCTAAAAATTCCACTGATTGAGTCTCGAAAACGCATTTCTCAAGTTTGGCATATAATCGGTTCTCTCTGAGACGCATCAGTACCTTGGATACATGTTCTCGATGGGCCGGTAAAGATTCTGAGTAAATTAAAATATCATCCAGGTAGATAACGACAAATTGATCCAACATGTCTCTGAATACATCGTTCATAAAATGTTGGAAGGTAGCAGGAGCATTACATAATCCAAAAGGCATCACCAAATACTCAAAGTGACCATATCGTGATCTAAACGCAGTCTTCCACTCGTGTCCCTCCTTAATCCTGACCAGGTTGTAGGCTCCTCGTAAATCGATTTTGGTAAACACAGAGGCAGAGCGAACGCGTTCCATAAGTTCCGATATTAGAGGTAAAGGGTAACAGTTCTTGATGGTTATATTGTTGATCTCGCGATAGTCCACGCAGGGGCGAAGGCCACCATCTTTTTTAGCAACAAAGAAAATACCCGCTCCGGCAGGTGATGTAGAGGGTCTTATAAATCCCTTGGCCAGATTCTCGTCGATATAGTTCTTGAGCGTAACTAGTTCCGGTTCAGACATTGGATAGATGCGACCAAAAGGAATAGGGGCACCGGAGAACAATTCTATCGGACAATCATACTCCCTATGGGGAGGTAGTTCATTAGCTCCTTTTTTCTCAAACACATCAGAAAATCTTGAGTATTGAGGTGGTATCTTAGGTATAGGCAGTGAACTAAAGTCATGAGCCACATTAAGAGACAAAGAGGGTTGATTGTGTTGTGAGCATTTATTAGCGGTGAACCGTACAGCACCGGTCTCCCAGTTGATAACAGGATTATGAGTCCTTAACCAGGGTAGACCCAATATGACTGGAAAAACAGGAGAAGGCACCACATCAAATATAATCTCCTCCATATGATTAGGACTAATATGCATACATAAAGGTACAGTCTCTTTAGTAATAGGACCAGTCTTTAAAGGGCTTCTGTCTACCAATTGAAGAAAAATAGGTGACGTCTTCTCCCTGGTGGTCATTCCCAGGCGTTGTATGAGGTCAGCATCCAAAACATTACTGCTGGCACCAGAATCAATCATGGCCAAAAGGTTGATGGGGTCGTCTTTCCACTGTAAAGATATTGAAAGGGATAAGTGATTGGAGAAGTGTAAGAATGCTCCCTTGTTAGTTTGCATAAACCGAGGGTTCTGCTTACCCTTAGGGGAACGTGTCTTGGTTCCGCATTCATTGGCGTAGTGACCTTTACCTCCGCAGTACAGGCATAAGTTCAGGCTTCGGCGACGCTCCTTCTCAGCCATTGATAGAGGTCCCCTGATGAGGCCCAATTGCATTGGTTCCTCCCCATTGTCCCTAGGGGTTACCTTGACTGTCTGCCGTATGGACGACCAATTTGAGAAGGAGGTGGTTTGTCTTTCGGCCTTTTTTTCTCGTAGCCTACGGTCAATTTGAATGGCTACGTTAGCAAACTCATCCAGAGAATTGGGTATATTGGTGCGGGCCAGTTCATCCCTAATATTCTCTGCCAATCCTAACCGAAATTGATCATGCAGTGCAGGTTCGTTCCAGGATGTCTCCATAGAGATCCGACGAAATTCAGCAATATACTCCTCCACAGGTCTTTTACCTTGTTTAAGTGCCCGTATGGTGCTGGTAGCAGAAGTAGATCGGAAAGGATCCTCGTAGAGAGCGTCCATAGCTTGGCGGAAGGAGCCCCATGACTCTAAAATAGAGCTATTACTACGAAGTAGGTGGTGAGCCCAAAGTTGAGGTTCATCTGACAATAGTGCAATAACCGTATGGATCTTTATATAGTCCGATGAGTAAGTACGTGGTCTTAGATTAAACATAATTTGGCAAGACATCATAAAAGTAGTGTATCTCTTACGGTCACCGGAGAAACGTTCAGGCATAGGAATTTGAGGTTCAGGTGCAAATGCTCCTTGCAGAGTCATGGATTCAGGTGCCATAGAAAGAGCCGAGAAAGGATCGCCTTGATCGTTAGAGCTGCCTTGCCTCTGGTGCATCTCCTGGCGTATCTGAAGCTGTCCTGCTTGAACATCTTGCAGTGACTGATTAAACACGGCCATTTGCTGGGTAAGTGCGGCCACAGCCTCAGCCAAACCTGCGGATTCCATAATGGCTCGGTTGTTATGTAATGTTTCTGTTGGTAAATGCAGGTAAGGAATCCAGTATGCAGGAAAGGTAGCAACAGGAACGGTTCGGACAGAGTCCAAAGAATAGTTGAGCAAGCCGGGTCAGGAATGGAGAAGGTAACGTAGTCAGGAGTAAGGCAATGGTTCAGCAACAGGAGGATCCTCAGACAAGCCGGTTCAGGAGTGGAGATATCAGAGTAGCCAGGAACAAACCAAATCAGGAGTAAACGCAATATGCAGCAGGGAACAGCTCAGCTGGGAACAACAACCGAGCACTGAATGAGTGTCAGTGCTCAGGTTTTAAACTGGCCGCCTCTCCAAGCCCCGCCCCCAGCTGATGACGTGGAGCTGTGCGTGCAGCGTGATCTCCACTGAGGCATAGAGAGAGGGAGGGGGCGTGGCATGTGTGCGTGCTGCTCCTCCTCCCTATTCTGGAGGGGCGGCATGGGGAGCAGCAGACCCCGAGTGCCCGCCGGACGCGGGCACCGAAGATTGGGCACCGGGGAAGGTAAATAGCGAGTACCCGCTATCCGCGGGTACTCGGGAGAATGGCTCCGCTGCGGTTCGGGACGAGAACGTCCCGGATCGTGACAGTTACTCACGTACCACACAGGCTAAATGGCTGATTTTATTAATTGAAGTTCATCAGGATTTCAAAAATATGGCCCCCTCTACCGTTGGCTAAATTTAACCCCATGATCAAAGGGATCATGGGATTAAAAATTAGTATCGGCCATTTTTAAAAAGGGAATGTGACTTTTTATAGCTATATGATCACTGTGGTAACATTGGCTACCACAGTGGATCATTTAGCTAGAATACTTAAACTTTTTTTTTTTTTAAGTTAAACTACTTTATGTTTAAATAATTGTTTACATTTTTATATTTTTAACTTAATTCTTTTTACAAGCTATATACCGTTGGAAAGGTGAAGTAATTACCTTTCCAACGGTATATGTTGGGGGTCTGTAGCTGCTTAGATGCCTGAGATACAGGCATCTAAGCAGCATGCCCCCATACCTCTTTAACTGACAGTTATCCTTCAGTTTGAGGGGCGGATCGCCGGGGTAGGTGGTGATGGAGGTCCACAGACCTCCATCAAGGTAGGGTAGTGCTAGTGACGGCATGGTGCCGTCGTTAGCACCTGACTGGGACTGCTAGCGACGGCACCATGCCGTCGTTAGCAGTCAAGGGGTTAAAGTCCCATTGCGGGACTGTCCTGGGTGACTCCAAATTCGGCGGGGGGCAAGGAATTGCCCCCCCCCCTTGCCCCCCTGTAGCGACGCCACTGCATCTATCCTACTTGCATCCTAGAACAACTTTAAGATCTCCATGACAGTGATCCTCACTACAATGAAATAATTCTAGGTTGTACATTGGCAAAAGCAGAGCCGTCTTCTGTTTCTGTACCAGTATGTCTTATATGTGTTTGTTTCAACAATTTTGTATATTGCCAATTTTAATCTAATCGTAATAGCCCTATGGAATTTCCTCATTTTGGAGCCCTGGGCCATTTAGCAGGAGATCCGTGATCTCCATACCTGGGAACTTATTAGCTCCAGCTACCCAGAGCCTTCTCTTGCAGGACGTGGCCAGGACTGTCCACTTACTGACGCGGTCCCGCTGACATCACTGGAGACGCCCCCATATAAAGGGGAAAAGGACGGGGAGTGGGGCGTGTCAAAACCCTGCGACCCAGAGGATTTCGGTGTTGACCCGGAGAAGTGGAGCTTCACCCGGAGAGTTCCCAGTTATCATCCCCACAAACACACTGCCTCCAAAAACACACCATGATGGTGCACAGAAAAAAAAGAAAGTTAGGAAAGACTTTGTGGCCCCTCTCTGCCAGAACTTTGTGTCAATAACTGTATTAAGTACTTCCACACAAAAATAAAATGTAATTGGTGCTATATAAAGGTAAGATATTATTATTATACTTTAACCCCTTGATGACAATTGACGGTCCGGGCACGTCATGCAGTTAGTAACAATTGATGTGCCAGGACCATCATGGCTTTAAATGGGTGCAGAAAGCGATCCACATTTGCTTTCTGCACCCAAATGGTGTTGCTGTATTTCCTCGATGACGATGACGAGGTACTGCATTCAACAGGTTGAATACAGGTACTGAATTCAACCATGCAAGTCAATGTGATTAGTAAAATAAATTAAAACAAAAAATAACAAAAAATAAAAATAGTTAAAAAAATGGTAACTTGTAAAAATAATTTTCCTGTAAATGTAAAGTGTAAATGTGCTGTCCCCTCAAAATAACTCAACACACAGCTTAGCAACAAAAGTGAGTACACCCCTAAGTGGAAATGTCCAAATTGTGCCCAATTAGCCATTTCCCCTCCCTGGTGACATGTGACTTGTTAGTGTTACAAGGTCTCAGGTGTGAATGGGAAGCAGGTGTGTTGAATTTGGTATTATCGCTCACACACTCTCTCAGGATCTGAAAAAATGAATTGTTGCTCTACAAACAGTTGGCTTAGGCTATAAGAAGATTGCCAAGACCCTGAAACTGAGCTGCAACACGATGGGCAAGACCATACAGCAGTTTCACAGGACAGGTTCCACTCAGAACAGGCCTCGCTATGGCCGACCAAAGAAGTTGAATGCACGTGATCAGCGTCATATCCAGAGTTTGTCCTTGGGAAATAGACGTATGAGTGCTGCAGAGGTTGGAGGGGTGGGGGGGTCAGTCTGTCAGTGATCAGACCATATGCAGCACACTGCATCAAATTGGTGGGGGAGAGGGGGTAGATAGTGTGAGAAGGGGGGAAAGGGGTAGATAGTGTGAGAAGGGGGGAAAGGGGGTAGATAGTGTTAGATGGGGGAAAGGGGTAGATAGTGTGAGAAGGGGTAGAGGGGGGGGGGTACATAGTGTAAGAAAACTCCATGCCCAAGAGGGTTAAGGCAGTGCTGGAAAATAATGGTGGCAACACAGAATATTGACACTTTAAGCCCAATTTGGACATTTCCACTTAGGGGTGTACTCACTTTTGTTGCCAAGGTTTAGACATTAATGGCTGTGTGTTGAGTTATTTTGAGGGGACAGCAAAATTACACTGTTATACAGGCTGTACACTCACTACTTTACATTGTAGCAGTGTTATCACATGAAAAGATATAATAAAATATTTACAAAAATGTGAAGAGTGTACTCACTTTTGTGAGATACTGTATATATAATATATATATATTTATGAGCAAGTCCTAAAATTAGCACTTTATTTGAAAACAATTCTCACATGGAAAGAGTTAAAATACTGACATGTTAAATGTATGATTTGATGGGGTAAATTTAATTGGCCTGGGTTCAACAATGTCCCAGTTAACACAGGGGAAGGATGACCACATCTTTAATATCCAATTTAAAAAATGCTCACATCCCAAATGTGGCCTTTTAGCCCCCCAAAAACCCATGCATGTACAAAGATGTACCAAATAGGGCATGGGCAGGGGATCACCAAATAAAGTTCTGAAAACGTGCATGTCCCAAATGTGGCTCTTTTGCCCCAAAAACAGCCAGGCAAACCCATGCATGGGTGGTATCACTGTACTCAGGAGATGCTGCTAAACACATATTGGGGTGTTGTGTGACAGTGACATATACCAGGAGCTGTAAATCCATACCTAAATTACAATGTGTGTGGGAAAAATACACACAAATACTACTGCAAACTTTGACAAAGGCTGGTGGTAGAATTAGAATGAGTTGAAATACCAGCATTTGAAAAACCCTGGGGTATCTTGTTTTCAAAAACATATGGTTTTATTGGGCACATTGAATTGGCCAGCTTCAAAGATACCCGAAATGGCACATGGGGGAAGAATTACCAGATTTTGAAAAAATGGTTTTGAAATAGCAAAACGCAACTTGTTCTTATTGCCCCATAACGTGCAGAAAAAAAGCACAAAAACATAAAAACATTGGGAATCTATTAAGCAGGTTTTTTCATTAGTGTTTATAAATGAGTAAAAGATTTTTCAAGTAAAGGTCATAAAAAGTCATTTTTTCTAAATTTTTTACCATATTTTATACTTTTTTTAATAGTAAATTATATAATATAATCAAAATGAAAGCTAAAGAAAGCCCATCTTGTCCTAAAAAACAATATATAACTTTTTTGGGTTCAGTTAACAGGAAAGAAGGAAATTACATCTAAACACGAGCACCGCAGAAATGTTAAAACAGCCATTGTCATGAAGGGTACAAAAAATAAAATCAGCTATTGGTTAAAGCACAATCTATCCTTGAAAAAACTACAACTGAAAATCTACAAGAGATCTAGTTAATTCATTTGGGTGTGCTTCCAACAAATTACCAGTAGGCGTCAGCATTACCTTATTTGGTGCAAATAAAAAACACTTAGTTTCCGTGTAAATATAGCACATGCTGTTTGAAAAAACAATGAATAGTGCATTGGGGCAAAAGGCTTAATCTATGTTCCTTTTAAATAAAATCTATAATAATTAGACTTGCACGTTCGTCTTCGGGCGAACATGAAAACGAGCACGAAGAGGCCGTTTTTTTGTTAGTTCCGAAGGAACGTAGAACAGAATACAGTGCCGGCAAACCGTAGACGAAGACGAAGACTCACAATCACGAAGAATCAAAGATTCTTTGAGATCGTCTTCGTTTTTGCCGCGCAGCCAGCAAAATTTCAAACAGGAGTGAGCTGATCTTCGTCTCTCCAATCAGCTCACTCTTGTGACGTCACGCTCCAATGCCTGTGCTGCTGTTTTTTGAATTCTGAAGGCGCCTTCATAAGACCAGAGCTTGCCTGAGAGATCCATTCATTTTTTGCTGTGACTGCTTTGGCAACACTGCTGTGCTGCATCCGAGCGTTACAGAGAGATTGTTCTGTTCTGTGTGAGACTGGTAAGCCTCAGCCTGCCATTTCTCACAGTGTACTGTGTTCACTCAGTTCTACTGAATTAATATTTAATAATAATAATTTTATTAATTTAATATTTTTTTTATTTAATTTGTCTGTCATCAACTGTGTAGTGCTGTTGAGTTGACAGTGCACCCAGTGCCTCACTGGCACTGGGGTGCCCTTTCCCTGGGCTGGCACTAGTGCCTACTGCCTGTCCTGCTTAAATAAATTAAATAGAATTTATAAATAATTTAATAGAATATATTATTAATAATTGAATACATATAAAATTATATATATATATTTGTCAGTTATATATACTATAGTTAGTATAGTAATAGAATAGTATACTAGTGTAGAGTGTACTGTAGACATTCAAGACATCTACTAGTGTCTAATCTAAAATCATTCAGTAATATCAATAATTCTATAATTCTTATCTTAATAGTTTATTTTATTTCTAATTTCTTTTCAAGAAAAATTGACGTGACGACAACAACTGTACTAAGCAAAGCTTCAAGCTACTAGCTGTAGTACTAAAATAATTCTAATCTTTAATCTTAATCTATAATATATTATATAATATAAATTCTAATTCATAATCTATATTCTTCTATCTATAATCCATAATATAAGTAATTCTTCTAATATTTATTATATAACATAATATAATAAATTCTAATTCATAATCTATAATATATATAAGTAATTATTTCTAATTCATAATCTATATTCTATCTATAATCCATAATATAAGTAATTCTAATCTATTAATATAATATTATATATAATTTAACCTCACTTTAGCTTAGTGGGTTTGAGAGCGTCTGCCTAGAGTTAGACTAGAATACTAAGAAATATAGCTTTAGGTTTAGCATAGTAGTAGGATAGGCTCTTAGGCCCGTGTAAATTCAAAGTCTTTAATTTTTTTATCCCCCCACTACACACACACACACACACACACACACAACACAAAATTTGAAATGGATCCTCCTTTTGGGACTAAGGAGGGACAAGCTCCATCTATCAACACCACCACCAGCACCACCACCACCAGTTCTAAGATGCAGCCTTTGCGTCAGTCTATCATTTGGGGGAAGCGTTGCTTGAAGGATCATCAAGTAAAGGAAAGGCACCAAAAGCAGGCAGTAGTAGTGCGGCTAGGCCCACAAGCTCTATGGTTTTTTACAGAAAGCCTAAAGCACCAGAAGCACGTTCAAAGTTAAAGGGTAGCACAACTAGTACTTCTACTAGCCCAGTGAGTAAAAAGAAGTGCCTTTTGCCCCAAGCAGCATCTTCCCCATCCACAAGCAGCATGCAAGGTACCAAGAAGAGCCAAATTAGCAGCAAGACTCAGAGGGGTTTTCCCAAACCAAAGCGATCTCATTCTTTCGTAGGGAAAACCACCCCGAGCAGTAGGAGCAGCACCCAAGGCACACTCCAAGGCTATGCGCGCCCCAATTTGGGAGCACTTTGAAAATGTTGAAGAAGGGCGCTATGGAAAGTGCAAACATTGTGGGAAGCTAATAAGCAGAGGGAAAGTGTCTGGCCATTTTACCAGTGCTAGCATGAAGCATCACCTCAGCACTCAACACAACGCTGTGCTATTGGGGAAAGATGCAGAAGTAAAACTTAGCACAGGCAGCATAGCTGGTGGCCATGGAAAAACCCCAACAGCTGCTTCTGAGCCAATAGCAGCAGCAGCAGCAGCAGCAGCTAGTGCTGGCAGCCAGAGACCAAGGCAGGTTGGAGCACTTCATGTCCAGCCCACCCTGGAACAATTTGTGGCATTCCTATCCAAAAGGTCAATGTCCAAACAGCAGGCCAATAAAGTAACGCAACTTATTGGTCAGTTCATTGCTGTTGGAGGGGCATCCTTCTCTATGATTGAAGGGGAGCCTTTCAAACAATTGATGGCGGCTGTGGCTCCACAATATACAGTTCCGTCACGTTCCACTTTCAGCAGGAACATTGTCCCCTCATTGTATCGGTCCTGTGTTTCAGCAGTGAAAGAGGAGCTTTCCAAGGCTGCTGGTCAGTGTGTTCATTTCACAACAGATTTGTAGAGTGCACCTAGTGGGTAGCATGCCTTTCTTTATTTGACAGCACACTGGTGGCAGCCCGGTGTGCCCAAGGAAGCTGCTGCAGCAGGCTACCGATCATTCCTTCTCCATGCAGAAGTGATGGATGAAAAGCACACTTCCCAAAATATTCTGCATGCGATGAGGAAAATGTTTAGCCTTTGGGTGGGAGCAGAGGCAGGCACCAATGTTGAAGTTGGTTTTGTGGCAACTGACGGAGGTGCCAATATGGTGAAAGCGCTGCGAGATGGTCATATTGTTGGTGTGCAAAAAACTGTCTGCGCTTCTTACCCTAATAAAGTTGGCAACAAATATATAAACATAATATAAATGAGAGGTTTTGGTTATATGGATTGGCCAAAGCATAATTAAGCTCACCCGCCACGTCAAGGCACACTCTCAATAGGGTGAGAACCTACGCTCACCTCCTACATAGTGGGCACACAAAGCAGTTTATACTGCTACCAAAACCTTATTAATGTGTTGGGGGAGGTGCAATTAAACCTCCTCCCTATTAACCCCTGGACAGCAAGCTGCAACCAGACTAATGAGGAGCCAACAACCTCAAATATGTGCAAACAGGGAAAAGAAAAAATGTCGGTGCGCTAAGCTAGTCACAGGCTCAAATAATACAAATGTATAATACGAGGCCTACCAAACAGGTGTAAGCATGCTGCAAAAACAGTGTATTGGCTGTACAATGTATAGAAAAAACAAAAAACTGTCTGCGCTTCTTACCCTAATAAAGTTGGCAACAAATATATAAACATAATATAAATGAGTGGTTTTGGTTATATGAATTGGCCAAACCATAATTAAGCTCACCCGCCACGTCAAGGCACACTCTCAATAGGGTGAGAACCTACGCTCACCTCCTACATAGTGGGCACACAAAGCAGTTTATACTGCTACCAAAACCTTATTAATGTGTTGGGGGAGGTGCAATTAAACCTCTTCCCTATTAACCCCTGGACAGCAAGCTGCAACCAGACTAATGAGGAGCCAACAACCTCAAATATGTGCAAACAGGGAAAGGAAAAAATGTCGGTGCGCTAAGCTAGTCACAGGCTCAAATAATACAAATGTATAATACGAGGCCTACACATTAATAAGGTTTTGGTAGCAGTATAAACTGCTTTGTGTGCCCACTATGTAGGAGGTGAGCGTAGGTTCTCACCCTATTGAGAGTGTGCCTTGACGTGGCGGGTGAGCTTAATTATGCTTTTGCCAATTCATATAACCAAAACCTCTCATTTATATTATGTTTATATATTTGTTGCCAACTTTATTAGGGTAAGAAGCGCAGACAGTTTTTTGTTTTTTTGTATACATTGTACAGCCAATACACTGTTTTTGCAGCATGCTTACACCTGTTTGGTAGGCCTCGTATTATACATTTGTATTATTTGAGCCTGTGACTAGCTTAGCGCACCGACATTTTTTCTTTTCCCATATTGTTGGTGTGCGCTGTGCAGCCCACATCATCCATCTTGTAGTGAAGGCAGCAATGTCAGAAGGAACTAATGTGGCAGCAGTAGTTCTGTCCCGCTGCAGAAAGATCGCTGGGCACTTTCACCATAGTGTTAAGGCTAGCCAACTTTTGAGGGAAGAGCAAGAGAGGTCAGGTCTTCCCGTACACTGCCTACGTCAGGATGTCAGTACACAGTGGAACTCCACGTTAGACATGCTGGAGAGGATTTTGGAGCAGCAGAGGGCAATCCATAATCTTGCCTCAGAGCATAATATTGGGATTACATCTCCATTGAATAGCGAGGATTGGACAGTGATCGCCCAGCTAGTGGTAGTCTTTAAACCATTCAGGGATGCCACTGAAAATTTAAACTCAAAGACTGCCAGTCTGGCCCAGGCAATCCCAGTGTTCTCCCATCTAGGCAGCAAGATGGATGTGTTCCTTGAAAACAGTGAGGCTGTTCAAGATGGCACTCTACATCCTGACGTAGCAGCCATAGTCAGGAAGCTGAAGGATCTGCTAAAAGTACACCTTCGCAAACGCATGGAAGAGAGTCCCGAAATGATGCTAGCGTGCCTTTGCAATCCAAGAATTAAGGGAAAGCTAGCTTTGAAATTCAATGTTCTCAGTAGCTACCGGGAGCAATTGGTCAACAAGGTGCGTGACTGGCAGCGTAAAATGGGAATGCTGTCCGAGGAGGGAGAGGTGCAGGAGGAGGAAGAGATTATGTGGTCTGCTACTCCTAGCAGCAGCATCAGCAGCAGTGCCACAAGCATCACAACAACACAGCTGAGTGGAGCAGCTGCGTTTTGGGAAGAGGCACTTGGGAGTATAGTTGGACCATCTGACAGAGCTAGCAGCAGAAAGGAGAGTAGTGCTGCTGAAATGGTCAAACTTTACCTCTGTGAAGTTCCTTGCACCTAATGTTGATCCTCTTAGCTACTGGGATGAAAAGAAGAGTGTGTGACCTGCACTCTCATGGGTTGCGCAGCAGCTTCTATCATGTCCGCCAACCACTGTTCAAAGTGAGCGCGTGTTTTCTATGACTCACGCATGGCACCTCATCTGATTGAGCACATTGCCTTTCTTAAATTCAATCTGCCCAAGTTGGGTTACCCAGCTCTTAGCTTGGAAAGTTAATTTGTTTAAGGTAGTTTCTCCCCCTGGTTGCACGTGTTTGTGGTGTGGCAACGTCTGCTACCTCCGCCGGTGTAGCCAATTTACGCTAGGGCCTAGTGTCTGAGTTCTGGATGTCCGCTCCCAAACGCCATGGACTGACAGACTTTCATGGTTTGCCCTGGGTGAAACAAGTGAGCGGGTCGTCAATTGCCCACTCATTCGCCTTTCCCAATACTGCTGCTGCTGGTGGTGGTGCCAGCGTCTCTTCTCTGCCAGTTCGCTTCCTGGCTAGTGTCATGCCTAAAATGTTCAAGGTAGTTTCTCCCCCTGGCTGCGTCTGTTTGCGGTGTGGCAACGCCTGCTACCTCCGCCGGTGTAGCCAATTTACGCTAGGGCCTAGTGTCTGAGTTCTGTAAGTCCGCTCCCAAACGCCTAGGACTGACAGTCTTTGGATGCTTTGCTCTGGGGTGGAACAGGTGAGCGGGTCGTCAATTGCCCACTCATTCGCCTTTCCCAATGCTGCTGCTGCTGGTGCCAGCATCTCTTCTCTGCCAGTTCGCTTCCCTGCTATTGTCATGCCTCAAATGTCCAAAATGTTCAAGGTAGTTTCTCCCCCTGGCTGCGTCTGTGTCATAAATCTACTCACCCTCTCCCCGGCTCCAGCGACGGCAGAACGCAGCGTCGGGTTTCCTCTCAGCCTCTGCTCGCCGACACAGACACGAGCAGAGGCTGCGTGCAGGCACGCCCCCTCCGTTGTCAGCAGAGACCAGCAGGGGGGAGGACGCGTTCTCAGGTTACTATGTGGATGCGTCTACTCCCTGCTGCTGCAGATAGACGCCGGCTCCGTAGAAGTTGCGTATGATTTCTCAGCGGAAGGGGCTTTTATCGTTTGAATTTGGCGCCAAAATGACGTCATACGGAGAGACGCGTTGCCATAGCAGCGCGTCTCTCCGTATGACGTCATTTTGGCGCCAAATTCAAACGATAAAAGCCCCTTCCGCTGAGAAATCATTGCTCAAGTATAAGCTAATTATTGCCTCTGTACCTAAGCATTCCTGATTGGTTCTACCTGTGTACCAGACCCTTCTTTGTTATTTTTGACCTACGTTCCTTGCTGCCTGCCCCGACCATTGGGTGTGACCTAACCTTGTTTCTGGATTTTCCCTTTTTTGTACCTCGCCTCGGACTTTGTGGTAGCCATCTGTTATTAGGAACCATCTACCTTTTTGGCTCACGGGTCAGCCGTGATAGTATACTTGAGCCACTACCATGGTTCCTGCAGGGCTTTCTGACAGCGCTTTCTGACATGAACGATAAAATGGAGAGATTGGCCCAGATGATGATGGATATGCAGGCGCAGTACGGCAGTTTGCGCAATGAAGTATCGGATTTGAGAGATCAAACAACCTCCCCGCCTACGCCTCCTGCTCCCCCTGCTCCTGTCATGCCTGGACCTGAACTATATCATTCATTTGAACCACAAGTCCCGTTACCAGCTAAATTCTCTGGGGACCGTAAGACATTCCGCAGGTTTGTCACGAACTGTGAACTTATGTTTTCTGTAAAACCCCGTACTTATAGCACTGACATGGTGAAGATCCGTTCTATGATCCTTCTACTTGAAGGTGAACCTTCTGATTGGGCTCACAGATTGTTGGAGAATGACGATCCTGTTCTTGACTCCTAGTCCTCCTTTGTTACGGCTCTGTCCTCGTTATATGATGATCCTCACCGTCGCTCCGCTGCATGTTCTGCTTTAAGAGCTCTAGTCCAGGGCCGTCGCCCGGTAGAGGAGCACATCACTGAATTTAGATGTCTGGCCACGGATACCAAGTGGAATGAATATGCTCTTGCAGACCAATTCCGTCTAGGACTCTCAGATGCTATCCGGGATGAACTTGCTCGTTGTCAGATTCCGGAGTCTCTAGAATCCCTCATGTCTCTGGCATTAACTATAGACAGGAGGCTTAGAGAACGTAGAGCTGAAAAGCAACGTCCCTGGACGCCCAGTTGGAGAGTGCCGCCTACTCATCCTCACGAACAACCCTCTAGTCCTCCACCTATGCCGGCAGCTGAACCTATGCAGATCGGATTGACCAGATCCTCGCTATCCTTAGTGGAGAAGAATCGCCGTAGGGATAAAAATTTGTGCCTGTACTGTGGAGGAGATTCCCATCTTTTGTCATCCTGCCCGATACGGCCTAAGCAACCCAGGGGTGAGTTTCGACACATACGCTCTTGTGTATCCTCTATCATATCTGAGACACCTACTCATTTGTCTATTCCTCTACGTCTGCAGTGGGGAACTCGTCATCTCTATATTCAAGCCATCATTGACTCTGGGGCCAGCAGTAACATTATGGACAAGTCATGCATCTCTAAGCAGCACATCGCTACTTGTTCCAAGAAACATCCTGCATTTATTCAGACCATCGATGGCTCCCCTGTGTCTTCAGGACCCTCTGAGTCAGAGACAATTTCACTGTCCTGTTCTATAGGAAGAAGGCATTCTGAAAAGATTTCTTTTGATGTTATCCACTCTCCGTTATTTCCTGTCATCCTGGGACTCCCGTGGTTGAAAAAACACGATCCAGCTATCCAATGGTCCACAGGACGTATCACGTTTTCATCCCTGTTCTGCACTTCACATTGCCTGGGTACAGCTCACTCCACGTTTAACGCTCCTATCGCAGGGTTACCACCCCACTACACAGAATTTAAAGAGGTTTTTGACGAAAAAGGAGTTGATTCTCTTCCACCGCACCGACCGTACGATTGTCCTATAGATCTCCTACCTGGATCCAAGATACCTTACGGCAGGATATACCCCCTTTCTGACACTGAACTCAAGGTCTTGCGAGAATACTTCGATGAACACTTGGCTAAGGGGTTTATCCGCCCTTCGACCTCACCAGCTGGGGCAGGAATCTTCTTTGTGGGTAAAAAGGATGGAGGTCTACGGCCTTGTGTGGACTACAGAGAACTTAATGCCGTCACCGTAAAGAATCGGTATCCACTCCCACTTATTTCTGAACTTTTTGAACGTTTAAAACAAGCTACCCTCTTCACAAAACTCGACCTTCGAGGAGCGTATAATCTCGTCCATATTAGGGATGGTCATGAATGGAAGACAGCCTTCCGTACACGGTACGGTCATTTCGAATACCTAGTGATGCCATACGGACTCTGTAACGCTCCAGCTACTTTCCAGAACTTTGTCAATTACATTTTCTGAGATTTATTAGATACATTCATGGTGGTGTATTTGGATGATATTTTGATCTTCTCGTCTACTCTTCAAGAACATCGTGACCATGTTCATCAAGTCCTTGCCCGTCTTCGCACTCATCATCTGTTCGCTAAATTAGAGAAGTGTCAGTTTGAGGCTACTCAGATTGAGTTTTTGGGGTTCTGCGTTTCCTCTAAGGGTATTGAAATGGACAAGAACAAGGTATGAGCGATTGAACAATGGCCACAACCACAGTCCCGTAAGGAGGTGCAACGTTTTATCGGTATTGCAAATTTTTGTAGACGTTTTATTCGAAATTTCTCCAAAATCGTCCTACCTCTCACGTCCCTTACATCTAAGACTGTCAAGTTTCTGTGGAATACAAGCGCCGAGGAGGCTTTTACCACACTAAAACAAAAATTTGTGTCTGCACCAATCCTCGTTCATCCTAATCCTGACCTACCTTTCGTGGTGGAGGTGGACGCCTCCACGGTGGCTGTAGGCGCTATCCTTTCCCAAAGGCAAGGAAGTAAAGACTTGCTTCATCCTGTGGCTTTCTATTCACGTAAACTAACGGCTCCCGAGAGGAACTACGACGTTTGGGATTGGGAGTTGTTGGCAATTAAGTGTGCATTGGAGGAGTGGAGGCACCATTTGGAGGGGTCGCAACACCCATTTCTCATCTTTACCGATCACCGCAATCTAGAATATCTGCAGAGGGCTAAGAGGTTGCGCCCTCGTCAGGCCAGGTGGTCCCTTTTCTTCACAAGGTTCAATTTTCATATCACGTACAGACCAGGAAGCAAGAATGGTAAAGCTGACGCTCTCTCCCGACAATTCTCTAATGAACCTGATCACCCTAACCCCACTCAACCAGTAATACCTCCTACACACTTCCTGGTTACGAAAAAAGACTTTCTCAACTCCCTTCGGGACTATTTTCAAATCAGAGATAATCGTCCGACCCTACCTCATACTGTAAAACGAGAGGGCCTTTTTTACTATCAAGACAGATTGCTGATTCCACCTTCATTTGTGCACGACGTACTACAAATGTGTCATGACGCACCTTTGGCGGGACATCCTGGGATAACAGGAACCCTTAATCTACTCCGTCGTCGCTTTTGGTGGCCCCACATGGTATCTACTGTGAGAGACTATGTAAAGACATGCCAGACCTGTGCTCGCAATAAATCTTCGCACCAACGTCCTCAAGGTTTGCTACAACTCATTCCCGTTCCTCGTTCTCCGTGGTCTTCAATCTCAATGGATTTTATTGTGGATCTACCCGTGTCCAATGGACATACTGTGATCATGGTAGTTGTGGATAGACTAACAAAGATGGCACATTTCATACCTCTGCAACGTCTTCCCTCAGCAGCAGAGACAGCTGAGACCTTTATTAAAGAAATTGTTCGGCTGCACGGAGTTCCTCTCCAAGTTCTGTCTGATAGAGGTTCCCAGTTTACATCTAAATTTTGGAGAACTTTCTGTAAAGGACTAAGAATTGACCAAGCCATGTCCTCCGGTTATCACCCCCAGACCAATGGACAAACTGAAAGAGTCAACCAAAGTCTTGAACAATACTTACGATGCTTCACTACTTACCTACAGTCTGATTGGTTCTCCCTATTACCCATGGCTGAATTTGCACATAATAATAATAAGAATGCGTCTACCCAAGAGAGTCCATTTTTTCTTTTGTATGGGTACCATCCCCCTGATCTTCCTACCCTGATCCCATCTGTACCGGTGCCGGAGACACAACAAAGGTTAAGAACCTTGCAAAAGGTCCTACGAGCAGCCAGACTCAATCTACTACAAGCTCAACGACGATATAAAGAACAAGCAGACAAACACAGACGGGATGCACCTGTCTACCGTCCAGGTGACAAAGTTTGGCTGGCCACCAGACATATAAGGCTAGCCATTCCCTCCTTAAAGCTAGGACCCCGATTTATAGGTCCCTATACTGTCACACATTGTATTAATCCCGTTACCTACCGTCTCGCTTTACCGTCGTCTCTTAAGATCCATCCCGTGTTCCACATGTCACTACTCAAGCCCGTAACGATCAATAGAATGACCAGACGTTCTTCGTTGGCTCCTCCGCCCGTTTCGGTTGAGGGACACCCTGAATACATTGTTCAGAAAATTTTGGACTCACGTTTTTGGGGAGGACGTCTTTTTTATTTAATCGATTGGAAAGGTTATGGTCCTGAGAATAGATCTTGGGAACCTGCGTCCTCGGTCCACGCGTCTGCCTTGATTCAACGTTTCCATAGGAACCATCCATCTAAACCCGGTCCTATCGGTTCCCGGAGGTTACTTTTAGGGAGGGGGTACTGTCATAAATCTACTCACCCTCTCCCCGGCTCCAGCGACGGCAGAACGCAGCGTCGGGTTTCCTCTCAGCCTCTGCTCGCCGACACAGACACGAGCAGAGGCTGCGTGCAGGCACGCCCCCTCCATTGCCAGCAGAGACCAGCAGGGGGGAGGACGCGTTCTCAGGTTACTATGGGGACGCGTCTACTCCCTGCTGCTGCAGATAGACGCCGGCTCCGTAGAAGTTGCGTACGACGTATGACGTCATTTTGGCGCCAAATTCAAACGATAAAAGCCCCTTCCGCTGAGAAATCATTGCTCAAGTATAAGCTAATTATTGCCTCTGTACCTAAGCGTTCCTGATTGATTCTACCTGTGTACCAGACCCTTCTTTGTTATTTTTGACCTACGTTCCTTGCTGCCTGCCCCGACCATTGCGTGTGACCTGACCTTGTTTCTGGATTTTCCCTTTTTTGTACCTCGCCTCGGACTTTGTGGTAGCCATCTGCTATTAGGAACCATCTACCTTTTTGGCTCACGGGTCAGCCGTGATAGTCTGTTTGCGGTGTGGCAACACCTGCTACCTCCGCCGGTGTAGCCAATTTACGCTAGGGCCTTGTGTCTGAGCTCTGGAAGTCCGCTCCCAAATACCAAGGACTGACAGTGTTTGGATACTTTGCCCTGGGGTGAAACAGGTGAGCGGGTCGCCAATTGCCCACTCATTCGCCTTTCCCAATGCTGCTGCTGCTGCTGCTGGTGGTGGTGGTGCCAGCGTGTCTTTTCTGCCAGTTCACTTCCTGGCTAGAGTCATGCCTCAAATGTCCCTAATGGTAAGGGCAGTTTCTCCCCCCTGGCTGCGTCTGTTTGTGGTGTGGCAACGCCTGCTACCTCCGCCGGTGTAGCCAGCTTACGCTAGGGCCTTGTGTCTGAGTTCTGTAAGTCTGCTCCCAAACGCCAAGGACTGACAGTCTTTGGATGCTTTGCCCTGGGGTGGAACAGGTGAGCGGGTCGTCAATTGCCCACTCATTCGCCTTTCCCAATGCTGCTGCTGCTGCTGGTGGTGGTGGTGCCAGCGTGTCTTTTCTGCCAGTTCGCTTCCTGGCTAGAGTCATGCCCAAAATGTCCCTAATGGTAAGGGTAGTTTCTCCCCCCTGGCTGCGTCTGTTTGCGGTGTGGCAACGCCTGCTACCTCCGCCGGAGTAGCCAGCTTACGCTAGGGCCTTGTGTCTGAGCTCTGGAAGTGCGCTCCCAAACACCAAGGACTGACAGTGTTTAGATGCTTTGCTCTGGGGTGAAACAGGTGAGCGGGTGGCCAATTGCCCACTCATTCGCCTTTCCCAATGCTGCTGCTGCTGGTGGTGGTGCCAGCGTCTCTTCAATGCCAGTTCCCTTCCTGGCTAGTGTCATGCCTCAAACGTCCCTAATGGTAAGTGCAGTTTCTCCCCCATGGCTGCGTCTGTTTGCGGTGTGGCAACGCCTGCTACCTCCGCCGGAGTAGCCAGCTTACACTAGGGCCTAGTGTCTGAACTCTGGAAGTCCGCTGCCAAACGTCTAGGACTGACAGTTGTTTGGATGCTTTGCCCTGGGGTGAAACAGGTGAGTGGGTCGCCAATTGCCCACTCATTCGCCTTTTCCATTGTTCAATGCTGCTGGTGGTGGTGGTGGTGGTGCCAGCGTGTCTTTTCTGCCAGTTCGCTTCCTGGCTAGAGTCATGCCCAAAATGTCCCCAATGGTAAGGGCAGTTTCTCCCCCTGGCTGCGTCTGTTTGCGGTGTGGCAACGCCTGCTACCTCCGCCGGTGTAGCCATCTTACGCTAGGGCCTTGTGTCTGAGCTCTGGAAGTCCGCTGCCAAACGTCTAGGACTGACAGTTGTTTGGATGCTTTGCCCTGGAGTGAAACAGGTGAGTGGGTCGCCAATTGCCCACTCATTCGCCTTTTCCATTTCCTTTTCCACTTCCATTTCATTTTTTTCCGTCTGATACACAACCTACCAAACATAACACACAATAACACATATAACACAGTGACATAACACATAACACACATAACACACACATGTACAATTCCCAAATCACAAGGACCTTTCCTCCTGTTATTTGCCCTGGCCTTCACTTCTACACTCACTAGCATTAACGCTATACTCACACTTCACCCTATAACATTTTTCCATCCACATAGCTGCCAACAGACCCAACTTTTTCAGGGACAGTCCTGCTTTTTTCCTGTCCCATCAAATTTAGCTAAACTAGGTATAGCTGGGTAGGGTAGCACTACAACATTAAATAAATATAATAAAGTAAATAAATAATAATAAATATAACTTTAAAATAAAATTAAATAAACCCATTAAAATTAAAATTAAATTATTATTTAGACATAATACATCTTTAACCAAAACAGTGCACTGCTAATAATCTTAAAAATAACTGTGCATTAACCCTAAGCTATTTTTTAGTTCTTGTCCAACATTTTTCCATTCGCATACCTGCCAACACACCCAACATTTTTATGGACAGTCCTGCTTTTTTCCAGTCCTGTCCAGTAAAAGTTGGGTTGTTGCAAAGTATGCCATTATAAATAGGTAGCAAATGTTAGGCATGTATTACAAGTGGTCCAAAATCTATTTAAAAATGTAAAATAATCCCTATTCTGTGTATGATAAAAAGGAGGCCAAGTTCCTTGGAGCATTTGTCTAGGTCTCAGACAAGACAACTGCTCGGAGGAACTTGGCCCTCAGTTTCGGGCAATGTGTATTGTGTACAGTACACCTCTGTACATGTGTGCAACTCTATTGGTCGTTTCGGCAGGGGGCTTGCCTGCCATCAACGAATGAGGTGCATTCTGCAGTTCTGCAATTCATTTGTTGATGCCAGACCAGCCCCCTTCCGGCGACCAATAGAGTCGCACACACGTACCTTCACGGCGCGAACGCATCTGCTGCTGCTGCTGCTCCGATGTGTTCTTAACCACGTGTTAACCCCTGCTACGCAGCCGGGAGAAAACGAAGATGAAACGAGTACGTAGAATGTCAGCGAATGTTCGCCCGAAAAGAAGACGGGAACGGGCGAATATTCGCGGAATACGAAGGGTTTTTTTTCTCCGAAGACCCCCTGGTGCCCAAGTCTAATAATAATAGTTAATGGAAATTTATAATAGAGCACACTTAGTATCACCCCTTGAGCATCAGTACAGGAATGAGGAATGAGGCGATATTGAATGTGCCATCTAAAAGCTATTAAGTTTGCATTAACCCCTTAAGGACAATGGGCGGTCCCTAAACCCATTGAAAACACTGCATTTTGAGCCCATACATGTACGGGCGTTGTCATTAAGGGGTTAAACAAACTAAGTACGTGCCAACATTGGTCAGTAGACGAGCAGCTTGATGTGGAAGGATAGCATGAAAAATTCCACTCGCACTTAACGTAATTTGCTCCGGAGGTACCTTGGGACTCCTCCCTATACCTGGGAACTCTCTGGGTCAACACCCGAATCCTCCTGGTCGTGGGAGCGGGGTCTGGACATGCCCCCCCCCATTTTCCCTTTAAATGGGGGCGTTTCTTGTGATTTCAGCAGGAACACCCATTGACATCAACAGGAAGGCCACCAACATCAACAGGAAGGCCACCGAGAATACCCCCAACGTCTGCGGGATCACCCCCAGACATCAGCATCTGAAGTGTCAGGTCTATCTACAGCAAGAAGCGGGATTCCAGGGTCTTCCAGCTCGGCTATGGTCCGGGATAATGCATCAGGGGCCTTGGGAGCTAGCACTGTTACACACGCGGAGGAGGACAGTATGAATTACATGTAGGTTTTCAGGCCCTGTTAGGTACACACTTACAGCAACAGGTGAGGGAAAAATTTGGAAAGAGGAGTGTGTGGTATTTTTTCCCTTCTCCCCCTGGAAAATTTAATCTGGATAGGCCCACAAAAAACTAGCAAGAAAGAAACACTTTTACAAATTGGTTGCAAGCCTTTGCCATTTTGGCAAGCGTGATTGGGCAGAAAACACATTAACATTCCTTGGGGCTATTCTACTACCTGAACAGCATTGGGGAGGCACGCTCACTTTTTCAAGGACTTTTGGCAGTGGTTCCCTAATGAACTAGACAGATATTGAGTCTGCATGTCAACTGTTGGCGGTTCATCAAAGCTGTGTGCATTTGCTAGGTTGCCGGTGGAGATGGGGCATTTATGTGGATAGATGTTTGCAGATGTGTTCCTATATCTCATGTGCTAACAATTAGAGACATTTAGCAGACATCAGGGAGGTTTCCGTGCACCCTTCTATAATACATTATTTGGATAATTTTCTTTGCTTGGGCCCTTCAGGCTCCTTGCAGTGTGTAGTATTGTTGGCTTTGGTGCAATAGGTAGACAGGGATTTCAGGTCCCACTGACTTCTGAGCAGATTGAAGATCCTCAGTTTTTAGTTGCTAGTGTTTGCATTTGTACAAGGCTAAGCTCAGACTGCAGCAGTCATTGCTAGGTAAGCTAATTTTTGCATGTAATATTCTCTATGGGCCCCTACTATTTAGTCCATTTGACCAAGAGGCTCAAGGGGGATCTGATGTTGTGGGATACACTTCTCTGATCACAACAGGAAATTGTTGTTGTTGGGGGAGCCAGTAGAGAACAAAGGTATTGAATTGTGGACAGAAGCAACAGGCTTGTTTGGTTTTGGGGCCTATTTTCAGGTGAGCTGGTGCGAGGGGAATTGGCCTGACCAGTAGAAGGCTGGAGGCCTAACTAGGAACTTGAGATCTTCCTGATCTTGGTGGTGGTGTAAATTTAGAGGAACCACTTGGCAAATTGGCAAGTTAGTTTCAGGTGTGATAACTTGTCAGTGGTCCAGATGGTTACAAATCTTACTTCTTCATCAGCTTAGGTTGCTAGTCCATTTAGTTCTCTCCTGTTTACAATGCAATATGAGTTTTGGGGCCGTTCATGTCCTAGGTATGGATAACAGTATTGCTGATTCTCTTTCTTGTTTGCAATGGGAGCGCTTCTTCTGTTTGGTCTTGAAGGAAGACAAAGTCAGTTTCACGGGTGGATGTGGAAGCTGGGAGAACAGGAGTGGAGTTGTTTCTGAAGAGGGCCCTAGTCCCATCCACATAGAGGTTCTACAATAAGGTGTGGTAAGAGTGGTGCCAATTTGTGGGTGAAGCAGGCTCACCCCTCCACAGGGACAGTACGATGGATGTCCTGTTGTGGTTCATAGGTCATCTGTTCTTTTTCTAGGGTGTCAGTTTTGGGACTGGACTGTTAGGAGGGGGCTTTGGCTTACATCTCCCAAGCTTGTGGGGAGCAAGACCAGACTAAGGACTTATGTTCAAACAGGCCTTAAGTGGTTTTCGAAGTGGGTGTAGGGCTGCTGATTCCGCATACCAGTGTCTTTTGGGTTGCTTCTGCATCTGGTTCGGGTCCTGGAAGTGGTTTGTGTATCACCTAGGGAGCTTTGTTTATTTTGTTTAGCTTTAATTTTAGCATTTCTTAGGTCTATTCATATAGCAGTGGGCAGGCAGCTTGGTTTGGATCCGGATAAGTCATGCTGAGATGGATCGGTTTCCAAGGTATGACTTGGGACAGGGTGTCCAAGGAGCAGTGTTGCCATGTTCATGTCCATGGTTTGCCCCAGGTTCTACTACTTCAAAATACTAATTGAGGATATAAAAGCTTACCTTTTGCAATTCTGGTCTGCTTTCCCTTTGTGTGTCTTTCTGTGGTCAGAGACTTATTCAAAAGGGCGTTGCATCCTCTGGCTGTGGCCATTGGTGGGCGGTGTTGCTGGCATGTTGCAAGGGTTAACCACCAGGAGGTGTGGTTTGACTCGTGGTACACAAGCCTCAGGCATAGGTTCAGAACTCTCCTTGGGCATGTGCATTCCTGATTCCAAGTGTTTTGGCTACCTTGCCTGGAATGCTGGTCGTCTTAACAGGGACATGGTGTTTTCGCCTATGCCAGCTGTGCCGGTTAAACTGGGTTTGGTTCATGATCGGTGAAACTGATTGTAAAAGTAAGGCAACTGTCAGTTAAGTGGAGAGTTGCTGTAATAAGGTTCTTGTAATGTTTATGATATTTAATCATATGTCATTGTTTCATATATACGTAATTTACGTTATTTTGTGTCAAGAAGCTGAAATGCGGAATTGTCTGCACTTTTGACTTTAATTATCCATAGCTGAGTTTTAATAAAAGTATCTGTTCACACAATGTGGTTGTATATGTATTATTTGAGAGGGTTTGTAGGGAAGGGCATCAAAATAGTCGGTGCCTCAGTCGTGATCAAACACTGTTTTCAATTCAACAGCAACTTAACCCACAGTAGGTTAACAAATGCAAGAAGGCTATATAGTGAAAGCAAGAAATTAGACACAATATTTGAAAAGCTATCTGTATCTAAAAAAACAATCATGTAGGTGGACAAAATAGAATGATTCATGCAGGCATCTCACTGGAAACCAGAAAGTAATTACAAAGTATACAGTTCACTGGCTATTAGTTGAATACAGAAAGTCATCCAAGAAGGTTCCAAGAAATGCACCATTTCAAAGCAATCACCAATTGCAAGTAAAAAAATTGTTCAAATTTAGTTTGCAGCCATTTAGTTGCGATTGTTGTGTGGTTATAAGAAAATAAATTACAAAAAAATAAGCCTATGGACAATGTTTCACACCGGAAGAAACTCTACATCTGCATCTGTGTATGTGACAGACAAAGACTTAAATAACTAAAGATAACTTGGTTTTATTCCTGGAATATAAACATTTTGTTTCTTGTATATTTCCAGGTTAAATCACATTCTTCTTTTCTAGTAGATCAACAACATGTCAAAATTATTATATCTGATAGGCTTATACAATGGTAGATCATATACATGTGTCACATATTGAATGAGATGTACGTGGTGAGGCTAACTCTACCCTTTTGAGACTAAAGAGGAAATTTGACAATATTTTTTTCTACCTAAAATGTGAGCCACAAACAACCCCTCAAGTCCTCCAATGACTTGCTCTCTGCCAAAGCAAAAGCTCACTTCTCCATTCTAATACTATCGGATCTCTCTGCTGCTTTTGATACCTTCTTCTTGACTCATTTGCTTCTACAGGCATTCAAAACACAGCTGTCTCCTTGATCTCCTCATATCTGTCTAACCATTCCTTCTGTGTCAGCTTGTCTGGCAAGACATCATCACCCCTTCCACTTTCGCTTGGCATCCCCCAAGGTTCAGTCCTTGGCCCTCTGCTGTTCTTTCTTTATACTTTATCTCTTGGCAAACTAATCAACTCATTTGGCCTCCAGTGTCGTCTATATACAGATGATACCCAATGATACAGATGATCTCTCTCCATCTCTCATGTCTCGTATTACCAATTGCTTGTCTGCTATTTCTTCATGGATGTCACAACGCTACCTGAAACTTAATCTTTCTAAAATTGAACTCATTATCTTCCCTCCTTCCATCTCAACTACACTACCTGAATTATTTATCAACACTAACAACATGACTATCTCTTATACCAACCAGGCCCGATGCCTTGAGGTCATCCTTGACTCTGACCTCTCCTTCATCCCTCACATTCACTCCCTCGAGAGATCCTGCTGCTTGCACCTAAAAAACATCTCTCACATCTGCCCATTCCTCACCGAAGAATCCACAAAAACTCTGGTTCATTCACTTATCATTTCTTGACTCTCTCCTCTGCAGTCTGTCCTAAATGCTGCTGCTAGGCTTATCTTCCTAGCACGCCGCTACTCTTCTGCTTCCCCACTCTTTAAAACCCTCCACTGGCTTCCTTTTACCTTTAAAATGTAATTTAAAATCCTGGTACTAACATATAAGGCCCTCCATAACACTGCTCCTGCATACATTTCTGCCCTGATAAGCAAATACTCGATCCCTATGTTCTTCTCACGGGCTAAGGCTCTCCTCCTCACTTATCACCTGTTCCCTTCTACAAGATTTCACTCGGGCTGCACCATATCTCTGGAATCTACTTCCACCGAACCTTCAGCATTTACCCTCCCTCCCAACATCTCAAAACTCACTTCTTCAGAGAAACATACCATCTTAGCTGCTAGAACTTCCTTCTCATTGATACAACCACCACACTACCTCTCACCCTTTCTCTGTGCCTTATGTTTGTCACCCCATTCCCTCAAAATTGTAAGCTTGCGAGCAGGGCTCTCTCCACCTAATGTATCGGTTTGTCTTAGTCTGTCAATTCTCGCCTTGTCATACCCCTTGAATATATGTATTGTATTAAGCGCTGCGTAAATTGTTGGCGCTATATAAATAAAAGATAATAATAATAATAACAATAATACATTATATAATGTCAGCTTCCAGATGGCTTCCTTTGTAGTGAAGATAATTCTGCAGATCATTGATAGACCAATTAACAGATTTGCAACCAACAAAAAAAGTACAATCTGATTCCTCCCTTTAGGTTGGTATACTTGTGTAAATATGTTTTTTCTAGCATAAGTATGGGATTTAACATCTACACCTACAGTGCATGGGTTTTATGTAAAATGCATATATATATATATATATATATGTACATCCACAGATATATTAAGGAACAATTTCTGGAATGGGTTTGGTAGTGCGACATTACTAGAAATAGGTTTTTAAAGCTACATTTAGTTACAAATGTAAGCAGAGTAGGTGGAACAGCACCTTTAATTTTAATTTATTGGTGGCAACTAGACATAGTAACCATGTAGATGCATGGAAGCGGGTCTCTTGTGTTTATTGCCTCTTTTATTTAGGTTGTGGCTAGACAAAGATGCTTAATGTTAGGCCAGTGGTGAAACCCATTATAATACACTTTGGATTTCATAGTGGTATAGTTTAGGTTTTCAGGTGTGTGCATGTATTTAATAAGAGGAATACACCACTATTATACAATATTCCCATTGTATTTAATTGTTACTAGCCCCTTTCACATTTTATGCTTATTTAAGTAGTTGCATATACATAAACCTCAATAGCTGTCTTTTAACATTGTTTTGTGTTTTTTAACTGGGTTTCAGGAATTGTAGTGTGAAATAAATACAAATTTTAAATCTTAGTTTATTTTGTATGTGAAAAAATGTTGGCACTTTGACATACACACTCTCCATTATTATTTAAAAACAATAGTGTCATAATTGATTGGATATGACAATCTATTTTTTTTATTTGACATTATACTATATTCCATTTATTAAATCCCCATAAGTACTGGTATTTTAATAAGTTTAATTTATTTATTAATTTATAGCCCTTTTTTCCAACTAGAAGTATCCTAATTTGCTTAATTAGAGAGATAATCAGTTATTTTTTTACAATTTAGAATGTTGAAATCACATCAATTATAAATGTAGGCAAAGTGTATTACCAGATTGCATAAACTCCCACATGTACTGCAAATAAAAAGTGAACCCTACCAATTCATTGGACGAAAATATACACCAGGTGCTGTGATCATTTTTATAGGATAACAGATGTGATGCCATGTTTTTCTTATACTTTGGCATCATCTGTTTTTCAAAGATTTATACATGTAAAATCATAGAAAGTAATTATATAAATTACAAAAATCTAATTTTTTCCCAAATGAAGACACTGTTTATTTCCATTTAAATATATTCAGTGCAAAAGATGTAATCTGTGGGTCCACACCACAAGTGTTGTAATATACTAACTGTAAAATGCAAATATTTAAAATATACGTGCCCTGTATATTTCTCATATACTGATTAAAATTATTTGAGAGTTTTAATAAACATTTAATAACACAGAGGAGGTTTAATTATTAAATTATAAAAAAAAATTGCAGTATGGCCTGGGATATTTATTTTGGGTCTAATTCTAAATCCTCCTGGTCCCTATTTAAACAACAGCTTATATAGTACTTCTACATAAACGTTTGGTTAAAAAAAAAAACTACCTTACTAAATAACTCTATATACACAGAGCTGTTTACTGGGCCTCTGGGTAAGGCTGTAAGGTGTTTCCTCCCTGCCTTACCCAGAAGCTCCAGAAATCAGAGCTGTTTACTGGGCCTCTGGGTAAGGCTGTAAGGTGTTTCCACCCAGCCCTGCTCCCTCCAAGCCCCCTTAAGTTCTTCTAGGGGCCCTACACATGCCTAGCACTGGTTAACTTAGGCACACCCGCTTCCTACTTCTTATAGGGAGAAGGGGGCTCTGGTTTTTAAGTTTTTAGGTATGTCTATGAGGATTGTGTAGCTTGCGTCCACCACATCCTATGAGGAGGAACATTAGACCAATGATGGACTCTAAGCAGCTGTTTATATGGTAGTTCTTGTCACTAACCAATACGGCTCTATTGCTATGCTTCAAAAAACACATTTGGTACAAACAGACACCTATATAGGGAGTACAACTGACAATAATTGAGGATAGAAGCATGTAAAATGACCATAACATGTTAGAGTAGTTACACTCATGGACAAAATGGTGGCCACAATTCTTTATGTCATAACAACCCAGATAACAACTATCCATCGTGGATTGACATTCTTCGATTCCACAGTACAATGGACATGTGTGTAGACAAAGCATATGAAGGACTGGGAAAATATATAATGAAAGCCACCCCTTTTATTTATCCAGATGCCTTACAACTGTTTTTTTATAGAGTAACTAGTCCAGGCAATTACCTTCTTTTACACAGTGGCTTGGGCAGCAAAACCTCTGCTACATTACTGGGGGAGATCGGTCCCATATGCGCCAATGGAGAGATCCGAGCTGACGTTGCCAATCCTAGTCCCCATAACCCAGTGACTGTTGCTTTTATTACTTGCACAATTAATAGTCTACTGCAAGATGTCTTATTTTCTGAGCTACTTGGGAAGCCATGTTGTGTAATGTTATACATCATTTATTGACGCTTTAAAGCATATGGCATCTGCCTTGTCATGATTTTCAAAGATGTTAAATCAAGAATTTTTGAGTGGCAAAAACCTTGAGTAGTGGTTCAAAAACAGCTATTGTATAATATGTCATTAAACTTGCTTTCTATTAATAAACAAACAAACACAGATGTACGAGCATTACTGCAAACTGTCAATTCATTATTTAGCCATAACAAATTGTTCAAAGTTTATGTAAATAGTAACACAAAAAGATGCTACAAGCTTTCATCAAGAGTAAATACAAGCATGTGCTCCAGAATTATTGAAAGAGCGTCTGTTTCCTCCAGAATGTCTTCCTCGATCTTCCAATATTTCTCTTAGCTGTTTTGATGTCTGATGGTAGACTTTTTTATCAATGCATTCCATGAACCAGCTGTCCAAAATATTGTTACCAATACATTCAAACATTCCATTAAGGAATAATTCCATTTTGGCTTGTAGTACAATGATAATGAAACTGAAGGTAAAAAATACTAAGAAAATAGACTAAAAATTAGAATTATTTTCATTGGAATTTTCCAACCTTTAAATAAATGCCAGTATGATATGTAACTGGGTAACCTGGAGTTATTTATTATTATTTATTGTTTTATATAATGCCATCATATTCCGAAGGGCTGTACAATGGGTAAACAGGACATGTCAAGTAATATTTAACATACCAATTTGACCTACAGAAACATCAGGTGAAGAGGGACCTGGTCAAACAAGCTTACAATCTAGGGTTGGCTTGTATTTAATTTTTCAAATTTTTTTGCATGTTAACTGCATGTTTGGTTGTATCTGTTTTAGTTGGTCTATAGAACTGTTTGCTAGTTAATGTCCTAAACTAATGTGTAATGGTTTATAATAATAATTCTTATATGTAGATCTTCCATATAAATTTGTTCATTCTTTTGTCTGTTTTGGCTGACTTACTCCTTGCTATCCATATTCATATAAACCGTGCCCAGATGTGTTAGGAACTTCTCCAACAGTTAATAACAACTTACATTTATATTGTGGTCATAAATCTAACAAGCCATAACTTTTTGGATGAGTACCCAAAAAATCTGGGCAAGATTCTAACTGTTTATGATAAGGTGAGCAAATAACTAATAGAATGTGGGTAAAGTAAATTGTGTAATATTTATATAGGATAGTGCAGCTGCATACAGGATAGTATGAATGTGCTTAAGGTAAAGTCACTGTGTATTGGTTTGTATGTGACTGCATTGTGTAGTTTGTATGTGTATCCAGTAGTGTGACTGTGTAAAGGGTAGTTTGCATGTGTATATGGTAGGGTCCCTGTGCATTGTATAGTTTGCACCTATGGTATAGGGTGACCGCATGTCCCGGATTGCCTGGGACGGTCCTGCAATTGGACTTTAAGTCCTGGGTCAATGCAATGTCCCGGAATTGAAACGCCGTCTTTTTTTTTGACGTGGAGGAGAGATAGGGGCACCAAGCGGTCACTCATGAAGTTTTCAGCAACCGCTTGGCGCCCCTCAGTCTTCCCAGCGAGGCCTCTAGTTCGGCCGCGGTGCCAGCATGTCATGCTCAGTGACGGAGTATGACATCTTATACCGGCGCTCAGCAGTGAAGCAGCGCACATCGCGGCAGAGCAGCGAGACAGAGGCCTCCCGCTCCCACCGCAGGATTTCTGGGAGGTAAGTGGACTACAAAGGGGGGAGAGGGTAGATAATGAGAAGGGAAGGAGAAGGGGTAGATAGTAAGAAGGGAGGGAGAGGAGGTAGATAGTGAGAAGGGAGGGAGAGGGGTAGATAGTGAGAAAGAGGAGAGAGGGGGCAGATAGTGAGAAAAGGGTGGAGAGGAGGTAGATAGTGAGAAAGGAGGGAGAGGGGGTAGATAATGAGAAAAGGGGGAGAGGGGGTAGATGGTAAGAACATTTAAATAAATAGAGTGAGAATGAGTGAGAGAAAATGAATTAGTGTGTGGATGAATTGTATGAATGAGTGAGAGAATAAAATAATTAATTAATGTGTGAATTAATTGTGTGAATGAGTGAGAGAATGAATTAATGTACAGATTAATTGTCTGAATGAGTGAGAGTATGAATTAATGTGTGGATGAATTGTCTGAATGAGTGAGAGTATGAATTAATGTGTGGATGAATTGTCGGAATGAGGGAGAGAATTAATGAATTTGTGAGAATGCATTAATGCATATGTGTAAATGATTTGTGTGAATGAGTGAGAGAATAATGATTGTGAATTAATTATGTGAATGAAAGTGTGAATTAGTGAGTGACTGTAAAAGTGTTTGTGTGTATCATAGATGTATAATTGATTTGTGGAAGGGCGAAGATTTAAGTTTAAGCCTTGGGGACCAAGTTGCACAGACAGGGTGTTTATGGGACAAAGATGGCATAAGACAGGCTGCTTGGGGACAAAGTTGACTCATGCTGGGGTGTTTTGGGACAAAGATGGCATGTCCTATGTGTGTTATCTGGGTGCTGGTCAGGTTCTATGTGGGCAGTGTGGACGCCAGGGCTGGCTTTGGGGTGTGCAACCTGTGATCAATGCCTGTAATTTTTATCTATACCTTAAATGCCGTTTTTATGTGAATTCCAATTGATCTATGCCTGCAAAGCTGGGTTTGTGTGTTATTCTGTTGATCCATATCTGCTATGCTATGTTTCCTACATTATTTATGTATATCTGCAAATGCATGGTTTGTATGTCTTGTTCAGTTGATCAATATCTGCAATGCTGTTTCCATGTATTTTTTTGATCTATACCCTCAGTGCTGAGTTTACACATGATTTCCAGTTGATCTATACCTGCAATGCTGGGCGTGTGTGTGTTCTGTTGATCTGTACCTGCAATACTATGTTTTTTCATACATTATTATTGTTGATACAGGATTTATATGTCTGATTCTAAGCTGAGTTCACATGTGAAGTTCAGTTGATCTATACACGCAAAACTATGCTATTTTTCCATACATTATTTATGTATACCTGCAAATATAAGGTTTAAATGTCTTATTCAGTTGATCTACACATGCAATTGCTGTTTTATGTGTCACCTGGCTGTGAAAGAGTTAAAGAAAAAACGAATCCTGAGCCCTGGTGCAAGACAGACATTCTAGTGCCTAGATTGGGACTGTTTCAGGGTCACTCTGAGTGTCTGCAGCTGCTTGTGTCACTGGGTGCAGTACAGAGGTGTGGTGTCGCATTGTGTTATGCAGTGAATGGGTTAATGTTTGTTGCAGGTTTTGAAGAGAAAGAGACTATAATGTAAACATTTAACTTGGTTCTAAATGAAAATGTATTTGTTGCCTACTATATATCATTATATTTGCATTAAACAAGCCCATTATATTTTAAATAGGATATTTTTGCTCATATAAACTAACTAGTGAAAGAGAAGGAATGCATACAATGGGAATTTGCAACATTTTTGACCTCAGGGCAGTGCACTGCTTTGCTTTTTTTGTTTTGTACTGCACTGCCCAAAAATATTCCTAAAATCTTTACCTAAAGTATAAATTTGAAACACAGCCACTTTAGTGAGCATGACCAGGGGAATCTAAGAATTAAAATACAAAGATATCTGGGTATTAAAAAAAACTGTGTTTAACAGGTCAATGGGCCTGTATTTTACTTTAAATACATTAAACAGCACTTAGTGCTACATAGTAAAACGGAGAAAAGGCATAGGCCACCCAACAGTGCCAAGTTCGGTCTAAATGCAATGATCCAAAAGCAAACAGCCTTCATGGCTCCAAAGACAGAACAAATCAAGTGCTTTTTAAATTAAAACAGGTACAGCTACATGTATGTTCATGCCTAAATGAACTCAACCCAATTCTGAAAGAACCCAGAATACTTGCAACCAAGCCATTGCATTGCACATTTTTACTGTCTTTACTATAAAGAATGTTCTATGGGACAGTACCTGAATCTTACACCAGCTACTGGTATAGATGCACTGGGAGCATGTATACACAAAATGCTAAAAACCTTCCACACATATCTACATGAACCCAGTCTTGACTGACAAGGTTCATTCACTGAACCCATGATATCAAGAGGTGCCTAAGAGACAAGCAACAGTTCTCATTAAAGCACAGCTGAGCTGGTGGGAGGGTGACGTGGATCAGTAAACCAAAATAAGCCAGCTTTACTGACAACTAGACTTGTCATGAGGTCCGAAATAATTTTTCTTTTAGTGTTTGGCTCATTAGTTTTCTGAGAATGAATTCTGTTTCCTGCTCTTTTGGTTCAGACAAAATTTTGGGGCTTTTGTAGTATAGTATAGTATGGTAGGTTGAAAAAAAGACTTCAGTCCATCAAGTTCAACCTTTCACACATACCCACTTCTAAAGTTCTAAAGTTGATCCAAAAAAGGCAAAATCAACCCTAGGGAAAAAAAATCCTTACCTAATTTTGTGTCATCAGCAAACAGAGACAAGTGACTGAATATTTATTACAAGATCATTAATAAATAAGTTGTATCTGGGAAAGAGAATTAATTGTAAAAACTCTCTCTTTCGTCTGTGCCGCATGCACCCTCCCCTGCCTTGTATCTGTCCCCGCCACCTGGCAAGAGCAGAGACCAAAGGTGAAAGATAAACACCAGTACGTGTGTTGTAGTAACTGAAAGTATATATAAAAGTATATATAAATAAATTAAATACTTCCCACAATACTGCAGCAGCCCAATATACACTCCTCTCAGTGTTCAGCAATAGATACAACAGATATAGGGGTGCATGTACATGTGGGATGAAAAAAATATAATAGTGTAATAACGTAAGAAAAAAGTGATAAAATATGTGATATGGATACACTCACAAACACAGATGGTATCAGAGGCTCTTGAGAATATTTTTTTTTCTTAATTTCTTCCATTAATCTAAAATAAATAAAATAGGAAAGAACAATGGTGCAAAATTTTCCTCCCCAGTTTATTTCTTGTTTCCACACAGGGGCGTACCTAGAGTATTTGGCACCTGGGGCGGATCCTGTATGTGGCACCCCCCCCCACAAACACTTTAAAACTACATAACTTCTATCGTTATATGCTGGCGCAGACATTGACGGGGGTACAGCATAACACCTATCCACATATCCACGGCCCACATAGAACCTGACGTGCACCCAGATTACACACATAGGATTTACCATCTTTGTCCCCAAACAGCCCAGCATGAGTCAATTTTGTCCCCAAACAGCCCGGCCTGTGACATCTTTGTCCCAGAAACACCCTGCCTGTGTCATCTTGGTCCCCAAGGCTCAAACATCCTGCTTGTGCCATCTTTGCCTTTCCACAAATCAATTATACATCTATCATACACACAAACACTTGAACAGTCACTCACTAATTCACACTTTCATTCACATAATTAATTCACACAATCATTTAATCTCTCACTCATTCACACAAATTTACACATTCATTAATGCATTCTCACAAACTCATTATCTCCCTCATTCAGACAATTCATCCACACATTCATTCATTATCTCACTCATTCTCACTACCTTTCCCCCTTTTCTACCCCTTCTCACTATCTACCCCCCTCTCCCTCCCTTCTCACTATCTATCCTCTCTCCCTTCTTACTATCTACCCCCTCCCTTCTCACTATCTACCCCCTTCCCCTTCCTTCTCACTATCTACCCCTTCCCTTCTCACTATCTACCCCCTCCCTTCTGACTATCTATCCCCTCCCTTCTCACTATCTATCCCCTCCCTTCTCACTATCTATCCCCCTCCCTTCTCACTATCTACCCCTCCCTTCTCACTATCTACCCCCTCCCCCTCCCTTCTCACTATCTACCCCCTCCCTTCTTACTATCTACCCCCTCTCCCTCTCCTCTATCTACTCTATCCCTCCCTTCACACTATCTACCCACCTCTATCAACCCCCCTCTCCCTCCCTTCTGACAATCTACCCACCTCTAACTATCTACCCCCTCTCCCTCCCTTCTCACTATCTACCCCCCTCCCTTCTCACTATCTACCCCCCTCTCTTCTCACCATCTATCCCCTCCACCTCCCTTATCACTATCTACCCCCCTCTCCTCTATCTACCCCCTCCCTCAGTTCACACTATCTATCCACCTCTATCTACCTCCATCCCTTCTCACTATCTTCCCTCGCCCCCTTTCTAGTTAAAGGTTTTGGACTTACCATCCAGAAGTCCTGCGGTGGGAGCACGATGCCTCCGTCTTCCTGCTCTGCCGCTGCTTCCTGCTCTGGGGCTGCGCTGCTTCACTACTGAGCGCTGAAATATGACGTCATATTCCGGCGCTCAGCATGACATGCCGGCACCGTGACGGAGTTAGAGGCCTCGCAAAGGAGACTGGGGAGCGCCGAGCGGTTGCTAGACGCCCCTCTCTCTCCTCCATGTAAAAAAAAAAAACGACTAGGCTGCCGAGGATCCGGGCGATCTGGGACATGTGGTCACCCTAGCCCGTGGCACCCCCCTGACGAGCGGCACCCGAGGCGGACCGCCCCCGCCCCTCCCGCTAGGTAAGCTACTGTTTCCACAGCAACCTGGATGGATGAATGAGATGTCCAAAAACGAACCCTTTAGCTTTGTAATTTTATTTAATATAATAAAGTCTTAATAAATGTAAGCAAGATTTACTTTACTGGGAGGATGGTGGGTACGTGAAACAGCCTCATAGCAGAAATAACTTGAGGTCCACATTTCCTCATCTTTGCACCTCTCTATTATAAGTTGGTGTTTTGAAACTTTTCTGGGTTTTGACATTAGTTTTCTTTGTTTCGGTGGGTCCCTCCTCATTATCAGAGATTTATGCAAATGCACAAAATAGGGAATTTTTCATCAAAAAAACAAGTTTGTTTAAATCTGAATGCATTTTAGATTTAAAATGTAAGTTTTTATAATTTCTTCATATATATATATATATATATATATATATATATACACACACCAAAAACAGCTGCGCTATGGCACTTATTTAAACAATAGAAACTGTACAAATAGTTGAACAGAAGACAATCTGCTTGCAAACCAATGCTGGGCTTGACAGTGTGGGTTCAGGCACACTGTTTTAAGCCAGTTTGTTAGGGGGGTCAGGCAGTGCTGATCTAATAATGCCTCTGCACCTTCTGTTGGAGTTCAAGTCCAGGGATCTGGCTCAGCTCAGGCCCCCTTGGTTGGTTCAATGGTGTCTCAGGTACACACGTTTTGCCAGGTAAGAAGCAGCTGATAAATAAAATGTTAAAGTTACAAAAATAAAAGTGATGAAAAAGATTCCCATAGAAGGTTTTAACCTTGCTTTCACACAGAACACTATCCAAAATCAGCCCAAGGACAGATTCTTGCCACCTACATGCAATATGATTCTCAGTATTTATAAGGTATTTACATGCTGTTGCAAGATACCCACACATAAACAGAAAGCCAAATCATATGGGAATCGGCTGAAAACAAAATGTCTGGCTTTGTACCATGCACACAATGAAGACTATTTGTGTATTCTTGTAAATTGCCATTAAGATACATTTTTGGTGTCTCCCGATTTTAAATGTTCTTTTTAATATATTTATCAATTTTATGTGGAAACTATTTTTCTAATTTTCTTTTTGACAGGGTAAAACATTTTTGTTATCATCTATTTTCATTGTAATTTTGTACCATATTGTTTAATGTTTTACCATACAAATTTGCTGACTTTGTACTATTATCTCTGAATACAATATAAATTATTATGTTTAGGTCCCTGATGTGGCTGAAGCAGGGAAGCGCGACGACAATGTCAAGGAAATAATGTGTGAAATAGGTGCTCTGCGCACAGCCTTTAATCTATTAACACTCTGCTGCCACATACCTCCTTTCCAGGGGTGGACTGACCAAAAGGCAGACCCTGCATTGCTTGGAAGACAGATACCCCCCCCCCTTTTTTTTTTTTACTTTCTTTATTACACGGAGAAGACAAGGCATACAAGAAAATAGCAAGGTAACATATCGACATACAAACAAGGTGAGCACAGTCACCAAGAGATAAGTCACAAATCCTGTATTGCACAAATGAGGCCAATAACAATAGTCAGGAAGTAAGTAAAAATTATCTATGGGTTTGGAAAGAACAATATTATATACATATCAGCAACAGTGGGACCGAGATGACCATAGATACATTAAAGTCCCGATACGGGGTGATTGCCCCTTAGAACCTGAAGACAATACCACGCTGTGGTATGAAACGCTTGAAATATCAGCAACCTGGTGTCTCTAATTAAAGTTGAAAAAATATTTAGCTTTGCTCTCCTTGTGTAGAACAGAGTCAATTCAATCCATTTGGAATAGAAAATATAAACGGGATATGACCATAGGTAGTACCGGCTGCTGAGGAGATATCCATTGCGACAGTATCGCCCGCTTCGCTACCGCCGAGAGAGTGAGCAGGAGAGAGCGCACTCCCGCAGGCGAGAGTGGATATTGGTCAGAAAACACACCAAAAATTGCCACTTCCACAGAAATTGGAAACCGAATCCCCAGAGTGTTAGTGATATAGATTTGTAGTGCATTCCAGAATGGAGCAATAGTGCTTTAGGACCATAAACAATGAAGCAGATCAGCATTAGGTGAGTTACATTTCCAACACCTGGAATGATCTGCCAACCCTATTTGAAACCACAACTTGGGGGTAACATAGGCCCTATGTAAAATTTGAGGAATATTTCACTATAATCCCTGGAAATTAAAATCTTGGAATTGCGAGTAAAAACCCAAATTAACAAGTTCGAATTTAGGTGTGGGAAGTCAGTTTTCCAGGAGCCTGCCTCTTGGGTATCCCAATCAATAGTAGGCCTGAGAAGATTATATATCGTGGCCATCCTAAGTACTGTGGTAGGGGACAGTATTGTCATCTGATCCAAAGGGTTGTCAAAGTTACTCCCATAGAGGTAAGGAAGGATGGTATTAACATAATTGTGGAGTTGAAAATAATGGAGAGGGTGAGCATTAATATGCGGAAATTTAGCCCGGAACTGCAAAAAAACCCAACACCTTGCTCCCCTTTGGGTCCAGGAAACCCCCGGTCATGCACCCCCCCCGAGCCAAACGTCAAAAGACAACATCCTCCCTGCCATGCTGGAACTGCAGGTTACTAACCAACGGGATGAATCAAAAATAATGGACTTCCAGTCCCAGACGGTGCCTAACACATTCCCAGGCCCGTAAAGTATGATACAGCAGCAGGTTAGAAACAACATTTGGGGGCCAGTTGACAGTTGAAGATGCAGGAGAGAGGCCAAAGAGATTTGTGGAGACATTTGTTGCTCCATGGTTACATTAGTGAATCGGGAGCTGCGTCGAACCCAATCCACCGCAAAACGATAATTGGACACTAAATTATAATCTAAAAAATTCGGGAGATTCACACCGTTATGAACCGGCTGCTGAAGTTTGACCATCGAAATTCTGGCCTTTTTGTTGCACCATAAAAATTTACGGAGTAATTTATTATGATATTGGATATCCACTTTTCTCAAGGCAATAGGCAACATTTGGATTGGATACAGGAGTTTAGGGAAGAAAACCATTTTATAGAGGTGATACCTACCCAAAAAGGAAAGGTTAAATTTGGTATTTCCCCCTTTTTAAAGTGGAGTCAGACGTAGTCACATGACCCTGCACAAACTAAGCTTCTATGGTTTATGGCAACTCCTACAGTGGGTCTCTGTTTTAGCTCTCTTGTGCCATTACAGAGGAAACATCTCCACCAACATATCTGTCTGATCCTGCTCCTAGGGCAGTCCAGAACTAAAATGTGAAGCAAACTTTCCCTGCACAAGGGAAAATAACAACCCCAGACATATTTTTCATGGTCCTCATCAGTGGGGTCCGGTTGCTATCCATATAGGTAAAAAAGAGCAAGGAAGTCCACGTCTGGCTTTTCATTTGAGGTGGGCACCAAGAGATTCCAGAAGGATGAAATACCATACAAAACAAACTGAGACCGAGAGTGACTAGTGAAGTTCTCTTCTATCACTGTTCCTGCTGTGAGCAAAAAGACTGTAACTTCTAAAGAACAAGCTGCCCTCTCAAAATGTTTGTGACATATAACAAAAATTGTTTAACAGTTTGTTTATAATTACATCAAAGGCTTGTATAAACCCCCACAAGACCAATGCTATTTTTCGGACCTGGACAAGTTTTGTGTTTTTTTTCTATGTCTTTCTTAAACATAATTTCTATTTTTTTTAAATATAATCTACAGAGTCCTTAATGACTCCACATCCCCTTATATTTCTACCCTCCTATCCAAATATACCCCAATGACCTACATCTCTCATTACCTGTTTCCACATTCAGGATTTCACCCATGCTGTATCCCTTTTCTAAAAATTCCCTTCCTCGTTCCGTCAGACTTTCTCCCTCATATGTGACTTTCAATAGCTCCCTGAAAACCCACCTAGAAGGGTACAACCTTTCTTTCTAGCACTCTCAGCCAACATCCTAATGAAGCCATCTGAACGGCCAACAATCTCTACGGATCATCCTGACTTGACCAACTCATCCCTGTCCAAGCAGTTCTCTCCTACTGTTTCATTTCCCCTCAACCTCTGTTATTGTTTGTGGTTTTTTTTTTGTTTGTTTTGTTTTTATCTGCCGGATGTTTAGCACTTGCAGCCGCGGCACTCAAGTAATAAAAAAATAAATATGCATATTAAAAAGACTCTGCATGTTTGAGATGGTGAAATGATAAAAAGTGCATCTGCAACCACTGTAACTATTTATAGATTCGATATGAGATAAATAAACATTTTTTCAAGGAAGTGAGTCATTTGGTGATGCACTGCAATTAGAAACAGCTGGCTTAGCTGAACATTATTGTTTTTCTTTGTTATTTTTTCTAGCAAATATCTCATTTTGTTGTAAGCAGGATTTTAACAACAAAACCAAATAGGCAGAATTGCTAAGCAAAAAAAATTGTTCAGGAATAAGTATTGACTTTTACTATCATCCAGTGGGTAGGTTCACAAAGCAGTGTCTTGCTCAGCGTTCAAATGCATTAATTAGTTATTTTATTCTGGTAGAAACCAACAGTATTCATTTTTTTTTTGTAAAGTGAAGTTTATTAAATGTTTTCCCAATGGAAGAAATACAAGGTGTAGGTAATTGTAAGGAGAAAAATAATAATTACTTTTTCAATAATATAGTAATCACAGATACATTTAGCCACACCTAAAATAAATGAATTGTGAACCTTGTGATAAAAGGACTCAAATCCCCAAATTAATCCAAACCAGGACATGTAATGTGAAGCGCTTACCATTTGGGAAGAGCTGGGAAACCCACACATAAGGGTAACTACAGAAAATCCAGTTCATATCATCCATACCAGGATGAAAAATTACATTGCCCCCTGGTGGGACATTGAATTATGTTCCATGGATTTAGCATGCCATACGTCAGAGTAGTTCCAATAAATGGATAGGCAGAGGTCACTTTCCTAACAGCCTGAGGCTGTAGCCATAGGCAATTTTCTAGGGCACCTGCAATTGCTCAAGCCCATATTTTGGCCAAGTGGACCTTTCAAGTGTCCAAAGAAGGAGGGTAGCCTGTTAGTACTTCAGTATATCTGGTAGCACATTTCCAAACTCCCATCATGTAGAAACTTTAAAATGTGTCCTTCCAACATTCAAGCCATGTATGTCTGGCATCTACCTAATTGCCTTCGAGGACAGTTTCAGGAGGCGGATGAATAATAAGGAGTACAATGGACACCCTTGTTGTGCACCATTCTATAGCGTGTATACAAGGGCTGGACTGGCCATATGGCACACCGTGGGCCGCTGGCCATCAACACCCCATACTTACCTGATCTGCCACTCCATCAGGTGCTGGACTTAACTCCTTAAGGACCAGGCTGTTTTTACCTTTTGAACCCTTTGGGACCAAGGCTGTTTTAACACTTTTGCGGTGCTCGTGTTTAGATGTAATTTTCTCCTCACTCATTTAATGTACCCCCACACAAGTTGTTTTTTCAGGACAAGAAGGGCTTTTTTAAGATACAATTTTTTTATCATATTATCTAATTTCCTATAAAAAAAAAATATATATATGATGAAAAAAAGCTAAGAAAAAACCTGCTAAATAGATTCTACTATTTGTCCTGAGTTTAGAAATACCCAATGCTTTTTTGTTTTTTTCTGCAATTTATTGGGCAATAAGTACAAGTAACGTTTTTGTGCTTTACATAGTTCATAACATAGTAACATAGTTCATAAGGTTGAAAAAAGACCAAAGTCCATCAAGTTCAACCTATATACATATTGTGTCCCTACTGTGTTGATCCAGAGGAAGGCAAAAAAACCCTTATGCAGCAGATGCCAATTGCCCCATACCAGGGGGAAAATTCCTTCCCGACTCCAAATATGGCAATCAGAATAAATCCCTGGATCAACGTTCTGTCCCTATTAATCTAATATCCATAACTTGTAATATTATTGCTTTCAAGAAACACGTCCAGGCTCCTTTTGAACTCTTTTATTGAGTTTGCCATAACCACTTCCTCTGGCAGAGAGTTCCATAATCTCACCGCTCTTACTGTAAAGAACCCCCGTCTGTGCTGGTGTAGAAACCTTCTTTCCTCCAACCGTAGAGGATGTCCCCTTGTTATAGATACAGTCCTGGGTATAAATAGGTCCTGGGAGTGATCTCTGTACTGTCCCCTTATATATTTATACATAGTTATTAAATCCCCCCTAAGCCGTCTTTTTTCCAAACTAAATAACCCTAATTCTGATAATCTTTCTGGGTACTGTAGTCCTCCCATTCCCCTTATTACTCTGGTTGCCCGTCTTTGAACCCTCTCCAGCTCCACTATATCTTTCTTGTACACTGGTGCCCAGTACTGTACACAGTATTCCATGTGTGGTCTGACTAGTGACTTGTACAGTGGTAGAATTATTTCCTTGTCGTGGGCATCTATGCCCCTTTTGATGCACCCCATGATTTTATTTGCCTTAGCAGCAGCTGCCTGACACTGGTCGCTACAGGTAAGTTTACTGTTAACTAAAACTCCTAAGTCCTTTTCCATGTCAGTCGTCCCCAGTGTTTTCCCATTTAATACATATTCCCAGCCTGGATTTTTCTTCCCCATGTGCATAACCTTACATTTATCTGTGTTGAACCTCATCTGCCACATCCCAGCCCAAGCCTCCAACCTATGCAGATCCATTTGTAATCGTGCACTGTCCTCTATTGTGTTAACCACGTTACAGAGCTTAGTATCGTCTGCAAAGATTGATACTTTACTATACAATCCCTCTACAAGGTCATTAATAAATATATTAAAAAGAATAGGACCCAAAACTGACCCCTGTGGTACCCCACTAGCAACAGTAACCCACTCAGAGTATGTACCATTAATAACCACCCTCTGTTTCCTATCACTGAGCCAGTTACTTACCCACATACACACATTCTCCCCCAGCCCAAGCATTCTCATTTTATGTACCAGCCTTTTATGTGGCACCGTATCAAATGCTTTGGAAAAATCAAGATATACGACATCCAGCGATTCACCCCGATCCAGTCTTGAGCTCACCTCCTCATAAAAGCTGATCAGGTTAGTTTGACAGGACCGATCCCTTGTAAACCCATGCTGATATGGAGTCATACACTTATTTTCATTGAGATACTCCAAAATAGCATCTCTTAGGAAACCCTCAAACAGTTTACACACAACAGAAGTTAAACTAACAGGCCTATAATTCCCCGGGTCACTTTTTGTCCCCTTTTTGAATATTGGCACAACATTTGCTATGCGCCAGTCCTGGGGAACAGACCCTGTCACTATAGAGTCCTTGAATATTAGAAATAGGGGTCTGTCTATTACATTACTTAACTCCCTTAGAACGCGGGGGTGAATGCCATCTGGACCTGGTGATTTGTCTATTTTGATTTTTTTTAGGCGGCACTGCACTTCTTCCTGGGTTAGACAGGCGACATGTACTGGGGCAGTTATCTCATCCTGCTGTATATTACCTGGCATTTCATTTTCCTCTGTGAATACAGCAGAGAAGAATATATTTAATAGATTAGCTTTTTCCTGATCCCCGTCTATAACTTCTCCCTCATTACTTTTTAAGGGGCCAACGCTTTCATTTTTAACCTTTTTACTATTTATATAGTTAAAGAACATTTTGGGGTTTGTCTTACTCTCTTTGCCAATGAGTCTTTCTGTCTCCACTTTTGCTGCTTTTATCTGATTTTTACATATTTTATTTTTTTCCCGATAGCTTTTTAGTGCTTCCTCACTGCCTTCCTGTTTTAGTAGCTTAAATGCCTTTTTTTTGCCATTTATTACCCCTTTACATTTTTATTGATCCACATTGGTTTTCTCTTGTTCCTGACTCTTTTATTCCCATACGGTATGTACCTTTCACAGTGAGAATTTAAGATATCCTTAAAAATCTCCCATTGAGTGTCTGTACTCTTGTTTTTGAGGACATTTTCCCAATTTACAGTGTTAAGGGCTTCTCTTAGTTGATCAAACTTTGCCTTCCTAAAGTTCATGGTTCTTGTGGCTCCTCTAAGAGTTCCCTTATTGAAGGACAAGTTATAATGTATCATATTGTGATCACTATTTCCTAGATGCCCCCTGACCTGCACATTAGTTACTCTGTCAGGTCTGTTGGTTAATATTAAGTCCAGTAGGGCGCCCCCTCTGGTCGGGTCCTGTACCATTTGGGACAGATAATTATCCTTACTTATAGTCAGAAACCGGTTTCCTTTATGAGATTCACAGGTCTCTGTTTCCCAGTTTATGTCGGGATAGTTAAAGTCCCCCATAATAACCACCTCATTGTTATTTGCTGCCTTGTTTATTTGCTTTAATAATTGATCTTCTGCTGCTTCCATTATATTTGGTGGCTTATAGCAAACCCCGATCAGTATTTTATTATTTTTCTTTCCATATATTTCTACCCATAATGACTCCACATTATCATTTCCCTCACATATATTCTCCCGCAGTGTGGCCTTTAGGCTGGACTTTACATAAAGGCAAACTCCTCCCCCTTTTCGTTTTTTTCGATCCTTCCTGAATAGACTATAACCCTGTATGTTAACCGCCCAGTCATAGCTATCATCCAACCATGTCTCTGTTATACCCACTATGTCATAGTTTTCTTCAGACATTATTAACTCCAGTTCGTCAGTTTTATTGGTCAGACTTCTGGCATTAGTAAGCATACAATTTAGAGGTGTATGGTTTTTTTCCCTATGAAGCCTATCCCTATTGACTATTCTAACCCCTCCCTCCGCTCCACCCCCAGGTACATTTATAAGCCCCAGCTTTCTATCTACACTATCTTCCCCTTCTATATTGTAGTTTCCCTCCCCCCCTTTACCTAGTTTAAACACTCCTCCACCCTTCTGGCCATCTTCTCCCCGAGCACAGCTGCACCCTCCCCATTGAGGTGCAGCCCGTCCCTACCGTAGAGCCTGTATCCGACAGAGAAGTCGGCCCAGTTCTCCATGAACCCAAACCCCTCCTTCCTACACCAGCTTCTGAGCCACTTGTTTAGCTCCCTAATCTCCCGCTGCCTCTCTGGTGTGGCACGTGGTACAGGTAATATTTCAGAAAATACTACCTTGGAGGTCCTTGCCTTAAGCTTGCTACCTAAGTCCCTGAAATCATTTTTAAGGACACTCCGCCTACCTCTCACTTTGTCATTGGTGCCAATGTGCACCATGACTGCTGGGTCTTCTCCAGCCCCCCCCCAGTAATCTGTCAACCTGATCCGCGATCGGGTTGTTCGGCGATCCCGGTCTTTGTGACAGATCGCCCTGTCTGTCCCCCTAATAATTGAGTCCCCCACTACCAGCACCTGTCTGGCCTGCCCTGCGCTCCTCCTTCCCTCCTTACTGGAGCAGACACCCCTCTGGTGGTCAGAGGCAGTGACTTGCTGCAGTACTGCTAACTCTGAACTAACATCCCCCTCATCTGCCAACCGGGCAAACTTGTTGGGGTGTACTAGATCAGGACTAGCTTCCCTGGCGCTTTTCCCCCTACCCCGCCTTCTAACTGTAACCCAGCTAGCTGCCTGACTGTCCTGTACCTCCATCCCGCTATCCTCCCCCACCTCTACCCCCGAGAGAGCTTGCTCAGTGAGCAGCAGACTCCTCTCCAAGTTGTCAATAGATCTCAGTGTTGCCAGTTGCTCCTCTAGACTCAGGATTTGTGCTTCCAAATGAGCAACCCGCACACATCTCGCACAGCAATATGCACCCTCGAAGCGCTGATCAAGGATTGCATACATTGAGCAAGATGTACACCTGACCGCATTGTCAAACATGGAGGACATCTTGGCAATGGGGATAGCTCAAATAACTGGCAAAAACAGACAGTAAGGTGCAATATATATATATATATATAAATATATGGAATCACAAGGATTTATACTTTACCCTCCTTTTTGCTTTTTAACTCCTTCTTTGCTTGTAACTCCTCACTTAGAGATGTCACTTAGGAGCTTTGAAGCTGGCCAATGCAATTTACCCCATCAAACCATATATTTTTGAAAACTAGACACATCAAGGTATTTAAAATGCTGGTATTTTAATGCTGTCCATGCATGAGATTCTACCACCAGCCTTTGCCAAAGTTTGTGTTAGTAATCTTTTTAGAATTTTTTTCACACAAATTGTACTTCGGGTATAAATTTATAGCTCCAGGTATACATCACTATCAAACAACACCCCAATGTGTGTTCAGCAACATCTCCCGAGTACAGTGATACCACCCATGCATGTCTGGTGTTTGTGGTTAAAAGGCCACGTTTTTGGAAGTGTGCTTTTCCCCCCCCATTTTGGTCAGTCTGTGCCTATTCCCTATCTTTGAGCCCGGCCACTCCAATTTACCACATTAAACCATTTTTTTTTTTTACATTTGACACCCCTTCGGTATTTGAAATGCTTTTAACTCTTTCCATGTCAAGATTTTTGGGAAGATACAGCGCTACTTTTAGCACTTGCTCATAATAATAAAGTTTATTTATTTTATTAATTTTGGAATTTTTTTAACGTTTTGCTGGAACTGGATGGTTCCTCTGATGCATAATTTTTTAAATATTTTACTAATCACATTGTGATTAGAAAGCTGGGCTCCAATGACTTGCATGGTTGTATGCAGTACCTGTATTCAACCTGCAAGTGGAGCCAGAGTTCTCTAGAGGGTCTGGAGACCTTCTGTCGAACTTTTCCGCCGCCATCTTGCAGTGGAGGTTGTGACTGCTCTCTGGAGCGGTCACAGCGTGTCCTGAGGTGAGTGTTTGGTGTCGCTGAAGGCCTTGTGATCAAGGACGGGCACCCCGGGGAGGGGCCAGACATGACCCCTGATGCTTATCTCGGTGTTGCCGAATGCCTTGACATCGAGGCATTACAGCAACACTGTTTAAGCGTAGAAAGTGACCGTAGATCACTTTCTAAGCTTGTTTAATGAAATGACATGCTAGGCACATCATTTGTCGTTAAGTAACCATTTTTGCGTGATGTGCCTGACCCGTCAATGGACTTTAAGGGGTTAAAGTGCCAAGACCACCTCATGATCCGGTCCTGGTGTAAACTGTGGCAACAGAGCCCCATTAACAAAGAACGCTGAATGTGGGGTATGAATAAATAAAATCAACCAAATTTTATCCTATATAAAACCTTCTTTGCGTCTGTAGATTATAACAGCAATTTCTGACCCGTGATCTCCTTCTCAGGGACCAGTACCTCTAAATGGAAAGCATATCTTAATGTCTGTGCGATGTCCCCCCAGCATGCACATTGTATAAGGAATCATAATAAATGTGTGATGGATTCATTATCTCTTCCAGCCTGCGAGTAATTGCACCCACCAGGGATCTAATGTTGGATATATAGTTGTTGCTGGAAGCTGCAAATGGCCCCAGCCAGAAACCTTTCACATTTGGTGTGATACAGATGGAATATTATTTTCAAAACCTGAAATGATTGTTGTATGTTTTCATTAATCAAGTGTGAGTTGTTGGAAATAGAAAACATGGTATTTCATCTGTTTATGGGAACTCTAATGTGGAGATCAGCTGTAACAGGAGGCCATTTCCTGTGCATGGCCTTGGATAGCACAAATTTGAGCTTCCAGAACCTTTGCTGGGCCAGCTCCAGGGGTCAAGTCCTTATATGATGTTTTTAAAGAAATAATAGATTTATTCTAAAGCCTAAATTTTAAATTTCAAACCTTCAAATTGTATAACTGTAGCAACCACTGGAATATTTGTGCCGAGTGGACCCTTCCATTGGTTGCTATAGTGGTAAGACTACTTTTAAAATGTCTTAAAACAGAATTTCTCAATTTAAGTAAATTCAAGCAGTGGCATTTCAAAGACCCATTTTGGAAACTTCCAGGTGTGGAATGGATAAATCCTTATCTTCTTTGTAGTTGTTATGTGAAGTCCATATGCATCATCAAGCTTGAGCAAAGCTATTCTATACACCTTGCTTAAATATTACCATCGACTTCTTGCCCAAAAAAAAAATTTCTGGTTAATTAGGTCTGAAATTGAATTTTCCAACACTTTAGAGTAATTTGGTTGACGACAGGTTGGCTGTATTACATCTTTATTACACACTTTATGTATGTTTCTCTTCTTAAAAAACACAAAGATATTTTTATGAAAAATATATTTTTAGATGTAATCCATGTAATTACACACATCCATTTGTGTGTTTTTCTTTGAGAGTTGTTGTGCACCAATATAACCTAGCTGGGCATGAATAGAAAAGTTATTAACGTGTAGCTTAAAAACCTGTTTGAGAATAAGCTACAGATTTATTATACACATATTATTTGAAGTGTTCACAAAAGAAGCCCTACATGTCTGACACAAGTGAAATAACATGCAACAGCAGCCAGTGATGCAGGTCGGGAGCTTAGAAAATGCTGACATTGGTCTCCAGGGCAACAGTGACATCTGTTGTAAGGAAATGTACGTAAATAAAACATATCTGCACAATGAAATAGAATCGTAAAAGCCCAAGCATTAAAGGATTCAGAAATGATTGACCAGATGCTATCTTAAAAGACTTATAGCCCAGCTTTTTAAATAATAAGTTCATTTATTTATGTGTTTTCAGATGTCTGTTAGTATTATAGCTGTTTTATTAAACATTTATTATGTAAATTGTAGGATTTTAGAAGGTATCAGGTCATCAACATTTTATCCATGAAATACAATATCCCATTCATGATTGGCTGATTATTTACAGATTTGTAACATGGACAACAGGAAGTTATATAAAATGCCTAATCGTGTTTTTGGGGTGCTATCCTAGACCTGTTTGGACAGCATGTAAGAGCCCTTCATCCCTTCAAAATAAAAAAGTCTCTCAAATTTGGAAAAGCATGAATCACTCATTTGTGGTGGCACCTGTAGTCAGTAAAAGGCCAAAGAAACTTGTTGATTCTTTTAACTAAAGTGGGAGTAATTGCGAGTTGATAGTGAAAACAAGTTTGCAGCAAGGAACTTCGATGAGTTTGAACAAATGTCCAATTGCAATTCACTGTTGGTCTTCTGCTGCTGGTCTCCTTGGATATTATGTCAGACAGGAATTCATAACCCCTCCCCCCACACGATGCTTTATTATGAGGAGCACACACGCCATTTTGTGGCGAAATATCATGATCAAAGCACTTACTATAACTAAATTCTTTAATTCAAACAGCATGGAGTTTTTGTTTGTTATTCAGGGTTATAATTTTGGGATAGTTAGGAACCCACGCTAAAGTTTGATCACATTTTTGTTATTTTGAGTCATACTGAGGGACATTAAGCAGTTTCCACCTTAAGCCATGTTAAAACTTTAGAACTTTACTAATATTTTTACACATATAAGCCTTGACGTATTCTGGAAAGGTTTGGTTGAAGTTTTGTACATTGAGTATTCTTAAGCACTATAAAACAGCTTCTAATAGGATTATTTTCAGTGTAGTCTAGCAAAATCCACAAAATCTTCAGGATATGTTTTGGAAGTTGTAAATTTGTGTGTTGCACAACGTTATCAGACAATCGGTTTAAGTTCAACCAAGGATTTGTGTAAAGCAACTAATCAGCTTTAAATACGGTACATTTTCTTAATGACAAACAAGTCTGTAGTCAAAAGTGCTCCCCTGTCTTTCATAATTTGTGAAAAAAGAAAAAAAAATAGCTTGAAAAGAATGAACTTCCAAAAGTAGGTAGATCTCGATGTTCATTCATTATAAACATCTTCATTTTTTACTGTTCCTAAATTGGGTTTAAGTTGCTCATTTAAGCAAAATATTGGTGACATATTAGCCAGGGCAAGGAACTGTGCACAGTGTTCTTTGGTTCCTGTAATACTGTTCCTCAATTGGGTTTAACCCCTACAGTCCCAGACGTTTTTGATACCTTAAGTCCTGGATCTATTTTGCCATTTTTATCATATTTGGGTTTCATTAAGATTCCCCTTTTTTCTATGTTTGATGTACCCACACAAATTACACATACCTTTTCATAACAAATAGGGCTTCCGTTTGAAACCATAGAAACATGCAAAAAAACAATAATTGTGCTAGTGCTATTTAGACACATATTTTTTTCCTATTTTCTTAGAATTTCTTCATCACTTTAGGTGCCCCTGTTGAATAATGTTCGGCAACAGTCCCTGATTACAGACATCCTCCAGTTACATATTTTATTTATTGCACGTTTACACTACCAGCAAAACTTCTTACAATTTTTTTACTATCGCTAAGACAATTTTTCAATCCTTTTAACAAGTTTCCTAAACTCTTAACGCACCAACACACCTACAACACACAACTGACAAAACAGTTAATTTCATGCTCAAAATCATACAGTATAAACTAAACTCTAACACTAATTTTCAAAATACAATAATAAACTAACACAATACACTATGTCTACCAAAACACTGCAAACATGTCTCAAAATCAAATAATTATTCCAAAACACTAACATGTGTTCTCTTCCAACAGGAACATTTAGTCGATCATAACACAATGTCATTAAAAAAACCCCACTAACATCTGATGGAATTACAGAAACTGCATCATTTTATGTGTCAGGTCTGCCCTTATACAATATATTGTATTGAGCATAGATTGTGTTTTGCACTGCAGTTTCTTTTGAAGCCTTTCTACATTTTTGTTTTGTTGGGTTTAGTAAATGCATGCATGTTGTTTCTTTTGCTGCATAAATTCAATACAAAAATGAATGACCCATCTCTAAGTAGCGGTTTATGAAAAAAAGAATACAGAATTGCTGTATTAAAGGCTTTATTTGCAACAGGACATTACTGCAGGATAACTAAAATATGCAATATACGAACAGAAAAAGTCACAGAAGAATAAAAAAAAATACAAAAAATATCATCTTCTAATCTGCCCGGTCTTCTGCATTTGCCCTCATCCACATAACACCTGATATTTTCTCTGGAAAGGCATCTTTGGAAAAATCTTTTGGCATGCTGTATCCACCCTGGCAGTGTTCAGCTGTGATGTCTTGGCATGCAGTATCCATTGCATCCAGGACGGACATTTCGTCCTGTGGAAGATGGTCACAAACCTTTCATCTCCAGGCTGAGAAAAGCTTCTCAATGGGGTTGAGCAAAGGGAAGTAAGGGGCAAGGAAAAAGGAAAACATCATCAGATGGGAGTCAAACCAGGCTGTGACTGCACGGGAATGGTGGAATGCCACATTGTCCAACGTGACATAAGTGGTCTCTCACCTCTCCCCTTTATACCTCTGGCACCAGTCTTTCATGCAGGACTTCTAAAAACAGGAGAAGGCGTTCGGTTTTGTAGGGGCCAATGTCACATTTATGCAGGTTTGCACAGTTGTTGGAGATTGCGGCGCACATGGTGATGTTGGCACCTCTCTGGCCCGGCACTGTAACAGTGGCCCTTTTCCCAATAACCGTATTTACTCAATTATAAGACGACTCCCCAAAATATGAATATTAATTTAGAAAAAAGAAAAAGCCTGAATAAGACTACCCTATAAGAAAAAAAGTTTTACTAGTAAATACTAATTTACATGTAAAAATGTTTTTTATATTTAATAAAAACTATGATTGAGAAAAATGCATTTTTTGTTTTTATTTCCCTTTAGTTGCCAACCTGTCCCCCAGTTATGCACATCTGCCCCACGTCTTGCTACTCTGCCCCAGACATCCCTTATCCCCCCTATATGCCACTCTGCCTCCCTGATATGCCACTTTGCCACCCCATATGCCACTCTGCCCCCCTATATGCCACTCTGCCCCCCTGATATGCCTTATACCCCTATATGCCACTCTGCCCCCCTGATATGCCTTATACCCCCCTATTTACCACTCTGCCCCTTGATATGCCTTATTTCTCCGCTATATGCCCCTCGACTTAACGATACATCCCTTGACTTCTCCCCCATGCTCTAGACTCCCTGGTGTCAAGTGGGGGTAGCCGGTGGACGTCTGCGTGATGCGTGCAGACAACCTCCACTGCTACCCGGGACTTCTGCTGGGGTTTCTAAGACTGAGCACCGGAGGGTCACCTCATGCCGGTCCTCCGTCACAGAACACAGAAGTGTCGGGTAGCAGCAGAGGTTGTCTGCGCGCATCGCACAGACTTTTACCGGCTGCCAGAGAGGAGGATCCAGGTCTCCTGCAGCGCTGCGGGCAATTCCCCTCTCTGGCAGCCGGTGAATGTCTGCACGATGTGCACTGACAACCTCCGCTGCAGCCGGCCGGTACTTCTGCCGGGGCTTCTATGATGAAGCACCGGAAGGTCATGTGACGCTGGCGCTCCATCATAGAAGCCCCGGCAGAAGTGCTGGCAGCAGCGGAGCTTGTCTGCATGCATTGTGCAGAAGTCCACCGGCTGCCAGAGAGTTTGATCCAGGTCCCCTGCAGCTCTGCGGGGGATCTGTATCTTAGTCTTGTAGTCAGACCTCTATTTGAGGTCTGATTATAAGATAACCCCGAATATAAGACATGAGGTATTTTTCAGAGCATTTGCTCTGAAAAAAACTCGTCTTAAAATCGAGCAAATATGGTATGTTTCTTCTGCGCCAAACCCTTTTTCGCCAAATTGAAGCCAGCCTTGTAAACATAGATCATATCATGTGTGACTTCATTAAGTAAAGTAAATTCTTTGCTGTATACCTATTGTATGTCCTACTGTACTCCAGGTTTATAGAGTAGTTTACTGCAAAACACACTATGTATAGTACAGTAATGACTATATTGCATAACCTTACCTGGACCTATTGGCGACGGAGTTCTTTGATGCGCTCGCCGTTCCTTTGTATAGTTTTTTCAGTTTTCATGTAGAGTCAGAGAAATGGATGTTATGCTGAATGTTCCCAAAGACAAGGTTGTCCTCTCCAACTCTGGACTGAAAGTCCTTCAGTTTTATTTCATTGTCAGCAATCACCATGTTGACAATAGCAAGTTCCTGTTCTACATTTAGGAGCTTCCCTCTGCCCCCTATAAGTTAGGTTTAGAACATGATGTTATCTGTTCTGATATATAGTGTGAAAGCATTTATAAACTTGGCAGTGAAAATCCATTGTTTTGGTCTTGGTTGAGTTTGTGTGTAAAATAAGTTTATGCATTTTAAATTTGTGTTGACTATATGCATTTTGTGTGAAAGCAAGAAGAAATGTGTTAATTGTATACAGGCGGATGTTGTGCTAACTGTGTTAAGAGTTTAGGAAAATTGTTAAAAGTATTGAAAAATTGTCAAAGGAATAAAAAAAACCAACATTGGTGACAAAGTAGGCAGAGCACAGGACTATGCATGCATGCAGTATGTATTAGTTCTTGAAATACTGTTCCTGAGTTGCATGTGGTACTGTCTAACCTGGTGTACATTATCTTGTGAAGTGTGGGATTAGTTGTGGGAGATGGGCACACTGCAAGGTATAAGAAACTGAGCATGTGTAAGGTGTTAGCCATTTCTGGTATGAAACAGCACTTATGGACACAGCACAGCTTTTCTTCATGGGCAAACTGACAGCAGTTACTCTGAGGTGATTAATTATTTTAATTGTTTTGAATGTTGGGGTAAATTCAGTACTGCACCAAGGGACTGCATGTGCCTATATGCCTGCTGAGGCCACATGCTTTACTTCTGCTGCTGCTATTATTTTTTTTATATTGGGGAAATTCAAGTAGCTGGATGTGTCTGCCCATGCCTGCCTTGTGCCCTGCTCTGCCTCTGCAGTGGCTTTATCTCCTTCCTTACACTGAGGGACAATTTCTTTACATTTTTTAATATTGAGGAAATGTATTCCTCTACCATTTAGCAGGTTGTGTCTGTCTGACATATGCCAGTGTTTGCACAGGCCACATGCCTTACTACTGCTCTACTTCCTTCCTTACTCTAGGGTGGACTATTTTTGTTGTTTTTAATATCAGGAAAAATCTAGTCTTGTACCACTCTATGTGTCTGTCTTCTAGTGCCTGGCCTGTACCCTGTTCTGCCCTGTACCTCAACGTCCTTCCGTACTCTGGGGGACCAATTCTTGTTTCTTTTTTTTAAAATGGGGAATTCAGTCTGTATGCCAGTGCCTACACAGTGCCCTGCGTCCGTGGCTCAATCTCCTTCCTTACACTTGATCCTTATTTTTTCTAATATCAGGGGAAATTTAGTCGGGTTCAAACCCTGTACAATCTGGATGTGTCTATCTGACAGAGTGTGCCCTATGTCCTGCCCTGCCTTTGGTGCAGCGGCTCAGTCTCCTTCCTTACTCTGTGGAATCAATTCTTCTTTTTTCTAATAATGGGGAAATTTAATCCTGTACATTCCTGTCCAATTTGGATGTGTCTGTCTGGTAGAGCTTTCCATGTGCCCTGTCTTGCCTCTGTTGCTGCACCTCAGTCTACTTCTATAGCCTGGGTAATCAATTATTGTTTTTTGTTAATATTGGGGGAAATTTGGTTTTGTATAATCCTATACAATCTGGATGTGTCTGGCAGAGCTTGCCCTATGCTCTGCATATCCTGCTGCAGCTCAGTCTCCTTCCTTACTCTAGGGAATCAATTCTTTTTTTCTAGTATTGGAGAAATTTGGTCTTGTGCAATCTGGATGTTTCTAGTGGATCTCTAGTGCACCTCTATCTCTGGGTCTTGCCAAAAGTTGAAAACCCAATCTGGGCCAACTCCTAGCCCAGATACCTAATAAAGCCCTACCCAAGGAACTCAATTTAGTCTAAAACACATACAATAACCAAGGTAAGATATTTATGTCTAAAATACCAACCCTCCCAAACCATGTGAAACAAAGACGAGTCCATAAGAACCTATGTTATTGTCGGGAGTCAAAATAAATGCCTAAGTATTAAGGGAAAGAGTTACACCATAGTAGAAAAAAGCCTTCCAGAGGGATGTAGCATCTCTGCTGCGGAAGACCAAGGTCAAAGGTCTGATTTCATAACATTGACCTTATACCTTAGTTAGATATAGAACTATACTCCTCCAACTCTTGACTGCAAAGAGTAATCTGGATTGCAATCTGGATGTGTCTGGCATTGCCTGTCCTGTGCCCTGTCCTGCTTTCGCTGTTGCTAATCAGTCTTCTTCCTTACTCTGGGGATAATTTTGTGTGTGTGTAGGATCAGTCATGTAGCTGGGCATGTGTGTCTGTCTGCCAGTGCCTTCCCTGTACTCTGCCCTGCCTCTGAGCCTTAATGTCCTTCCTTACTCTGGTGATAAACTCTTGTTCTTTTTTCTAATATAAGAGAGATGATTCAGTCTTGTCTCCTTACTTATTAAATTTCTTTGTTTTTTAATTGTGGAAATGTGGACCTGTACTATCCTGTGTTATCTGATGTGTCTATTTGGCATTCCCTTCCCTCTGCCCTTTGCTGCTTTATTCTAAGGAATCAATTTTAGTTTATTCTAGTATTAGGGGGGAGATTTTAGTCATGTAGCTCCATGTATCTGCCTGCCAGTGTTTGCCCTCTGCCCTGCCTCTGTGATTTAATGTCCTTCTTTACTCTGGGCAAAAATTCCTGTTCCTTTTTCTAATATGGAGCATGGGACTCTAATATTGGGGGACATTTGGTTCTGTTCACTCCTGTACAACCTGGATGTACCTTTCTGGCAGTACCTGCCTCTGCTTCTGCAGCTCAATATCCTTCCTTACTCTGGGGGAAGAATTCTAATTTCGGGGGGGGGGGGTGGTATTCAGTCTTGTATCATATGGTTGGATTTGTCTGTACCATGTCCTACCTATGGCGCTGCCGCTGCAGCTCAGTATCCTTCCCTGTTCTAAGGGAACAATGTTTTTAAATGATTTTTCTAATTTTAGGGAAATTTTCTGTACTGCGGGGCTGGATGTGTCTATCTGCAATGGTCTTCCAAGTGCCCTACTACTAATGCTGCTTTTTTACTGCATTGCTCGGAGGGATCAAATCATCAAAATGTTTTGGGAAATTCCAGCCCCATGGCATGCTGCTAGATGTCTGTGTATCTATTGGTATAGTGCTGTTGTTGCTGATGGTCCTGCACTGCAAAATTAGATTTCTTCCTAAACCTTGCGATGCTGCTTTTTTTAGTGAAAAGTGTATCCAAATGGTGGCAGGGATGTCACCCATTGGGAGTGTCCTACAAGTTTTGATTCCAAGTCAAACAGGCGTCCAAATTCCGTCCGAAACAAAATTTGTTGTCCAAAAAACAAACACAGCAAAAATTAAACAAAAATATGGTCACCTAATCAATTTTGCTTGCCATGCATAAGTCTGATATAAACTTATTTTCCTTAGCATATATCAAAAGAAACACTTCTCCTTTTGATACATTTTTATTAACAGAGTGATATATTAATATTAGTCACCAAGATAACAGCTTGTTTTACTATATATATATATCAAATAACAGGTGGAATAAGTATCTTGTGATAATACCTTTTTTATTTCGGGAGCTCTTCTCCCTTTCTCAAGTCTAAAACATTTCTTGAGAAAGGGAGAAGAGCTCCCGAAAGCTTGTCGTTCCAAAATTCTGTTAGTCCAATAAAAAAGGTATTATCACACGATACTTATTCAATCTGTTATTTGATATTGACACCACTGGACTAATACCTCTACACTCTCTCTCTCTCCTCCGCAGGAACTTACAATCCATGTGGATGTGAGATGACAATTTTGTTAGCTATAGTTAGGATTAGGATGGCAAGTCACAATTATATAAACAGTATACACTTAACCCAGGGAATCTCATATATTTTTTTTATTCAGGACAAGTTAAGCTATAGGTACCTAGTTTAATGCAACCCATGCATCTGAACATGTGATACCGTGGTAGATACTAAACTTGTGCATTCATGTTTAGGAGGACATGAAAAGAAGACACAAAGGGTGCGTTTTTGTTGTTCAGCCCAAATACGGAAGAATTGAACATGGCGGCAGCAAAACGTACACGAAGACGCACAACACGAAGAATCTTTGTATTCGTCTTTGTCTTCGTAATATCTACAACTAATCTCCCTGGTCCCTTCTCTAGCCTACCTTATCTACACAGCATTATAGGGGTTAACAGGAGCGGAAATCCGTAGAATCACGCCAGCGAAGCTCCCTGCTGGCGACCAATAGAGTCGCTTGTACGGACCTTTAACTCTTGGAGCAGAGAGACATGGCGTTTCACCATCAGGAGTTAAAGGTCTGTACGAGCGACTCAATAGTGTTGCTTGCTAAATATGCAAAAAAAGTTGCTGTAAAAACAGTCAAAATGTGGATAATAAAGTAGACACTTAACACATATCTCAGCCTATGTAGCAAAATCAGTTTTTCTTCACACAGAATCAGATCCTCACAAGAAAAAAAACAAACAAGTGAATAGTGCAGTATAGTCTATCAAAAGAGGCATTAATTAATAAGAGATTAATTGTACTTTCTCTTTATTGAGCAGTATACTGCAGCACTCACTATGTCCAGTACTTTTGATCAGACCTCTTAGGTTACTGTATTAAACATGAGATGTCGCACTCCAGCAGTTGTCAGGTGTGAGTTCCTGCCTTTGGTAATAAAATGTCCTGTCAGAATCAGATTTATGTTGCTTGAATGAAACATTGGGCTCTTGTGCATCTTCACTTTTCCAATTCATGTATGTATGTTTTTATAAATATGTCACCATATGTGTGTATTTGTATGTTGTATGTTTCAGTGTGCGTGTTTGTAAGAATGTTACTGTGTGATAAGTATGTGTGTGTGAGAATTTTACTGTGTATGTATAAGTTTGCTTCACCCCTTCTCAGCCAACAAAGGTAGAGGTGTGTTACTATGTGTGTATTGGTATGTTACAGTGTGTAAGTATTTATGTTTGTGTGTACAAGTATGTTAGTGTGTACAAGTATGTTACTGTGTACACTAGTATGTGTGTAAGTATGTTACTGTGTGTATAGGAGGAGCTCGAGGGCACCATAAGTCTTGCCAATCCTCCAATCCGGCCGAAGGGAGGTCGAGCGTGGTCAGGCTAGCTGAAACAGCCATGTGCTGTCTGACTATTCAGTTGTCATTGCCTTGCCGAATGAATAGCTGAAATGGGTTTCCACAGCGATGGAAGATGCCTGTTCAACCAATAAGAGTAAGAGGACACAAGGCCCATCTCAAGTGGAGGGTAATAGATGATAAATTCTGAAATAAAGAGAGGCTAGCAGGAGAGTTGGCCATCTTGGAGGCCTCATGCTGAGATGCGAGCTAGGCCAGAGTGGCAAAATAATCTGGAGATCATCCTGTCTTGTTTCTTTAGCAATTTATAAAACGCGTCTTCTAGTATGGTGAGTAGTATTTCTGAACCAAACAGTAAAAGTAACAGCCCAATTAATTCCCCTCTGTCCAATGGATTGGACATCCCAATATTCTTCTCAGAGGACATAGAGTGAAGCGTCCACTGCTGCTCTAGGACTCACTCCATCGTGTCCAGGGTGGAGTTCTAGTTGGTGACTACTTCCTGCCCTAGACTGTGGCAATGCTTTTCAAGTGCACTTTTCCTATCTTTCACAAATGCAGAGAGAGCACCAGCTTTGCTAGCTACCCATTTTACATTATGTACTAAAATTTCTGATTTTTAAGATGAAGGCTTTCAGCTACTTGTTGCAATTGTTAATTTACAGGTCCTGGTATATGTCACTGTCACACAACACCCCAATATGTGTTCAGCAACATCTTCCGATTACAGTGATACCACCCATGCATGGGTTTGCCTGGCTGTTTGGGGGCAAAACGGACCCATTTGGGGCATGCGCATTTTTCAGTGTTGAACTTTGACATTTGGTGATCCACTGCCCATGCCCTATTTGGTACATCTTTGAGCTTGGCCAATTCAGTGTGCCCTTTAAAACCAAATATTTTTGAAAACTTTGAAAACTAGACACCTCAGGGTTTTTCAGATGTTGGTATTTTAAATCTTTGCATGCACACATTTTACTACCAGCCTTTGCCAAATTTGCAGTAGTATTTTTTGTCACACAACACCCCGATATATGTTCAGCAATGCATGGGTTTGTCAGGTTGTTTGGGGGGCTCAAAGGCCACATTTGGGACATGTGCATTTGTCAAATTGGAAATTAGACATGTGATCATCCTTCCCCGTGTGTTAATTGGGACAGTGCTGAACCCGGCCAATTCAATTTACCCCTTCATTTTTTTAAAGTAGATGCCCCATGGGCATTTAACATGCCAGTATTTTAATTGTTTGAAGATAAAGTGGTAATTTTAGGACTTGCTCATATTTTTTGATATATATATATATATTTTAAATATTTTTTGGGGGGCTTTTTTATATTTTTGGGAACTGGAAGGTTTTCCTGATGGTGACATCAGTGGGAAATTATTTTAACGTGTTACCATTTTTTTAAATATTTTTTTAATTATTAATATTATTATTATTATTTTTACGTTTATTTTACTAATAACATTGTGATTAGAAAGCTGGGCTCCATGACTTGCATGGTTGAATGCAGTACCTGTATTCAACCTGCAAGGGGAGCCAGAATTCTCAGGAGGGTCTGGAGAGACCTTCTGTGAAACTTTTTTAACTCCTTTATTTTTTGAAAGGACGCACCGCCATCTTGCGAGTGGCAAAATCACTTGGTTGTGACTGCTATCCGGAGCGGTCACAGCGTGTCCTGGGGTGGGTGTTCAGTGTCGCTGAGTGCCTCACTATCGACGATAGCTCCTAAACTCTTTTAAAATGGGCGTCCGCCAACATACAGTGTATGGCAAACGTTGACAGGACATGGCCCCTGATGCCGATTCCAGTGTTGCTGAATGCCTCGACATTGAGGCATTATAACAACACCAGTAAAAGCCATGGCAGTCCTGGCACGTCAATTGTCACTAACTGGATGTTAGTGCTTGATGTGCTCGGACCGTCACTTGTTATCAAGGGGTTAAAAAAATCAGCACAAAAAAAACAACATAATCGGGGTGCTAAGATCCTGAATGCGAACTGTATCCTGGGTTCTCGGATCCAACATTTTGTTGACAGGGTGGACACATTGCTACTAATGTCAAAGTTCTTAAAAAAAAACCTTTAGGACATTACGTAGCAAGCTTAGTGCAAGGAACTAAGATATGCTACCTGAGCCACTCACTACACCAGGGAGGCAGCGGGAGCTTAGGGAGATAAATGTGTGGCTTTGAAAGTGGTGTAGAAAGGAGGAATTTGGGTTTTCAGAGAACTGGTCAGACTTTGTGGCCGGTTGCACACTCTATAGCAGGGATGGGCTGCACCTCAGTGATGAGGGGGTTGCTGTACTGGGGAGAACATGTTAGAGGGTTAAAACATATTTTAAAGTAGAGTGTGTGTGAGGGGTAAAAATGCCAATAAATCTGGTGTACTTTCAAGGTAGAGGTTAGCTTTGGGAAGTTGTTAAAGGAATGGTGGGATCAGCATTGATACAGAAATAACTAAACCACAACATATAGGTTGAAAAATAAAATGTACAAATGCGGATGGTTTAGGGAACAAGCAACCTGCACTTAATGCATTGGTAGGAAGTGATAAAGTGAATTTAGTGGCTGTTACTGAAACATGGTGCGATAATTGCAAAATGATTGGGATGTTGCCATACCAGGATACATATTATGCAGATAGATAAGGATAGATAAGGCAAAAAAGGTGGAGGGGTTGCCCATTATGTAAGAAATGACTTAAGGGTTAATCTTATGCAATTTAAGGAGATGAATCTGGAAACAGTTTGGGTAACTTTAGAAATTGGTAACAAAGTCATTGTTCGCATTGGTGTGACATATAGACCCCCTGGACATGCAAAAAGGAGCTAAACCTAAGATGACAGTAAAAGGTGAGGTTATCATCATGGCGGACTTTAATCTTCCTGAACTAGACTGGAAAAACTAAACAGCTGAATCCGCTAGTAGTACAGACATTCTAAATTCTTCACAGGCAATTGGTAGAGGAGCCAACAAGAAAGGAGGCTGTTCTAGATCTAATATTTACAAATGAAGACTTGTAAGAGAGTGTTTGGGCTCCAGCGATCATCAATCCGTATGAATATAAGGATAGAGGTTTTTGTGCACATCCAACAATTGTCTACCTTTAGGGCCTTCACAGTTTTATACTGAAGTTGCATAAATGTGTGTTGTCATTTATTATTAACATATTTCCACACATTGTTGTCATGGTACAAATCATTATCCAATGAGTCAAGATTTGGATTTTTCTTATGTCTGCCTTTACCAGCCAATATTGTGGACCATAATCATACACAGCACCAGGAAATAAACAATAGAACACTGCATTTTCATACTCACAAGCATTAGTTCATCAGTCACCCACTTGTGGAGTGGTCTCTTCCATTTCCACGGGTGGTACTGCGGGTTTGTGCTGTGAGATGTGTGTTTAGTTCTTGGTCAAACTTGACTGCAGTTGCTGTGGCTAAGATGACTAGGATAGGTCCTTTCCACCTGGGCTGGTGGAGGTTCTTCCTCTGTTGTTTCTTGATGTAAATGCACAAACCTGCTTGGATAATATAGTCATAGATTATTGATTGTCAGGCTGCAATGCTTTACCTTTCACTTCTTGCTGCTACAACATTTTTATCAATGTGGTCAAACAGATTTCTAGCCTGTCACTTTCTTTTGTAGATTCAGAGGGCATGCTTTTCCTTCCCAGAGAACATAAGGAAGGTATCCCCAAAAATATTTCAAAAGGGAAAAAGCCATGTCGTGCTAAAGACATCATACTGATAGCACCAAGTACCAAGGGTAGTGCTTCCACTCGTTTCTTACATGCTTTCTCCTCCACTTGCTTTCCAAGACCTGATTTTATAGTACTGTTCATTCTTTCGACCTTACAAGATGCTTGAGGTCTGTATGGAGTATGCAATTGCTGTTTAATGTTTAAGATGAGGCAAACGGCTTTAAGAAAACCGTTATTAAAATGTCTGCCTCGGTCACTGGATATACACTATATATGCCAAAATCTTGGAATGAGATCCTGGCTCAGAAATTTGACAACGGTGTGTAATTCATTTCTTGTGCAAGGTATTGCCTTGACTCATGAACTGAATCGGTCAATTAGTACTAGCATGTATTTGTGTGGCCCAGATTAGGGCATGTCTGCAGAATTAATTTGTACCATCTGAAATGGATTTAAATGGTTTTCCACTATTGTAATGCTGACAAATTACACAGGCTTTAATCTGATTTTGTATGAAAGAAATTAAACCTGGAACATAATACCATTTTTCAAACAATTTTATATTCCCAGTTGACCTCCGGGTTGGAAAATGGAACAGATTATAGAGAGCATGTAAAGCAGATTTAGGAATTATCACAATTTTGTTCCCACAGTCCTTCTTGGTACATATTACCCTCTTGCTCAATACAACTAGCAGCTTCCTGTAAGGTACCTAAATAGACAAGTCAAGTGTAGGTGCAGTAGCAATAATTAAGGATAGTACAGAAATTGTGAGGGCTGTAGTTCTTGCAACTTGCTCTGCACGTACATTACCTTGGGAAATAAAGTCAGAAATAACTATTTTTCCAGGTTTTATTTTGTCCAGATACCGCAACCCTGAGAGGTCTGGAAATGTTAGTATTGATGATTACACCATGTAATTCTCATCAGAGGGATTGTTTTTAAGCAAAGTGCATCTCTGTCCTTCTACTATATGGTCAATTTCAGGGATAGTGGGCAGGGTAAATTGGGCAAATATTTACTTTAAGCTTGCGTTCTTCTCTTCCCATTATTGTTGATTTTTATAAGGGCATTTCAGGCAAAATGTCCCCACTGTTCACCACTGAAACATAAGAAATGTTCTTGCCCTGCTGAAAAAGAATTGGGATTTGCTGGGGGGGGTGCTGATATCCCTTACCCTGGTGAAAGAGATGTGGCACCTTTGGCATCTGTCCTTGATGTTTTTACAGAAAACAGCCCATGCCTTTTGAGCATGTGTATTTAGTCTCTGTATCAGTTGCCATTCATAATTTGGGACCTGGAGTTGAATTATCTCCTAATGGGTTCCCACAATGCTTCCAAGCATTATTGTCTTACACCTGGGCTACCACCATGATCATCTAAATTCTGATCCATATATTTTAATAATTCATCACTGCATCTCTCTAAAATCACCTCACATCTTTCTCCTCCGGCAGTAGACAGTTGCATTCAAATTGCTACTAAGACCAGGGGCGTAACTAGAAACCACAAGTACACATTAAATAATTAAATATTGTGAAAGATTTTTAAAAGGCACTTTTTTCCCACTTTTGTTTGAAAAAATATTTTACTCATCTGCCAAAGCTAATGAAGAAACCTACCTAATAGCTTTTACTATTTGTCCAACATATTTATGGGGTTTTTTTGCACGTTAAAGAGCAATAAGTACAAAAACCATTTCAAAACATTTTTTTTCCAAATCTGGTAATCTTGTCCACATGTGTAATTTGGAACATCTTTGCAGCTTGCCAATTCAATTTACCATCAAATCATATATTACCCTAAGGTATTTCAAATGCTAGTATTTTAACTCTTTCTATTCACCAGTCTTTGTAAAAGTAAGCAACAGGTTTGCCTGGCTGTTTGGGGGTCAAAGGGCCTCATTTGGGAGATGTGCATTTTTCCCGTTGAACATTGACATTTAGTGATCCTGTGTTTCTGCCCCATTTGGGACATCTTTGAACCAGCCATTGATATCGAGGCATTGCAGCAACAGCGTTTAAGCAAAAAAAGCGTTAAGGGCTAAAGACAAATGAAGGAAGTTATGTGAGGATAAAGATCTAGCTCAATGCTTAGATAAATACTTCTGTTCCGTTTTTACAGAGGAAGGTAAAGGTAAAGGATCCTAGCCTGTTGTCTCACCCATGGATTGGCCCATGGTTTTTGCTGTGTACAGTCTACACTGATCAGCCATAACATTATGACCACCTGCCTAATATTTTGTAGAGCTCCCTTTTGCCGCCAAAACATCCCTGACCCGTCGAGGTTTATGTGTGAATGAAAACAGTCTTCTTCTGATTCATTTGGTCCATTAATAAAACCTAGAACTTTTGTGATATTGTTGGGTTCTGAATACTTTACAGAGTTCCTTTACAACTGTTGCAGAAAAAATGTACTTTAGGAACATTACCCATAAATATGTTTTCTCTTCAAAGAGTGCATTAGTTTCAAAGATACACGATGTAAAGAGATCTGTGAACAACATTATACTACCAGATGTTTTGCCTCCCACAATATTATTAGTTGGCCCTTATAAGCTTAAACGTTTATTATGACTTTACCAATGCAGATTCCAAAAAGCAAGCCCGACATATTGTAGCTCTGTGTAACATTTTAACACCTATTTACTTTAGACATTTATAATAAATACGTTGTTATTGTGATTTGAAGTTTACTCTTTCAGGATCTGAGGTTTGAGCCCATACTGGCTTCACCAAGAGAGTGGTTTCACACATGCACTATACATATCACAAACAAACCCTGGTCCACAAGTATGATTTGCAAACAGAGCTAGACTCTTGAACATTTTATTTGCAAGTTGTATTTTAATAAACATTATATATTTTTAATACAACAGACAGTGTTGCGCTATGTAATCCCTCTTTTTCCTCCACACATTTGTGCTTGAGTAGAGTTTTACATACAGATAAAGAATTGCTATTACCTCTCGTCGCTTTTTTGGATTGGGATTGAGGAGTCCCTCACTAAAAAAACAGGCACACACATGCCCAGACACACACACACACGAACACAATCACACACAAACCCAGACAGACACATACTAGCATAACCCTAACAAACGCTAACACAGCCAGGCACACACATACCAAGACATACACACTAACATGACCAGACACACACTCAAACCTAGACAGATACACACATACCCAGACACACATACTTAAATAATAGATAATTGGAACTGGTGCAAGCACTTCAGAACAAGGTGATACTGTAAGAAATTAAGGGTGCCTTTAAAATGGGACATTACATTTATTGCATAATGTTTTGGGGACGATTTGGGTTTCTATAAGGTGAGATATCTGGTTTTACAATGTAAGGTAATTTGCATAGTAATGCATTACAAAGGGTTTGGAACAAAGGCTCCAACAGAGGTGGGATACCCCACAGGGGGTCAGACAACTGAAGCCGATGTATATTAACATAACTGTGTGCATGTTTGCATAGACTACCTGTCTCCTCCATAATTGGGTCATACAGGAAATGTCTGAAAAGAGGGGTTGGGTGAACCACTTTCTGGGAGGTACAAGGAATTCTGGGATGACTAGTTAGGGGCTGCAGGAGAAAGAGCAGTCTGAGAAAAGGAGAGTCTGAGAGAAAGAAGAGTCGGAGAAAGAAGAGTAAGAGAGAAAGGAGAGTCGGAGAAAGAAGAGACAGAGAAAGAGCGCAGTGAACAGAAGTGTCCTGGGTCAGGAGACTCAGAACAAAGCTGCGCAAGATGGCGTTCGGGAGAAGCCTGTGAGCTGAGAGAGGTTTCCCAAGAATGTGCTTAAGTATCCCTTTTGTTTTGTATTATTATCAAACGTTTTCTGTATGTTATATGTTTTATAACCTGTAACAGTGGCCTAGTTCAATATCAATATACATTTTTCTGTACGCTTGTATTTGTGCTTTATTCGTCACACATTCCCTAAAAGAATAACCCTGTAAGAGGGTCAAAATTTCTTACATATTGGCGAGCCAGGTAGGAGGGATTTAGTGTGATTTATGAGTATATTTATAAGTGTATATATTGTGTATTGGATTGGGATAATGTTCAGGTTTTGCATATACAAATTTGAGTGAATTCTGCTTTGTTAATGATGGAGGGTTTATTGAAAAAAGTTGCTAGGGCCACAAACCCTGATGGTATTATTAAGTATATAGTAGGAACCTCAGATCCATGGTTCCAAGCTCAGGAGTATGTGGCCAAGGCAATTTATGAAAATAAATTATCCAAATCAAAGGGGAAAACGGCTCTGAATTTTGCTGCCCGTTGGATAGCGGAGCAGTACAAATCAATGAAAGAGCAAAAAGAACTTTTGGAAGCAAAAGTTCTAGGTTTAAACATTGAACTTGAAAAGTGTAAGATTTTTGCACAGAATGCTGCAGCTTTATGTGTAAGCAGCCAGCAGACTTTGCAGGAAAATGAGGAATTGCGTAGTGCAAATGAGCGGCTTACTCAGAGGCTGAAGGATGCAGAGGGGGAGATTAGGACCCTGGCAGCTTGCAGTAAGAGGGAGGCTGATCGTGTGCATTGCACAGCTAATGGTAACACCTTAAATGTACAGCTACAGAAAAGAAATGATGTTGTGGCTGCAGTCAAAGTGTTAAAAAATGATGATGTGAATGAAATAGATGGGCAAGGTTTAGATGAGAAGCACAATAATGCTAATCATAAAGTCATCCGAAATCACAGCAAAACCATTGCAAAGCCTGTGTCTATATTAAGCCCCTCGCTTCAGAGACAGTTATATCAAAGCAGGCTCCAAAACAATCAAGGACCCATAGGTAAAAGGGAAGCCTTTAAATGTTTTGCTTGTGGTAAAGTAGGGCATTTTGCCAGAAATTGCCACTCTCGCTCTGCCAAAGAACACCATGTTCAGGAAAGAGCCATGGTTGATAATTGGAGGCAGGGAGATAAGATTTGTTTTAATTATACTAGGTGGGGATCTCAGGGAAGAGGTAATGGTGTTAGAAAAGACTACATGAAGCCCTGGGTTCCTTACAAGGCTATTAAGGCACACAAAGAAAGAGTAGAAAAAGAGAAAAATGAGCTACAGTGTAAAGTAACAGAGTATATGAAGGAACTGGACACTGTAAAGACAGAAGTGTCCAGAATAAAAGAAATGCTAGGAAACAAAAAGATAGCTAAATCAGAAGAAAACTAGTGTGCTCTTCTAGATTTGTTGTAACATATGATGCTAATTTATTTGTTTAAAGTTTTGTTTTTCAGACAAAGAGACGATACTAAATGAAAAAGGAAAAAAGAAAGGAGACAAACCTGTGAGGAGATCGGAACATTAACACGTGTGATTTCTTGCAGGAAATTCAAAATATTAATAGAGGACCTTAATATCTATTTTTCTTTTTCTTAAGGATAAGCCTCTAAATTTGTTCAGTACAGTCAGGTGGGCAAAATTTCAAATGATTTTTGTTTTATTAGTTTAGGACGCCTGCACTGCCAGCTACAGATACCTTAATTTTTGTTTGTTGCTGGATTAAATACATTTAAAATCATAGATTAGGTGAATTGTTGCCAATATGGGGTTTATGTTTTGATCACAGTGGAGAGATGTGATTATGTAACATTATTGTTGGTCTTCAGCAGTATATATTTTTGCTGCTCTAGATTTTTGTTTTGTTTTAATTTTTGTTACAAACAAAATATAGCCTCAATCTGAATGGCAACAGACTTTTTATATTTTATTTTATATAGATTGCATCCTGCCAAGACATTGTGAATGTAATGGTAACATTCAATCTCCTTTTTGTTCTCTCTCCATCTTCGTAGGGATTGGTTAAAATTAACATTCTCAAAGTGGATGCCGAAGACACCACAAGGTTACTGTTATGGGAAGTCTTAGTATTTTAGTATCTGTTATGTACTGTATGTATGTTTTGTGTATTTTATGTGTTTACAATGTTTTAGATCTGTAAAACCAGATATTAATGCTGAGACAAGAAGGATAAGAGAACCACTAGTAATTTGGGCAAGATAACAATACACACTTTCTGTGTAGAGTATCTTTTAATTTCCAGAAGCCATGGGTGAAGTATCAAACACCTTCAAGGGCTGAAGCACAAACCCACTCCAGCTATACAGGTTTCAGTAAACGTGCGCAAACACCTTCACGAGTATTACCACTACACACATTCAATAAACCGAGTTTCTCTCTGGTGTGGTCTCTTCGATACACTGTGTAAGTGAACAGCAAAGGGAATGCTGTTGGTGTGAAAATACACCAGATGTCACGTGGGCAGAGGTCAGAGGCCTAGAACAAGGCATGCAATTTGAGGGTTAAAGGAAGCTATGGTGGGAGCAGCGTTGGTGGCACAGGTACCTGAGAGTGATGGGAGTGAACACAAATGGTTGCAGTGATGCCAAGTCTGTGAGGGTAATGGAAAGTTAAAGATATGGCTGAAGGAATTCAAACTATTAGTGAAAAATGATAACTGTGAGTGCCTCTATGATTTGGATAAAATATGCCTTACAGTACCCTAAATTTTAAATATCTGTGGTTGTCAGGTCACTCGTGTCTCAGTGAAAACATACAATCTTCAAAGCACACGTGGTAAATGTACTCATTTATTTGAGAGGGCTCATTTTCTATGGGAGTCATTCGCCCTCTAGGTGGGGACTGTAAGAAATTAAGGGTGCCTTTAAAATGGGACATTACATTTATTGCATAATGTTTTGGGGACGATTTGGGTTTCTATAAGGTGAGATATCTGGTTTTACAATGTAAGGTAATTTGCATAGTAATGCATTACAAAGGGTTTGGAACAAAGGCTCCAACAGAGGTGGGATACCCCACAGGGGGTCAGACAACTGAAGCCGATGTATATTAACATAACTGTGTGCATGTTTGCATAGACTACCTGTCTCCTCCATAATTGGGTCATACAGGAAATGTCTGAAAAGAGGGGTTGGGTGAACCACTTTCTGGGAGGTACAAGGAATTCTGGGATGACTAGTTAGGGGCTGCAGGAGAAAGAGCAGTCTGAGAAAAGGAGAGTCTGAGAGAAAGAAGAGTCGGAGAAAGAAGAGTAAGAGAGAAAGGAGAGTCGGAGAAAGAAGAGACAGAGAAAGAGCGCAGTGAACAGAAGTGTCCTGGGTCAGGAGACTCAGAACAAAGCTGCGCAAGATGGCGTTCGGGAGAAGCCTGTGAGCTGAGAGAGGTTTCCCAAGAATGTGCTTAAGTATCCCTTTTGTTTTGTATTATTATCAAACGTTTTCTGTATGTTATATGTTTTATAACCTGTAACAGTGGCCTAGTTCAATATCAATATACATTTTTCTATACGCTTGTATTTGTGCTTTATTCGTCACACATTCCCTAAAAGAATAACCCTGTAAGAGGGTCAAAATTTCTTACAATAGTAGAGTAAATAATCACAGCAGCAAACTTGTACATCAGGACTTGCTGAATTTGTACTTTTTTGGAATTATTGCCACTATTGCAATATATAGTGCATGTTACTGCTTTTATATATGCTCTTTGATGCTTTACATACTTTATTTATTCCAGATTTTCATTATTGTTATATACACTAAAACCCTATTTTCTATCATTAACCAATCCCTATATAGCCATCTGTGATTCTTGATAAACCACGCTATCTTGCGGGTACACCTTCTTCTCTCTCTCTCAATTTCCCATTCTTCTTTTCTTTTTCTGAGCACTATCACTGTAACACTTGCCTCTGAAGAAGCCCAGTGAAGTGAAATGTGTCAGGTGTATTTTATTTTTCATTTACTTATTACAATTTTATTTACATCTATTGACCTTTTTATGTTAATATATTTTAAGACTTCATGTACTTATTACAATTTTATTTACATCTATTGACCTTTTTATGTTAATATATTTTAAGACTTCATTGTCGTCAAGTAAATTTTATACCTCTGAATATTTAGCCTACTATTACTTTCTTCTGAAGCGCTCGACCAATTCCAATTATCCTTGGCAATCCCTTTCATCTGTCCGAGTTGCTATGGAAATAAGAAATAAACGCGTAGAAGAAGTTGAATTAAAAGGGTGAGATTCTCCCCCACTTAGTGTAGTGAAAGTGGCGGCTGCAGCGATGAATGAATTAACAAATGGACGAACATTTTCATATTGCGCACATTTGTTTTCTTTTGTCCTATGTTGCATTTCTTCATTCGTTATACGGCAACATTTGGCATGAATTGATGAACTGGCTCCCCGAAGCCTACCCTTGTGGGATGCGGCCAGGTCTACTGTCTGACATCAGTGAGTGGTTCATCTGACATCAGTGAGTGGTCCCGCTGACGTTCCCACCGCTGACGTTGATGGCATATAGGTGGAGCACACCACTATTTAAGGTGGAAATGGGTGGGGCCTGTCAGGACCCCGCAACCCAGAAGATTCGGGTATCAACCCAGAGAATCGGAAGATCTGCGCTTCTCCTTGAGGCTCTAGGCAAAACATAGAGCTTTCCTAGAAGCTATGTTGATGGGTACAACAGCCTGTGGGTTTTTTTCCCTTACTTCTTTTACTCTAAGATATAACGCTTGTAGGCAGCAGTTACAAACCGAGTATGAGACAGCTAGTAACAGTTACAGCATTAAGGGGGTTTAAGACAGTTGAACATTTATGCCACAAGCAAAACCTCTAGTTTTTGAACAACACAATTTTGTGGACAATGCAAAGACAATAAATCAGTAATATTGTTGACAAAATTAGGAACTGCATGCAGTGTGTTTTAGTACTTGAAACCTCTAGTTATTGGACAATACAAAACAAAAAATAATTAATATTGGCAGCCTGTGCCTGTGGTTGTGCCATAATACCAATTTCCTCTCCCTCTTCAAGTCTCTGCATGCTGCCTGCTACCTCGATGGACACAGTTCCTGTTGTAACTCTAGGAAGCTTCCTGTCATGCACGGCCTCTCGACGATGGCTTCATAACAGCCAGGAATCTGGATGCGTGGTGATGGTACAGAAAAAAACAGCAACCCCAATTCACGTGTATAGTGATCAAGCAAATAATATATCAATAATAAGTACTCCCCAATCCAGAGCAGCTTCCAATAACACTCTTCCTCAGGGTGTTTAACAGCACAATAAACCAACCATGGAGCGCATATAGATGGGGAGAAAAAAGAAACAACCACAATAGTGTAATATGTATGTACAAATGGAATGTGAATATGTATCAAATCCACTCACAAACAAGTAGAGTATAGTAGGCTCATCAAAGGTATCATCAGAATTTAATGGCTTTGAAATCTAAAAAACAAGGAGACTAAAATGGTGCAGTATCATCAAACAGCCATGAGTCAGGAAATCTGAATGCACTTACAGTTGAAGGTAGCACAACTATCGGAAAATAGTGTGCAAAAAGCGCAGTGTAAAACAGAAAAGGTCCCGAGTCAGCTGCTATGGTGATAATGAAGCTCTCTCTTAGCTCTCTCTCACTCAACGCGTTTTGCCAATGGTCCGTTGGCTTCTTCAGGAGGAAATTTGTTTAGAAAGAAAGATACGTGTATTCAAGGTAAGTAGTTCATGCCGGACGACACCTTACGTTGTACGCGACTATGTAATCGCGCACACGTACATGACAACAACAGACGGGTCGGACGGATTGGCAGCAGGACGACGTACGTAATGAAGTGGGACGGCCGAAACCCGTAAGTTGGAGTGTATTTAATCGAGACACAGACGTGAACTGAACTACTTACCTTGAATACACGTATCTTTCTTTCTAATCGAATTTCCAGCTGACTCGGGACCTTTTCTGTTTTACACTGCGCTTTTTGCACACTATTTTCCGATAGTTGTGCTACCTTCAACTGTAAGTGCATTCAGATTTCCTGACTCATGGCTGTTTGATGATACTGCACCATTTTAGTCTCCTTGTTTTTTAGATTTCAAAGCCATTAAATTCTGATGATCCCTTTGATGAGCCTACTATACCCTACTTGTTTGTGAGTGGATTTGATACATATTCACATTCGATTTGTACCTACATATTACACTATTGTGGTTGTTTCTTTTTTCTCTCCATCTATATGCGCTCCATGGTTGGTTTATTGTGCGTGGTGATGGTGTCAGACTCAGATGGTGTCAGACTTCCTAAACCTTGAGATGCCGCTGCTGTAAGTGAAAGTAAGGTGGCAGCAATCCCTCTTTTAAAAACTCCACCAAATTTTGAATCCAAAAAGTCATCTGAATTCTGTCTGAAGCTAACAAAAGCAAATAATACATGAAAATTTCACCCAAATAGATTTTCTTGCCGTTCCCAAGTCTACTTTATAATTAAATGTCAAAACATACTTAAGAAACACAGTTTAGCTAGAAGGATACATTTTTACAAGTATACCACATTTTTGCTCTTTAGGTGCTCTTGCTTTTGTGGTCTACCACTTCCATCACCACCAGCCAGACTGATAATGAGGGTGATGGGAGTTGTAGTCCACAAAATGGTAATCTATGAAGGTATGATTATAAAATATATTGTATTTGTATTTGCAGGATATTTGCCTGGCACTCTTTTTTTAACGTTTCATGGCATGGTAGTAGCCATAGTATTGCTTCATGCATTGATTGCTGCCTTTATGTAGTATTTAGACATTTTTTATTTCATTTTTTAGGCTGCTGATCAGCACTCGCTCCCCGCAAACAGAGCATTGCATATAGTGTAAGCATGAGGGTTCTGTACATATAGGAAGTACATGTGATCACACAAGACTTCCAGGGCAGGGGGGTCAATGATGGTCCCCTGTACTATAAACCAGGCATTGGGTAGCAGTGTGCTGGGATGATACTCAACGCTACTATAGTCATGGCATTCCATGCTGTCATTCTTGGTTTTTAGGCTCACTGTTTTGTGAAGGCATGAGCCATCGTAAAGGTTTTAGGTAGGGCACATCATTTTTTTTACACTAATGCCCAGGAGTGCTTTCTATAAAGATAGCTATGTGGGCATATTCTGTGTCTCTTTAAAACCAATGCCAGCTCACATCCAGTTGTTTACTTTATAATCTCTTTGTCTGGCAGTAATGTTATTGAAATTAATATGCACTTTATCTTAATTTTAATATACAATCCGCATGTGGCAAAAATATGGTTTTCAACGGTCCTTCTGCTGTGACAGCCGCTAGTGCATATGTTGCAAATTCCTAAAAACAAACAGACTGGCTAAAAATATTAGCTTTCATGTCTTTATGTATGTAGAAACAAAAATAGAATCCTTTATAGAATAGGAAAGTTGCTGAATTTAATAATGTAAAGTATTCTGCTGTAGTGACATACAGATTCGAAAACAGCTTACAAAAGTTGTAATGCAGACAGCTTCAGAATATACAGGCTCTAATTACATCATAAGTATCCTATAATATCTATGACACTTAACACCCTAGCTAAAAACATAGAATTGAATGCCTTCATAACATGTACATATACGGGCTCACAATGCATTGTCCTTAATGGGTTTAAGTACAACCCATTGTCCTTAAGAGTTTAGTGGCAGATAAGAACCATTCAGTCCATCTAGTCCTTTCATTTTTCCAGATGTAAGAACTCAGACCTTAATCATTCCTTGTTCTTGTCTTACATGAAGGATAGCTTTATGTCTATTCCATGCATGCTTAAATAACTCTCTGATCGTACGTTTCACACCTCCTTCTTTTGCACTATTCCATCTCTTCAGTTTTCAATTGATATGCCTCGGGCCTCAATGTTAATGGCATTCTATTACTCAGGTGAAAAAAAATCCTGTCTGTTGCCCCACATTTAGAATGCCAAAAAGACTTTCTATGTGTGCCCTCCACGCATCAAAGAGCCTTCCTTTTTGTCCCTAGCAGACACCAGACCTATTTCCTCACACTGATGATATTTTCTCTTGTAATGGAGTATGTCCCTTGCTAATCCAGATGCTCCGGGCTGTTTTTTGACGCTACCTGAAGCTTAACATCTCATTTTGGGATGTAGGATGCTAAGATCAATTCTGAAGCCTTTTAGCTTTTGGTATAAGACATTTAAATAATGTCTCATAAAAAAAAATATTCATTTTATAGAGCATGGAATTCTCCCATGCAATCCAAAAAGATGCATATGATTATTTTGAGTGAAGGACAATAGCAAGTATGTTAGCTATCAATGATGGTAAGTAAGGAGTCATTAGGTTAAGTTTTGATTACCGTATACAGGAGAATGGAAAGAAAGGGGGAAAAAAAGCTTTCATTCCCCCCCCCCCTTTTTTTTTATTTTTTAATTTTTTTTTTTACTTTAATCAGAAAACTGATTGAAGGAACCTTTTTAACGGCTGGTCAGTCATGCCTGCTCTCTGCGTTAATTACACAGATGAAGTTTTTTCTTTGGATACAGAACCAAGGGATTACTAGAGAGGCTTCTTTTTCTTTTTTTGACTGGAGATCTGCTGGATGTATGTTTGGATCTAGAGAGACTGAGGGGGTGTCCGAGAGGTGAGGAATGGGAACCATGATTAACTTTGTATTGCTAAACGTCCAGGGACTTAACACTAACATAAAAAGAGGGTTTTTTTTATATGACACTATACTTAAAGATAATATACAAGTGAGCTTTGTTCAAGAAATGCATTGGAAGTTAGAGACTAAACAAAACCATGCTTCTATACGAGATAAAAAAAAGAAGAGGGGTAGCCATTATTTTCTGCTAAATTAAAAATTAAAAGATCCACCAATAGAGTTCTCAAGGTTATAGAGGATAATAAAACTTACCTCTTACCTAATGATATTGGGAACCAAAATATAAGAATTATTTTGGTTCCTCCTCATGATGCCGATCCCTCTCAGTGCACCCTATCTCAGTTCTCTCAAAATCCATGTGTTATACTATGGTTTTTGTTTTGTTATATAAACTTTTACATCTTTAACTGTACAGCTTGATAATCATTGTAACAGTTTATTGTGTATGTATTTCTTTCTTTTTTCATGTCTTCATATTGGAAAAAAGCAAAAAAAAATAATAAAATTAGGAGGTTTTACTTTTAGCCAAAATGTGCAACTGTCTTAATCCCAGTTCACCAACAGCATTTCAAGAACTCTGCGCACATTGCACAGTCCCATGCCCTGCTTAATTTGTCACCAATATTTTCTGATTTATTATGTACGTTGTTCAAAATTAAGAGGTTTTACTGGTAGTACAAATATCTTAAACCAGTAAACAGTATTTCAAAAACTACAATATACAGCACAAATGCATAGTCCAGTGACCTGCTTAATTTGTCACCAATAAGATTTATTATCCAAAATTAAGCAACTTTGCAGGTAGCAGTGGCGTACCTAGCGGGGGGGCGGTCCGCACCGGGTGCCGTTCATCAGGGGGTTGCCAACTTGCCGGCATCGGGCACCCCTCCAGAGACGGACAGTAATGTCCGCCGCTGGAGGAGCAAGCTCAGTTGGGGAGATCAAGGATCTCCCTTTAACCGGCTTAAAATCACTCAAGGGAGCCGGAGGTCTGTTAAAGACCTCTGTTACCGCTCCCTTGCGATGCGCGTGGCAACTACTGCTGTGCGCCAGGGTTTGTTGTTAGATCCCGGCGCACGACACTGAAGCTGCGCCCACCGTCCGTGCCCTCTGAACCGGAAGAAGACAGAGAAGACAGAAGAAGGAGATCGAAGAGGAGGAAAGGTAGGAAAGAATTCATGGGGAGGGAGGTAGAGAGGGAGGGGGTAGAGAGTGAGAAGGGAGGGGGGAAGAAAGTATATTGGAATAAATAAACAGTGAGAATGAGTGAGAGAATAAATGAATGTGTGGATGCATTGTGAGAATGAGTGAGAGAATGGATGAATTGTCTGAATGAGGGATAAAATTAATGAGTTTGTGAGAATGCATTGTTAGCAATCATACTCCTATCATGCCAAGCCAGCTAGTACATGCAGGAATCTGGGTATGCCTGGGCATGATAGGAGTGTGATTGCTGTTAACAATCATATATATATATATATATTTATATATATATATATATATATATATATATATTAATATTGTTATTTAATTTTTTTGTCCTATTTTGGTGTGTTACTTACTTTAAATAAAAGTGTGAGATTTTTTTTTTTTATGGTGGGGGGTCATATTCGGTTTCGGCCAGGTAAATGCTGCATTTTCGGTTTCAGTCCAGAATTTGTTTCTGTGCATCCCTACTACTAAGCCAGACAATGAAGTGGTAGGCCTACACCACATCAATGTTTGGCTTACTATATAGTGATAAGAGATATGCTGCACTATTGTCAATGTCTGGCTCAATGTATAGTGATAGGGATTACGCTGTACCACCGTCAATGTCTGCCTCTGTATATAGTGATAGGTGTTATGCTGTACCACCGTCATTGTCTGCCTCAGTAGATAGTGGTAGGTGTTATGCTGTACCACCGTCAATGTCTGCCTCAGTATATAGTGATAGGTGTTATGCTGTACCACCGTCAATGTCTGCCTCAGTATATAGTGATAGGTGTTATGCTGTGCCACCATCATTGTCTGCCTCTGTATATAGTGATAGGTGTTATGCTGTACCACCGTCATTGTGTGCCTCAGTATATAGTGATAGGTGTTATGCTGTACCACCTTCGATGTCTGCCTCAGTATATAATAATAACAGTAATGCTGTACCACCTTCAGTGCCTGCGCCAGTATATAACGATAGAAGCTATGCAGTTTTAAAGTGTGTGTGGGGGGGGTGCCACATACAGGATCCGCCCCAGGTGCCAAATACTCTAGGTACGCCCCTGGCAGGTTTTGTAAATATGCAACTTAAAATAAAATACAAATTAAAACAAAGCTATATTCTGTGCTATATTTTGTATATTAGACATAACCATAAGAAACTGCTCAAATTGTTATGTTATATACTGCTTGTTATGTCCTGTCTACCCATTGTACAGCGCTATGAAACTTGATGGCGCTATATATAAAACAATAAATAATAATAATAAATATAAACTGCTTATTACGTGGTTTATGTATTATTTTTAAGGTGACCTGATCCGTGATTCTCTGTGGGAAATAAAATGAGAGAGACAAAGCAACTTCATGGATCTTAAGAAAGATATATTGGAGATGGGACAAAAAGCTAAAATAAACAAGGAAATGATTAGCAATCCTGGAATTTACTACATTAACATCTGTGATTGTTTTATTTTTTGGAGGCATTTTGGAAGTAGGGTTTTAGAAATTAGGGAGCAGCTGATACTTTATTGAGTAGGGACTTTTCTTAATTTGACATGCATACTAATAGGTAACAAAAATACCTTAATAACATACATTTTATTTTTATTGAGTACACCTCATTAGTATACAGTATTCTAGGTTTACATAAATAATTATTTCATTTTTTTTCTATTTCTTTGTCTACTATATTTGTTTCCACTGCTCTACACTCTACTGAGATAATTGGAGGGTTTGACATGAAATAGATGTGTTATAGACTAATTTTCAGGATTAGTTTTGTGGTATAAAAATATATGGAGTTTTTTTTCTTTCACTTCATTTGATACAATATAATTATCCTTGAATACATTTTTCTCACCTCATGCCTAATACAAGTGGATATGGGGCACATGTATTTTATTGGGTACTTAAACACAGATACTTGGTTCTGTTAGGGTCCTTCAGTCTACTCTATGTAAGAGAATCATATTAGTTTTGTGTGTTTTCTTGTTGTCTGTCTATGTATATATTGCTTAAGGATTCAGAGATTTCGAACGCCAAGCAGTTGTGAATGGTTAAAACACTAACCATTAACACTCCGCATTAAATACTCCCATTAAAAGATCAATAGTTTTTGACTGTATTAAAAAGGAACTGTCACGGCACAGGGTACAGAGGAGAAACCGAAGTCAGGTAGGACTGGCAAAGGATGGTCCAGAGAGCTGTGGTCAGGATTCCGGAGAGCAGGATCGTCGTAGGAATAGCCGAGGTCAGGATACCGGAGAGCAGGATCGTCGTAGGAATAGCCGAGGTCAGGATACCGGAGAGCAGGATAGTCGTGGAATAAGCCGAGGTCAAATAACAGGAAACAACAAGAACGCGTACTGGGAAGGCACTACCGAGATAGGCACTACCATCAGAAGGCAAAGTCTGAGTGTTAGAGCGTCTCTTAAATAGGCCCAGGAGTTAGGGCACTAATTAGGGATTTCCCGCCAAATTTTCAAACTGCCGATACGTCACTTCCTGCGCGGCCATCTTGTGTGTGGCGTTCACGTAATCTCCCAATATAGGTCGATGTAGTTTCTGCCGGCGCCACTAGGTGGCGTGAAGAAGAGCGTGTCCGGACACCAGAGCTGGACCTGTACTCCGGCTGAAGCTGCTGGGAACGCGGCGTAGATGAGGTAAGTCCTCCCTCAATTTGCAGTGGCTGCCTCCGCTGTGCAGAAGCGGGGGGTCTCCCCCTTCTTCGCGGCGGCTCTGTCTGCTGTGCAGAAGCGGGGGGTCTCCCCCTTCTGCGCGGTGGCTGCGGCTGTGGTTGCCGTGCTGAAGCGGGGGGTCTCTCCCTACCTCGCGGCGGCTGCTGCTGCTGCCGCTCAGAAGCGGGGGGTCTCCCTCTTCTTTGCGGCAGCTGTGGCTGCCGGACCGAAGCGGGGGGTCTCCCCCTACCTCACGGCGGCTGCCGTTGCCGGCCGGGGGAACCGGAGGATCTCCCTGTCGGTAGCGTGACAGGAACATGCTCAAATCTGTTTTTACAAAAAACGCATTGGCTTTAGACATTTGTCCCTGAGGTTTTCTACAATGATATGTTCACCACTAAAAAAGAGGGGTGGTCATATTAATCACTAACCACATAGGAATTAAATTGAAATATCAGGAGGCAAATTCATTATTTTAATATGTGAGATAAAAAAATAAATATTTTTTAATGGGTCCGCCAATCATTTTTTTTCAAGGTATTGACAAACATGTATTTTCAATAAACTTGAAATAATGAAATCTCTGCCCACATTGTGGTGTGCTTATAAGTGTGTAATAAGAGGCCATATTATAAAAATGTCAGATCTTCATAAAACATTTTATAATCTTGCTAATGAAAATAAATAAAACACCAACGAGAATAAAATCTTGTCAAATATCTGAAATCCCAAGTAACATAAATAGGCTTTTAATAAAAGAGAAAAATAGGAATCTGGAATATTTAAAAACTCAATGGTATTATAAAAGTAATAAAGCCGACAGATTATTCATTAATAAGTTAAAAGTTGGGAAGATCAATAGGAGGATATTTAAAATTACAACTAAAGGGTTGGGATAAAAATTAGTGGTAGATTCAATGGTTTGTTTTCATAAATAACAGACTCATCCACAAGAGTACTCTAAAATAGGAAAATGGCCAAAGTGTCGTTAGAGCAATTAAATTTAATTATAGAGATAAAAGATGAAGAGTAATAAAGCACCAGATGTACCTAGTGAGAGTATTTTTTTTTATTTTCATTGAAAAAGATAGACAAGAACAAAAGGAAAAAGGAGAAAAATAAAAGGGGCAATTAACATCAATGGTATTGATAATAATAGGTACAAGTACAAGGGAAATACAGACAGGGGCACAGTTATAGCTCTGCACCTTAGATACGGCGTGAAGAAATGTGGAGTAGAATGTAAATGGAAAAAAACAGCCTTGGCTCACATGCCGCCAAAATCCCCCGACACCTCGGACCACAAAAAAAACAAAAACACATGGGTCAAGACAGGGTGAGGAGCATTCCCAGGCTTGGGTGGGAGCCTACGAATAGAGGGTCCAGAGCCCAAGCAATTTGAAATTAACTGCCTAAGGAGCTCTGCCAGGACTGCAGAGGATTGGAAGGCCAACCAGCAGGCCCAGACCCCTGTGTACGTTTCCATCCTGTCAGAGGACCAGTGGATCGATTCTTCCATCACCCCTATCTCCTCCACCCGGGACACCCACTGGCATAAAGAAGGGGTCTCAGGACGCTTCCAGTACAATGGGATAAGGCAATTGGGAAGGCGAGATAGGCTGTCCCATGACTTCTTCCAAGCAACGAAAAAACACATCTAAAAGGGCTGGAGTCGGCTACAGCTCCACCAGATATGAACGTAAGTGCCAGACTCCACACCTCCAACAGGACGGATCACTTCCCGGAGCGAATCTGCTAACAGCCACAGAAGTTCTATACCACAGAGTTAACAGCTTGTAAGCAGTCTTCTGGATCTTCAAAGCGATGGAGCATTCGTTCGTCAAGATGCAAACCTTCTCCCATTGGAGAAGAGGGTACCCCCAAGAGCAGTCTCCCGGACGTGCCGGCACCGGAAGTTGTATACCGTTCTGCGTAGAATAGATGTCCCCTGCCGACCCCGCAAAACACCCGGGAGTCTGCACTGGTAGGTCTAGGGGAGGGGGGGCACATCTCGGGGGGGACACAGAGTGGCAGCATATCTCGGGGGGGACACACACAGAGTGGCAGTGTGTGTAAAGGCAGGGGTGTGTGGTGAGGGCAGTGTATAAATGTGTATGTATGGACAGGCGTATGTTAGTATGTATAGATATATATATATGTGTGTGTGTGTAAGGGCAGTGTATGTATGTATATGTCTGTGTATGGGCAATGTATGTGTATATGTGTGTTTGTAAGCTGGTGTGTACGTGTATATGTATGTAAAGGAAGGGGTGTGTGAGGGCAGTGTATGTCTATACATGTGTGTGTGGACAGGCATATGTTAGGGAGAGCTGACCCACCCAATCCAAGCAGGTTTTGTATACAACAACCAGCCAATCACCAGTAAGGTACATCGCTTGCCGTGATTGGCTGGTTGTTGTATACTGGGTAGAGGGGTAGTCTTATACGGCGAGTATAGCCCAAACTCTATATTTTAACTGGAAAAGTTGGGGGTCGTCTTATACGCCCAGTCGTCTTATACGCCTGAATATACGGTAATCGTAGAGATCTCCAGAGCACTGACTTCTCCACTTTATCCTCTTTGAAGGAGTCCTGCACCTTCTGTATCAGGCTTTAGATGAAAAAGAAGATGCAGAAAACTTATGTAGTTTACATCTTATTCTATGCTGGCCCAAGAAAACTTCAACTAAAGATTACAGTTTCTTTTGGGCTAATATGGCTATATCTTCTTTTAAAAAAATATACACCAGAGACGGCAAGACAACTCATATGATTCAACTGAGAAGTTATCTGTATTATACAGGGAACCAAAATGATCTCTTACTGAGAATATATAATCATTGGCACAAAAAGACAAATCTTTAGATTGCAAATACATACATATAGCATGAGCACATTTCTCCTGCTTTGCCTGCTAAACATTAGGGATAATGGGACTATTATGGAGCAGTAATCAACCACGGTGCCCCAGAGCAGATTCATTTTGTTTTTTTTAATAATGTTTTACTCAAAATATCAAACAATTGAAACAATGTCTCCATGGTAAAATGAACCAATCAAAGGTTTCTGCATCCCTGTCCTGTGCCTCTCTCCTGTAAGCACTTTAGAACAATAATAAAATGTAAAATACAGTCTTGCGAAAACACCTTCTATGCCAGGGGCGTCCAACATGAGGCCCTCGAGGTGCGGCCCGCGTAAGATCGGCAGCCAGGGCAACCGATCTTACGCGACTTACCTGTGGGAGGGTCTTCTGTACTGCATAGAGGAAGCGGAACGTAGCAGAGTTCACGTGACATCACATGACTCTGCTCCAGTCCCGCTTCCTCTGTGCAGTACCAGAGAACGCAGAGGCCCTCTGCTGAAGTCTGTGAGCGGCATCGAGGAGCTGCAGTGCAGGTAAGAGGGTGGGGAGGGTGTTTGAATGAGTATGCGTGATTGAGGGAATTAATCTGTGAATGAATGAGTGTGTGTGTTTGATAGCATGGATGTGTAAGTGCTGGAACCTAGGCATGATGGGACTGTGATTGCTGTTAGCAATCACACTCCTATCATGCCAAGTCAGCCAGTACATGCTGAAACCTAGCTAGCTGCCCCCCTTGTGTATTGATGCTGCCAGCAGTATGGGGTCTGCACATCACTTACAGCCACCCTGTACCAGCATGTACTGGCTGACTTGGCATGATAGGAGTGTGATTGCTAACAGCAATCACAGTTCCATCATGCCTAGGTTCCCGCATTTACTGGTTGGATGTGTAAGTGCTGGAACCTAGGCATGATGGGACTTTGATTGCTGTTAGCAATCACATTCCTATCATGCCAAGTCAGCCAGTACATGCTGAAACCTAGCTAGCTGCCCCCCTTGTGTATTGATGCTGCCAGCAGTATGGGGTCTACACATCACTTACAGCCACCCTGTACCAGCATGTACTGGCTGACTTGGCATGATAGGAGTGTGATTGCTAACAGCAAGCACAGTCCCATCATGCCTAGGTACCAGCATTTACTGGTTGCCTGGGTATGATAGGAGTGTGATTGCTGTTAGCAATCACACTTCTATCATGCCAAGTCATATTGATAATTTTTTTGTCCAATTGTGGTGTGTTACCTACTTTTATAAAAAATGTGAGTTTTTATTATTATTTATAAAGGTGGGGGGTCATTTTTGGTTTTGGCTACGTGAACTGTGAATGTTTTGGTCCAGAATTTTCATTTTGGTGCATCCCTAGAATAAATAGAAGTATTTAATTTTTAATTATCCTGAATTTGTAGTCACAAACCTTTCTAGGCCCAGAAATCAGTGAGAGGAAAAGTAAAGGTTTTGTGTCATTTACTTTATTTTAATCTGCATATTTTATTAAAGGCCATATTTTCTCACAGTGAAAAATGAGTGCGGCCCGTGCACGTATACAATTCTGATGAAGTGGTCCACTGCAGAAAAAACTTGGACACTCCTGTTCTATGCGTTACTTTTTCATATGGAAAAAAACATCACCCATCGGACTATAACATAATTTGGCAATTTGAAAAAATAACCAGTTTTAAGTTAAATGCATATTATGAGGCAGAGTGGCATATAGGGAGGTATAAGGCATTCCAGGAGCCAGAGTGGCATTAAGGGAGTTAAAAGGCATTGTATAGAGCACTCTGCCTCCAGAAATGCCTTATACCCCTATATGCTACTCTAGCATTTAGGGGGTTAAAAGGCATATTATGGGGCAGAGTGGCATATAGGGAGGTATAAGGCATTCCAGGAGGCAGAGTGCTCTATTAAATGCCCCCTTAACGCCAATCTGCCTCCTGAAATGCCTTATACCTCCCTATATGCCACTCTGCCCCATAATATGCCTTTTAACCCCCTAAGTGCTAGAGTGGCATATAGGGGTATAAGGCATTCCAGAAATGCCCTATGCCCCCATTTAACACGCACACACACTTACTGGTGCTTCCAATTTCCTGCTGTATTGCCGGGGCAGCGGGTTGACATCTCCTTCCGCTGCAGCCGGAAGGAGGTGGAGTTGGCAGCGGGGGTTTGTCTGCGTCCGTTGCGGATACCTTCCCCGGCTGTCAGAGATCAGAGTTCCCCGCACCTGTGCGGGGAACTCTGATCTCTGACAGTCGGGGAAGGTATCCATTGTCTACTCGGATCGCGTAGACGTCAACCTGCTGCCCCGGCAATACAGCAGGAAGCACCGGTAAGTGTGTGTGGAGGGGGTGTTAAATGGGAGGGGGGGGAGGCAGGAGGATCCAGGTCCCCTGCAGCGGTGCGGGGGATCTGGATCTTAGTCTCATAATCAGACCTCTATTTGAGGTCTGATTAGAAGACGACCCCGATTAGAAGACGAGGGGTATTTTTCAGAGCATTTGCTCTGAAAAAAACCTTGTCTTATAATCGAGCAAATACGGTATTTAATAATTAAAAAAAATTTTATCTAATAAAAATTACCCCATTCCCTCAAGATTGTAAACTTGCGAGCAGGGCTCTCTCCACCTAATGTATCGGTTTGTCTTAGTCTGGCAATTCTTGTCTTGTTATCCCCCTTGAATATATGTATTGTATTAAGCGCTGCGTAAACTGTTGGCGCTATATAAATAAAAGATAATAATAATAATAAAATTGCATGTGATCACTAATTAATGACTCTTTAGATCACTGATCAATTATCTGTGTCGACGATCAATAGCCATTAACCTAATCTTAATCCTTATGACACCATACACTAAACTAACCCTAACATCGAACCATACCTAATACTTTCACTATCCCTTTTCAACAGTTGCAGTTGGGTTCCTCGTTTAGTGGTGAATCACCCTTGACATGGTCATGAAATTGATGGACAAACAACTGATCCTGTTAGAACTGTTCCGGGGAACACATTTAATTTTTTTTGCACTGTGACAATATGAGTGTGGTACATGCAATCATTTCACTGTTTGCTCTTTGCTTATGCTGGCTAAGACATATAGAGATGTGACTTAAATTCAAATAGTGTGTAGGTTATCCCTGTCCCTGGGGTTTCTAACAATATTACTTACACTCAGGGCCGGCCCGACAATGGAGCCGAGTGGGGCAACCGCTCCAGGTTTTTGTTTTTTTTTTAAAGCGAAAGAGAGAGAAAGGGGCGCCGAGTGGTTTTCGCTTACCAAGCTGTCAGTACCCGCTCGGCGCCCCTCTCTCTCTCCTCTACGGCGAGTCTCGCTGTTCGGTCTCGGTGCCGGCTTGTAATGCTGAGTGCCGGAAGATTACCTAATTTCCGGCGCTCAGCATTACAAGCTGGCACCGAGACCGAACAGGGAGACTCGCCGCAGGACTGCTGAAAGGTAAGTACAAGGGGGGGGTAGATAAGAGGGAGGGAGAGGAAGTGTAGATAATGGGGGGGGCAGCAGGGACGGAGGGAGAGGAAGGGTAGATTTTAAAATTCGCCCCAGGTGGGATTTTGCCTTGGGCCGGCCCTGCTTACACTTTATCTGCCCTTTTGTTGTTTTATTGGGATTTCATAGTTCAGGTTTGTCTGGACCATTTTTAAATGTTTTTTATAGTGGTCAAACAGGCTATAAAGGGGTAAATTGCCATGTAGTCCTAAATGACCCCTTGCATATTATGCAGTGGAGGCAGGGCATATTTTGGTGTAAAAAGAGTGTGAACCAAAGCTAATAAGCATCTTAACATAATAACTTGGGGGCTAAAGTCTCCAACCTGTTTCAGCAAGATGCTGATCAATGTTATTTATAAGGAAGTTTATAGGTAAGATAGGCGCCAGGATGGCGCATAGATCTATGCATGGACTTCTCCTCTGCTGTGGACTGGACTCCTTGTAGCTGGCCCTGCTCCTCACGCAGCAAGCAGTATGCTGCAGAGACTGGGGTGGTGGAAGCACAAGGCCTCCTGCTCACTGCTCTTTCACGATTGATGCTGAGCGCCAGAAAATTACATCATATGACATCATATCCCAGTGCAGTGAAGCCCACCACAGGACTTCATAAAGGCAAGTAATGGGGAGAAAGGGGAGAGATAGATAATGATAAAGAGGAGAAAGAAAATAGAGAGCTAAAGGGGACAATATAGGGGGAAAATAATGAGGAGGTGGAAGAGAAAAGAAAAATATAAAAAGAAAGAACAGGAGAGATAAAAAGAAAGAGCCGGAGAGATAAAAAGGGGAGAGACAGGGAAAAAAGGGCGAGGTAAAGAGAAAGAGGTGGAAAATTGGGAGAAAAGAGAAGATATAAAGCAAAAAGGTTGAGCGATAAATAGAACAAAGAGAGATAAAAAGAAAGATGATAGAGAAAGAGGAGGATCAAAAGAGAAGGGGGGAAATAAAGAGAAAAGTGAGCTGTGGGGGAAAATAGAGATTTAAAAAAAAACAGAGAAATAGAAGGAAATAGAAGGAATAGAGTAGGAGAGATAACGGAAAAAGGCAGAAATTGGAGTGTTAGGACTGGGCTGAGAGCAATAATCAGTCCAGATAGTCAAGGCGAGTGACACAGGATCACAAAGGGTTAACAAGCAGATGTTGTTAAAACAGAAGACAGGCAAGATAGTTCAGGTAGTAAACCAAAGGTCAAAATTGTGAGGTCATACGAGGTCAAGCATGTTCAAGTAAGGAAAACCAACTGTAACAGGAACACAAGGGAAATGGTGACCACAGCTTGGGAACAACTCAAGCATAGACTGAAGGGACAGCAGGGCTTATATTGAGCTCTAGGTAGAAGGTTCATCCCACTAGTTGTAGGATGCCATCTCTTACAGAGCTGTATTACCAGAGACACCCCTTCTCACCCCTTCTTCGCATAATGAGCATTTCACCCAATGAGGACAGACCATCGAGGCAAGTCTTTATGTGTGCAATCTGGGTGCTGGGTAAGTCCTGTAAATGCAACTTGGGTGCTAGGGGAAGTCCTTTGGATGCATGTCCTACATATAAAATCTGTGTGCTGGGGCAAGTCCTATGTGTAAAATGGGTGCTATGGGTCATATAAGTGCAATCTGGGTGCCTTGAAAGTCCTGAGGATGCAAATTAATTGGATGATATATATAGATCAGTTAAGTGGATTTGTTATCTACAACACATAGGGTTCCTCAGAGCAGACTGGCTTTTGTTTCCAATTTTGGTACCCATAGCAGAGATGTTACAAGGATTTTTAGAAAACATTGGCATAAATTATCTGACGGTTACCCAACGATAAAAGAGTTTGCATCACCCCCTCTTATGGCATATAGAAGGGGGTCCATGCTGAGCTTAAAAATGTTAAGTGTGATGCCTCACAGCGGTTTTTGGGGTTAAAAAATGTCCATGTTTAGGTTGTTGTGTGGCCTGTCCTGATATACTGAAGGGGGCTAGATTTAAACACCCACAGAAAGAAAAATTGTATAATCTTAAATACCATTATACATGTGAATCATCCTATGTGGTTTATATACTTACGTGTCCTTGTAACCTTTTATATGTGGGAGAAACTACACAGATCAAAAGTAGATTTTCCATAAATGCACCATCAAATTAAGAAAATTGGATTTACTGGTCCCATCACACTTTAATGGTGGATTTATGAATTGGATACATTATTTCCAAATGGACTTAATAGGGAATTAGATTTAATGCCATTTTTGTGAGCCTACAGCTATACCTTCCTGAATATACCCGATCTTCTCTAATCTCGGGAGTTAAGTAAGGTTGGGCCTGGTTAGTACCTGGATGGGAGACTACCAGGTGTCGTAGGCTTTTTAATTTGTGTGAAAACTATGCTCGAATATGAGATATTTAGGATGATTATGAATTAAATTATTTCGGAAAAAGATATGTTTACATAATGACATTCTTATATATATTTATTAACTTAAGCATTATCTTTTATCTTTTAAATTCTGTTTATTTCAGCCCGGCTGATGGTTACTCCGGGACGCAGCTGGTCCTGTAGGTTTATTTAATGCTTCTTTGTAGGTTTTGAGATTATGAAATATTTGACTGGTACAGCTGCGTTGACAGACTGATCTTTAATATCATATATTATTATGCTACAATTTTGTTATAGTAATATTTCTAGATTATATAGTGTCTGTATTTGTAGTACAGTGTTGATTTTAAACTTGTGTACACTTTTTTGGTATAACACAGATATATATTTGTAGTATATTTTCCACAATTGATACCTTCACTTTCATATTTATCCAGATTTTTTTATATAATGATAATATATTTATTTATATATACACATTGACTTTGCACTGTCCCGTTATACAGACTGGTCAGTTTGCACTGTCACATTAAATTGTTATGTAGGATAAGGTGTGTCTGACTCCTTAATTACTTGTTTTTCATAAATATTTGAGCGTGTGCACTTAAGGCTTAAGAAAGACCTGTGTGTCAAAATGTTGCTTACCATTTGAGTGCTGAGCCTCTGCTTCTTTATTTTGAAGACCATGACATTTCGTTTTATTTATTTACAGACTGTAGGTTCTTTGATATCTAACATAGAAGTTTGGTAACAAAGATTGTTATCATCACCTGTATCTTTTTTTGATGTTTATGTACAATGCAACATTTTGTGAGATGTATCACATTTGTATCTCTGTGAATGGTCTACAAAATCAATTGATTTTAAGTCTCAAAAAAGTCAGTATGATAAGGATTTGTGTATATGTCTTATAGTAACCAGCTTACCTAAGCTACTGTAAAACATATATATAGCAACTATGCAGTTGTACCGAACTATAACATTGTACTTAACATTGTACTGAAATAGCAAATAACACAACAATTTTAAAAACTGTTTTAAACTAATGCTAATAATATATAAAACTGCAATGGGAGTAACTCTTTAACCACATAGATTATTAAAACTGCTTTATCATTAATAAATAACAGCCTAATATTGAGTTATCTTTTTATCTAATGGGAACATATTCTTTTTGATACTGTAGAAAACTATTAACAAGGTTAAACATTTTTGTACATGAGGGCACATTCAATATTATGAATAACGCACCACAGCAGTTCAAATGGGGTTATTGAAATTACACAAATGTTTTTACAGAATTTCTAATTCTATCGAGCACAAACAAGCAGATGTTTTAAAGTCAAATAGGACACAAAATGAAGAATTAAAAATAACTAATAGAAAGACAAGAGAACAGGAAGCTGTGTATGCATTGTGATTATATGCATCACAGTGGTTGCACATGCATGTTGAGTTTGGTCTAAATAGTTGAAAGGGTCAATATGTGTGTGGCAAACCTGAAGGTTTTGCCCCCACATATAGGAGACTGCTACATGGACCATGACATAATGGGCTACGATGAGATAGATGTGTCTATAAACCCCAAGTGTGGATTGCAGGTTCCCATAATTCTCTCTACTAAGGACCACACTTCTTTGCAGTGGATGTTATATTCAAGATGCCCTCTATGAATCATGAATATTGTGCATTCCTAGTGGTTGTTGAACATGACAGGAGCAGGGGCACACTATTTTGAAGCAGAAGGCAGAGCAGGTTTGAGTGGGGAAAAATGTCAATAAATCACTAGTGTTGGAGTCTAACTTTATAGCCACTCACACCAACTTGAGCAGTAATGTCAAATTCAAGATAAGCTTCAAGTAGCACAGTTGGTAGTAGATGTAACTTATATCAGCAGGATCAAGTAATTTCTTGCCATTCAGTTAGTTTACCTTGAGAACGACACTTTGTGTGCTGAAACCAGTCAGCGTATGTTGGACTGGAACTATGTGGTATTGATATTGTATTATGCCTGCTGAATATCATATTTAATGGTTTTAAATAAATGTAATTTTTTATACTACAATGGAGGCGTACCTAGATTCTATAAGGTATGCTTGTTAAAGGATACATACTTAAAGTGTTTCAATTGCCATTTTAGTACTTCCATACTCTTTCATTAGAAGAAATGACTTGATCCTGCTGATATAAGTTACATCCAAACCCCACTGTGCTACTTGATACAGTAGCTTATCTTTAACTTGAGTGGGGAAACATGAAAAAAAAGGAACACAACAGTAGGATGGCAGATTACCTGTAATTGTTACTAGTTAAATTTTTTTAATTTTAAAAATACCTACCTACTGTCACGCACAGCGTACAATAGAACCTGTAGTCAGGTAGCACAGCACGGGCAAAGTCCAATAGACAGATATCAGAGGTGACCAGCGCAGAATGGTCGAAAAACAAGCCGAGGTCAGGAAGCCAGAAGTCAGGATCTTCGTGAAGGAAGCCAGAGTCAAACGCCAGGAAAACAGGAACAGGAACAAGCCGAGTCAATAAAAGGAATCAAAACAGGAATGCTTACTGAGGAATAGACTGTCGCTCGTGTATCACTAGAGGTACTCACCGCAGGAGTTATTCTGCCCAGAAAACTGCTGAATAGGGAGAAGCCCCAACAGTGGTAATCCAGGACTTAGATGATCCCAACAGTGAGACACTCTCCGTGAACACAGGTAGCAGGTAAGTACTGAGTATGGCAAACAGGTACAGGTGAGGATGTCAGACAAGCCAGGTCGGTATACAGGAGCAGGTTAGCAGGCAAGCCGGGTCGGTACACAGGAGCAGGTTAGCAGACAAGCCGGGTCGGTACACGGGAGCAGGTTAGCAGACAAGGCCGGGTCGGTACACAGGAGCAGGTAGCAGAGGTACAAAATCACAAAGGCAAAAGGGAGGTCAAGCAGGCAAGGGTCCAAAAACAAAGATCAGCAGCAAAACTCAGAGTCACAGGCAAAGACCACAACAGGGTGCCTGTGAAAGGACAGCAAGGATTTTAAATCTGGCGCCAAACAGAAGATCCCGCCTCCGAGCAGAGTCAAGGCCACGCCTCCAGACGTCCATCACGTCCACGGCACCAGCCAGAAGGAGTAGCTGCGCCCCTAGTGGACGGACCGGCGGCCGGACAGCAGGTAAGGGAACCCCTCTGGGAACTCCTGCATAGACGGGCAGCCTTAGATCTGCTCGTCGAGGAGTTCCCAGATCCGACCCTCCTTCTCCCGTGTCGGCGGTCGGTCTGTTCGCCGCCGGCACGGAGAGAACGTGTACGTCCCTCGGGTGCCCGTGCGCCGCGAGCGGTAGTCCGCTCGCCGACCACGGGTCCGGAGAGAGAAGTATCGGGTCCCCGTGATCTGCGAGCAGACCCCCGCCCGCGGCTAACAGGACGTGACAGTGACATAGACACTATCAAGATAGGTACGACCATCAGAAGGCAAAGCTGGAAGGTTTCTGAGTCCCTTAAATAGGAGGATCAATTTGGCGCCAAAATAGAGTCTCCCGCCAATTTTCAACAAGTCTGTTACGTCACTTCCGGTCCGCGGCCATCTTGTGATTGGCGAGATCACAAATTTCTAAAAGGAGCGGTAGTACCGGTCTTCCCCGTCCTCGCGGCGGCGGAAGCTGTCTTGCGGAAGGATCCATCTCAAACCCCTCCGGGGTGATGACGTAACCCAAGAACAAAACCTTGCGAACCTCGAACGCGCACTTCTCCAGCTTGGCATAAAGCCCATTTTGCCGTAATCGGTGCAGCACCTGAGCTACCTGTGTGCGATGAGTCGAGAGGTCCGAGGAATAGATCAAGATGTCATCTGGGTACACTACGACGAATTGTTGAAGAAAATCTCTGAGGCAATCGTTGATGAACTCCTGGAAGACGGCTGGGGCATTGCATAACCCGAAAGGCATAACTGTATATTCGTAATGTCCTGATCGTGTATTAAATGCAGTCTTCCATTCATCGTCCGCGCGAATTCGAACAAGGTTGTAGGCACCCCATAGATCCAGCTTAGTAAAATGGTGGCTCCGCGCAATCGGTCGAAGAGTTCGGAAATTAGCGGAATGGGGTAAGTGTTGCGTCTAGTGATCTAGTGATAGTGATCTATGACAACTGGAATAATCCATTCTCACAAACATTTCCAAAATTTTTGTACGATAAAATTAGAAAAAAACTTAAAATGTATAACCCTATACTATTTCACACACACTCCAATGCCTGGCTTTATACACTGCAATGCCTAATTTTGTCACCAATGTCTTGTGTTATCCACAAACTACAAGTTTTGCTGGTAGCATAAATGTCCAGCTCTCTTAAACTCTACTCAGTGTTTCAAAAAGTAAAACACATTGCTCCACAGTTGTCTTACAAATCACATCCAAGAAACAGATAAGTAATAGCGCACATCTAGTGTAGCAAAGTATATAAACTAGACTTGTGCATTCGTCTTCGGGCGAACATGAAAACAAACACGAAGAGTGCGTTTTCATGTTCGTTCCGAAGACATGAAGAAGAGAAGACAGCAGCGGTAAAACCTAGACGAAGACACACAACACGAAGAATCTTCATGATCATCTTAGTCTACTAATCTCCCTGGTCCCTTTCCCATCTAGCCTACCTTATCTTCACGGCATCACGGGAGTTGACGGAAGGTCCCTGTAGGCGACCAATAGGCTCACTCGCACTGCCCTGTAACCCCAGACAGCGAATTTACGGATTTCCGCTGGTCAGGTTGCACCTTAAGGAGTTAAGGCGTGAGCCTATTGGTCGCTTGCACGGCCCTTTAACCTACGGATTTCCACTCCCGGTATCTAACGCAGCATTGCAGGGGTTAACGGGAGCGGAAATCCGTAGGTTAAAGGGTCGTGCAAGCGACCCATAGGCTCACTCGCACGACCCCTTAACTCCTTAAGGTGCAACCTGACCACTGGTCTCCCTGCTGCAACAGTTAAAAGTCCGTACGAACGACCAATAAAGTCGCTTGTACGGACATTTAATTGATAGAGCAGGGAGACCAGTGGTCTCTCCCGGCCAAGTTACGGCACCAGGATTTTAAAAGTCTGTACGAGCGACCATTAGAGTCGCTCGTACAGACTTTTAAAATCCTAATGCAGCAACTTTTCCGACAGAGACCCTCCCTTTACATTTGCTTCAGCACTATTGATTCTGGCAATCTACTACACTATAAGCAATCTATTGTTTGTTCGATTGTTTCCTCTCTTTAATCAATAATTTTGCTATTTTGTGTTGTCCACAAGCTAGAGGTTTTTGCCGGCAGTGTTTATGTGCAACTGTCTTAAACTCTACTCAGGAACAGTGTTTCAAGAACTAAAAGTAACGCAAGTACAGTCAAATGCTTCATTCCATCATCAATATTTATCAATGATTTACTGCTTAGTGTTATCCACAAACTAGAGGTTTTGGCTAAATTAAATTTTAAATTGCTAAATTGAAATTCAAATAAATGAATTAATACATTAAAATGAAAACATAATGTCTGCTACGATCCCTGTTTATCAATAATGAACTTAAACTATATACACTACAGCTTCTCTAATCCACCCCACCCCAGAAAAATGTCTGCACTACACTATTGGCACTTGCAGTATAGTAGATTAGCATACCTGGGAACTTCTGGGCTCCGGCTACCCGAAGCCTTCCCTTGCGGGACTCGGCCAGGACTGCACACTGACGTCGGTGGGCAGTCCTGCTGACATCGGTGGCGTTCCCACTGACATTGGAGGAAAACCCCCATTTAATGGAAAAATGGGCGGGGAGTGGGGCGTGTCAAGACCCTGCTCCCGCGACCCGGAGGATTCAGGTCTTGACACGGAGAACCGGAGAAGCATACACTAAATAAATGTATGTAATTGTGTTTATGGATTATAATAAATGTCACCTTTAAATTCATTTTTTTTCTTTGAAATGGGTAGAGGACCCATCATTTTCCCCACTCCCTAGCCCCTTGGGGAAGATGCCTTCTCGTGGTTACCACTTTGCATGCAGTATACTCACGACCAGCCATCTCCAGTTCAGGCTTGAGTGAGCGTTCTGGGGGGGATCTAGCAAGACATTGAGGGTTCTTTGGGAGGGCTGTCTTGCAGACTAAATTAGTGCCAGTAGTGGAGCATGGAGGGAGAGGGGTGCTGCAGCTCCAGACCTGCGTCTTCTAGGTAAATGTCTTTTCTTCATTCACGTAAAGAATGCAAGTACTTTAATATGCATTCTTCATTGGAAGAGCTGTGACAATACCTAGTAGTAGTTTTGGAGATACTTAGACTAAAACGTTCACCTTGTGGAAGCGGGTATCTGTCTCAGAGTGACATGGCCAGCATCCCCTAATCTAATCATGTTCTATAGAAGGGGCGTTCAACATGCGGCCTGCGGGCCAAATGCGGCCCACGGAACCTCAAGGTGCGGCCCGCGTGAGATCGGCAGCCAGGATCACAAGAGCCCTGCTGCTTACTTGTGGGAGGGTCTATTCTCTGCTCCAGTCCTGCTTACTCTGTGGGGAGAACAAGGGAGGCCGCGCCCCCTGCTGAAGTCTGTGATCGCATCGAGAGCTGTAGAGCAGGTAAGGGGGTGGGGGAGGTTGTGTGAATGAGTATGTCAGATTGAGGGAATGAATCTGTGAATGAATGAATTTGTGTGTGTGTGATAGCATGGATCTGTAAGTGCTGGAACCTAGGCATAATGGGACTGTTAGCAATCACACTCCTATCATGCCAAGTCAGCCAGTACATGCTGAAACCTAGCTAGCTGCCCCCTTTGTGTATTGATGCTGCCAGCAGTATGGGGTCTGCACTTACAGCCACCCTGTACCAGCACGTATTGGCTGACTTTGGATGATAGGAGTGTGATTGCTAACAGCAGTCATAGTCCCATCATGCCTAGGTTCCAGCATTCACTGGTTGCCTTGGTATAAAAAGAGTGTTTGCTGTTAGCAATCACACTCCTATCATGCCAAGTCAGTCAGTAAATGCTTAAACCTGGCTAGTTGCCCCCTTGTGTATTGATGCTGCCAGCAGTAAGGGATCTGCACTTACAGCCACCCTGTACCAGCATGTACTGGCTGACTTGGGATGATAGGAGTGTGATTGCTAACAGCTAACAGCAATCTGCTACCAGCAATCACAGTCCCATCATGCCTAGGTTCCAGCATTCATTGGTTGCCTGGGTATAAAAAGAGTGTGTTTGCTGTTAGCGATCACACTCCTATCATGCCAAGTTTTTTTTTGCCCAATTGTGGTGTATTACTTTTAATAAAAGTGTGGTTACACACTAAAATTGGACAAAAAATACAATACCCTGCCAACCAGTACATGCTGGAATCTGGGTATGCCTGAGATTGCTGTTAACAATCACAATATATAATTTTTTCGTACAATTTTTGTGTGTAACTTACTTTTATTAAAAGTGTGGGGGAGGGTCACTTTCGGCTAAGTGAACCCTGAATTTTCGGTTTTGGTCCAGATTTTCATTTTAGTGCATCCCTAAAATAAATAGAACTATTTTATTTTTACTTATCCAGAATCCTGAATTTGTAGGCCCAGAAATCCCAGAAATCAGTGAGAGGAAAAGTAAAGGTTTTGTGTCATTTACTTTATTTTAATCTGCATATCTTATTAAAGGCCATATTTTCTCTCAGTGAAAAATGAGTGCGGCCCTCGCACGTATACAATTCTGATAAAGTGGCCCACTGCAGAAAAAACTTGGACACCCCTGTTCTATATGTATAGACATCTTTAGGGTGAGGCTGGAAGGGCCACCACAAAGTGCAATACTCGAGGGAGCTGAAAACCGCGCTGTGATTTCTAGATCTAGATCTAGATGTCCAGCTCTCCACTGCCATGTCTGTCAAAAGTAATAACTACCAAAAAGCTGATTGGAAAAGCAGATATGTAAATTTTACCAAAGAAACTAAATGATACTTATGTGGCTGCACCTTTGTGGAAGAAATAAAACACATGATGTTCTCTACTGGGCTAGATTTCACACTCATGTGAAGTAACATTGGCACAGTTACTTATATGTATCAGATCTATGTGTGTGCATTGTGTGCAGTGACTGAATGTGAACATTTGTACATATATACCTAATTATTCAATAAAAACCCAAAATTCAGCATTTTGTTTCTTATTTGCTTTTGAAGTTTTTTTATTTCTGAGTTAGAGATGTGTACGAAAAACATCTAAGCAATAGCTGGAAATGCATTTATCATATGTCATCATATGGTATTCGCAAGGTAAAATATGCTAAGCATCTGGGACTCTACTATAACAGGAATAAGAGAAGAAAGTCGGGGAACGGGTAGAAAATCGAGAAGGGACCAGGAGAATACCAGCCACTGTCTCAAACAGTGCGTGTATGCGCGTGTGTGTGCGTGTGTGTGCGTGTATGCGCGTGCGTGTGTCTGACTAACTGACAGATGCTTGATAAACCACTATTTTAACCACTGTAGATAGACTAAAGAGGAAAGAAAATTATTTAATAGGCTGAGGGGGTGGGGAAAGGGGTATTTGCTTGAGGGACCACTCATCTATCATACTCCTTTCTTTCCTTTTAAATCTTTTATTTATGTTGAGTTCCTGTGAGATCATTTTTCAAATTTCATATGAAACATCTGTAATAAGATTAAAATCCAAAATGCATATAGTTTTAAACTCCACCAAGCATAAGCCCAGAGACAGCAAGCATCTTGTTTTCTGCATCATTACCAGACACATGCTTTGTGATGACATCAGCTTTGTGATGTCTTTAGCTTTGTGACAAAAGGTAGGGTGTAAATTCCGTCTGAAATGCGCAGGCTAGTAATTGCTCAGAGGAGGAGGCAGGAGCAAAGATGTGGGATATGGCGTCTGATGTTACACTGCTGTATCTATGCACTTTTTTAAACATTGCGATTATAATTATACTTTGTGTCAAATCCTTGTCTGGATTATCAAAATCAAGTAAAGCTCAGAGAGAACATGATGTTCACTTTGCCAGTCTTTCTGAGAACAACATGAGCTATGTTTTAAATATTCAGAAGACCTTACTGCAGATGGACATTGACCAAAGGCATGCACTGTCACGTGCGGAAGAGAGAATATTGGCTCTTGAAAATAAAATAAAATCCAGATGTGGACCCAAAGAGTACCATTCCAGGGATCACTCCAGGAAGGACACCTTCTCTCAGGATGAAGAGATCAGAAGACTCCAGGCAGTGATTTTCAATTTGACAGAGGAGATGGAGTTGTTAGAATGTTGCCTGGAGGAGAAGACTGAGAGATTGTCCCATCTGGAGGAGACTATGGACATGAAAGAGAACGCCATCCAAACACTGACAGATAAACTTTTTAGAATGGAAGAGGTTTCTGATGGGCTGAAAAAGAAGGTGAGCGACCTGAACATCAAGATCTCTAATTCTGCAAGGGAAAGGGACCTGTTGGCTGAAGGGAACTCAGAACTAAATTCCGTGTTAGTAACAAACAAACTGGAGAACATGAGTCTATCCAACAAACTGGAAGAGTATCATGAGGCCTTTGCAACCATGGAGATTGAATATGGAAAATCAACTACTGATTCTGATGGACACCTCATGTGGGAGGCTACAGCTAAAATGCCTGCGCTTAAGATCTTCACAACAGAGATCAGACACCAGGAGAGGAATTCCCAGAGTCCAATGACCGAAGGGTACGATGTGGCTTCTGATTGAGGAAGTTGTTGGTCTAAGGCATCAGCTCACAAGTCTGAATGAACTTAAACATCAGCTGCTGTCTTTCTAAAGAGCTAGCCTAAAAACTTTAGCTTTTTGATTAATTAACTGTATGAATTATAAGTAAATAAAGCTTTGAAATCAAGTTTGTCTTTTTGTCTTTAAGAAAATGTCAAGCAAGGGGGATTTGCATACTTCATGCTAGCAATTTATTTTCTAATTACGGACGTCTTTTTGTTTGTTTCCTGTTTGCCTTTTGTTTCTGATATTTACTCTTTGATACACTCCCATTGGATTCTTGTGTGTCTGTGCCAAATGTAAAATGCGATTCAATGTAAAGCAAAGAATACATATTGAAGTTTTGCACTACTTTTGACTGCTTAAAAAGAGGGCACAAGGTCTCATTAGAGCCCCTGAAGCTGGGGCTCAGTGGCAGAATACTAGTCCCTCACACTTCAACATGTATGTGTGCCAAAGCTAGAGCTGGGTGATAGTAAGTACCTTGCATTTCTAGGCATGAGATGAATTTATCTCTTGCCATGTAAAGTACCCGGGGGGACAGGGAATCATTTAAAATTTATAGACAGGGCTCTGAGAAATCACTCCAAGTATCTCTTTTTAACATTTAGCCATCATATGCATTAAAGTGTATATGAGGGATATGAGGGACTGAGCATACCTTGAATGGGCAGGATGGATGATCAGTGTGATGAAGATATTGTTCTTCAAAATTAGTTGGGCAAAAATAATTTATGTTACACATCACGGTGGGGAATTTATATTACAATTAATGAAAACTGATATAGTCAAGTGATAACGCTTCTTTGCAAAACAGACTTGAAGCAGCCCTGCCCTTTCTCAAATTCTTATCTGGCTGGTGTTTTAAACACAAACAGCATCAACCTGAAAATCACCCTTGGGAATTTTATTATATAATCATATATAAAAGCTTTTTTGATATCCTGTAGCCTAAGACAAGTGCAGACACCATGAAACTCTTAGCAAAAAACATTAAAGACAGAACCTGCTGGAAGAAAAAGCCAAGAACAGCCTCTTAGTGTGTATGTATGGACTGCTATGAGGAGTTATATAGGCACAAGACCTTGGAATGTCTAACCACATTACCATATTATATCCCTAATCATATTAAAAAACATCTGCTTGGAATTACAGAATACTGAATAAATATGACCATTTTCACATGTAATTGCATTTAGATACCTAAAATGACTTTGACTATGCTAATAATGTTAATTTCCCTTGTATGTCTTTTTTGTCTTCTCAGAATTTTAAAACATGCAGGTTCTCGTATATTATTCTTGCTGGCATAAAAAGTGCAGTTACAGATTAAACTGTGAACAAAGTGAACTATACATAATTCTTGCCAGGTTTGACCCTTCACAATGGATAATAAACTGAATGAGTCCTATCGACTTTCTTTAATTAACATCCCCTACTTGCAAAAGAATTAAGACTTTCACTTAAAAAAAATGGCTGATATACAATTAAATTGTGTCCTTTCAAAAGATCCTTATTCCAGCTTGTCTGTTATTTGCTGTGATTATAATTAAAGCAGATCTGTCACTTTTCTTTAATCAAGCATTTTATAGTCCTATACAGGGGCGTAACTAGAAGCGTCAGGGCCCCGGTGCGAGAATCTGTTAAGGACCCCCCTCTCACACTATCTAGCCCCTCTCCCTTCCTTCTCACTATCTACCCTCTCCCTACCCCCTTCTCACTATCTACCCTCTCCCTACCCCCCTTCTCACTATCTACCCTCTCCTTACCCCTTCTCACTATCTTCCCTACCCCCCCTTCTCACTATCTACCCTCTCCCTACCCCCCTTCTCACTATCTACCCTCTACCTACCCCCTTCTCACTATCTACCCTACCTTCTCACTATCTACCCTCCCCCTACCCCCCTTTGTAGTTTACTTACCGTGTTGAAGTCCTGTGGTGGGAGCGCGAGGCCTCTGTCTCGCTTCTCTGCCGCGGTGCGCGCGGCTTCACTGCTGAGCGCTGGCATATAACGTCATATGCCGGCGCTCAGCGTGAAGCTCTGGCACCCGAGACAGGCGCCACACACTCCCACCACTGTAGTCGGGTGGCGGCAGGGAGCGGAGGAGACAGAAGGACGCCAAGCAGTTGCTGAAAACGACTGCTCGGCCCCTTGGGCCCCCCTGACTGGCAGAACTCCAGGGCCCGGTTGCAGTCGCAACCCCTGTGACCTCAGTAGCTCCGCCACTGGTATAGCTAGAGTATTAGTAGCACAAATAAAGAGGTGGTTATGCCACTTTACAGATATATGGTCAGAGTATTGCATTCATTTCTATAGAATATCAACATGTATAGTTTGGCAGAAAGAAAATAGAGGGAGATAGAAACATTTAAATACATAAAGGGATTTAACAAAGTAAAGGAGGGAAGTTTATTTTAAAAGTGAAATGTTTTAGATAAGTCAAACAGCATGCCAGCATTTTAGTTTAGTTTAATACAGTGATGGGAACTTACACTTACAAATCAACATAGTTATAAAGGAATGGTTAAAAGAGAATAATTGAAATGTTTGCTAATTTTCAAAAAAAAAATCTTTAAGTGATTTCATGTGTGTTTTTTTTTGTTCTTTGTACATTTATATTTTTCTTAGCCTCTTCAGTGCGAGGGTGGTTTCTGGCTACCAAGACTGAAGATGGAATTACTCATCAAATCAGATATACAAGTTGGTTGGTTGTGGGAAGACAGCAGCAATACCCCCCCCATGTATTTTGCCCTAAAATTAAGTTTTAAATGGATTAAAAACAAGAAAAATGTGTGTTTCTTTACAATTTACTGCCAACAATTCCATTGCAAGCAACTAGCACTTTACTTTTTTGGATTTTTTGGATTTATAAAAATATTTATGAATGACAGTTCTCAATTCATTGTTTAATACAATTTTCCCTTATTTTAGAAGATGCACAGAGCAGCCCTGGAGTAAAAAAGAGCACATCCTGAGCGGAGGGACATCATGACAGGGGTGAGGAAGAACACACGGTTGGGTTTGAATCATTGTTAGCACAAGTGGAGGGGATTTTGAGTTATTTACAGGGCATAAGCAGGCAGGATGATCTCATTTTCATACCAAATCAGCAACATGGTGTGATGGCATCTGTGAATTCCTTGCTGTCCCAGCTGAGGTAAGCTGGGTTAAATAAGCGAGAGCCATTGCTACAGGAGAAGATGAGAGTGGTATTAGGTATCGCTGCATTCAATTCACTTGCCTCTACCAGGGAGTTAAATGGACGTGTGTCTACACTACCAGAGCTCCTTAGTTTACCTGGGTTTGGTTCTGGCCACCAGTCCAGGGCTTTATCAAGAATAGTGGTGCATCTGCACCAGAGTAGTATGATCCAGGATCCAGCAAGAAGTTAGGTGTCCAAGTTTCCAATGTCCCCTGGACCCTCTAAGTCCACGCTTGCTTCACCTTCCCTGTCCATGGGTGGCCCCTCCATCTCCTTTTCGCTTTTCCCCCTTCTTCCTCTGCATCCTTTGCCAGTTCCGTTGCGGATGGGTTTCACAATGGTGGGGTCTGCTTGCTTCTAGGCCTCCGCGGCTGATACTGCCAGTCGGTGGACAGGGTGTTCTACGTGGCGTCTGGGCCGTAGGTTAGGCCTACACACAGGAAACGTGGGGCTTCAGCTGCATCCAGGCCGGTAGCTCCTCCCTGTCACCCTCTGAGCACATCTACTCACAAGGTGGAGGCAACCCAAGTGCATCAGCAACACGGACCGGCCTTCTTAAAAGGGCTGGCGCCTAGGCAAGCAGTGGACAATTAGAAAGTGGAACACAGCCAGCAGGCAGCCCAAGTAGTGCCCAGCAACGAGGATTTTGTAGTGGTGCAGACTTCCAGTTTTCTATCTGGTGGAAGGCCCTCTTTCCAGGCATGGAGTGAGACCCTTTAGGATCAAGGAACAGGACCTTCTGGGCAGCCTATGTGGTTCCCTCTGGATTTTTCCTGCTGGTTGCCCAAGCTGTAGCCATTCAAATCTCAGCTAATTCAGGGTCGTCCCCAACTGCAGCGTAATGCTTTGCTGTGGCAGCTCAGGGGTTCCTTGTCATGACAGGCTGTGAGGCTAGTAGGGAGCATGGCAGGATTGGTGGCAACTTGGTGGTAGTCCCTGCTATGACAGATTATATTGGCTAATACTGTCTCTATGCCAAGCTGGAGAAGTGCCAGTTTGAAGTTATCCAAATCATTTCTGCATCCAGCTTTGAAATGGTTCCTGTGAAGTTATAAGGCATTTCTGAGTGAACTCAACATATTGCTCTCAAGCCTATCATATGGTTCCTGGGTTTTGCTAATTATTATACAAAGTTCATTAAGAACTTTACCAAGATTGTTGTCCCACTCACTGCTATGACCAGAAAGGTTGTGGATTTTAAGCACTGGTCTGAAGAAGCAGTCTACGCCTTCCAAACACTCAAACGTTCCTATGCTTCAGTTGTCTCCACACATTCAATGTCTCCAAATCCTTCATAGTCAAGGTTGATGTCTACAAAATTGACATGGGGGCAGTACTGTCCCAACAGAAGAAATTCAATTCCAGACTCCATTCATCTGAATACTTCTCAAGGAAGTTCTCTCTTTATCTAATATCTAATGGAGAACTCCTGGATATCATTCTGGCTCACAAAAATTGACTTCTGTCTAGGGGCGCTTGAAAAACCACGATCGCGAATCACTCATATAAAATAAAACAAATAGAAAAAAGGAAAAAAGAAAATAGTGTGATACAGTAAAAAAAGGCTTTGGAACTTTAGCACAAGACTTCAATGGTTGCATTCACAATATGCATAAATATTTAGTGCGTATATCAAACCACTCCTCGGTGTGTGTGTTGGTTCCTTGACCTCACATGCATGGAAGACAAGAAATATCCAATAAAAAAAAACAAAACAATATGTATAAAGATATTACCCTATTGGATATTTCTTGTCTTCCATGCATGTGAGGTCAAGGAACCAACATAAAGATTTATGCATATTGTGAGTGCAACCATTGAAGTCTTGTGCTAAAGTTCCAGAGCCTTTTTTTACTGTATCACACTATTTTCTTTTTTCTATTCGTTTTTATTTTATATGAGTGATTCGCGATCGTGGTTTTTCAAGCGCCCCTAGACAGAAGTACATTTTTGTATCCCTTTTCAACATTCCGTGGAGAGTGTTTATAGGGTTGCGGCTATAAACCCGATCAAAAGAAAGTAAAGTATTCTCTTTTTTATTACTTTTTTTATTACTTTTTGACACTTGGTTTCACTCTTTTCACGTTCTATCATTCTGGCTCTTCAGGGCCTGGGCTAATTCTTCCCCCTCCACAGGACATCCTAGTGCTCGACGTACCCTGGACATTGTCATGGGACAGTTTTGGTCGCCCAAAATCCAATCTAATTGTACTGAATATGTAGCAGCATGTGTTTCCTGTGCCACCAGCAAGACCTCTTATTCCCAACTGGCAGGATTTTTTCAGCCTCTACTCATCTGTGCAATGGATTTTATTGTGGATCGTTCACCCAGTGTGAGTAACACATATTAGTTGTTGTATATAGTTTTTCATAAATAGTTCATTTTATTCCTCCACCCATACTACTCTCTGCCCCATAAATTGGTTGATATTTTTGTGAAATAAATAATTTGTCAGCCTGGTCTTCCTGTCCAAATAGTTTTGGACAGAAGAGTATAATCTACACCACTTTTTTGGAGAATATTCTGTTCAGCAGTGGGTATCTCCTCGCCTTTTTCATCTGCATATCACCCCCAATACCAATCCTGCCATGATGCAGCTGCTCTTTTTCTGTGCCTTATCCTGTCTGTATCGAAAAAGCACGTGTTACCGAGAGCTCTGGAAGTGTAAGGAACTTGGTTGCTCCTTAGTTGTGACATAAAGGTGTCACATGGGGACATAACGAATTGATGAACTGTGCAATAATAAAGTGTCTCTTTGGCTTTTTTTTGGGGGGGGTGGCCTGGTGGATGGGGGAGGGCGAAAATAAGAATGGGGATACACATCTTGTTGGTAGAGGCACAGATCCTTTACAGTCCACCATGTCAAGCGTGTGCATGTCATATACACAAGTATACATTTTATATACATTTTTTAATGAAAATTTAGTTCTAAAGTTTAGGTTAGTACATATAATATATATTCAACCTGGTGTCTCTCTTATATAGGAGTTCCAACTGTTTGGTGGGGATAAAAGTCACAATAACATTCTTCTTCTAACGGCTTTTCTCAGTTATATAAGCAGCTACCAAAAAGTCACAAAGTCACATAAGTTTTGCCCACTCACCATGTTTCTAACTACACCACCTAGAACAAAAGTGTCACTATTTGGTCAGATTGAAATGTTGGGAGGTATGTTATTTTGGAAACAGTTAAATGGGAGCTCCCACTATCTTTTTGCTAGTATCAAAAATATTATGTTTTCTTTTTTTAAAACAGTTCTAGTTTTTGGATAATGTTCTCAAACAGCTCGATATTAACCATTTGTATTGGTTCAAGTTATCAAGTCCTGTTATCTTGCTCCAATTTACTTGAAAAACAATGATCATTTTGAGGGACTTCATAGCATTGCCATAATATGTAAATGTTAATTATTGATGATTTTAGATCTTGCACAAAAATGATCCCTAGACTTTACTTGAAGAAAAAGTCACATGAGCTTTCATGACTTCAGAGGTCTTTCCTTCAGATGGAAAAAGAACTCTGTGGTCCTGATAGTTTATGTAACTCTACATCTACTTTGTTGACCCAATGAAAGGTATCACATTCAGCAAAAGAATCTATAGTCTGTTGGACGAATACAAGTATATCCATTTTCCTAATTGTGGACTGCGATTAAAATAAGTGATACGTCTACCAAATGGTTATGTGCATCTTATCTGCTTGCGATAATTTTGCTTTCGGAATAGCTAACAAGTAAGTATGATTTTAGCATGAATTATTTTTCTGAAGAAATGTAGTTTTGGGATGGGCCTTTGAATTAAGCCTATGTGTCTCCAAGCAAGGATAAAATGCACTAATCAGAAGGCTCAAATATAATTTGGTGTGTGTAGATTAAGAAAGAGTAAGGATGTGTGACCCCATTCGGTACAGATGAAAATCGGGGCATTTTTCGAGAGCAAGATTCTTTCCTGTGTCCACATTCACATTCATCTTCCCCCTTTATGTTTTATCTTCTTTCTTAGTCAGCATCTCCGCAGACATAACATGGTGCAAACTTCTGCCAAAACGGCAGCACTTCCAGTGATGTCATCTCCCTCATCTTCCAATCGGAGGAGAGAAGTGCCACAATTTTGGGGTTCACTTTAGGGCAAAATGGCGGCACTTTCTGTGATGTCCTCTCCCCCCGATTGGAGGAATGCGGAAGTGGTCAGCAGAGAAGGTAGAGAAACATTTAGAGAGTGTGTAAACGAGACCGGGAGTGAGTGAGAGTGTGAGTGAAAGGACCCACGAACTTCTAAAGAAAATTCTGAGCTTTTTGGTTAGTTTTTGTCGGCTTTGTGGGCCATCTGGCCTAGTTTCCATGGCTTCATACAAATCATCAAATTTGCCAAAACTCAGTAAATTTGCAAATGTACAAATTTGGATGCGCAAGTCTAATTAAGACCCGTACTTTTTAAATATTTTTATTAGTGATATTACAGAAAGTCTTAATGGTGAAGTAAGTACTTAAGATAATACAAAGATCTGCAAAAGGGTAGACCTTACAGGTGGAACAAGTCAAATGGAAAATGATTTGAGTAAATTAGAAGAAGATTCAAAAGCATGGCAGCTACAGTTCAATGTTGATAAATGTAGCGTAATGCACTTAGGATATAAAAATCCCAGGGTAGCAAATATCATTGGGGACACTGCAAGCAGGATGCTGGGTTGTATAGTGAGAGGCATTAGTAGCAGCAAGAGGGAGGTAGTTATATCACTTCACAGATCACTAGTAAGCCCGAACCTAGAGTACTGTATACAGTTCAGAAGGATATTAATACATTGGAGAAAGTTCAGTGGAGGGCTACACAATGGTGAGTGGTTTGAAGGATAGAAATTTTCAAGCAAGACTAAAGATCTTAATACGTATAGCTTGAAGAGAGAGGGGATGAATAATATAAACATTTAAATACTTAAAGGGATTTAACAAAGTATAGGAGGAAAGCTTTTTTGAGTAAATGTTAGAACAAGAGTTTACAATCTAAAACTAGGGGATTGGAGGCTTAGATGTAATATAAAGAAGTTCTGCTTAACAGAGAGTGGTAAATAAATGGAACAGTCTAACAGCAGATGTGGTGGAGACTAATACAGTGAGGGAATTAAAACATGCATGGGATAGGCATAAAGCTCTCTTAATCTTGGCCTTATGGTGGGTGGTGATAGGGTAATGTTTTTGATTTTCAGCCAAGTCGCTAAAGCCAGGAATGGCATTTCACCATTCACTGAGCACCCTTCAGTTTTTTCAGTGCACATTTTGTTTGATTTCGGAATGAGTTAAGGGCCATGGGCCACTTAACGCTACAGTGGGACTCAGCATCGGTTTAAGTGGGGGGAGTGGGCTGTGTCTTTTGGCCGTCACTCCCCCATGAAGACTTGAAGAGGACCCAAGGAGATCCAGCCCTTCCTAGGCTTCGGTCTGGGAGGAAAGGAAGAGGCTGCATATCCCCTTGTGGGGTTTCCCTTGTGTATTCGTGCAACAGACCAGTGGCGGATCTACCGGGGTCGCAGGGGTCGCGACTGCGACCGGGCCCCGGCGGCAGGGGGGCCCAAGCCAAGGGGCCGCCCGAAATCTTTTTTTTTTTACGTTTTTTTTTTTTTTTTTAAATAAGGCAGGGGCATCCAACATGCGGCCCGCGGGCCAAATGCGGCCCGCGAGACCTCGAGGTGCGGCCCGCGTAAGATCGGCAGCCAGGGCAACCGATCTTACACGAGCCGCACCTCAAGCCCTGCTACTTACTTGTGGGAGGGTCTTCTGGACAGCACGGAGGAAGCGGAGTTCACGTGACTTCCTACTTCCTCTGTGCTTTAGCAGAGAAGGCAGAGGGAGGCCGCGCCCCCTGCTGAAGTCTGTGAGCGGCATCGAGGGAGCTGCAGTACAGGTAGGGGGGTGGGGAGGGTGTTTGAATGAGTGTGTGTGATTGAGGGAATGAATCTGTGAATTAATGATTATATGAATAAATGAGTGTGTGTGTGTGTGTGTGTGTGTGTGTGTGTGTGTGTGTGTGTGTGATAGCATGGATGTGTAAGTGCTGGAACCTAGGCATGATGGGACTGTGATTGCTGTTAGCAATCACACTCCTATCATGCCAAGTCAGCCAGTACATGCTGAAACCTGGCCAGCTGCCCCCCTTGTGTAGTGATAATGCCAGCAGTATGGGGTCTGCACTTACAGCCACCCTGTACCAGCATGTACTGGCTGACTTGGCATGATAGGAGTGTGATTGCTAACAGCAATCACAGTCCCATAATGCCTAGGTTCCAGCATTTACTGGATGGATGTGTAAGTGCTGGAACCTAGGCATGATGGGACTGTGATTGCTGTTAGCAATCACACTCCTATCATGCCAAGTCAGCCAGTACATGCTGAAACCTGGCTAGCTGCCCCCCTTGTGTATTGATGCTGCCAGCAGTATGGGGTCTGCACATCACTTACAGCCATCCTGTACCAGCGTGTATTGGCTGACTTGGCATGATAGGAGTGTGATTGCTAACAGCAATCAGAGTCCCATCATGCCTAGGTTCCAGCATTTACTGGATGGATGTGTAAGTGCTGGAACCTAGGCATGATGGGACTGTGACTACTGTTAGCAATCACACTCCTATCATGCCAAGTCAGCCAGTACATGCTGAAACCTAGCTAGCTGCCCCCCTTGTGTAGTGATGCTGCCAGCAGTATGGGGTCTGCACATCACTTACAGCCACCCTGTACCAGCATGTACTGGCTGACTTGGCATGATAGGAGTGTGATTGCTAACAGCAATCACAGCGAGCACAGTCCCATCATGCCTAGGTACCAGCATTTACTGGTTGCCTAGGCTAACAGCAATCACACTCCTATCATGCCAAGTCATATTGCTAATTTTGTCCAATTGTGTGTTACCTACTTTTATTAAACATGTGAGTTTTTATTAGTATTTTTAAAGGTGGGGGTCATTTTCGGTTTTAGCTAAGTGAACCCTGAATGTTTTGGTCCAGAATTTTCATTTTAGTTCATCCCTAGAATAAATCTAGGGAATCCTGAATTTGTAGTCGCAAAACTTTCAAGGCCCAGAAATCAGTGAGAGGAAGAGTAAAGGTTTTGTGTCATTTTACTTTATTTTAATCTGCATATTTTATTAAAGGCCATATTTTTTGTCACAGTGAAAAATGAGTGCGGCCCGCGCACGTATACAATTCTGATGAAGTGGCCCACTGCAGAAAAAACTTGGACACCCCTGGATTATGCCCTTTGTACATGCGCCCCTTTTTCTTTGATTATGATTCAATATGTAAATTGAATTTGTTGAATTAGTTGAAAAAAAATTGTTGGGTAAAAATCATGTTTTTTTTGGGGGGGGTGAGGGGGTGGGGGGCCCTTAACAGATTCTCGCACCCGGGCCCTGAGGCGTCTAGTTACGCCCCTGCAACAGACTAAATATTCTTTTGCTGAATGTGATACCTTACATAAACTATCAGGACCACAGAGTTCCATTTGAAGACAAGACATCTGAAGACATGAAGATTGGGGGTATCCACTGTGGCTTTGGATCACTAGCACCTTTTTTCTTCACATTGAATATACAGTAGACAACACAAGGAGGCCGAGTACCTCGGGCTTCCAAAAAAAAATTCCTATGATTTAGTAAAAAAAAATAAAAATCCAAGCATAATTTAGTTGGTAGGTCTCCTGCTGCAGAGTAATTATACTGCAATGGTATAAACAAAGATTTAAAAGTATTGAAAAGTAATATATATATATATATATATAAAATGGAACACCTAATAAAAACAACAATAAATAAAAAAAACATTTATATGTGCAGTTATATACTGATAAAGCATACAAATATCCTCCGTTTAACAACCCCAATCTGTCTGTCATGTAAAACACATGTTAAATCTAGCGTCATTAATTACAGCTTCCACAATTCCAGATTTTTTTTTTAAATCCTCCATTCACTAGGATTAAAAATGTATTTGTTTTATCACAGAATAATTAGACATATATAGAAACAAATATTAGTATTGAATATTCAAAATAAAAAGTAACACATATACATACCCCAATGATTTAAGTAAGTTTTAGAAATGTATATGTTAATATAATATTATTACTATTATATATAATATATTAATATTATATATATTAATATATATATATATATATAAATAAACCTCATGCTGACCAGTCCCCTTAAAATTTGGTTTAAGTTTTTGTTTTAACCCAAGCAGCTAACTTTGTAACTAAAGCTGTTTTATTGATATTCAATTGCACTTTGTTAGCTAGCAAAACACATATAGAATTTTTAATTATTTTAATTATTTCTAAATAACTGAATCTCTAGTTTTATAAAATATAACGCTAATAGTTTATAATAGATTTTTCTCACTGTGTTTTTAATGCTGGTTATACAGTATTAAAAAGCAGCTAGATTTTTTTTTGTATTATAATCGCATAGCACATGTTTGTGTTATAAATGATAGTTGATAAAAATTTTAATTTTTTAATGCAATGAATAACACATACTGAATATTAACATCATACTTATTTAGACACATCAATTATAATTATAAATATTTTTATTATTAGAATTAGTATTATTATTTAGATGCATTTATTATCTTGTATATCTGTATGTATAACAGCACAAATATGAAGTAAGGACATATATTTCATGTATTAGCATACTAGTATAGAGTAAGTGTCCATATTTCTGTTAATATTTATACTTTTGGGTGATTTTATTTATTACAGGAAGCTTTGATTATCTTAGCTGCTAATGTGTATGTTTGCTTCTGCAGTCCAGCATAAAGTTGTTGGACTATTTCCATTTGAATCTAGGCTATTTTAGTGTAAGAATTTCAAAGAAAGTGCACAGAGTATGCACATTTGTTGTTAATGAGTTAGCATCTAAGAGACAGTTCAACAAGAAATTTTGCAATTTATAAGTAAATACTTATAATTAGCGTGTTTTTAACTCTGTTATTTAAAGAATTGGATTTTCCTGCTCCAAATAATCCTAAAAAATTACTCCGCAAACAAAAACAAGTTAGACATAAAAGGAACATATTTTAAAATTTTTACCTATTTTGTATCCAGTGTTTTACTCAGCCAAGTGTGTACTTCTTAATTATATAGGTAATTGTTTCATTAAAGGATTAAAAAATATATAAATGTATGCCTATAAATACATGTCATATAATAATTTTACAGTTTATTGGCAGGCTACATTTGTTCACTTATTTATTGATACACCTTCATGATGAAAAAATCTAATGTTCACTTACAATACCTTACTTAATGTAAAGATTCTCTCCCCAAATAAACGTACTAAATTAAATCAGTTTTTCAATTAGTCCGTCAAAAACGTAGGCCATGCCATCCTGTAGGTCACATTGGAGACTGATTTGGAAATACCTGAACTAAGGGTCTAGGGTGTCACTTATGAGTCAGAGTTGGCAACCAAGTAAATTCTACTTCAGTAAGTGAATAAATGAATACTAGACAGTATTTGGATTGTCATTAAAATGTAATCTACACTTACATTCATGTCCATTTATTTAACTACGTTTGCACAGATTCGAAGTGAGAAAAATGTGTGTAATAAAAATAATGAATTCTATTTCCTCAAATTCTTTTTGAGATATTATTTTATCTGCTTCAGTAAAAAGGCTGTAAAATTATGTCCTTAAATTAGCTATTTCCTTCAATTCTTTTTGAGATATTATTTTATCTGCTTCAGTAAAAAGGCTGTAAAATTATGTCCATGTTGTCATCGGCCCCACCCAGACACTAAACCTAAATCTTAAATACTTACTGACTTAGTAAAGTGAGCCAAATCAGTAGAAAAAGTTTTACTCTTAGCTAATTTTTTAAAATACTGCCAATACTATACTTTTCATTTTTTGGAAACTTTCCTACGAAGCTTTTTTTCTTTGGCATCAACCAAACTTCACAGTATCAATTATTCTGCATCTATTTCCCTATGTTTTAAATTATATATATATGTGTGTATATAAATATATATATATATATATATATATATATATATACAATACTGTTTTTCACACATGTTTTCACACATGCCAAACACTTTTGCACAGTACTGTATATAGCTCATGGTTACCTGCTGATACCCTATGTTCTTTGACCTTTAAAGTTATCCTACTACTTATAATATTAATAAGTTAAAATACAGCATTAACGTTTGTGTCATTATAATGATATATTTGAGTCTTGATAAAAGTTTGGAAACTAAATGACCTCAGGCTAATCAATACAGTTTTCCCATTTTTAGAGTGTTTCAGATTTGTTTCCTTTTTTTTTTTGATGGTATCTGATCTCAGGCATATTGTCACATTTTCAGAGTATCTTTTTTTATTTGATCTGTTAATTCTGTTAATTTGTTTCTTGTGGCTAATCACAAAATGCAATATTCTGTAGTGTATAAATAATATGAACACTCCTTTAATTGTAACTTAGACTTTCATAACTATATTAGATAATTATGGGGCATTTTTATCATGTTGCCATTGTCCTAATTAGCCAACCAGGTGCTAAACCCCTTACCTTATATTGTCAGCAAACATCAATGATTTTGAATTTCCTTTCATTCTACAGCCAAAATTTTAACCCTAATCCAAATATCATAATGAACATTCATTAAGTGAACCTAATTGCAATTTAGACTTAATAATATGAGATAATTATATAGGATCTATTTTTAGACCTGTGAATGTTGTAAAACATAGCTAGTTCAGCTCATAATGGAGCTGAATGAAGCTTAGTGTATGTGAAATAATACATATATTACAGCTCTTCTGCCGCATGGAGAGTTTGGCTGGCCCTGTAAAATGTATAGTTAAATTAAAGGGGTTTCTTGACCCATTGAATTACAAATTACACAAGGTATGCTTAGCCTCCTTGCTGGAGAAACCTGTAAAGAATAGGAAAATGAATGAGCTGAAGCAAAACTCTCCTGCAGACTCTCCGGACAACTTTCCCCTTAGTGAATTAAATCAAGGTGTCAAAGCAGAGGAAAGACAACATTGTATGTAATGTAGGTCAGGAACAGCAGATAGGTGGTAGTGACCAGCAAAGAGCGACATTTATGCCAAAAGATGAGTGTGATGGATTGCAATAGGTAACTCTTTAGTGGAGACATTACTAATACATTTGAGGTTTCAAAATACAAGACCTTAGCAATTTGGTTCCAGTGGGACACTTAAGATTCATTCACTATACTAAAAATCTGTATTATTTTGAAAGATATTGATGCATAGTGCTTAGACAGCCAAACTAACATGGCAATTTTAAATCCCAGAAAGTTTGTATCTTGGCTTGGACATGCCACTGAAAAGTAGTGTTTGGGTCTTCTAATTCTTTTTTATTTAGCTGTTTAAATAATAAAATGTATTTTTATCTACACAGTTGTGTACTGATGATGATCCACTATGTTTAACTCATGTCATGGTCAATTGGCACCTGCCTGAAAGTTGTTATTTATTACAGCTTCTCTCAGGATTTGTTAGTTACACATATATATTTTCCACAGTAATAGCTTAAAAAAAAAACAACTTTTCTCCAACAAATAGAATAAGATATTACATCCTATATATTATTATAATAGTAGTAGTTCATCTGCATCAATTCTCTTTAAAGATCAAGAAAAATCTATTTAAAAAAATGATTTTTAACAATGTAGGTTATATTCTATACTTTAAGCTGTTTTTTTCCACCAAAATGGTAGGTGGGTCTAGTTTGAAAAATCAAAATGCAATTTATGATTGAATTACAACCTAATATTTTTTTATTTGAAGAATAAAATATTGTTTACTTTTGTACAATCATGCAGGTATATTTATAACCATAACCAGAATTTTTTTTTTCTATGAGTTAAAAGAACAAGTGTTTATAGAGACCAGGAAAATGCATGTGATGATTGAAATATCTATTAAATGTCTACCAATTCACACTAAATTAAAATATAATTTTATACATGCCTTTTACAAATAAATTATTTTGATAAGAAAATTAAGAAGGCAAAATGTTCTGGCAGCATTAGATTTGGTACATGTACAAAATATTTGACAGAAAAGCCATTAAAGAGGAAGTGATCTTTTTAAAAATAAATACATAAATAAATAAATTGTTAAGTTTGTTATTTCCAACTTTGTTTATCAATACGGTGGATATTGCATACTCACACTCATCATGCATTATGAACACACAATTATTATACCAAAAATGGAAAACTTTTTTTTAAAGTAGTTGGCACAACATATAGAGAATTGCTTATGGATAGCAAGTAAGCTGAGGTGACCATTTAATCTTTTTTTTTTTTTTTTCATTTAATACTTTTTATTAATTTCCAATACATAGAAAATACAATCAAGAAAACGTATAACCAATCATACAAATCATACAAATTAGAATTTTAGCATTAATTGTTAAACATTTCCGTTGAATTTAACCTAATGCAATTCATACATATACTTTAGATGGGAATATGTGATATTTGATAAATTCTTTAATTTTGTAATCCAATCCTCATATATAAGTTTTTTTCTTTTCTGTTGTAGATTAGTTCAATATAGACCACTCTTCATCTGCAATTGATATAAAATCAGATTTTTCAATTGTAGTTGTAAAAAAGGTCTATTTTCTTTCCAATTTCTTGCGATCATTACTTTAGAGGCTACAAGTACATGAATAATTATTATCTTATGCTTTAGAGAAAGCTTTGTTGGAAGTATATGAAGAAGTGCTAATTCTAATGTTATATTGATCATGATGTTATCAATTTTTCCTAGAAAATCAAAAGCGAACCTTCATAAAGGCCTTACTTCTTTACAATTCCACCATATGTGTTGAAAATCGCCCTTTTCCTGGTGACATCGCCAACATTTATCTGATAAATTTGGATACATAGCTTTTATAGCTTTTTGTGGGAACTAATTGTTATAGAGTGTATTAAATTGTTTGTCATATTTATTGCTTTGTACCATTCTTTTTCTGTAATTTGTCTCTTTATATCTCTAGCCTACTTATCTATAATTAAAGTTGGAGGGATTTCTTCAATTTTGTTAATTATTTCATATGATTTGGACCTTACTTTTTTTTTTTATCTTTCTTATTAAATACATTTTGAAGTTTATAATGAATTTCACTGTCTCCTTTATATCTTGCGTATATTAAGAAAGATTTTATTCTTAAGTAATTGAATATTTCTGAGCTAGGTAGGTTATATTCATTTGACAACTGTTCAAATGATTTTATTTCATCTTCAAGAATGATATCTTTTATTGTCATAATCCCCGCCATTTTCCATAGCCTTAAATTTATATCTGGGAGGTGACCATTTAATCTAAACCTTCACGAGTTGTGTGTAAAATCTACTGGGTATCAGAATGTTGGTGATACAGTATATTCTGTTCTGTAAAATTTTGTATTTTGAGAGCATTTTGAGGTGAATTTACAGGAGAGTTGCAATTGCACAAACTTCACTATACATTGTGCTGCAAGAAGAGCTTGTGTGAGCAACACAAGAAAAACATCTCTGCATTTTCACTAAATACTGGAAAAGTTGCAAACTCTCCCATTAGTCAATAAATTCTCAAGGAGGGCAAATACCACAATAGGAAAAATATGATAAAACGAGAATTTTTTTTAATAAAATAATTACTTTTCATGAGCCTACAATTTATTTACAGTATTTATGACCTAATTATTATTATTTTTTTTTTATTATTATTTTTTTTTTTTTTTTTTTTCGAAATCAATGTTTATTGAATTTTGTAGTAAGTTTATGGGAGTAGGGTTGGGGAGAGGATACAGAAGGAAAGAAAAAAAAAGGGGGGGGGACGGGAAGGGGACAGGTATACACGTCCATACACAGCAGCAGAACATCAAAACAAAAAGGGCATAAGAACCCGCGCAGGGGTTACAGCAGAAACGACAATCCCAGAAATGCGAGGGGGCACACAGGCCCCACGATAGACCATGAAAAGAAGAGTCCCATACACCGTGTCAGCGAGAACACAGAGCGCAAAAGGTGGACAGAGGAGAGGCCCCACTATATATCATGAGGGTGCACAAAAGAGAGCCAGTGAAACCAAGTGGCCGTGTACCTCTCCCTCTGCCTCAAAGAAACAGCGGAGAGATCCTCGACCCTACGAACATCCTCAACCCTGGACATCCATTCCCGGATATAAACATAATTCTTATTTTGAATGCAAACAGCTAATTAGCAAGTATACCTAAAATGGTCAGGAGAGTACATTTATAAATGCGCTAACAATTTTCTTAATCATCATTATTATTTAGCAAAATGTTGCACGCTGCAAAATAGAATGCTAACGTTTTCTCAGTACCTGATTTAAATGTTTATTTTGTGTTTTTCCTGTGCTCTAGGTTTTCAGTGTTGAATCACTTTGGCTTCTTGGATCCAGGAGCAAAGGTTGGGTGGTTGGACCATATTGGTATAAATTGCAGTAATAACTATTGCCATGTAAGGCATATGTATAGCAGATTTAAACTTATTAATTTTTATGAAATATTTTCTTTCATAACTATTGAGCATTCTAATTGCTCCAAATTTGCCCCAGCTTTCCTGCAATAAATATTGGACGTTAACCAGTAGAATGTAATTATTAGTAGCAGGAATCACTGTCCAGTAAATGTAGGAAAAGGCCTAAACATAAAAGAATACTAGGAGCTTGAAAAATATTTTGTAGACATATAATTAAGATTCAATGAAAAGCCAGACAGTTTAAGAGTAAACCCTCTAATGTTCCATCTTAATTTAAGCATGTTCGAATATTTATAATTTTTTATTTTATTTAAAAAATATAGGGCATTTCAATTGATCTTTTGAGTCAATAGTTCCTTTTTAGTGTGAATTACAGCAATGGATTTGAATATATAGGTACTTGGACAATGATGAATCAGAGTTGCTTATTTTTCAATGACAGAGCAGTGCTTACTTTAAAAAATCCTTTAAAATATATATTTTTAATTCATATGCCTTAATCATTAAGTTTTTTTTAATGTTTGTGCTTACTATTTGTATTGGATTGTTCTAATTAACTAGTAAATTCTTATTAACTAATAAAGGTGGTAAATCAATGTTTATAAATATACATAAAAACAATTACAGGAAAGGAATCACAGAACTGTATATAAAAAGGAAAAAAATGCTATATTTATTTTATTTAAATATTTGTTTCATGATATAAGAGTAAAATAATGAAATGTCTTAGTGTCCCAGTGAGTTTTTTGATGGCATATAATTTTATGTTTACATTGACATCAAGAGACAACATCCCTGAATGTACAGTGAAAGCACATCATTTCAAGGAAAAGTATAGACTATACATGTCTATATGTTTCTTTAATCTGTTTTAATATCTGTAACTCAGAATAATTAATTGTCAAAGAATAATTAATGGTCAAAGAACAGTTAATGGTCTAAATTTCTTTCTACATCTAATTTAAAATGCTTCTAAGAATTCTGTGTTGTCTTGTGATTAAATGTTCAGAGGAAATAATAAAATAACAGATATGTATAGATTTCAATCAATGTTTTGTCTAAATGAAACACTATTTAGTACGGCAATTTACTACATTCTCCATATTCACACATTTTTCCTTGGATTTGTGAAACTTTCTCCTAGAAACTCTCTAGGTTTGCTTCCTCTCTGTATGGCCTACATCATACATCCTCTTCTGCTCCCTTGGTTCTATTCTCTAAGAAGTCAAGTGGTCAGTTAAATTAACCCTTGAGGAGCAAGGCTATTTTACGCTACAGGACCAGTCCATTTTCATGTTTTTGCTATGTCTTTCTTCTGTTATTTGTCATTTAATGAACCCACATGTATTATTTATATTTTTGGGGACAATATAGATTTTTTTTAAACAATATAGAAATATAGATATATGTAAGATATTATATTTATAGAGAATTTAATAAAATGGGATTACAAAAATCATTTATTCAGTTTTACAGGTATATAAGTTATATACAGCTAGTAAAAATAGAAAGAAAATCACAAAGATAAATTCCTTAACCAACTTAATTTGAGATGGAAATATGGCAATATGGGATACCACCCCATATTTATATCTGAGTTTAATTTATTTCATTTTTCACTTATTTTATTTTTTCAAAGTTTGTATTTATTTTTTAACTAACTAACTAACCCACTAACTAACCACCACCAAACTAACTACAATAGATAAACTTAAACCTATATTTAAAAAAAACAATAATCTTTTAGGTTCAGTATTGCCAAATGCCTCTGTCCCTGTGCTGAGCATTCTGCTGGGATGGTGAGCCATACTCCCTCAGTCTCAGCACACTGAATCTGAGTGTCAAGACAAAATGTAGGCAGAATGTGGGGGGCCATGAGAGAGCAGAAGAGCTAACTTCCCTCCTGAACTAACAAAGGTAGGTTTGTGTTAGAGGGTATGTGTAGGTATGATAGTATGTTAGTGTGTGTAAATATGTTACTGTGTATGTGTGTGTAATTATATTAGTATGTTGGTGTGTGTAAGTATGTTAGTGTGTGTGCTTAAGTATGAATGTTACTGTATGTGTTAGTATGTGTAGGTATGTTAGTATGGTAGTGTGTGTAACTATGTTACTGTGTGTAAGTATACAGTTGGGTTCTGGCATTTTTTGTTACGCCACTGAGCTCTGTATTTGTAATTTACATGTGATTCGCTGTACATCTCCCTGCCACGGTGGGGGAGATTAGGCTGTCAATAGATTGCTGACTTCCTGCTGACAGATGAAGTGTAATGGTGCTTGGAACAAGCAGTGTGATCAGTGCAGGGGAAATGGAAAAGTAAAAAAGTAATGTTTTTTAATGAATTATAAATAAAATATGTAATGAATAAATAAACAATATAGGGAACTCTGTCCATACTGCACTGAGAACAGTGCAAAAATAAATAAATAATTGCACTAGCACTAGAAGTAAAAAAAAATATATAAAACTTTCAATACCCTCAAACCTCTTAAGGCAATAGTATTAAAAATGGTATACTAAAGGGTCATATGTAAAGGATGGATGTGGCCCTCTAAGATATAATAGGTATGTGGGATATTTACTATAATCAGGAGATGTTTCCAAACATAAATAAGGTCATTGTTCAGCAGTGTTCCATACTATGTAGAAGAAATCCTGAGCCAAATTAGCACTTAATTGAGTGGGTACAACAAACACGGAAAAGGAAATTCTTCATTAAACCAACATATGGCAAAAGTGGCAAATAAGTATTTTCTTTATGGTACTAAAGCACTCAGGTTAAAGGGGATTATTTATTTTAAATTATCATTGTACAACTGGGGAAAGGCTCACAAGTCATCTTGGCACCTCCTGGGATTGTAACATATATTTTACAGGCAACATGCAAGTTAATGAAAATGTGACTTCCATTTTTTCCCCCGATCTTTACTACCCATAACAAAATATTGACTATTTGACAATATATTCATCATAATATTAGTATAGTCTTCTGTGTTTTCTTTATTGGGAAATTATATCTGTCTCTGGCCTCATTATATGGGCAAATGCTGGACAATTTTAGTAGTTGACTGTAATGCATCTTTTAGCTTGATTATGGCTTCCATTGTCTTTTATAAAGCTATACAAACTCATGTTTTTAACTAGATGATGCACCTGACTCACTATGGCTAAATTCAGAATATCAGTCACTTTGCTAGCTCATTGCTGCTTCTGTAAAGGTCAGCTATCCGTGGGAGCAAAAATATTCTCTGGTAAATGCAGCTGAAAACCATTCAGTGGTCTAGTTTTCCAATATTTTCAGAAGCATTCTATTTAAATTTTAGGGAGTCTGTAATGGGTATTTATAGTCACCTCTAAAAGTTATATGTATGGTAATCTAAAGTTTTTGGTTTTTTTAACATGACCAATATTTCAAGCCAAATGAAACAGTTGATGTGTTATTTTTTTACTGTGACTAATATTTCGATTTACATACAAATATTGACATTTGGCCACACAAAGCAAAACTCTTTCAATTTCCCACCTCATGGGAGTGCAGTGCTCATGCTGGTAATAAGTATGCTTTTAGCTTCCAAATCATCGTACATGGATGTGAAAATTCTAGAGATTTTTTTTCTTACCTGCACATATCTGGTTATTGTGTTAGACACCCAATATTAAGTGGCCCAACTAAACCATCCATGAGTAAAGACTGTGTTTTAAGTAAATGGTTCACAGGTTGGTGTTCCAGTACATGTATTACTGGATGAGATGGCTTGTGCTCAGTGTGCTCCTCACATGTTTTCAGACACACACAAGGACCTGCGTCTGAAGAAATAGAGTCGACTTGACCAACAACATCCTCCGATGGATTATGTATACACCCAGCTCTATCCCTGCTTTCTCCCAACCACCTGAACTCCTCCTCTCTCTCCTGCAAGATTTTTAGTCATCCCCTCCACCCAATAATTCAAGTGGCCAAATGCCATTCAACAGATAACACATCCAGTTGCCACTAACCAGTCCTGTCCAACATACATTAATGAAAAGGGAACTACAAAAAACACCATAAAAAGGATATCATTAATTCAGTAAGAGAATAAAACATGGCTAAGGTCTTTGGGTATGAGCTTTAAATCTTAGCAGGACATAAAGAGCAACCACATCATCCCAATATTTCCATGATGATTAAATGTTCTGCTCTGTAAGTTATACTACATTTACTGTTTACAATAGACATGGATACCATTACCAAGTGTTCTGTACTGTACTGGTAGACATATATTTCAGAAAAGTGCTACATCTCGGCTCTCTTAATCAGTACAAGGAAGAATTACCTACTATCCATTTTAGTTGCAGCCCATTCTGGAGTTGCTCTATATTTTTCATATTTGTTTTCATTCGATAGAAAGCTTTGATAAAATTATTATGTTTGTTATTTTAGAGAAAGGAATAAAGACAGAAAGAATGTATAACTGAAAAATAACTGGTAATATTAGTAAAGTGCATCTGTCGCCTATGCATAGCTTTTGGAACATTTGGTGCCACATTTTGAACAAGGAAGAAATCTGTACTTTTGATATAACCAGGATTAATCAAAGTGTCTATACAATGAAAGCAAAATTGAGTGGCTCTTCTTCATATTAGATCAGGACAACTGAGTGTACAGAGGTACCAGAGTCATTTGAGGAGCCCTGCAGTGATTTAATTGTTTTCTACTACCACATAATTGTTATAGAATAGCCTAGCAAATGCAGAGGTTAATTGCAATAGTTAATCCCGCAGTCAATTTCCCGTCTCTTAAGAATGAATACACACTTATATACCTATTACTTATCAGTAATTTAGAGATTTCTGTATATTGTATATTGTGTATGCTAATGCAATGCATTTTCATGTTTTATGCAGCTATGTACTGGTAAAAAAATAATTTGAATTAATGGATCATAGGCAATGAGCTAGATCATGCCTTTAGTTCCAGAATGGCACAAAAGTAAATCAATCATCGGTGACGTATAATCAGCTTTTAATATATATATATATATATATATATATATATATATATATATATATATATATATATATATATATATCAATATCATAAGGTATAATATAGTCCTGAACATATGAGCCATAATAAATCCATGAATTCTGTTCTGTTTCTGAAATCTGCCAGCTGCTGCCATACCACATTTAACCACATCTTAAAAAAGAATTAAAAAGCTATATAGCTTTCTAAGCATGAATAGGTGATAAGAGCATAGCATAAAACTCTACTTACAGTATGCTGCTGCCTGCATCCATAGGAGAAAGACATCTGCAGTTTTACATTTCAGTATTTTATACAAAACCTAGTTATACAGGGTTCAAGGGAGATATCTCAGATGTATAGGGAAGTCATGGCTGACTAATGGGTGGGTGGCATGGTGTGTTTGGTATGATCTGAGTCACCCATGTATTATTCAACTAAAGTTAAAAAAAAAAGTCTTATTTCAAATGCAACGCAAAATATATGACTCCTGTACACAATTAAAATTGTTGTGATGGTGATATTTAAGATCTCCATGAGGTATTATTCATCAATATGACTCTACACAATTCTTAACTTCATCTTAGTACAAGAGGGATTTCTGTAGTGTGTAGGATTTGATAAAAATATTTTTCATGGCCCAAATATTATATTTTGCTAATTAATTTTGCTCATTAATTCAATTTTTGCTATTTATAAATAACAGTTCATCTTACTGGGAATGTAGAATGTTGCAGTGCTAGTTATTTTTGAAAGGAAAAACAATATACACGTGTCATGTTTGCAGACACCTTATAAACATGGCTGTAGGCTGCCATTTTGTAAGTCTACCCAACTACAATTGATGTAGATTAGTGGCTAAACTATATATATCTATATAAATATATATATTAGGCTTGTTTCTGCTACATGTCACATTGTAGTGGACACCAATGGTATAACACAAAATGCCATCCCCTGAAAGCTGTGTTGAGGGGCTGTAAATATCTGGGGTTTTTTCTAAATGGCTGTGCCTCAGAACATGACATGCCATTGCGTATGCGTTAAATCGATACTCACTTTTGCGAGTTATATATGGAGAAAATAAACACAAGGTGTTGCCTAAAAAGAAGCTAGTGATATTAATAACAAATAGCTAGCACATGCCTCATAAGAAATAATTACATAATTCATTGGCAGCAGATGTCCTTAGTACCAACTAGAAATTACCCAATTATGTACTAAGAAGCCTTTGGGGTGACCCATAATACCTGAAGCCACAGGATCCCATGCTATGCCACTGGAGGAAAAGCCTGCTCTATAACCATTGGTGCCTCAATCAGACTTAAAATAGGCACCTGGGTGAGGAGTAGGCTTTTGGAAACAAAACTTGGCTTTGAGTTACGATATGATGAGACATCTTTCTTTATTGCTGCCTAGATTTTTCTCTCGCACTATATGATAAGCTCTTTATTATACTGCATGTGAAGTGATTCTTTAGATTAAAATACACAATGTACTATTTCATATAGACATACAAGAACATAAAGCAGTTTATCAATGCTTGTCCTCAAATTCCGCCCCAGCAGTCAAGGTTTTTCCTGTTTTCCCTATTTTGTTCACAAATATAGCTTCACAAGCCATTGTCTGTTTGATGATGTTTTTTTCCTGCTACTTTATAGACATAGTTCATTGAAGCCATGCAGATAGTCTTTAATGCAAGTTTTCAGGGCACTGAGGTGTCTACTTTATGCCACAAAGAAATTAAAGTTATAATATTTACTCCAATATTGTGATTTTTTAATACAAACATTGCTTGATTCCTCAATTTATCAACATATATACCTGGATTGATTTTGAGATAATATCATGAGGTTTTTTTCCCCAAATTCAGTTCCTGGTTTGTCTCCTTGTCTCAAGAAATTCTGCTGTTATTATGGTTTTTTTACACTAAATTATAGTAGACAATTCTTCACCTGAGCTGCTTTGGTCACTGGAGTTGTTTTCACTTTACAGAGATTTTATAATCACTTTAATGTCTCCATGTACTGTGAATTGGACTCCAGTTGCTGTATGAGTAGGCCTAATTAAAGTGTATATAAAGTAATCAGTTGTGAGTCATAGTAAGCAAGGGAGTGGGGTGCTTCGGGTGAAGATGTCCTGATTTAAATCCAGAAGTCAGGCTGCCAGATTGCTTATATAAGCCGTTGCATGCAAATTGGTTCTAAACAAGCTAGCAAATTAATATTCAGTCGCCAGTAATATTTGTTTGTGAACACAGGCATTAAATCAGGTAATAATAATAATCAACGTTATGTGTTGCATAGCAATTCTAGTCTTCATTTATTCCTAAAGCGAATGATTGGCATGGAACATTGTTTTTTTTTCTAAAGGTATCTTACTTCCCATTTAAAATAGATCTATGTCTAGATTGACCTAAAAGGGGAATATTTTACTTGTTTGAAATGCAGTTCTTGGAGAGTTATTTGATTTTGCAAGATATCCCAAATATTTGGAAAATGATTTACGGTTCACGTTTTTTTTTTATGAACCACGGCATGGAAATAAAAATTTGCCAAAACATAAAGTGAATGAAAATTCTTTTAGTTACCATTTTGTATTTTTTTTTTTGCTAACCCAACTTTCAATACAGGGCCGGCCCAAGGCAAAATGCCGCCTGGGGCGAATTTTAAAATGCCGCCCCCCCCCCTTGTACTTACCTTTCAGCAGTCCTGCGGCGAGTCTCCCTGTTCGGTCTCGGTGCCGGCTTGTAATGCTGAGCGCCGGAAATGAGGTAATCTTCCGGCACTCAGCATTACAAGCCGGCACCAAGACCGAACAGGGAGACTCACCGCAGAGGTGAGAGAGAGGGGTGCCGAGCGGGTACTGACAGCTTGGTAAGCGAAAACCACTCGGCGCCCCTTTCTCTCTCTTTCGCTTTAAAAAAAAAAAAAGGGCTTCAAAAGTGCCGCCTGGAGCGGTTGCCCCACTCGGCTCCATTGTCGGGCCAGCCCTGTTTCAATAGCACCCATTTTGTAATTTCTACTAATATAATGTACTGTGCGAGGAAATTTGAACTTGTTCCCTGATTACTAGTTTTTATTCTGTTTGCTTATTTAAGTATATAAAACTTTAACTGTAAGTATGAGACTAGGTTTATAAGATTGGTTAGGTAAACCAATACATATAAGTCAATATTTTTTATGTTTTGCCGCCTTTGAGCACTATAAGTACAAATTTTGTTCTGTGATTTTGAAAAAATATAGAAAAAAATACATTTTCCGGTAAAAATATTGACATACCTTAGGCATCTACAGACACTCTGTGTGCAGCATAGACCCGCATCGTTGTAGTCTTGCGCAGCGTATGTGCAGATACAAGGAAGTGATTTTTTTTTTGTGAATAGTCATAGCGGGCATCACAGAAGGATGTCTGGTGGAACCCATGGGAACCCATGGTTGTACTGTGCTGGCAGTGGGGGTTCTCACCTCCAGTGTTATTTCAAGTGTTTGCTCTCTGGTTTCCTGACCCCTGGCATTCGAAAACATTTTGCTGATCTCTGGATAACATTATTTCTGCCCTCTGGTTTCATGATCCTTTACATTGGATGTCGTTATCACTGCTCTCTGGTTTCCTGACACCTGACTTGAATACTTCTCCGCTTTTGTTCACCCCAGTTCTTTCAATCGACACTATGACTATATGGTAATGCCTTTCAGACTTTGTAGCGCCCCAGCTACGTTCCAACACTTAGTCAACAACGTTTTCCATGATTACCTAGATACCTTCTTAGTGATTTATCTAGATGGCATATTGAAATTTTCCCCTACCTTAACACAGCACTGCATTAAGGTAAAAAAATGTACTAGTATCTCTCTGTACCCATGCTCTCTATGCCAAGCTGGAAAAATGATAATTTTGAAACATCTTTACCCCAGGAGGTGTAAAAATGAACCCCAAGAAAGTATCAGCCATGCTGTAGTGGCTGAAACCCACACATAAAAAAGCCATCCAACACTTTACTATAGAAGATTTATCTGTGACTTCTCCTGCATGATCACACCCATACTCAAGCTAACCCACCAAGCCGTTGCAACAACGGTTCACTTCTGAACTCATTGAACCTGATGGTACTCTTGCAAGTAGATGCCTCATAGCTGTAGGCGCACTTCTTTCGTAAAAGCATGTCTCTCCTCAAACCCTGGGTTCCCAACCTGTTTCCTGGCCGAGTGGCATCCCCACCTTTCCTTATCATTGTTGAAGGTAATGAAGACTATATGGTGCAAATGTGGTCCGTTTTCCCGCTACAGGAGTCATCTTGCACAGCGTCCATGTAGATACACAGAAGTCCATGCTTCATATATATTTATAGGTCGTCCACTGGCATTATGAAGGTATGGCCTGGTGCCTATAAAGCCCCCAGATAAACGGCCGGTGCTCAGTTGTATTGTGCTGACAATGGGCGTTCTCACCTTCCTGTGTTATTTCAAGTGTTTTCTCTCTGGCCTCCTAAACCCTGGCATTGGATAATGTTTTAGCTGATCCCTGGGTTCCTGACCCCTGGTATTAGATATTGTTATTGTCTCTCTATGGTTTCTTCACTTCTGGCTTGAATACTTTACTTTTATACACTCATGCTCATGGTTACTCACGTAGGGTTCTGTACCTATTTGGCCCCTTCTAGTGTGTACCGTAGTAATGTATGTTCACCTCTATATTCCAGGCTCTGCTCCACTAAACTTGAGTGCGACTCATAACAGAATTTGTTATACATGATATTTGTTTTACTATTCCAAAACTTACATGTTACAAATTTATATAAACAAAGATACATCCTTGTATTTTTAGCCATATTTTATGTATGAGTGCTTGGTTATATGTAAAATTGCATCAAGCTAGTATTTTTGATAATGAGGTGGAAAGGCAATTACAAATCCCAATAGTTCACGGTTAAGTTGTTCACAAACCTTTTTGTGTGTAGTTTAACAAAAATATTGTTCCTCAAATCATGAGATATTTTAAAGAAAATGTAAGTTTAGTTTTTTTGTCTGTTTTCTTTTTCATGTACCTTTTAAGGAAGCTCAACGCTGGGTGGAAATGAACTATGGTGGCTATGCCGACACGACACAGTCCTCCATAGTGTTAATAGGCTGGATGGGGGAATAGTGATCTCCATTTTAACCTTTGTAGCTACAGAATAATAACTGATATCTGGAAATGACTTTATTCATATTGGACTTTGTTCTCTGAACTTTTTTTATTATTGTTGATGAATATATTCAAAAATTTTAGGACATAATTCTTAGGATTAATTATGTATATTTAGCTAAATCCAGCAGTATATTTTTTTGAATGTTTAAAAGTATAGATAGCGCTGATGGTATTATATATATTACATTATTTTAATTTCAGTTGGTCTGCTATGATGCAGACTCATTGGGTTTTAATGATGAACATTATTAAGTGATATACAATTTTGATTGTTGTATTGATGACATGATTTATATAATTTTCCTGCAGATCAAATAACCCATATCTAAACCATATGAAGATTATACTCTTCAATAACTGGTTAGTTTTTTATAAGCATATGGTTTCCCTTTAGCAGGCAACATTTTTTATTCAACTTTCAAGCCTTACAAACATACAAAATATCAACAATATGTTGTATTTATGTGAGGAGAACATTAACACATTATTTACTATACAAATGTGGACACTATAAAGACACAATATTTTAAATGTGACCTAGGGTGTGCTTATTTTCAAAAAACCAGTTGGGTGTGCTAAATATATTCATCAGAATATGTGAGGATATACTCTTTTGCCTCCTGCAGTAACCCTAAAAGTCTTACATTTGATGACTCTTTCCTTGCCAACATCTATTTTATGAAAAATATGCACAATATGATTCATTGAGTCTAACATATAAAAACAAAATCATAATCATACTGAAGTGATTCCACCTATCTCCCTGCATGACCGCTTGAGCGGAAGTTGTCTACGCGAATCGCGTAGAGCTCTACACGCTGCCCGGACTAAGCACCGGGGACTCAGAAGCACCAGTAAGTTGGGGGGGTGGTAATAACACAGGAGGATCCAGGTCCCCTGCATCTGATTCTTCGGTGCTTAGTCCGGGCAGTGTGTAGAGCTCTACGCGAATCGCGTAGAGCTCTAAGCGAATCGCGTAGAGCTCTACACGCTGCCCGGACTAAGCACCGGGGACTCAGAAGCACCGGTAAGTTGGGGGGGCATAACACAGGAGGATCCAGGTCCCCTGCATCGCTGCGGGGATCTGGATCTTAGTCTCATAGGCAGACCTATTTGAGGTCTGATTATAAGACAACCCCGATTTTTTCCAGAGCATTTGCTCTGGAAAAAACCTCGTCTTATAATCGGGCAAATACGGTAATATCTCCAACTTCCTCCACGGTCCCTTCCCCATCTAGCCCACCTTATCTACGGGGTTAACGGGAGCGGAAATCTGTAGGTGCGTCTGTGCAAGCGACTCTACAGCTGGCATCAACTGGCGACCAATACTGTCGCTCTTATGGACCTTTAACTCCTGTTCCCTCCCCAGGCCAAGTTTGGGCATCAGGAGTCTGTGTGAACGACTCTGTTGGTCGCCGCCAGGAACTCCTCTGGCATCAACCAATGAAGGAGCTCCCTGCCAGCAACCAATAAAGTCGTTCGTACAGACCTTTAACGCTTGGAGTGGGGAGACCATTTCCCATGCCAAGTTCCACCGTCAGTAGTTAAAGGTCTGTACGAGCGACTCCATTGGAGCAGGGAGACCAATGGTCTCCCCAGGGGGAGTTTCGCCATCAGGAGTTAAAGGTCCGTATAAGCAACTCTATTGGTCTCCGGCAGGGAGCTCCTCTGCCACAGGGGGAGATCCCTGATGGCGACCAATAGAGTCGGTCGGATGGACCTTTAACTCTTGGAGTGGGGAGACCATTTCCCAGGCCAAGTTCCGCCGTCAGTAGTTAAAGGTCTGTAGGAGCGACTGTATTGGCTGCTCGTATGGACCTTTAACTCCAGAAGCAAGGAGACCAATGGTCTCCCCAGGTGGAGTTTCGGCACCAGGATTTTGAAAGTCCATATGAGCGACCCTATTGGTCGCCAGCAGGGGGATCGTCTGACATCAACCAATTAAGAGCAGCTGCACTTCATTGGTTGATGGTAGAGGAGGCCCCTGCCGGTGACCAATAGAGTTGCTCGTACGGAGCTTTAAAATCCTGGCACCAAAGCTCCTGCGTACCGCGTTAACCCTGTATTAACCCCTTCTAAACGGGCGAATATTCATGAACTACAAAGATTTTTTTTCCCCACAAAGACGAATACGAAGAGTTGGCCGGCGCCCAAGTATAGTCACAACGCCTGTCATAATGATTTTTATAATAAGAGTTTGGAGGCACTATGACCAAAAGCTAATTTTCTTGTGCATCATTCAAGTATTTTTTGTGTATTGTAAATCACTACAACTTTCCTGTAAGATATTTGCCAATGTAATGCAATGAATAACATTCAACTATGCATATTTCTAATGTTACCATGCAGTGGCATCAAAAAAAGTGAACCTTTTTTGATGTGCAGTCAAATGCTATTCTGACTCTGGTGATTTACATAATTATATTAAACTACTTGAATTTAAAACTGAGTACTTTTCAGAGTTGTTTGAAAACACATTATTTACTTCTGACACTATATACATTAAAAAGAACCTTTCCTTTTCCCTACTATTTGAAATGCTAATCAACTTTTTCTCCCGATAAAAGATATTAAAGCAACAATTTCTGAGCTCATTTTAAAATGGTTTGCTGTAGTCTAATGAATGTGTATTGGTAAAAGTTAGCATTACAATGGACATTCTTTTTGAATGCTCTTTTGTATCATGTGAGCAAAAATCTTTTTTTTTTCTTGTGGATTAGGGAGGGGATCAAGTTGTTTCTATGATTTCCTTAGACTTTTGGCAGGGCTAAACTTTTTAAACTGAAGTTCTAAATATAGCTTTGAGATAAGAGAAGATTTTTTTGGATTCTCAAACATTTTTGGTAAAACAGGGGAAGGGGAAAGGGTTATAGGGATGGATATGGGGTGATGGGTCTGGGCTTAGGGGTTGTGATGGGGCTGTGGATGACTGGACTGGAAAGGAACTGAGAAAAGGGGCAGAAGCTGTGATGTGGTAGATCACTATGGGATTGACCCACTATTCGAACTGAAGAGTGATATGGTTCCCTTACTACTTGCCAACATTTGAAATCCAACGATCAGTAGAGCCTAATAGGGTTACCATTTTAACAAATGGTAAAATGGTAGATTTTAACAAACATTTTATTCCTTGCCACATCTAATGTTGATGACCATGGGCGGATCCAGGGGGGAGCAACGGGAAGCATGCTCTGGGAGTAGGGATGAAGAGGTAAGTCCAGCTGTTGGGACTTTATCTCCCTAACTTCCAGAATAAGGCAGGATCACACAATGTTGCATTGCCTGACCCCGTGGGGGTAGTAAAGCAGCTCACATCTCGAGCTGCATGAAGCACAGGCTGCAGCTTCTCGGGGTAAGTGAGCTGCATGTATGTATGTATGTATGCATCTGTACGTTAGTAAATGCATGTGTGCATGTATATGTGTCTGGGAATGTTAGTGTCTGTCTGGGTATGCATGTTAGTGTGTGTGACTGGGTATACTTGTTATTGTGTGCATGACTAGGTATTAATGTTAGTGTGTGACTGGCTGGGTATGCATGTGTGTCTGGCTATGTATGTATGTCTGGGTATGTGTGTGTCTGGTTATTTTAGTGTGTGTGTCTGTATGTTAGTGTGTGTCTGGGTATGTTAGTGTGTAAACATGTGTCTTTGGGTATGTTAGTGTGAGTGCCTGTGTATGTTAGTGTGTGTATGTGGGTATTTTAGTGTGTGGAAATGTGTCTTTGTCAGGGTATATTAGTGTGCGTGCCCAGGTATGTTAATTTGTGTGTATGTGGGTATTTTAGTGTGTATGGGGGGGATATTTTAGTGTGTGAACATATGTCTTTGGTAATGTTAGTATGCGTGTGTCTGGGTATGTTAGTGTGTGAATACATCTCTTTGGGTATGTTAGTATGTGTGTGACTGGCTGTGTTAGTTTTAGTATCTGGGTATGTTTGTATGGTTGTCAGGATGTGTATGTTAGCGTCAAGTGTCTAAGTGTGTTAGTGCTGAGTTTTTGAATGTGTGTGTTAGTGCTGAGAGTCTAGTTGTGTTGGTGTGAGTGTCTGGGTGTGTGTTAGTGTGAGTGCCCCTCCTGAAGTTAGGCTCTGAATCCCCCCTGTTGCTGACCACCATCTATAATGGAGCAGCTGTAGGCTTTTAGTGGCCCTAAACAAAACAGTCAGATGGAGTTTGTATTGGGAATCTAAAGCACAGCTTTAGACACAAAATTATCAGTTGACTGCTGGGGTATATATTTTCTATCCCAAGCTTGTCATGTTCTAATAAGAGTCGAGGTGTGGAGAAAGCCTGTAAAAAAAGAGAAAATGCTGTGATCATGGTGGCAACATTCAGAACATATATGTGTAATTTTTTTACACCTGATATCTTTGAGAATAAGGTAATTTCATTCTGAGACTAATTGCCAGGAGAGGATGATTTGCCTCTATGCCAGTAAACTCCAGGGGGCCCCTTACTGCGTCTTCATGTTACACTTTGCCCCCCCACACTTGAATGTATTCATCTAACTTTAATTGGTTCTTTATTACCTATTACAAATGGAAAATGCCCCATCCAGCCAGTCTAAGAAAATGTCCATTATTCTTTCTTTTTCACATAGTTTATTTTACATATGTCTGCTCATTTTTGTTTCTTGTATATTTCCCTGTCTGTCTCTATCTGTTTATGGGGTCTGGTCACTAAAAAGCACAGTAGTCAGTTAAAGGTTAACTTGAATGATCAGCTTCATCTGAAGCTGCATGTGCATGCAAACCAACTTGTAAGTTCAGTGACATGAGTTACTAGAAAGCACATATGAGTGCTTGTGACTATTTTGAGTGCCACCTGGAAAAAAGTATTTTATAGGAAAGGGATGTTTAAATAATAATAAAAAATAAGTAAATAAGAGTGAGCCCTTCTGGCCTCATACTAATTGAAAAAAGGTCCACAAGTGCTCCCCTCTTCCCACCCGCACTTCTTCCACTTGCCTCCATCTTGTGCTCAGGTATGGAGACATCTACCATTCAATGTACCCTTTCTGTGCCAGGTGGGTGGACAGTAAAAATCAAGTTCCATATCCTTTTTTTCTCCTCTAGGCATCCTGTAAAAGAAAATATATGTAACATATACATTTTCAGTCCTTCTATCGTTGTGAAAAAATGGCACTGAGGTTTCATATTTGGCACCCCCCCACCAAAAAAAAAAATCCAGTGAATAAAACACGTGCAAGATAAAATCTAGTTTCCTTTTGATGGCAGTAGATTAGAAATAGTTTGGATGATGAGGTTTAGGTGTCTGCCTTGCCCTGGATATTCGCAATCAGAACATTACAGTGGAAAGTGCTAGAGGCCGCATAGTTGACTACAGCAATGTATGTACAAACCAAAATGTATGTTAAAACCACCTTACAGTAAGAGTAACATGGAGTAACAGTAGATTACCAATACCATCGTCACTGGGGAAAGTGAAGATTTGAAAAAATTATGAGACCTGGAAAATATAATTATGAGTAACTTGAAATGGAACACTACGTAAACTTAACAAAAATCACTAGTGATAGTAGGTTTTCAGTGCTGCTTTTAGTTGTGGTTGTCTTTGTTGTGATATTTTGTTTTCAAGCATTTCCATGAATAACAAGACCCATTCACATAATCAATGTCGACTAAATTAGTCTTAGTACACGGAACATATGAGATACTAAGCAACTGGTGAATTCCCCAACAGTGTCCCTTTGTAGCCTGCTTGTAAAAAGGACAGGTATGACAGCATTTTTTTTTTCTTACTTGACTCATGCCTTAAACTGAACTGTATTACCTCAGTCATTCCATCTCTTGTTTGGACTTAAATACTTCAGTACATTTCAGTTAATGGTATTTATTTGGTTTGATGTTTGTGTGTTGAGCAGCCTTATTTTGTTTTGAATGATGAGTATTCCTTGTGTGAGTCACCATGTATTACAGGTCAACTCCGACCATGTATGTTCTGTGTCTCGGCTGCTGTTGCCATGGCTGAGCACCTTGTTTCCCTGATTCAATAGCTGCTTGGAACTGCCAGAGAGTCTGTCTAAGAAGCACTGGAACTTCTTTGCTGGATTTGCACCCAAGTCAGGACATACATTATTTTCTGTAGTTAGAGCTGGTGCAAACTGGCTGTCTCCCAAGACTTCCCATTTAAGGCTCTGTAACAAAAGAAACTGATTTAATTTGAAACTAATGAGGAAACACATCATTTTATATATATATATATATATATATAATATAATATATAAATATATATTTTATTATTATTATTAATTTTACAGCATATACATTCAGCGTATGCATGTGTTAAGTTTTGTGTTAGTATGGAATCAAGGATCATTTATTATGTTGGCAACCTTGATTATAGTGATGTAAAATTAAGTCACATTTATTAAGAGTGTCACACCAGTAAAGTTGTCTCCCATTTTCTGGTAGGATACCTTGACCAGTGGAACCTGAACAGATGGTTACATGGAACTCCTATGAGTAAAATATAAAAATTGTGGACACAATTTGTGGGTTTTACTAGATCTATGATGAATAAAAGTATTATTAACACAAGGATGAACAACAGATGTTACTAGACTCATTGCATTTTATTTATAAACCACCAGCAGATTTCATAGTGCTATTATAATGGAGGAGCGTAAAAATGAACAATGACATTAAAAATGTTTTATTTTTAGTTGTGCCTCATAGTACAAGCAGTCATATCACAATACACATCCTCCACCCATGTGAGGCACATGCCCAATATAAACCTCTACCCTTTGACATTGGACATAAATATATCCTGGCTTTCGACAATAAAGAGACAAATTAATAAAGAGGATATACATGAAGAAGACACAGTATCTTTCCTCATTGCACGGTCCATCACTCATAAGAACAACATCCTCCACCGTAGCCTCATAATCTACCTGTATTGTACCTTTGAGAACTTGAAATCAGTATCCATCCTTCCGTGGAATGATGTGCATCACCCCTACTTGTGACACTTAATTACTTTCAAATCACAAGAAGCTGCATAAGTGACAAATAGTAAAACAGTTATCAACTTACAGTAAGCCTTAGCTCCCTGTCTAGTAGGCAATCATTGCTTTGTTACACTACATATCATAGGATCTAAGGACCAACAATAAAAAGAGCAAATGCAAACGCAACATAAATCTGTTAGGATGAGTCTCCAAAGTCCCCCCAAATCCCTAAGATGTTCCCACTGTACCAGTCCTCCCCCAGCCCCTCCAGCATTGTGCAACTTAGTTTCTTTCCATAGAGAGCTGGTAGAACAATCCTTAAGCACCAGATAGATTTTTGTTGTTTTAATTGTAAGGTGTGAATAAAAGTGTTGCTACTTGCTACCCACTAATGATATCAATATTTTATCATTTCTGCTTCCAGTAACCAAAGTTGGGAGCCACCTCTTTTAGCCAATGGTCTTTCACTGCATACATTTCTTAAATAATCTAAGAGACAAAAGTGAGCAGGGTCCCTGCCTGTAAATCACGTATACCCAAAATGATCTTGAGGAATCTGAAAATTGTCATTCAACAATACTCGAATCTCGTCCCAAAAAAGCATCAAGATGACCAGATGAACCACATCAACATTCTTAAGCTCGCAATTTGTACATACATTTGACCCCTTTAAACCAATACAGTTAGACAATCTGGGGGTCCTATAGGCTTAGTGCATTCATCTAAAAATGGTACCATGAAATTCTTTGGATGAAAATGAATGAACCAAAAAACAAGATCAACATCTATATGAAATATAATTTTGTTGTTCAAAGCCTGGACATGTTCCAGCCACCAAAGATGCTCCTCTTTTGCATATGTCCTTAAGACCTCTTTGAAGATGGGCTCTATAATATAGAGCAGGGGTTCTCAAACTGCGGCCCTCCAGCTGCTGCAGGACTACATCTCCCATAATGCTCCTTCAGCTAAGGGGCTGGCTGAGGAGTCCTGCAGCAGCTGGAGGGCCGCAGTTTAAGAACCCCTGATATAGAGTAATGTTTGAATCAAACCTAACAATATTTTAATAATCTCGGCAAGGCACTGAAAGAAAATAATGCTCTAAAGCAGGCATGTCCAAACTTTTTTCGAAGAGTGCCAGATTTGATGAAGTGAACATGTGCGAGGGCCGACCATTGTGCCTGACATTCTTTGAACCATTAAAATTAAATGCAAATTAACTATTTTATGCAAAGTTTATTGAAAAAGGCATACTTTTCATTTTGTGACTTGGATGACAAATCTAAACAGGAGTTAAATCACTCTGCCTTTAATATCAAAAAACAGGAAGCTGAAATATGTCAGGAATATTGTAAAGTACATTACACAAAGTAATAAAGGTTGTCTGTCAGCTTTTAAGCTAAAAAAATGTGAACAGGAACATAACATCAAGTATACATGTGTTCAAATATATTTATAACTGATTTAGAACAACTGTCATTAACTGAGATTATGTATTATATGAATACAATGTATTCATCTCAATTGAAAAAAAACTTGCCTGCACTAATGTGAAGGGTGAAACTGAGATCTGGACTGCAGCACATAGACTAAGTCATCAGATAATAGAATTGTAGCACAGTCACGGACAGTCAGGGGTTAATGAAGGGTATGACGGCTTGCTACCACAGATTCCTATATGCTCCCTTGTCTGCTTTATATATGTATCCTGAGTGCACAGCGCTGTCTGTCTGTCAGTGTGTTGTCTGTGCAGTTACTGCTCCTTGTCAAGGTGTTTGGTAGGCAGAAGTTTTTTTTCTTCTTCAATAGCCCTTAATGGTCGCCCTTGTGGCTGTGTGTGGAGGCGCAGGGAGAAGGAAAGCCCAAATCTCGCGACATCCGAGATCTCGCGAGATTTGGACTTTCCTTCTCCCTGCGCCGGCTGATCACGTCAAGTCCCGCGGCGAGAGATCCCAGGAGTCCTGAGCGGCGCTCGGGGACTCACTGGGGGGGGCTTAAGATCTATATTTCGGCAACTTATCTGTGGGACCTTATCAGTCCGGAACTTTGGACATGCCTGCTCTAAAGAGTGTATCATAGAACTCAGGAAATCTATTCTTTATAGTGACAGAACTGTGTATTTCTGTTAATTTATTATAAAACCCAGGTTAGACAGGAAATGTATTGTCTAGTGGGTGTATTGTTTTATCATTATTTATATGCCAACTAGATAGATTATTAACCTCCCACCTGTGCCGCAAAAACAGACCACTCATTAATTGTGTTATACACCATGAATTGTAAGAAAGACTAAAAGGAAGGCAAGTAAGCTGATATTTCTTCGCATTCCATAGACATTGAGGAAAAGTTTGATTAAGGGATGTGTTTGAACTGTCAAATATGTATGAATATGGACTATTTTTCTTTGTCCAGCCTCTTCAGTGGTTGTGGGCCTCATAAACAATGAATCACACCAATTTTAAAATGATGGTAGTATATCCAAGAAAGTAATACGGCCAATAGGTGAGAGAAAGGGGAAATTTCAGAGTTCAGAAACGCAATCTGGTGGGTCTACAAAAGAGGTTCTATCAAGAGACTGATTAACTTGCAAAGCCAAAAAAAACCTGCCCCTCCCCCTTACTTTTCCCAGATCCAAATCCAAAAGGCTTTCCAAACAAAATACCTTGAGCTGAGAGGATACATTTGGACCAAGACATATCAATCAGTTGTGGATCTTGTCTTGTTGGAGCTGAATGGATCCTTTCTGTAGCCAATGCAGCATTAGCATCTCCCAATAGGCATATTGTTCTTTTTACCCATCCTCTAAGAACTTCAACATTAATTGGAGTATGTAGAAGAGGAAGCCCTAGCTTCCTCTTCTACATGAAATCAAATTGTTTCCAGAGGGTCAATCCTATCTATCTAAAAACTGAATAATCCTTCCCTCTCTTGCTCAGATAGAGGGATCAATGACAGATTTTTTACAGGATTTTGAAGGCATGGAAGGTCTACAGAATTCATATATAGCCTCTCTAAATCTGGAAAAGTAAGGATGTGAAAAATACTAGAGGAAGCCGTTACATTAGAGAACACCTTTTAAGCAGACATAATATTAGCCTTAGACATTACTTAGTCAGAAGCCTTTGTAAGGGTTTGGAACTGAGATTCAGCAAAGAAGTAATCATCCTCTTCTTCAGAACAACTGTGTTTGGCAGCAGTATAATCAGAGGATTGAGATTTAACAAATTTGAGGGGAGAAGAAGATGAGGAGCACTTGGTAACAGAATAGAAGATCTAGAAGCTGCAGTAATAACCTGTAATAATAAAATAAAATGAAAATGTTTCTGTAGCTCTTTCCCAGTAAGTAAACTTTAATAACATATTTCTAGCACGTTATTTATATGCATAGTTAAACATAACTATAACTAATCAGTTAACATTTGCTTTGATTGGCAACACATACATATTTGGAGGTTAATGCCACTTGACAAAATTTACTTGTTTTGCCAAAAAAGCAGTTTTAATTACTCTTAAAAAAGAACATGACAGCAAAATAGAAACAATTGCTTTCTCTGTCAAAAACAACATATTGCATAAGATTTTGGTAGTTTGTTTCCCTGTCATTGAAACAGATGGCACCTTAAACACTGGCTGAATAACTCTCTCTTGCAAGAGAACAGACATGTGCGTTGTGTGGGAAGTTTACTTGATAATATGCATTTAACTGCCAGGCATCTTTGGTAAAAAAAATCTCCTGTCATGGCTCTTGACTCGTGTTATATAGCCAGGGTGCTGAATTTGATAAACTTTTTATTAAATATATTTTTCATTATTATTCTTATTTGGGCTGGAAAGCGTTATCTTGGGACATAGTACTCACATCCAAAATCCTTCAGGATGCAGGGTGTTTAGGACTTTGTGTTAGTATTTATTTTACGTTTTGATATTTTTACTGCACTGGTCACTAATTCCTATATCATTTGTGCGTTGTGCATCCAAAATTATACTGTGTTGTTTTTTTGTAAAATCAGAATTTACAAATTTTACAAAGGAAGCTCAACAAGCTTCCATTCCACACACAGATGAGCTACAATTCATTTTCCTCGTGATATAATCACACCTACTAGCTTCTTTAAACCACATCACGCATAGATGCCAACATTCCATAAATTGATAGCACAGTCCCAACAACCAGGGTAAGAAATGGGGTGCTGACCCATTACATGTTCCACCCACATAAATTCAGTTATGCTAATTCCTCATATGCACCATGCTCTGTTTGGCCATTGCACATAAATTCCAGGATTTCTCAATATTCAAGACACTTGACAACTATTGATAAGCATGCATAACATCAGTGAACACCAAGGATCCAAGCTTTGTCGATAGCAGAAAAACAGGAAGAAAAAAAATTATATATACCGATCAGCCATAACATTATGACCACTGACAGGTGAAGGGAATAACACTGATAATCTTGTTATCATGGTACCTGTCAGTGTGTGGGATATATTAGGCAGCATGAAAACATTTCATCCTCAAAGTTGATGTGTTAGAAGCAGGAAAAATTGGGCAAGCGTAAGGATCTGAGCGGCTTTAACGAGGGCAAAATTGTGATGGCTAGACGACTGGGTCAGAGCATCTCCAAACTGCAGCTCTTGTGAGGTGTTCCCGGTCTGCAGCGGTCACTGCCTATAAAAAGTGGTCCAAGGAAGGAAAACCGGTGAACCAGCGACAGAGTCATGGGCGGCCAAGGCTCATATATTACATGACCAATTTGTCATTGTGATTTTTAAAATGTGAGAGGTTAAAGATTATACAGATAATAACCAAAAGCGTGGAGACTATTAACAGATATATGCAAATGACTTTTTATTACCATATAAAAGACTATAGTGACTCATTTTTGGAGGCAGGGTTCAGATAGGTTGAATTTACAGGCTTTGTCATGTCTTCTATATACATCATTATTATCAAGAATAAACAAACAACATTTTTACAAGACATTTACTATATTTGATGTTATGAGATAAATTTAAAAATGCTCAGAGCTCATGTGATCTTAAATGACTTTTGTGCCTTCTTACATGTTAAGGTGGGTATATTAATATGTGATATTGTGGTCATTTAATGTTCTGTCCAAATAATATTAGCCAGTGAGATCCAAAGCAAATGTTACAAATAGATGCATGTAGAAAACGCCCTCTATGGAGAAGTTCACTTTGCCCAAAACGCTGCCTTTACGATTAGGTACACTATGTTAATATCACCAGAAGATGTCACTATTTAAAAGGGCGCCCTGTCTTTAACCAACCAAAAAAGTAAATTAGACAGAACATTTTCAAATAAATTATTATTATTAATTTACAATATTCTTCTTTATAAACATATTTTATAAACAGAGCATATATTGATGAACCACATTTTGTTATTTATGTATATTTCTTCATCTTCAAGCTTATGTAACCTTACATCTTTTGTTGGCCCAATATAAGGTATAAACTACAACTGAAGATTCCAATTTCTCTTGGGCTTATAAAGCTTTATCATTTTTTTCTATCAAAGAGATGAAAGTATTTAACACTATGCTTAAAATGAACTTGGATTTAATAAATGTATTATTAAGAATTCTTCTGTGGTACTGTGAACTATTTGTCACTGATCAATAGTTCATCTTTAGTTATTAAAATAAAGTAAGCCTTTTTTAAGTTCTCTTTCTCTGTGGATCTGTCTGCATTCTATTGGCCTTCTAAAGCACTTCTGCATCAAGGCAGAGCCTAGGCATGCACCACGGGCAGGGCCGGCCCTACAATGGAGAAGGGGCGGCACTTTGCCGCCCCAAGCGTTTTTTTTTTTGTTTTTTTTGAAGCGGAGGAGAGAGAGAGGGGCACCGAGTAGTTTTCGCTTACCCGCTCGGCGCCCCTCTCTCTCTCCTCTGCGGCGAGTTTCCCTGTTCGGTCTCTGTGCCGGCTTGTAATGCAGAGCGCCGGAAGTGACGTGAATTTCCGGCGCTCAGCATTACAAGCCGGCACCGTGGCAGCACAGGGAGACTCGCCGCAGGACTGTTTAAGGGTAAGTACCGGTGGGGGGCGGGTAGATAATGTCTCGGCGGGGGGCGGCATTTTAAACTTCGCCCCAGGCGGCGTTAAGTCTTCGGCCGGCCCTGACCACGGGGACAACCTTCATCATGGTGCTCTCTGAGGCTCAGCCCTAATGCAGAAGTACTTCAGAAGACAAGGCTAAGGCAGCAGATCACCAGGAGAAATGGATCTTTGGAGAAGGAAGAAGGATGAAGAAGCGGAGAACAGGAAGAAGAAGAAGAAGAAGAAGAAGAAGAAGAAGAAAAAGAAGAAGAAGAAGAAGAAGAAGAAGAAGGAGAAGAAGAGGAGCTTCCAGAGACAAAGAAAATGTTGAGACATTGAGAGAGAGAGTTTGAGAGAATGTGACTGAGAGTGCTAGAGTATGAATGGTGGTGGTGATTGACTAACAAATTTCATTTCCGAATGGAAATCGGTTGTCAACAAGATTGAATTTCGTCCTAACTGAAAGTAAAATTCAGTGTCTGAAAACAAATGGACCATATGCAATTATTTATTTATTGTAAATAAAACATGCACTCAAGGAAACATCTGGGCTCCGGCTACCCGGAGCCTTCCCTTGCGGGATGCGGCCAGCACTGCCCACTGATGTCAGCGGGCGATCCTGTGACATCAGTGGGAGGTCTCACTGTCAGTGGGAGGTCCCGCTGACGTTGTGTTTATCTACAATAGACCCAGATTCAAAGAGCTGTGATGTTATGTATTATAGCAGTCAATTATAGTCCCCAACTATTACATTTTATAGTTTAATATGCTAAATGAACTAATGTATTTTCAGAGCTGTTTACAAACATAAAGGAGCCGCAGGGAAGCTCAAACATCACTGGGGGTAACAGACAAAGCTACTGCCGCATGCTGCTAAGTACTCCATCTCATGACTGTGGTGGCTGTTTATTGGACTCAGGGCAGCTGCCCTTTCTGCCCTGCATTAATAATGGCCCTGTTTACCGATTACAAGGCTTGGAGCCGTCATAATCATTTCTAGATTAACCCCTTAATGACAAAGCCCAAAACGCATTGTTTTCAATGGGTTTAGGGACCACCCATTGTCCTTAAGGGGTTAAATGATATACCAGTTATGCCATCTTTTGGAACAGATCATGGCTTTCATAAAGGTAATATAGTCACTTACTTTTAAACTAAATATCTCCAAAAGCAATTACACTGATTGAAAAAACAAAAACACAAGCTATATGTAGCTTTAATAAATCACTTTAGTTATGCTAAAAGCTGTGAAGGTGACAGTTCTCTTTTAAGAAAGTATTTCTAAACAAAACACATAAACATTCTCTAGAGCGCAATAGCGTAAATTGGGCACTCTTTGATTGTAAGGTAGAACTTATTTTAATGTTTGTGCTCTGTAATTTCATATAATTGGTTGATCTGATATGCTAATAAAAATACAAACGCATTGTAATAAAAACAATCATTATAATATGTCTGATTTTTTATTAAAATAATTACTCATTAATGGTTGCAGAATCATAATAGTACCATCTATAAAAAAAAAGTATGCGGGGTATTATTTTACTCGGGGAATGTTGCTAAACATAATATCAAAAGTGAAAGGATAGAAGAAAAAATCCCTAATCTCCTGTGTTCCCATTAGATGTTGTGGTTGTGATGGTCCACTTAGAGAAGTAAGTAGGGTGTCTTTGGTCTTTGTACTTTCGTGAAGTATATTCCATTTGCTCGATTATAAGATGACCCTGATTGTAAGACAATGCCCCAAACTTTGAATATTAATGTAGAAAAAAAGAAAAAGCCTGAATATAAGTTTTGCCCTATAAGAAAAAAGTTTTATTAGTTAATATTTATTCACATGTAAAAAAAAAATTAATATTTAATAAAAACTATGATTGAGAAAAATGCATTTTTTGTTTTTATTTCCTTTTATTTGCCATCCTGCCCCGCATATATGCACATCTGCCCCACGGCTTGCAGGGCCAGCCTTAGGTGTTCTGGCCCCTTGTGCGGACTACTTCTCTGGCGCCCCCCCCTCAACAAAAAAGAAAGAGAGAAAATCTTTTAACAAACAGCTAGTTCACCTGCTGCCAGAGAGGAGGATCCAAGTCCCCTGCAGCGCTGCGGGGGATCTGGATCTAAGTCTTGTAGCAGACCTCTAATCGAGGTCTGATTATAAGACGACCTCGAATATTAGACGAGGGGTATTTTTCAGAGCATTTGCTCTGAAGAAAACCCTGTCTTATAATCAAGGAAATATGGTAGTTTATGGAGGTTATTTTGATGTTTAGGGGTAGGTCCAAGGGATGTACTTTTAGGGAATATATAAAATTATATACCGTATTTGCTCGATTATAAGACGACCCCCCAAAATCTAAATATTAATTTAGAAAAAAAACAAAAAGCCTGAATATAAGACTACCCTACAGAAAAAAAAGTTTTACTAGTAAATATTAGTTCATGTAAACAATTTTTTCATATTTAATAAAAGCTATGATTGAGAAAAATATATATATTTTTTATTTCCTTTTATTTGCCAACCTGCCCCCCCAGTTATGCACATCTGCCCCCAGGGTTGCCACTCTGCCCCAGAAATGCCTTATACCCCCTATTTGCCACTCTGCCCCATGATGTGCCTTTTAACCCTCTATATGCCATATGTGGCATATAGGGGGTTAAAAGGCATATCATGGGGCAGAGTGGCATATAGGGGGTTAAAAGGCATTTCTGGAGGTGTGTATATATATATATATATATAACTGCTAACAGCAATCACACTCCTATCAAGCCAAGGCAGCCAGTACATGCTGAAACCTGGGGATGATAGGAGTGTGAGTACAGCCTCCCTATGCCATGCTACCACCACCACCCACCTTACACATCCATGCTATCACACACACACTGATTCACAAACATTTAAATACTCATTCATTCCATTATTCACACATACTTGCCCAAAAACCCTCCCCCACCCCCTTACCTGAACTGCAGATCTCTCACTGGAAGACTTCTGCTGGGGCCCGGCTGTGCGAGCAACTTCTCTGGCCCTGCCCCCAGAGGAAGGAGGGGGAGGCAGAGTTATGTGACACTCTACTAGCTTCCTGTTCTCCTGCTGCTAGAAGAAGAGACGCTGCTCGCGACCAAAGCACCGGTAAGCAGCCTGGCAACTGAAAAAAACCTTGTCTTATAATCGAGCAAATACGGTAAACTGAAATATGGGCTCTCTATTGTGTGGAAAAGAAAACATGAGCGCATGTTACAATTTTGACCCTACATCCGGGGGTTTGACACGCCCCCTCCCCACCCATTTTTTCCATTAAATGGGGGTCTTTCGACATCAGCAGGAACGCAACCGACATCAGCGGGAACGCCGGCGACGTCAGCAGGAACTCCCCCGACGTCAGCGGGACCGCTCCTCAATGCTGAGAAGTACAGGCTGATGCATATCAATCATGGAATACCATCAGTGAGGCATCTGATTGGCCCAAATTTATTCTGCAGCATGACAACGATCCCAAGCTTACAGCCAAACTCATTAAGAACTATCGTCAGTTCTGGAAGTGATGTTATGGCCTCCACAGAGCCCCGATCTAAACATCATCAAGTCTGTATGGGATTACCTGAAGAGAGGGAAGCAACTGAGGCTGCCTAAACCGACATAAGAGCTGTGGTCACACCAAATATTGATTTGTTTTAGATTTTTCTTCTGTTCACTCAATTTGCATTTTGTTAAATGAGAAGAAAAAAAACCATTAACATGTACTTTAGCATTTTTTCATGCTTGCCTAAAACTTTTGCACAATCCTTATAATTATTATTTCAAAAGAAAGTCCTACAAGAAACCCAACAATAAAAAAAATTTGGGGGTAAACTAAATGAGTTAGTGGGAAATCACAGTTGAATAAAAACATTACAAAAACATGAAAATTGCTCTGGTTGTTTTTGGAAAACATTGTAAAATATCCCTAGTCCTTAAATAAGGTATATACAAACAATGTAAACAACGCAGTAACAAAGCAGCCTAAGACATATCTTTTCTTTAATCTATGATTAAGCCTCACGGCAAAACATATGTGATTTTTCTCAATTGGCTTTGTTACTATTATTTTTTGAATAAACTTCATATTTTTTAATTTATTATTCTGTAGATTCTGTAGATTAATCCATTGGAGTATGGAGATTAATTGCTCACACTTCTTCATTGCAGGGGAGGGGTGGCACCTTTTGGCCTGGGGAGGGCAAGTAAAGACCATTCCTCTAACCACCCTCCTTAAAACAAATGTATATTTTTTTTATGTGTTGAGTGGTATGTGGGAACAGCCAAATGTTGGTCTACTTGCAATTAAAAACATATCCACCAGGGGGCGTAAAAGTAAAAATGATTATAGGCAGTTTTAAGTCATTTAAATTCTGGCCACATCCTTTTTTGTGCTCCTTTATATGCGTTTCTTTTCTGTAAATGTGTTTTGGGCAAGACTGGATGGTAAGATTGAGCCTGTTCATTGAAATGGCAAGGTTGTCTGTATAATTAACTTGGGTAAAGATTCTTAAAAAGCATTTGTCAGTGTAGAGTAGAGTTGGAGGAATCCATTCAGTGGCATGTGTATAAAGCGCAGCCAGGTTATATTTCTTGAGATTGGGAATGTTATAGTTTAGATTTGATTTTTTACCAAGCTACGTCTATTCTTGGTCTACCACCTGCCCATAAAAAGGTATGAAAGTGATATTCTGAAAGTAAACAACCTCTTTGTGGAGTGTTGGGAAAACTTGGAGAGCATACAACATCCTCAGCCAGCTAATTGTTTTAATTAGGGCAGCTCTTCCAGACAGTAATAGACCAATGGACTTCCAGCTTTTCAGCTCTGTAATCATTTTATGGAGAGGTGTTTTTTTATTTGTACTGCATACAGGGTTTTATTGTTCTTGGGCACCTTAATCCCCAGATAGACTATGGATTTCTTTGCCCAGTATATGTTTAGTGGGGTAAACCCCTGGGCTTGCTTCTCCTACCCAAATGCAAGGCTTCTGAAAACCTGCAATTGTTTCATAATGGTTTAACAGTTTTAAAATATGAGGGAGGGATGAAACCCAGTGGCGTCGGCAGGGGGGGGCCAGAGGGGGCCGTGGCCCCCCCTAAATCATGCTGTGCCCCCCGGTGAGCCCCCCCAATTGAAACGCCGTCTTTTTTTTTTTTTTTTAATAGATCCGGAGGAGAGAGAGAGAGGCGCCGAGCGGTCGCTGAGGAATAAGTTCTCAGCGACCGTTCGGCGCCTCTCACTCTTTTCCACGACCGCGAGGCCTCTGCCTTGGTCGCAGTGCCGGCATTTCAAGCCGAGCGCCGGTATATGATGTCATATCCGGCGCTCAGCAATGAAGCCGCGCACACTGCGGCAGAACCAGGAAGACAGAGACCTCGCGATCCCGCCGCTGGACTTCTACAAACCCAAGGTAAGTGAACTTCAAAGGGGGGGGAGGAGGGTAGAAAGTTAGGAGGGGGTTAGAGAGTGAAAAGAGGTAGATAGGAAGGGAGAAGAGGTAGATAGGGATACATTGGGAGGGAGAGAGGGGGTAGATAGGATAGATTGGGAGGGAGAGGGGGTAGTTAGGATAGATTGGGAGGGAGAGGGGGTAGTTAGGATAGATTGGGAGGGAGAGGGGGTAGTTAGGATAGATTGGGAGGGAGAGGGGGTAGTTAGGATAGTTTGGGAGGGAGGGAGATATTAACATATATTGGCAGCAGTGGCTAATATTAATATTAATTGGCAGCAGGGTCTAGTATTTATATTCATATTGGCAGCAGGGTCTAGTATTTATATATATATCGGCAGCAGGGGCTAATATTAATATATATTGGCTGCAGGGGCTAAGTTTATATATATATTGGCTGCAGGGACTAATAATATATATTGGCAGTAGGGGCTAATATTAATATATACTGGTAGCAGGGTCAAATATTAATATATATCGGCAGCAGGGTATAATTTTTATGTATATCGGCAGCAGGGTATAATATAAGTATATATCCGCAGCAGGGGCTAATATCAATATATATCCGCAGCAGGGGTTAATATTAATATATATCAGAAGCAGGGTGTAATATTTCTATATATTGTCATCAGCAGGGGCTAATATTAAAGAATGAGAAATAACTGCCTAACGTGTGTGTGTATATGTGTGTATATATATATATATATATATATATATATATATATATAGTGTATATGTACCGTTTTATAATTGGCCCCCATACTTTGGTTCCTGGCCCCCCATGTGCCCCCCCTAAATATGAAAGCTGGAGACGCCACTGATGAAACCATACATGAAATATACAAAATTATATCGTCAGCAAAGGCTGTGGTCTTCAGCTCCTGCTAGCCCACATTGATACCCTTAAACCCCCTGGATAAGTGCCAATATAGGTAAGAGAGAGTCCAAAACTTTTGTTTTTAATTTTAAGCAACTACATTATATAAGAAAGAAATGCCAATATAGTCTTTAACACTTGACCAAAAACCTTTGCTTCGTTGAAATAGGCAATTTGTGGCATTCTCAAGATACATAGAATAGAAACATAGAATTTGATGGCAGAAAAGAACCATACAGCCCATCTAGTCTACCCATTTTTCCTGATGTAGGGACTCAAACCCCAGTAAATTATTGGTCTGGTCCCATAGTCAGGATAGCTGTTTGTCTATATAATGCATGTTTAAAGGAACAGGGTATGTATGTTTGTGACCATGACTGTCTAGGTATAAGTTTATGTGAGCATGGATGGCTATGTATAAGTGTACATGGGCATGGATGCAGCCAATCAGTGTCAGGAAAGCACTCCTATTTAAATCAAAGGAAGCACTTTTTGTGCATACGCACAGGGATCTGAACAGACCACTACCTGCAATGTTCTCCGTGCCAGTGCTGGAGCTGACTGGAGGTTTGTATATATACGTGCAGGGAGATGTGTTTGATGGATTTTGCAGATTACCCAAAAGGGACACCATGTAAAGGGACCTCTCAGCTATCTGATGGCTGGAGTGTCCCTTTAATTTTGAAAGTGATCAACTTTAAAGTAGGCTACAATGTGACTCTACTGGGGCGAAACCATCAACTGGTGTTCACCGTTTCACACCCACTTTTAGCTACAAAAGGCGAGTCATTGGGTTGCAGCTCCGTATCTGCGAAGCTGTGCGTCAGCCCTGATCTTGCTATTATCCCATAGAAACCTAGATACGATGCACTCGACCGGTCTAGTCTGCCCATTTTTCCTGATGTAAAGACTCGGACCTTAATGAGTCCTTGATCTTCTATGACATTCACTGTAGCTTTATGGCTATCCCATGTATGACTGAATTCCCTTAGTGTGGGAATCTACTGTAACTGGGCAGATTACTAATTCTTTCCAATCTTTCCAACATATAAAATTCATTTATGATGGTTAGAGCTTCTTAAAACGATTGTGAATGATGACATTGCCATCACCCAGCGTTTCACACACACAAAAAAGAAATATTCATAAAAAATAAAAAAAAACCCATCAGAGACGATGCTGCTGTCTGTAAAAGGAGAGAGAAGAAAGGAGGAGTCTGTATACGTTTGACATCAGCTCCCTTGGAGGAGTTTCAGGAAATGCAACAAGCCAACGACGGAGAGGGAGAGATACTTAACATACCTTAGCGAATGGAAGAGGGTGGCCGGTCGCTGGGTAGCTGCGATCGCTAAGTATGAAGATGGAAAATCCGATTTCTGATCAGCACTGAGAAGAAGAGAAAAAAAATCCCCCCCCCCCAGGCAAACAAGTTTCAACTTATTTAAATCACCAAGAGCGGGAAGAAAGAAGAAAAGAACTGCAGTCACGTTCTGATCGCCGGGGCTGATACACTTTGAGAGCGATCCGTGCGAATGTACATACCGCTGCCGTGCAACATCCACGCGAGGACGATCCACGCATCCGGCGCTGTCCACGGCTTCTTCTTTCCCCATGCTTGCTCAAGAGTGACAGCGTTATCAACATCATCCCACTCCGTGCGGGGTAAGGTGTTACAGCCTTGCGTGGGTTCGTCGCTACATTACTAAGCGATGCGCTTGTCACCCCGATTACTATATACGAGATGTAGTTTTCCGGGTTGAATATGTGATTGTGTAATTACAATACTAATCTAGTAATTCCCCGCTAATCTAGCGCTAGATGCCATGGACGCTGGTGGATGGATTCGAGAATATAGACATCTGTGGCCGTGGAATCTTTGCCACGGCGCGGAACTTCAACCCTATTCTTTGTAATTCTCCTAGTCCTAAAAGCTTGGGATGAGCAGTCTTTACAAGTGTGCTATATATATATATATAGATAGATAGATAGATAGATATATGTTCGCACACGATTTCATATATATTCGTAATGGTATGGTGGGAAAAAAGTGATGGTTACTATATATATATATATATCTGTGTGTATATATATATATATATATATATGTGTGTGTGTGTCTGTGTGTATATATATATATGTGTGTGTCTGTGTGTATATATATATATATATATATGTGTGGGTGTGTCTGTGTGTATAAATAAATATGTGTGTGTGTGTGTCTGTGTGTCTATATATATATATGTATATATATATATATTTATATGTGTGTGTGTCTGTATATATATATATGTATGTGTGTGTCTGTATATATATATATATATGTGTGTGTGTGTGTGTGTAGAAGCACTCACGATGCTGTATGTTTTACCAGTCCCTTTCCAAAGCGCTGAAGCGGTTAATAGGCGTACGTAGATGTGCTATTCTTGAAGCCCTACAGGTTGTTTTGTGTCTGCGCTTGTGTGTGTACATAATAAATCCCAAATCGAAGCGCTGGAGTAACACACCCCATTGAGGAGTATTTCTCCGTACCTGCACGTTACGTTAGCACTTGCAGCCGGCGCATCTGCTTCGGGATTTTTGATTGTGATGTTGCCACAATGGATACAATATATACATACACTGCACATAATGCGCTTTTTATTTCTTTTTTTTTTTCTTTTCTCAGGTCAGTCTAGATAGGAAGAGAATCGGTCTCTGGATATATTGATTTTTTCCGCCCACTGATCGATTTAATTTTTTTTTTATTGGTGCCCGCACCTTTTGATCGCCTTTACCTTTCTGCCGCAAGAAACAGATCAATAATCCCATCTATCGGCGGTTAGAAGGAAAAAAGTATGATGATGACCAGCACGGCCACCGACCATGTGAAAATGGAACCCCCGTTTTACCATGAGGACACCCTGAACCTGCAGGATTTTGCCCAGATAGGATACGGCGATGGCTCCCCGGGGAGCGCTTCTGGTGCCCACCGAGGCCCGAGTGGAGAGTCTGCTCTAATCAGGTACCCGTCAGAGCATAAAGTGATGGGGGCGAACATCATAATCCAGGGCAGCAACCTGAAGAAGAAGAACATGGCCGCAGTGGCAGCGGTGCCTCCTATCATCCTGGCCGGTTTCCCCGAAGCGATCAGCCGAGGCGGCGAGGCTCTCAAACTCCTGCAGGAGGGCACCGGGCTGCGAGACCCCACCGGAGCTCCCCGGGAAGCCGTGGTGGTCACTAACCACAGCCCAGCGGTGGCAGCGGCAGAAGGAGGAGCCGTGTTGGTGGTGCCTGGGGGGAGCGGCAGCGCGAGCAGTACCTGTGCGGGCAGCAGCGGCGCCTCTCCCTCGGACGCTTCTCTCCTGCCGCCTGCGTCCTCTTCGGCTGCGCTAAACCTACTGAAGCTGTCCCCGCCGGAGCTAGAGCACCTCCTCATCCAGGCCACCAGTCCGGGACTGTCGGCCTCCTCGAGCAGCAGCAGTACCCCTAGCCCCGTTCCGCCTCCACCACAAGGCGCCCCTGGTGGCCCGCCTCACCCCTTCCTGTACCGCAGCCAGCAGATCATCACACAGGAACAAGAAGGCTTCGCCGACGGCTTCGTCAAGGCCCTGGCCGACTTACACAAGCAGAACCAGCTCCTGGGGAGCCCGATCTCTCCGTCGGCCCTGGCTGCCGGCTCCCCCTCTTACTCGGGCCGCTCGCTGCACCCGGCCGGGGAGGTGCCCGTCTACACCAACCTCAGCAGCTTCAACCCTGCGGCCGCCCAGCTTAGTCCTCCGCTCCCTCAGGCTCCCAGCCAGGCTGCCTACCCCGCCGCCGCTTCTCCCGGGGCCTTACAGCTCCACTTCCCGGGTCTCGGTCGTCTTCACGCGGTGAGGGGAGGGCTAGACGAGCCGCAAACCGTGCCCGACGTGTCCCAGGCCGGGGCTCCAACAGGGGGTGGGGAGTCCAGCTCCCCGCCGACTCTCTCCCCCATCGACCTGGAAACCCAGGAGCGCATCAAGGCGGAAAGGAAGCGTCTTAGGAACCGCATCGCAGCCTCAAAGTGCCGCAAAAGGAAGCTGGAGCGCATCGCCAGGCTGGAGGAGAAGGTCAAGGTGCTTAAGTCCCAAAACTCTGACCTGGCCTCCACCGCCAGCCTGCTCAGGGAGCAAGTGTCCCAGCTGAAGCATAAGGTCATGAGCCATGTCACCAGCGGCTGCCAGATCTCCGTGGCCAAAGGGAGCCCGGCGGGGGGCAAGGCTGGGGACAGTCCCAGTTGCTGAGAAGCCACCCCTTCCCAAGCGTGAAGACACCAGAGCTAGCTCGGGGAGATTTGTATTTGTCCATGAAAGGCAATGATTACCTACCTCCACCACACTGACAGGTGGAGTGGGGAACATTGTGAAGGAGAGGCTGAAGTTTCTTTTAGTTGACTGTCATGGACGATATATATTTGTTTTCTCTGCCTTTTGTATTTGATGAGAACTCATGGTATAGAAACAGAGGAGGAACAAATAAAACTGTGGAAGAAGACTGCAGCTGCACAGGAGAGCATCTACAGACTGAGTGGGAGGCACATCACAAGAGCACATGTGGCCAGGAATCGTGGCCAAGTCACCTTTTTATCTGAAATGAAAGTGACAAGCCCTGGAGAAGTTTTCGTTTCCTATAAACCCTGGATTTCTACTAAGCCAGTGATGTGGGGTTTCCTGTTAAAGACTCCAGACTCTTATTATGTCTCATTGCAAAGAGAAATCCATAGAAAGATCATTGCTTGTGAAGAATGGCTTGGAGTGACAAGTCTGCATCTGAGAATGAGCCTCTGGAACCCCACCCTTCCACCCAGACTTCTATTTAACTTGTTGGACCAGTTTAGGAACCCTGCCCTGCATTGATGAGATCAAGGGACACAACTCACTCTTATTGTGTCAAATGAAAAAGGTTGATTTACCAGCATTTGTTTCAGAACAAATTAGATTGTTTTAAGCCTGGGTGTGGAGGAGATAATATAGGATGTAAATAGGAATAGAACTTATGCAACATTTTATTATGTGGTCATGTGCCAAAACGTACTAGATCGGTTCAGTGTGACCTTATTTTTACCAAGCAGGCAATTTTTTTTTATCTCATTTGGCTGCCTGTTTGCGCATACACTGAACAAACTCTTTTTACAATCTTCATTTGTGTCTGAGGATTCAAAGAAGCTAGAAACATGACAGATTGTTCCAAAATATGATTTTGGATGTGCAAAAATGATATATTACCTACTATCACAACAACCAAAAAATCTGTTGGATTGAGCTTTTAGGTTTTTGACTTAAAATTGATTATTAGAACTTAAGAAAAAATGGTTAAAACCTTAGTCCTTTGAATGGCAATGTATTTACAAATAGATACATTTTGACATTATAACCAAATATCTCAAAGTTTATTATTGGTTATAATGTTTTCACATCCTTAATAAGAATAATAATATTCTTTTTATACAGCTCGGGTCCAAACAACGTCGCATTCCATCCAGCAGATGTTTTAAAGCTATATGAATTCACTTCATAGAAAACTTTATGGTTGTCAGATAACTTTAAAACATACTTAAATCATGCAACAGACCCACTTGTAGCCTATGGCAAGTTCTGGAGAAGGAAATCACACAGTCGGTCGTTAAATGCACTTATGTAAATAAATTGTTAAAAATTAGGTAATGCGGATAACAGATGAGTCGAGCATAAATGCTCTTTCTTTTTAATTTCTTTTTTTTTTTTTTTTAAAGGACAAATTACTCTTAAATGCTTCGACCAACACTCAGAAATTATTTATTGCATTCGGTCTGAAGCGAGACTTTGAGTATTATATGTTTTGATATCTGTCGATATTTCTTGATATTGCACTAAGTTCTAGCTGTATTTTTGTATTGCCAATCAATGTATACATTGCTAAGAACATTATTTAAAACAAATGTTATTTAAGAAAAATTAAGGATCTAAAGGGAGGCCAAAAAAAAAAAAAAAAGTTTACCCCCCTCCACAGGTAAAACTCGGGTATTATGCTTTTCAGGTCAGGGCCTTAGCATAAAGCCTAAGTCACAGATAAGCTTTATCATGAATATTGTGTGTAAATAAGTAAAGTTTTCCTTTACAATTTTAGAGATTTATCAACAGATTGTCTATGGCAAACACAGAGAGATTTAAAAACTTTTATCCTATCTGTGTAGATGGGTTTCCACCATGGCTTGGAGGTAAACCCAGAGAGTAAAGGACAAAGTGCAGACTTTTGTATTGTTATCTGAAACACATATAAATACTCTTACTAAATCTAGTAAATATTTGAGAAATGTTTTTATGGTATATATATATATATATTTATTTTCTAAATCTAAATGTCATTGTATTTTTGCTAGAATTTGATAAATGGTATGTAAGTATCCGGTTGTTTTCACATTGTATTGCTTTGCGATGGAGACATTTGTGATAACCCCGAGTTTAAATATTGAGACGTGAAAATCTAGATTATTTTTTAATTCAAAGTCTTTGGATTCTGATTTCACTGTTCAAGATGACGTTTTTTTGCATTTTTACACTACAAGGCATTGGCATATTTGTTTATTAGAACGTGAAGCTTTTTGGATGTCAAGCAAACTTCTATTTTTGTAGTAAATATACAGTATTGGAAGAGGCTAATTTTACAGAGGACCAAATGTAGGTTTAAACTCTCAGCCTCTTTTTTTTTTCTTTTTCTTATGATTTTTGCATTACATCTGGATGTGCCATTTGTGACGTTAAGAGTCACAAAAATGCAATTTGAGAAGTGAAAGTTAAGGGCTCACGTTTGGTTACATTTCTATGAAGTGTTTAATGAGGACTCTTTTTGCAGTTACGATAACAGTGACTTGAATTCGTTATTATGGGAAAAGCGATTCAAATAGTTCAGAGGGGATTACATTTTTAGAGAAGTCAGACAGTTCTGCTTTGAGTCACTTGTTCGTCCTGACAATATTATATGTCAAGAATGCAACCAAAAGGGAAGTTGGATTTTTTTTTTTCCTTCTTGAGGTTTTGTCTTTCAAAACAGTGGACATCAAAAGACAGAAGCTCTTCTTTCAGATGTTTGTGTTTTAAATTCTAAAAATGATTACCGAAATAATTTTAGTCGACGTTGTTAGTGATATGCATTCTTTCCGTATGAGCTCACCTAAGGTTTGCTTGTATTGTGTCTTGGCAAATAAAATCTGAAAACATGGTGAGATAAAGTTTTGTTTTGATGTAGTGGTTGACCATCTTTTTTGGCCCTTGTGTTGTACTTAAAGATAAACTGTCGCTGGAGTTGTAAATGTGAGCCTTGCACTTTTTCTGTAGTAACCTACTTTAGAGGGGAAAAAAAAAACCGATCTTTTACAGGTGTACAGTTATGATAACTGTTGTGATAGTGGACCATGAAAGTTAAATTGATAAAGAACAATAATTGTAGTAAATCAGATCATTGTGACGTATAATAATGTCATTTGTCACAAACAAACACCTTATGGAACTAATTCAATCACTAAATGACAATTTAAGATCTGTTCCTACCAGTATGTCAGACATTTTCAAGGGGCAGGGTTCACTGTAGAATAACGTTTTTAAAAGTTTTGGTATTTGATCTGTTTCAGCAGAATAAATCCAAGACTGGGTGATGATGTAGCACCAAATTGTTGAAAGGGGAACACATTCTGCATTTTTATTCACTTTGAGAATGTAGTGTTTAATTTTTAAGTAATTATTGTCAGTATTTTCCACAATACTTTGGGACCGGTTCTATCTGTTAAATTTAATCTCTGCTAAACTACTTGGCTTTGTGAAGTGGAGCCAGGGCTTTACTATGTCACCTGATGCTGGCTGTTAATCCTATATTGCCTTTGCTTAGGTTCTCTGCTTGTTCACTTGCATATATTTATGACTGGTTTGTAGGGAAAGACAATTAAAGTTCCTCCTCTACAGCTCTTGAAAGCCTGTCCTGAAAAGGAAACTGGGTGACCAACCTGGTATGACCTTCTTGAGAAAGAGCACCTGTCAAAGGCATAGCTTTTATTAGTTGCAGAGAACAGCCTTAGTGACAAAAGATCAACATCATTAAACAGAACTACCGTAAAACTGGATCCTGTACTACTTTATTCCACCTAGGAATCTTTCCAAAATGCAATGTGAGGGTCATATCATGCTGCATTTTTTTTAAATGCATTTTAATTCCTTTCCCTTTAACAACAAAACTATTGAGTGTTAAGGGGAAGGCTTGTTTTGTATGTTACATACTTAGTCTGAAAAAAGACATGCGTCCATCAAGTTCAGCCTTTTCCATATCTGTTTATTTCTTGCTGTTGATCCAAAAGAAGGCAAAAAAAACCCACTTGTGGCTCTTTCCAATTTTGCACAAACTAGGGAAAACATAAAATATAAGCATGTTATCCCTTTTTTGGCAATTTTGATCCCTGTGTGCTGCTGACAGTAACAAGGGAGATTTCCGGTTTCCGCAACCGCATACAGAACTCCATCATTCCAAGGCTTAACTGTGCTTAAGCTAGACTATATATATATATATATATATATATATATATATATATATATATATATATATATATATATATATAATTAGTAGTTGCCTGCTTTGTTGGTGAAGCCTATTACAATTTTGTACACAAAATATTGTGGGGGAAAAAAGCATTCAAAGAGATGTTTAAAAGTACAAGATCCCAGGTACAATTTAAAAATGGAGTATTCAGAGTTTAATATATGAAGATGAGAGCAAATTTATCTTAAAGCAAAGGCAATGTTTCATATGTATATTCTCTACAAAATGTAAAAAAATGCATTAAACTCTAGCGATCTATAACATTTCAAAGCGAATGTTAAAGCTGTCAACAATTTAAAAGAAAAACATTGTTTTATATATTTTGAATACACATTGTTCTACTTTTCATGTATTGTATGAGAACAGTCTCAAACTAAAGGTTTGACGCGAAAATGTATTACATTATATCCGGCTTATTTGTCAGCTATTAATACTGTATTAAGTAGCCACGTTCTTCAGTTATAGGACAGGGCCATTTATATGGGTGTCAAGAGAGACATCAGGAGGAGTTAATGGTGGCTCCACATTTGCCCTACCTATCTTTTACCAAGGTCAACCATTATCTGTCATTAAATGTGCCATTTGGTTTATACCCCACATATCTTGTGCAAGGTCCTTTTTGTAGATTCACAGTTTAGCTATTGGTGACAGTGAGTTATTTGCGCCAATAACGTTAACTCACTTAGTCTTGAATATACTCGACTGTTCAGAAAAAAATCTGTAGGCACTTAATTGGCAGTCAGGCCCTATGGTATAGGTGATCTAGATGACTGCCACCTCCAATAAACTGGAGGTGGCTGTCACCTAATCTCATAATAATAATATAATAATAGTAAAAAAATTAAGTTACCATCCATAAATGTTTTTACTATTTTTACCAGTGCTCAATATTAGTTTGATGTCACTATGGAACCCTACACTGCTTCCCATTACATTTTCAGTAGCAGTGGATCTTCAGAAACAGTTAAAGTTTTTTTAAGCAGTATTATAATTCTATTTAGGTAGCTGAGAATTTTAGTTTACTGCCTCCTATATTATGAAGTAAATATGTTTATAAGCTAACGGTTTCTTACATGAGACACAGAGGTCGTAACTATCCCTAAGGGAATATATAACGGGTTTTAATGTTTGTTTAAATTTTGTTTTGTACTATTTATGTGTGCCCAATGCCTTTTTAAGTCAATTTAACAAGGCTTCATTTGAAAACATTTACTGGAAAGTAAAGTCTTAATTTTGGTGATTTACCTTTACTGTCAAAGCCACACATGTGTGGAATCAGACTCACCTGCCACATAAGGAGCAAGTTCTCACATTACCTTCAAAATCTGAACATTATGAAGCCTTTGATTTTGGAAAATATTTGTTAACGTTTTGGAAGTGGCACGGAATGCTTTTTAACCAATTAGGAAACTTTTAATACAAGGGTCAAAAAACAAAAAGTTTAATGCTAGTTTGAATTTAGCAAACCTCAAGCTGCTTCGTATAACAGAGAACCACGTCAGTTAAACTTAAATTAACTTTCCATTTTCAAGGAGCCAAAGATATCTTTATAACATACTTGGCATTTTGAGGAAATAACTTGTACTTATAACCTGCTTTCTCTGGGCATCCAGCCCTGTCTGATTGCCCACCATGATCGCTCAGCCAACATTTCACCTTTTATCCATAGAGGAGATCTTAACTGGAATATTGGCTTGGGGTGAAAATAAGTGTGTCTCACTGAAGGACCAACAAAAGAGGTCACTCTCTCAGCATCCTGTCCTTACTGCTGATAGCAGAGACCACCAGCATGCGTCTACTTCTGATAAGCCATGCAGCTCGAGAAAATTAGGTGTATATTAAAATGTATACCCTTTTTTCCTTAAAAGATGTTGGGATGACTTTGGCTTCTCTGACAGTTTTTAAGTTTAAGTGGCTAGTTCTTAAATTGTAGTTTAAAGAGTATTCTACACTTAATGACCTATTCCATGTTGACCATAAATCCTATAGATGTTACTGATGTTCCTTCTTTAACAAATGTTTTGCAAGGCATATAGGATCACAAACACCTATTTACTGACTTCCCCGGGACCTATTTTTGACACTGTATGTGGATATGTGTATAGTCACATGTATATTTTGCTGAAGTTATAGTTCAATATTTTGTGAAGTTTTCTCTGCACATCATTTGTATCTAAATAAGTACAGTAGCACATTGAATACGGAGTCCCAACATTCTAGTTCTGCCTTTTCACTTTATGGTAAACGGTCATAAATGCTTGTATATGCACAAACACATTAACACCTATGTATAGGCAGTTGGTCTGTTTTACATAAATAGATGAGAAGGTCAGTAGGATGAACCCAAATTTATAGCTGCATTTGTTATTACAATTCCCTTCTATTGGCTGAACTCAATATTTAATAGCTAAGCTCAATAAAAAAAATAATTGTAAAACGTCCAAACAAGGCTGACAATGTTAAGGTAATTGTCATATTCAGTATGTACTTTTGTTATTGTAATATTTAAATATATATATATTGTCATTTTGTTAATAAAGTCTGGACTGTGAAAAATATCAGGTTTGAATGTCTGGTAAAATAATAATTATAAACTAAAACATCTTACTTTATACTTAACGTCACTAGGAAGTTGATTGGATGTGCCGTATGCCAGAAATTATTCAATTTTTTTGGAGTCTGGGTCCTAAAGAAATGCGAAATTCATTATTATTTCTGGTAATCCACAACTGAATTAAGTTGGATCCCCAAAACCTCTGAGGCAGGCTCAAAACTGCACACATGTGATATTACGTCACTGAGGCTACTTCCAAGAACTCTATACAAGGCCAGCCAAGCTACTCTTGGAGCAGAAGTTCACTAGTATTGGTCCTTCATAATGTAAAGCGATAGGTAAAACTGTAACTCCCCTACCAAATCCTTTATTACTGAATACACTGAATAGAATGCAGAGGATATATAACACAGAATACTTCTCTTGGATCTACACAAAGTAATGCTTTTATTGTAGACTGCTTCAAGCTTTGGTTTGTCTTACTCTTAAGCTTTGAAATCCAGCTTTGCAGTGTCCTTATCCATGAGCAGAATCAACTACTTAAATGATGCAGCGAGGGGTCATGTTTGTTAATAGATTTCACTGAAACAAACCTTATCAGAGATGAAGTGGCGGTTGAAGGATCCCAAAGAGGAGCAGCTCCCTTGGTTTAGCAGCTCTTGCTTTTTTAAGCACCTGGTATTTCCTGGAGTGTGAGTGTTGTGGGGGTTGTTAGAGTGGGTGAATTGGAGTATTGCAAACACTTATGTAGTTCTATATAATGGCTGTATTAGGTCACTGGGGTGAACAACACTTACTTTTTATGTCCCTGGCATTTCCAAGTGTCAGATATTTCCAAGTGCAGAGTACAAATACAGAAGATTGGGTGAGGCAAGAGGTGGGGCAAAAGTATTGCCCTTTATCTTGCAACTGTGATTTTAATAATCAAGGTTGAAGGTTTCAATCAATGCACATTCTGTCACATGCATATGCAGCTGGAACAGTTGTTTCAAGATTCATACCCCTGTGGCAAATGTGAGCATATGTCTTTTTAATCTTGTATTAGAGATCTAAAGGCGCAACTAGCAACATTGAAGGACACATGCTATCTAAAGAGGAATTTGCTGCTCTCAGCTGAGCATACCAACACTGTGGGTAGAGAATTATCAGGTAGGTGGTGGCAAACTGGAAAAGGATGGCCAGTCCAGAGCTTACCCACTCCAGTAGATTTTCAGACTTGTGCAATGATGTGGGAGATGATGGCACAGACGTGGCATTGCTGGGGAGGGAATCACTGTTGCAGAACACAGGGGATTGATTGTGCATAATGGCCTAGATATATGGTGGTTGGAAGATGGAAGGTGGTTTTGTTGCTAGGATTGCTATAACTACACTTTGATGTCCCTTAGTTTGCTCTGGTTCGGCATGTAGCAGATTGGGTGGGTATGAGACTGATCCCGTGGTCATGGTTCTTATTGAAAGCAATGACAAAGAGAATTGAGACAAAATGACATTGAGAATAATTTCAGGGATTTGGGTTACAAGCTTAGGAAAGTTACCTCAAAAAGACTACCAGTACTATGTGGTGCTCCAGGGAGGGAAAGATAGTCTAGGGAGCTAAATGCAAGGGTCAAAGCTTTGTGTAAGAGAACCAAAAGTTTGGTGGATAAAACTGAACTGGAAATATCAGTTATGTATGGACATAGTTGAGATTACCAAAACATTTTTTTAAATGATACATGCGACTGGACTGTACACATAGTTGCGTTTGAAATTGTAGCAACTAAGACTAAGGGTCTTAAAAAAATATATATAGACCCTTTAAAGTCTGTACAACAAACTGGGATGAAAAAAAGCACTTAAAGGGACACTCCAGCAATCATATGCACTTGAATACATATGATAGCTGCGAGGTCTCTTTAAGTTTCTGTAGTAGCTTATCTTTTCATAGTTGAACAGCACATATTAATGTACTTATAAAGTACTTTAAATACATGCTTCTTTAGTGGGACAGCCAGGGATACTAAACGGATCCATTAAGAAATATGAACTGCATTGAAAATGTATTTAGAGAACAAAACCATGAAACATACACCCAAGGCAACAATTTCAACAGAAATAGATCTTTAAAAATGTGTTAGATAGTAGTGTGAGTAGTAGGGGAGATACTAAGAAAGAAGTGGACATTTAAATCAATTTAGACCAATTAAATAAATATATATATTCAATTAAAGGGACACTCCAGCCATCATTTGCTTTTTAATTCTTAAGATAGCTGAGAGGTCCCTTTACATTTACATGGTGTCCCTCTTGCAAATACGTGGGGGGATTGCAGTTTCTTCCCCTGCACCCATATATTTTCTGTGCAGAAGATGTATTCGGCCATGCAAATCTCCTTGCACATGATACACTCCATCCAGCTCCTGTGATGGCTCGCCTAACATTATGCGTAGGGGTCCATTTAGACAAATACAAATGGATTAGGGCTGAAACAACGAATCGATAAAATCGATAATAATCGATAACGGAAATCGTTGTCGAGATTTCCGTTATCGATTAATCGAGTGATCGATTCGTTGTTGGAGCACTCGGCTCCTTTTACTTACCTCCGCGAGCGTTCCCCGCTTCTGCTACACGCTCTGCAGTCTCCGCCTTCTTTTAGTTACGGATGTGACGCGTTCCGGAGGTAAGTATTCTTCATGTCTGTGCGAATCGCTCTGTGCGAGTGGCTCCATTCGCACAGAGCGATTCGCGGGGGTGGGGGTGGGGTTTCAGGGGATGCAGGGCAGAGTGGGGGTGGGGGGGCAGGCCAGGGTAGGAGACTGAGTGCAGGGCAGAGTGGGGGTGGGGATGCAGGGCAGGGTGTGAGTGTGGGGGCAGGGCAGAGTGGGAGACTGGGTGCAGGGCAGAGTGGGGGTGGGAATGCAGGGCAGGGTGTGAGTGTGGGTGCAGGGCAGAGTGGGTGCAGGGTGTGAGTGTGGGGGCAGGGCAGAATGTGGGGGCAGGGCTGGGTGCAGGGCAGAGTTGGAGATTGGGTGCAGGGGCACAGTGCAAAGTGCTGGGTGCAAAGTGCCAGGGCTGGGTGCAAAGCGCTGGGTGCAAAGTGCTGGGTGCAAAGTGCCAGGGCTGGGGCAAAGTTTCTTGAACAGTAATAGTCCACCTCTTTTCAGAATGTTTGGGGTTATTTTGTTTCATAAATATTGTGTTTGGGTTCTTGTACTTTGAAAATATTGTTTTTTATTACATCATAACAAAATAAGAATGTTAATGTAAATTTGAAGTTGTTTTTTAACATCCAGTTCATTAAATTATTTTAAATAAACAAAACATTTGCATATTGTTTTTTTTTATCCGATTAATCGATTAATCGAAAAAATAATCGGCCAACTAATCGATTATTAAAATAATCGTTAGTTGCAGCCCTAAAATTGATAATTCTTCACCCTAGAACATCTGTTAAGCGCAACAGCATTTAGTGTTTACATACAAACATGTACAAACAGATGCTTAATACCAGCCTGCCGCCAATCATTTCTGAAATGTCTATGTCCTATGTTGTTGACGCCTATTTACAGGAGTGTTTTTCAACACCATTAATCCCTTTTTTTGTCATAATGCCTTCCCAGCACAATCATATTTTCACTGAAATTAAAGACAGGCATTGTTCAAACAAGGCATTGCAGATCCAGCTTTTTATCTGCAGATCAGCTTATTAGTCAAAAAGCCGATAATAAGTATGTCACTTGCCCTTTTTTAAACTGTTACTTTTCTGATTCTTTTTATTATCTTCATACTAAGTCACATTCAGTCACCAATATTTTGCTCCTTCTGTTGCTCTCTTACTACCATTCTAAAAAAAATTCAGTGAGCCAGTATAGACTAAAGCCAGATTTGAACTCAGCACCTTACCTTGCGAAGAAAGGAAAAGAACAAGCAAAAGCCAGGTACACTCAAACTGGTTCTGTTGGGATTTAGGTCAATAGAGACACTCATATGATGACTTTCCTTCCTAAGGCTGGTTTGGCTTGGCCATTACTTGCTGAGCCGAGAAAGGGGTTAGGTTTGGTTTCAGCAAGGCTCATAGTGTGTGCTGGCTGTCTCAGCCTTCCTGGTTGACTCTTAAGGGCATTTTCTCATTCAAATAATCACCCATTTTTGCTTCCTGCAAACTGTACCATTCACACAGAGCAAATCACTGCAGTACTTTTTGTGCATACAAAAAGATACATCCTACTAGGAAGTATCTCGTTTTAGCTCACTTGTGCCAGTAAAAATCTGTATAGACAGCTGACTTCCCCATGAGGCCTATTGTTACACCAATGGTAAAGAATGCAACAAATCATTCATCCACAGTTGACAACATATTTTTTAATGAATTGATTCATTGTCACAAATTAAGAGACCCAAATAACTTATAATTTATTATACTGTGCTGTAACTGGCCATTTCTGCAGGAGCAGTGAGAGGTAAGCGGGGGTGGGGTTTGGTTGTTTGAACTAATGTCAGTATGGATGTGTACTTGTGTGTGTGCGTGTGAGCATGGATGTGTACTTGTGTGTGTGTTTGTATGCATGGATGTGTAAGTGGGGGTGAGATGGAGTATGTGTTAGAATAAATGTGTACATGTTAGTGAATATGAGTAAGTGTGTGTAATTTGTGTGTGTTTACATATGTGTGCCAGAGTGTAGGTTATATATATTTTTATATAAAAAAAAGGGCAGAAAAGAGGCTGTGACCTCTTGCCTCCACACGCTTCTTGTTTTGCCATTGTTTTTAAAATTATGCAAATGCATACCTACTGTATTTTATCCCACCAAACAGAACATACTTGGAGAAATTAAAAAATAAATGTGTCTACAATAATATATAACAAAAGTGTTTTTCAGACCTCTCCAGAGTATTGAGGCAACTGCTCAGGAATGCATGTGTATTGCTTATTATTCGTTATGCTTGGTGTGGCCTAATATTGCTAAAAGAAAAAAAAGTTACATCTGAAAGTCAACACCATCCAGCTGAAATTTCTATTATATTTAAAATAAAATATGTTGCTTTTGCTTTGTAACTCAGAGCTGATCAGGCAGAAATCCCAGTAGAAAGGTTTGCAGTTGAAGGTCATCAGTGTTTTTTTCTTGCAAGACAGCTAGATATTCATGTTTTATTGCACAGCATGCATCAGATCTTAGCGTACACGAGGCATTAGTGAGCAAGCAAGGAACCTAGGCCTATGCAATCCTGAGTGACGGGTCACTTTCATTTCATTGGTGCCTTTAGGTGTATTAAATGAACTAAAAGGTATATAATAGCTACCTGTTGAGATCCCTACATAAAATGTCTTTTTTTTTAAACACAGATATTTGTGTACCAATAAAAATACATTCATAAAAGAAAGTTATCCAGAGGCAGCAATATAGATGTAAACATAAAATGTATATATATATACACCAACTAGCCATAACATTATGACCACCTGCCTAATATTGTATAGGTCATTCTTTTGCCACCAAAACAGCCCTAACCTGTCGAGGCATGGACTTTACTAGACCTCTGAAGGTGTGCTGTGATATCTGGCACCAAGAAAATCCTTTAAGTCCTGTAAGTAGCGAGGTAGGGCCTCCATAGTGCATAGGACATGACCCGACTGGAACTTCTGCCAAAATGGCTTGCAGCCAATCCTGTCCTCGATCCTCCAACTGGGGGAGAGGACGTCACCGGATGCACCGCCATATTGCTCTCAGTACATGGCAATATGGTGACACGTCCGCCGGCTGCTCCCTTGGTATACCCACCACATAAGGTGGATTTGTAATACAACTGGACTGCTTTGTTAATCTACAAACGACATTGCATGGGTTTACTGAACTGTAAAGTGCTGGAACAATTGCAAGTATACTTTAATGACATAGACAAGGTACCATCAAGGTCACAAAATGCGTATGATCAAACTTACATTTAGGCACTGGGTTATAGAAATAACAGCTGATGGGCATCACTGACTTGCAATAAACAATATGCCTGTCTTTATCATGCAAGGGACAACAGTTATGTCAGCACATGTTGTCATGGTAGACAAGGAACAAAGGCCCTCGCAATATTGAGTCATAGCATTGAGGTGACCTAGTAGCATTATTTTTTTACCCCTGCTTATGTTGAATTATTATGATTATTTAGAGCTATAGAATAATACATGTATGAATGAAGGTAATGAATATAGGAGAGGTGTGTAACCTTGTGCTGGGGCACATGGCAGCGTGAAAGCCTAGCTCTACCATGACTTGAAATTCAAATTTGGTTAAAAAAGCCATCAATTGCAAAGAAGCCCTGTTTGGTCCCATTAACCTCCTAAACCTAGAAAACAAGCACCAGAAGCTAAAAGAACAGTAAATTAGAACCCCAGACCACTTCCTCAATGTTTTGCGGGAGGTTTTCTTGGGGGCAGGAGCAGTGGTATGCCTTGTTTACAGTAGTGCATCTATGGGGGTGCGAGTGATGAGGCTGCCCTGGGCACATCAAAGCAGGGGACGAAGTGCCAGACAAGCCTACTGGGAGATTTCTCCGTAGGCTGCCTCCCCTTGGGCCATTCTTCAGGGCCGTGCCGACATGGGTGTGGGAGGGTGCATTGTACCCAGGGACCATGAACATTGGTCTGGGTAGCAGGCACCCACAGGGCCACACGATTTGCAGGGCGAGTTGGGGAGATCACAATCTCCCTCTAACCAGCTCAACATTAAGGAAGCACAAGGTCTGTCACTTCAGCCAGGACGAGTGCCAGGACATGAACAGAGCTCTGGAGTTACAGACCTCACACTCCCATGACAGGAGATGGAAGATAAGGAGGAGATGGGTAGAAACTGGTAGGGGATAATGAAAAGAGAGGGGAGATGATGGGGAGAAAGGGGTGCTATAAGGGCAAGTGTGAGCCAGTATAAATGTGTGTGCGTATGAGCAGATGTATATACAGGCAGTGTATATGTGTATGTATGGACAGGTGCAGGCCCGGACTGGGACAAAAAATAGGCCTGGGCATTTCAGACTGAGCAGCCCATTTTTATGAAAAAACATATATGTACATACACATACATAATACTTGGTCATTCAACATGGGAAGCCTGAAGCCACCATTTAGTGCGACTAATCCTTGAAATAAATATTATAGAGTAAATAACACAATACCTTATCTTTTCCACTAAATGATTTCAGGGCCTTGTATGTTTTGTCCCCTGAAGTCACCACAAATTCAGGAGGGCGTTTTATCTCTGGATAAGTAAAAATGAAATAGTTCCTACTGTAAATTAAGGAAACAGATAACCAAACACACACCCCAGCACAGGCTTTTCCACACCGACACCCAAACACACACCAGGACAGGCTCTGCCACACCAACAGCAGACACACACACCAGCACAGTTAAAAAAGAAAAAATGGTTCAGCACTCAACTCCCAGGAAGCTGGGTGCTAGCAGGATAAAAGGAACAGCATAAACGCTCTTGAAGTATATGAACACAGAATAGAATCCCAGCACTCAGCTTCCAATGCATAGGTTACTTTATTCAGAGAAAGCAAAACAAAAAAGCAACGTTTCGGCCAAACAGGGTCTTTTGAGCTAGACAAAGGCCCTGTTTTGCCGAAACATTACTTTTTTTGTTTAACTTTCTCTGAATAAAGTAACCTAAGGATTGGAAGCTGATTGGAGTGCTGGGGTTCTTTTCTGTGTTCGTACACATACCAGGACAGGCTCTGCCACACCAACACCCAAACACACACCCCAGGACGGGATCTGCTACACCGACACTCAAACACACACACTAGGACAGGCTCTGTCACACTGACACCCAGACACATACATCAAGACATGCTCTTCCACAATGACACCCAGACACACACACCAGGACAGGCTCTGTCACACCAACACCCATACACACACACACACACCAGGACAGGTTCTGCTACACTGACACACACACACCATGACAGGCTCTGCCACACTGACACCCAGACACATACATCAGGACATGGTCTGCCACACTAACAACCAGACACACACACCAGGACAGGCTCTGTCACACCAACACCCATACACATACACCAGGACAGGCTCTGCCACACTGACACCCAAACACCAGGACAGGCTCTGCCACACTGACACCCACATCTGGAGGGTTTCCACGGATGGTTTCACTTTGGTATTGATTTATGTGATGGTCACTGCCCCCAAAACAGCCTGTCTGTGGCATCTTTGCCCCCAAAACATCTTGTCTGTGGCATCTTTGCCACCAAAACAGCCTGCTTGTGGCATCTTTGCGCCCTCTTACACATGCTATCACACACAAATATTTATTCACTAATTCACAGATAATCATTCACTCATTCAGATATTCATTCATACATTGATACTCATTAATTCCCTCATTCAGATACTCATTTACATATACTCATTCACAAACATTCATTCACTCACTCCTTCACAGATACTCATTAATTCACTCACTTACTCAATTTCACATACTCCTTCATATAGCCTCCCTCACCCCCTTACCTGAACTGATGATGTACGCGCCGCTCGCAGACTTCCCACGGACAACCTGTTCTACTGCACAGGGGAAGCAGACGCGCAGCAGGGTCATGTGACGTACGTGACGTACGTGACGTGACTCCGTTGGATTCCTGCGTCCCCCTGGTGGTAGAAGAGACGTTGCTCGCACGCGTCTGGCAGGTAAGTAGCAGACCCGCTACTAGAGTGGCGGGCCCGGTCGCATTTTCTGCGGGCTTAAGGGGCAGGTGCCCCTTTTGCCTTGCGTTAAGGACGGCCGCATAGGCCCAGTCAGTCCGGTCCTGACTGGGCCTATTTTAAGGTAGGGGCCTGGAGCTGCAGCGCCCGATGGCCAGTCTGGGCCTGGACAGGTGTGTGTAAGAGCAGTGTATATGTGTCCATATGGGAAGTGCATATGTGTGTGTATGGGCAGGTGTGTGTAAGGGCATTGTATGTATATATGCGTGTATTAGTGGGCACGTGTAAGGGCAGTCTATGTGGGTGTATGTAGGCAGTGCATATGTGTGTGCATGGGCAGCCATGTGTAAGGGCAGTGTATATGGGTGTATTCTAGCATGACTGTGCCCCAGTGCACAAAGCAAGGTCCATAAAGACATGGTTGGATGAATTTGGTGTGAAAGAACTTGAGTGGCCCGCACAGAGCCCTGACCTCAACCACATTGAACACCTTTGGGATGAACTGGAATGGAGATTGTTAGCCAGGCCTTCTCGTCCAACATTAGTGCCTGACCTCACAAATGCTCTACTGGATGAATGAGCAGAAATTCCCAAATTCTTGTGGAAAGCCTTCCCAGAAGATTGGAAGCAGTTATAGCTGCAAAGGGGGGACCAACTACATACTAATGTTTATGTTTTTAGAATGTGATGTCATAAAAGCCCCTGTTGGTGTAAGGATCAGGTGTTCCAATACTTTTGTCCATATACTGTGTGTGTGTATGTATGGTGCCTAAGGCCCCCAACTTCACTAAGCAACATGTCCAACAGTACCACCGTTGCCCCAAACAGCTTGTGAGCAGTGTTCCCTCTAAGCCTTTATGTCCCTTTTTTTACTACCTGGATGTGCCCGGAGGCTCCGCCCCTTCTGAGGAAGTACCACGGGAGGCCTGGTTCACTAGGAAGCAGAAGAAGAAAAAGAAGACACAGGGAGAAGTGGATGAAGAAAGAAGACAGAAGAACAAGAAGAGGCAAGAGAAAAAGTGGAGCTGCGCGGCAAGGAGAAAGGGACACAAAAGCGGTCAGTGAAAAGGGAGAGAGACATTCATAGAATGATGAGAGAGTGTGAATGATAACATGAGAGAGTGTGAATGAGAGTGTTAGAGAGTGTGAGTAAGTGTGATGGTGAAAACAACAACAAAATTGTGATACCTACCGTGTCCGCCGAGGTCCCTCGCCGGTCTGTCGCTGGTGGGCGGCGCTCGACCAGTGACGCGTACCCGTCCTCTCAGTGTCATGTGCGCGGCACGTACACAGAGAGGACGTGCCGCGCGCACAGCCTCTCAGTGTACTGTGCACACGGCACATACTCAGAGGGATGTACGCGTCGGCACTGCGCGCTCACGGCGGACGCATGGTGTCGCGGGTGTAGCACACTCAGATGCGTTGTTTGTTTATTGCGCCAACGCCATTGGTGTGCGCCGGTCGCGATGATGTCACACACATATCCCTTTGGTTAATTATGCTTTTTCCCGCCCTTGTTCTTATTTAAACCTCCTGTCCCATTACTGCAGTGCCCGTTTAAAGAGTCACTTGTGTGTAGCTCTGGGTCATTGCTCTTTTGTTCGTTCCTGATTGATTCTCGTGTACCTGACCTTGGCTTTGTTTTTTGACTTCGATTCTGTGCTGCCTCCCCCGACATTGGCTTTGTTTATCGTCTTTGATCCTGTACTGCCTGCCCCGACCGTGGAATATCCTGATTACGTTCTCTCTTCCTATACCCTTTGTGCTGTGCTACGCTACAGTCTCTGCATAGTGGGTGCATCATCCGTGTTGTTCCTGGTCCCGCATAACAAAAATGCAAACGAAAAGTCAAAGCATCTTGCTTTACTTTTGTTGGTTTTGTTGGGCCCCTCCTCGATTTCAGACATTCGAATCCGAATGCACAAGTCTAGTAGCTAGTACCTTTAGATTGGGCTTTTGGGAGGTGGGGTTACACTAAGTCCACAGAACAAACACTAACTTTTGATGAGTGCATCTTCAATATCATTCTTCCAACCATCTTGTTGAAAATCATGGGAATTGTACTTATAGAATGGGCCTACACTACACACTGAATTTTTTGTTGATTGCAGCTCCCATGATATACAGTCATGGTATTACTGGCTGAACACCATAGGAATTGTAGACTGGGGTAGTTGTGGCTAATATTTGCCACCCCAGCTATTGTAAACTAAAGTTCACACGTTGAGCAGGTACATGCTGGTCTGTTAGCTACTACCATACCTGGGAACTCTCCGGGTTTGGCCCGGAGAACTCCAGGAGAAGCGGGTCTTGGGACAGGGGTCTTGATACGTCCCACTCCCCACCCATTTCCCCTTTAAATGGAGATTCTGCGACGTCCGTGGGCAGTCCTGGCCGTGTCCTGCGATGGTAGGCTCCATTATGACTACTGCTACCATGATCATATATTATTTTCCCATTAATGGGTAACTAATATTTGTCTCAAACCAGGAAACCTCTCCACTGAATCAACAAAAGGTAGGTAATGGGGAGGAGGTAAGGAGGCACAGGGTGGGAGAGGGGAAAGGATATTTTGCCCCCCTAGAAAAAATCCTGTGGACGCCCATGCTGACTGGGCACAGTAACCATTGTTAAAATTAACGTTTCCAAAACTTACTATATAGTTTACAGGTATTGAAATTATTATTTCAGACCAAGAGTAAGGCTTTAACAAGATGCATTTGAAAATCTAACTAGACCTCAAAATAAAGGGGGCTTACCATTACCCAACATAGAACTCTGCTATTATGCAATATTGATAAAATGGATAGTGGAATGGTTCACTGGTTCCTGAAAGCCATGAGTCTATTTCGAGCAATTCTTTACAGATATTTCTCTTATGTCCCATCCTAAAATCCTAGATACCTAGATGAGTGTGATGCAGGAGACAAGAAAACTCACAACTGAGTCCCCAATCTTCTGCTTTAGTTAACAAACCAAACTTTTTTTTATCCCCAAGGGAAATGATAATTTAGACCTTGCACATATAACTCAGAATGAGAACCATAGATTCATGCCTTTCAAGACAGGTTGTGAGCTCTCTTATTAGGTTTAAATACCACCAAATATTACACTTTACAGAGTATCCCATTAAACCTGCTTCAGAAGATCTTTGACGACCCTGGGGAATCTGTTGATATACTCACAATCCATGATAAACCTCATGTCATGTATTTCTAGGTTCTGCACTCTCTCCCATGAAAGCAGATCCTTATTATAGTAAGTTATGGGAAAGGGATTTGGGTAAGCAGTGTCCTTTGCCAAATCGGGATAAAATAATGGACCACTCACATAACAATCCTTTTAGTAGTAAAACCTAAAAGATATTTATTAAAATCATCACTATGAGGTATATTTAAACTCCTCCTACCCCAATGTCCAAACCTCTGGTTATTCACTCCTTAAACACTGCTCCTTGTTTGGACAGACAAGTATACCCCTAAAATTCCAAAATGGGTGAGCATAGTGGAGTCCATCTTGGGTATGGAAGACTTTTTGTGTATTGCTAGGTGACAGGGATATCAGATCAGCATGTGGTGGCTTTTTTAGACCCAGTTCCTGAAATTTAGCTCTGCTTAGAGATGCCCTTGCCTCAGATGGTCCTAAGGAGGGGTTCAAATGACACCACCACTAATCTTCACTGCACTATACAATACGAATTATGTTACTGTACTGCCTGTGTTATAATGCTTTCCTTATTGCTTATGTTTTCTTTGTTTAACATATTTGTTCATTGTCCCCGAGACTTCTTGTCGGATGCACGTCATCCTTTGAGTTGCTGACATAGGCTTTTGTAATTATTGCTAATTATCTTTTCCATGAACAAAACAAATGTAAAAGATTCTTACACCCTACATTTGAGAGCTCTTTATTGTTAATTAACATTTTATAAATGGCATTTTCAAATTAAAATAAGCAATATATATTTGCACTTGTTAAATTGCCACTCCCATTTGTTAATGTTGTAAAGGTATAATAGTTTGAGTGATAGGAAGTAGTATGTGTTAATTTTGTTACCTTATATAACTTTAGCTTTCCTTAAATGCCAATTCTAAAAAAAATAATCTGATATTATACTGTTCAGTGAAGGTTTTGTGTGCATTCAGTAAGATGAATTGATAGCCCTTGCTGTGAATGGTTTATTGCTGGGGGATATGGATAGGATGTAAGGTGGAAAGAGGTTACTGGGAAACAAGATAGGAGGAATGGTTGTTATCTACTGTCAAATTCTGTTTCTAGCTTGAGGTAAGTTAAAGGTAATTAAAAAGAGACATTCCTTCACAATGAAGGAAATGTATTAATTCACAACACAACCTAGTAGATTGGCTGTAACTTTAAGAAGGGTCTTAATCTAATTCACTTCCAGGAAACCCTCAAACAACGAATGCATATGAAAGTACTTTGTAATAGCAAGGAGGCTATTATCCCTTAGAGCACCAGGGGACCCCAGATATAGGGATTCAAAAGCACATGTCTAGACAGTGAGAACTTTAGTATAAAAGTATAGAAATAAATACGATAAATTGTTTTGGCTTTTCACAGAATATATGTACAAGTACACAAGACACATTAATTAGAATGCTAGCCCACTGTACAGCCAAAGTGAACATTCAAACTATTGGAATCTTTAAGGTCAACACGACTGGAGGACATAGGAGGCTTATTTGTGTTCTTTTCCAGGATGCCAAAATAAGTATAAGGTTCATTAAACATTGGCAAACGTTCTTAAATAAAATATGTACATACAGTTAAAAAGGAACAGCGTATACCACATAAAATAGTTTAAATATTTTTATGAACATCTGGAACTAACATTATGCTTTACTTAAAGATGCATTAAGTCCCAAGAATCTGTTGACAAAGTCTGATATCTTGCATAACGTTTTTCTGTCCAATCATTTTTTTTTTTAAATGTAAAAGTGAAAAGTAATAATAAAATTAATACAAGCACATCATACACGTTGGTGGCATAGCACTGATTAAAGGATTAGCTTCTCTTACTGGACTCAAATTTTCACTGTAAGCTAGGTCTTCATATTTACTAATTCACCAAACCTTTCATTAAATGTATTGGAGAGTCTGCTCTCTGTCTGTACCACCTCTGCTAACACTTCTCTTACAAATACAGAACTGAGCTTTGAAAATTAATAGCCTACATTTGGACTTCATGTGACATCAAATGCTAAAGAAATTACAATTAGGAAAAGTCCCTGTCAGCTCTGCAGTGCATTTTATCAGTTTTATCCACTTTGCAGAAGGTCCTTCACCAACTTAACATTAAACTTCATGAACCTTACGCTTTTGCTCTTTCCCCAGATCAGGAATCAGTTGCACTAAGACCCTTTGAGAGTGTTTTGGAACTAGTTAGTTCAACTTATTTAACATTTCATTCTCCAAAACCTTATATCTGCTATAAATTCTTTAAAGAATAACATTTTCCAGCTAAACAATTTTGTTGAAACAGTTGCATTGATCAGTGATTGCATGGGCCAACTTTCTATTCTATTCACAACTCGGCCCGGACGATAATTGACATACATGTAGCTCCCTGCTGGATACACATGGTTGTATGCCACACTTTTCCACTTTTGCAGCACACAGTTGTATGTATCCAGCTAGTGGCCACATACTAAACAATGGGATTTGTCGCACAAGCACTGATAAGGGTGTAACAGGAGGCACCACTGGGCACAGGCCCACCAAGCATTTGCCTGATTTGCTGGATGGCCGGTCTGGGCCTGTTTCCGCTATCTGATAGCACACTCTGCACATGGCAATGTACAATTTAATTTCAACATTAAAGTTGTCTGTCACAAGGCTACTATAGGCTTAAACAGGCCAACAGGTGTTCGGCCAATATTTCAATACTTTTAATCTATGATAGTCTTGCTCTCGTTAAGACTAGAACTGTAAATATGTTCAAATCTATCTGAGGTACTAGCCTATTTTCATTCACTTTAATAGGTGGAAAAACAGTTTGTAACCCTATTTTGGCTTATATCAATATAACTACCGGTACGTAAGGACTTAAGCACAGCCTTTTAATGGCATGTGTTGTGCGTGAATCACAGTGATATTTTAATACAGGATGGAAGGGGTAAATGGTTGGCCATGCCTTGTAGCACCATTGCTCCATACCATCACTGATTTACATTAGATCTCATTTCAAATGTTACAGTGCCACAAATAGGCTTCCTTTTATAGAAAAATATGCATGGGCATGAATGCAACAGTCATTTTCTCTTTGCCTACCTAATATGTTCTATTTACTACTACTTAAATACCCAGACTCCATATAACACAAAGCAAGTTGGACAAAATATCATAAAGCCAAGTTCTGCTTAATCTGACATATGGTATTAATCAGTATTCTCAAATGCAAATCGAACCACATAACATAGTGCAATGATCATATACATTGATGTTATGGAATTCATTTGTGGAAAAAGACAAAGGAAATTATATGTGTATGCGAAGGTTATTAAAAGCAAAACGTACCGTTTACTCAGCAATTGACACAGTTAGAAAAGTTTAATTTATATATAAATTTAATATAAATCAGTTTGTGCTGCCCTCCCACAATTTTCATTTGAAATCATGGTGACGTTACTTAGTATAAAGTCCGGAATGCAATTTTAGGAATTTACTTGCTAAGCAATTAGAATTATGTAAAATCCTGCTTAATAAAAATATATTTTTTCTCCTCTCTCATTTAGTCTTTATGGGGTCCCCAACTACTTTGCTAAATATATATTGTAAAAAAAAAAAAAAAGAAATGGAAAGCAGCTCCTTTTTTCTAACTAACTTAGGTGTGGTCCTTTCCAAAGTATGTGTTTGCTGACAATATGTTCTGTTGCTATTGGATACATCACTCTCATAAATGTTAAGCTGTAGCAGGGGTGTGACTATCAATGAGTTCAAATTTCCAGCATAATGTGCACTGGGACTCGATGATGGGGGTTTACATTTTTAACTTACGGAAATAACGACTTTCTTGGCATTCTGCGCAAATAATCCGCGGTGTAGTGTGCCATCAAGGTTGATGGTCCTTCAAAGGGTTTTTGTGTCAGGCAATTTCCACATTGAGAAATTAGCATATTGAGACTGTATTATTAGTTAAAATAGTCGACGTGCTAATGAGTAATGGAGTCCCTGGACCATCAAAAGTACCTTTACTTCTTTTTTTATTTAAAAAAACTTTTTATTACAATAATGGGGCTCCTCAGGAATGTGCGTTTTTTGTGTTCTGAACAATTAAGTAAATAAATTTGACTACAGGGGAGATGCCATTTTTTTTCTCAGATCTGTATACTTAAAATCGTTATTACTTATGGTTTTAAGGTCATAACTCCAAAAATTGGAATTACATTTCTCTATATATTGTTGGTAGTATGGAGTGTGGGGGTAAATGTGTGGAAGGATCACTAGAAAACCGTGTAAAGGTTGTTAGCAAGGATATGTAATGCGATTAGTAAGTATCATGTCGGATTTCAAAATGAGAACCCATAGAAGTGGACAAATCCCAGGAGGCAGATCATCATAATTCCTAAAATTTAACTATCAATGGCTAAATTTAATTTTGCTTCCTATTGACCTCTATTGATTCCTGGCTCATAAAATTAATTACATTTCATTGTTGAAATGTACTAATGACTTGCAAATTCTACATGTATTATTTCAGCTCTGGGTAAGCAGATCTACAGAAGAACCCACAAAGAGATGCATCATTACGTTTGAGGGATATAACTGGGTGAGCCTGGGTTTGTCAAAGCAGAGGGAGTACAGGCCAGAGCTGCGGCAACTAAAATACCTCTTTCAGCTTTTTATACGCAGTTGGGTAGAGCTGCAACTAGATAATAGTAAAGTTTTAGTCAATTTTAACTTTGTATTGCACCAATGCTCAAATGACTTTGAATTACACCTATAGGCGTGACAGCTTTTGAGATATCTTTACACAAGTTTAGTCAAGTCAAGAAGATCTGTGAGGAAGAGGGCATATAATTGCACACCATGAGGTGATGGTGTTATAGGAGCTTGGGATGTATGTAAGTACCTGAGAGTAAGCCTAGCTTGAACATACAGTTGCTCAACAAGCTAAGCACAGGGCCAGCTTGCCACCTTTACCATGAGAGGGATGTTGAAAATTAAATTATATTTTATTGTGTTAGAAGGACAAGGTACACTACCTTGTCCTTCTAACACAATAAAATATAATTTAATTCAACACCACACAATATAAAAAAAATACCTTTAAGTGGGTTGCAAAAATTGTATCTTAGCTTTTATAAGATCACAACTTCATTGCAGGTTTTGTTCCTAGTCAAGTTCTTGCCTTGCTTTGAATCCCTTGTCCATGTTCGTCCATCCTACCCACCCTAATTGTGTATGTCAGACTGAGTCTTAAATTATTTTACTGACTTGATTAGATGCTTAAACTGCTTACTTGCTTGGAACTTTGGCTTGCCTAACTGTTCATCTATTTGCGCTGCTATGAACTGTTCCTGATCAGCTTTTATATGGTGCATGACATAATCTTCAAGTTAATCCCAACACATGAACATTGGCTCTCTAGTGCTACAGCCAAACAGAAATAACCTGTTTTATTCATTAGTTTTCAATCCTGCTTCTCCAATATCTCCTATTTTCTGAAGTAACAGGCCTGGTCTTGGAGGATAAATTCTCACAGTAATGTATAGTGTGCTATATTCTAAAAACAATGCATTGCATATTTATTTTCTATAGATGAATATTTTTTGTACATTTTCACCTAAATAGTAGAAAAACAACCTCATGGCTGTTATGTTTTTTTATACTTTTGCCTTTGAAAAATCAATACCAGTTGACCTTTAGTCCCATTAATGAATCATGTAGTTCTAATGCAATTATGTCATGACATGATGCTTAAGGTCATAGAAGAGGAAGCTGAAATATTACCATTGTAGATAACTAGAAACACAAAGTACATTAAATATGTCAGGTGCCCATTGAGGCAGTTAAGTCATCTAATCATTCACATGTTAAAATGTTAATAAATTCATCCTAGGAGTTAGATTCCAGAGAAGCAAAGCTCACCCGATTAAAAAGATGAGATGTTCCAAGACAAATGATACTTTCTATGATTTAGGATTTTAAAGTTTCTGAAGCAACATAAATTCCTAGTCATTCTCAGTTTTGCAGTTTGCAAAGTACAAACTATTACCAACTTATATTTGCACTCTCACAAAGACTTAAGTTGATGTGAGTTGAAAAAAATAAAACCGACAGAAAAAACAAATCCTATTCATGCCCAATGGCAGCGGATTCTGAAATGACCACCAGTTACGTGGGATCAGATTTATTTACCCTTGTGCACCAGTGGCCCTGAGGGGCTAGAGGATGCATTGCACCCTCAATTGGATACAATGGATCCATTACCTACATAGGGTAGAGGATGGAGGGAGGGGGAAGCACAGGCAGGCTCTGTGCATCTCCAAAAGGTTATTTGCACTTTAATCTCTCTCCCTAATGGGCTGGAGGCATAGCAAAGCTGTATACCACCAAGGTTACTTTTAACCCTTTGAATATCTCATTCCACTGTCACAGTAGTGGGCATTGGGGTGGTCACAGGATGGGCTCCTACATCGTGATTTAGGACATTTTAACCCCCTCTTCCAATGAGCACAGGTTGGGTGGTGAGGGCATTGTTTTTTTATGTTCTTCTCCTCATTTGTTTGTTACAAAACAAGAAGAGAAGCTAAATTAACCAGAAATTCACCGATACTTTAAGAATGCAAACATAAAAAGATTTAAATAAAACTGAATATTTAAAAACTTATTAGTAGCCAAGAGCCTCCACCCTTACCAGTATTAAAGCATATATACTAGTGTTCACTCACAAGGGTTGATTTTTATAATGTTCATGATGTTTATGACATTACTACAACTTGGATGTATTACATTTATTGTTTATACCTTTGATATGATAAGGGAAATAGACTATGATACACACCTTTGCATTTATTAAGGGATTTTCACACGTTCACACGTAATAGAAGAATTATAATTGCGTTTGTTGTAGCTACCTGTTTTATAAAAAAAAAAATGGAATAAATATAAGTTTGCCTACAACTGATGTCATGACAGCTATGATTATTTTGCAATGTAAAGATATCAAATGTTTGGGACTTGGCTTGTAATGGAATAATATAAAGTTATTTTGGCTCATGCCAAGGAAACACATATGAAAATCGTTATCAAATAGGATTACATCAATTTTTCTGGCAATGCAAAGGGTGACCTCATTGTACTTTGCATCTCTCTGATACAAACCATGCAGTATGGTAAAGGTCAGCATGTTAGACGAGTGCTGAATTATATCCAAGTTTGGGACGTTTTTATAAATGTTTAGTTCAGATTTTTTTCTTGATGTGTTACTATGAGCATTTTTTATAGAAGTGGCAACACAATACTTTTTTATGTTATGCCAAAATAAGTATTCATGGAATAGGATAATTGATTTATATGACTTGGGAAAAAAACCATGATAATAACTTTAATACCATGCAAAATATATTATTACAGTAGAAGGCAATGAAGCATACACAATAGATATATAGTATAAATGAATATATATATATATATATATACAGTACTGTGCAAAAGATTTAGGCAGCCTTTCAGAAATAGACATGTTAATAGTTTATTTTTTTATCATTTAATAAAATGCAAAGTGAGCGAACAGAAATAAAATCTAAATCAAATCAATATTTGGTATGAGCACCCTTTGCCTCCAAAACAGCATCAATTCTCCAATTGACAACCTGGTCTTTCTCCTGTTAGCTTGGGCCACAAATTATGGCCCTAAGCTAAGCGCTTGAACATTCAGTGAATTTAAATACCTGAACTTCCTTTCAGGCATTCCCTTTGAGGTGATGTCATCTCTGATGTCCGTGGGGGATACCTACACTCTTGCAGGTCTGTAGAAACCCCGATCACACTCTTTTTCAGACAGGGAGATTGCTGCAAGTATTTTGACAGGCTGTAAAAGCAGCTTGCATTAGTTTGAGAAGAGGGAGAAAGTTTATTTTAAAAAAATTACATATATATATATATAATATTTTAAAAAGTTAAAAACCCGTACCCTTAACTTTAACGGAAAAAAAATGTGCTACACTCGCTATACTCGGGTAATGTTGCTCTACACGGATCTTAGGCATATGAGGTAAATCCAACCTTATGATAAATATATGTATATATTTTAGGTTTTAATTTCTTTTTGCTCTAGCTGTGTACACAAAAGTATAAGAAGTAAAACTATAAACAATGTGGGTGTTTTCTTTCAAGATTTTTTTTCATACTTAATGATGGATTATATAGATGAACATGGTTTAAAAAGAAAGCCCTACATGTCCTGGGAAAAAAATATATAATTTGCGTGGGTATACTAAATGAGAAAGAGGGAAGTTACGGTTCAACAAGGACATAGCAGAAATGTTGAAGATGCTGTTGTCCACAAGTTGTCTACACATGCACGGTATGCATTCTCTTGTATCGTTGATCGCCTCCTAAATTCTTTTAAGATGTGCCGATCTCGGTGTTGTTGGACATCAAGGCATTACAGAAACACTGTTTAAGCGAAGAAATCATAGATCACTTTCTAAGCTTGTTTAATGAAATGGCCCATCATTGGACGTTAGGGGGTTAAAATATGTAGAAATGAAATACCGTAAAAGAAATTCAAAATATTGTACACACACACACGAATGTGTATTGTATTGTGCCTGGGTCCTCGCCTCCTCCCTGTGTCTGTCAGTACTTGTACTAAAACATACTTGATCACGGTGAGGCTGAGCCAAGGAAGTCTGGGGGGGGGGGCACAGGTATTGGGAAGCTTGTGTATGTGAGGGCCTGATGCTCTGTGTCTGTAAGGACATGAGTTCCAAAGGGAATGTGTGTCCTACCGGCCCATAGCCCCTCCAGGGGTATCTACATGACAACCTGCATAAATCACATTGCAACAACCCCAAAAAACTGTTCACATTTAAAACCCACTTTCTCTTGATACATAAAGTTGCTTACAAATCTATTGATCCAGTGTTTATTCGCTAAAAAAAGAGTTCACAAAAGAGATTGCAGAAGATTTGCAGTTTTATCTCACAGCTAAATTCACCGAGGTATAAGGGGTGAACTGGTCATGTATAATGCATAGTACATTCACTAAATGAACTAACTTTTTTTTTTTTATTCATTTATTTAACTATACATTATACAGGGCCAACTCAGCCCTTCTTGTTGGGTTTGGCTCTTCATAATGCATACTAACAAGGCAAATGGCCAGTGGGTTATAGCCAAATAATCCCTCCCACCCACTACCAGGCTTTGTACATGAATGGGCTGCTGGCCATGGAGACTTCGGGGCCCCATACAGAACAAGTGGTCTATGCACCCAGACACCCTCACACACATACCAGGATTTTCTCTTCTATATATCTTTTTTGGCACTGTTTGAGGGCAAAGATGGCAGAGACAAGCTGTTTGGGGGCAAAGATGACAAAGGCAATCTGTACAGTATAGGCCAACATTTGCAGCCTTTTCACCAACCCCCCCCTTACCTGGGAAAAAATCCCCAAAACTGCATTACATGAACACTTCTCTGTTAAAGGCACTTGACATTATCCTGAGCATTTTTTTATGTTTTTCTTGGACACAATTTTACCTTTACAACATTGATACTGGCCAAATGTATTTATTTATTTATTATTTTATAATATGGATAAATTTAAGATGTGATCAATTTATCACAGTCATGGATTGATTAACTGTTTGTTTTTTTTTCTCTTATTTTTGAGTGGCACCCACCACATGGACCTATTCTAAACTTTTTTATGCTACATTTTCCCCCCTATTGTTCATTTTTGCCCCTCTTTCTTTGTATGTTTAATTGAGTAGGGAGAGTTTAGGAATCTGGCTATCTTTCAAAGCTCTTTTTGTCCTCTGTCTTTCAGATTTTAATTTTTTTATGTTAGTGTCATGTGGACATTAATTGATCAATTGTGTTAATTAAATGTTTGGCATCATGTTACTTCCTTTTTCTCTCTTGTTATCATTTGAAAGAGGAAAACTAGTATGAACGTGTTTTTTATGTATATACTAGATTTCCGACGATATAGTTATTTGATTGTTATATGAACCATGACCAAAACAGTGCTTTGAAATAAATGTTACTGTAACATGAAATTAACTATAATTACAATCATATGGAACTGGTGCAGGACCTTATTGAAAAAAGACATACTCCCATCTAGTGTAAGCATAATCCCTGAGATTGAAATCATTGCTGCCTTGACTTTTGTATTTTTCATAAACATACTCAATTAAAAGAACCACCTGTTCACCATCCATAGAACAATTTAAATAGTGGAAAATCCAACATTTTGTGTGTTTTTAGCTGATCGTTGCTAGAAGGAATAAGGAAGGTTTTGCAGCACATAGAAACATAGAAAGTGACGGCAGATAAGAACCATTAAGCCCATCCAGTCCGCCCAACCTCTGAGTACTTTCCGTAGTACCTACCCTTATCCGATATCTAGCTTGGCCTTATGCCTATCCCATGCTTGCTTAAATGTGTTTCTATCATATCCCCCTGTCACGTCTTTCTTCCAGGCTATATATGTTAAGATCTTTTAACCTTTCCTGGTAAGTTTTATCCTGTAGTCCATGAACCATTTTAGTAGCCCTTCTCTGAACTTTCTCCAACATATCTATATCCTTCTGGAGATACGGTCTCCAGTACTGTACACAATACTCCAAGTGAGGTCTCATCAGTGATCTGTACAACGGCATGAGCACTTCCCTCTTTCTACTGCTAATACCTCTCGCTATACAACCAAGCATTCTGCTAGAATTACCTGCTGCTCTACTGCATTGTCTACCTACCTTTAAATCCTCAGAAATAATTACCCCTAAATCCCTTTCCTCACACGTTGAGGTTAGGACAGTATCAAATATTCTATACTCTGCCCTTGGGTTTTTATGCCCTAGATGCATTACTTTGTTTATCCACATTTAATGCCAGTTGCCACAGCTCTGACCAGTTTACCTTAATCATTTTCCATTTGGCGTCTCCCTTTCAGGAACACCAACCCTGTTGCAAATTTTTGTGTCATCAGCAAATAGACCTTTCCATCAAGACCATCTGCAATATCACTAATAAAAATATTAAAGAGAATGGGTCCAAGTACAGATCCCTGAGGTATCCCACTGGTATCAAGACCTTGCTCTGAATATACGCCATTGACTACAACCCTCTGTTGTCTGTCACTCAGCCACTCCCTAACCCATTCCACGTCATTGGGATCTAAACTCAGAGATTGCAGTTTATTTATGTCTTCTGTGTGGCACAGTGTCAAAGGCCTTACTGAAATCCAGATACGCAATGTCTACGGCACCACCTTGATCAATTACTTTAGTCACCCAATAAAAAAAATCAATAAGATTCGTTTGGCATGGCCTTCATGAGGTAAACCCATGTTGTTTTTGATCTTGAAACCCATGTGACTTCAGATGTTTAACAATCCTGTCTTTTAACGTTGTTTCCATTAATTACCCCACTACAGATGTAAGACTAACTGGCCTGTAGTTGCCCGACTCCTCCCTACTGCCTTTTTTGTGAATAGACACAACATTCGCTAATTTCCAATCCCCTGGGATTATCCTCCTCTACATACATTTTTTTTGGTTTTAATCTAACTAATCCTTGTTTTACTTTAATTTTCTCATTTATATATCTAAAAAATGTTGTATCTCCTTTTTTACTGACATGGCAATTTGCTCTTCTGCATGTGATTTGGCAGCTCTTATAACTTTGCTTAGCTTAGCTCTTTGCTTCTTTCTGCCTAATTTTATAGATCTGTCTATCTTCCTATTTTTTTATCTACTAAAGGCTAACTTCTTTTCTTTTATGATTTTGGCCACTTCTGCAGGGTACCACAGCAGTTTCTTTAATTTTTTACTGATTTACTGACCAGCCTAATACAATTTTCTGTTATCTTCAATAATACAACTTTTAAATAATCCCATTTCTCCTGGACTCCATTTAAGGTGCCCCAGTCTGATAATGACTCCTCTACACATATCCTCATTTTAGAAAAGTCAGCTTTTCTAAAACCTAAAAACTTGTATTTTTGTGTGGTGCGACAGACTGATGATCACTAGATCCCAAACTTTCACCTACAGGAATATCCGTTAACAAATCTCCATTAGGTAAAGTGACAGAAAATTCCATCCAAATTTATCAATTCAGGTGTCCTGATTTCAGAAATACCTAATTTATATAGAATTTTCATACTTTCCCAGCACATATAGGCAACATACTATAAGGTGTACATTACTTTATACAAAGCCGTACAATTTTTACATTAGGTATGATGGGGCTGCAACTCTAATTTTAAACAATTAAAACAAAAACACCCACAAAGGTATATATTTCTGTAAAGCAGACAATCCAGGCTATCCTATCAGGGGTATTTGGGAATTCTACATGCAGGTATTTGGCCACCAATCACTGTCAAAGGTGGCCACAGAAATTAGTTTCTGCACTTTTTTTCACCAACGCGTCTTAGAATTTTGTAGCATTCTTAGGATTTTTTGTACAGGGTATGTGTTACGGCAAAGAAATCTATCCTAAATTGTTCATCCGCCTCTCCTGATTACGGAAATACCCCACATGCCTAGTGGTTTTCTGGACATTACAGGGCACAAACGGGATCATGCGAGTTAAAGATTCCAAACGTGAAATTTTCACATTTTGCTTTAGTAGACCTATGTTTCATTTGGGCCTGTTTAGCACCCCCCTAATTATAAATACCCCCATAAAAGTATATATTTCGGTAAAGCAGACAACCCAGAGTATCTCATCAAGAGCATTTGGACAATTTTCATGCAACCATTTGGCCGCCAATCACTGCCACTGCCACTACCAAGTCAGCCGTTGCTCTAATTTCCTGCACTTTTTTCACCAACACTTCTGTGTTGCTGAGGATTTTTGGGACAGGGTATGTGTTACAGCTGAGAAATCCAGCCTAAAGTGTTCAGCCACCTCTCCTGATTACGGAAATACCCCACACGCATAGGTTTTTTATGCATATGGTTATTTATGGGTTTTTTTGAATTTGCAGGGCAAAAACGTATGGAATTGTGACACTTGAAAATACCCCCCTTATCCCCTTGTGGCTCACCCTAACACAAAAAAAAGAAGTATAACAAAAATTTAATAATCTACCTTAGTGTGGTAGATCATGAAGCACTCATCGATGCAGAGTCCTGGCAAAGAGGGGCAGGAAGGGCAGTGGTACCTGGAGTCCTTCCTAATACCCTTTTTGTAACAGACTCTGCATCTTTTCTGAGGCTTCTGTTTGGCACCAGTGGTGGGGATTGTAGAAGGAAAATGCCTGCCGGTAAGACGCAGGACATTCTTATCCTGCACGTTAGGTATTGACTGTTCAAAGAGGATATCCCTCAGGATTTTGAGCTGGAACTCTAGGAAGGTGTAGATCTTCCCAGTGGCACATTTCTTGTACAACACATATGTGTTGTACATGGCAACCTGGGTGAGGTAAATGGCCACCTTTTTGTACCAGGTCTTGGTCTTACGCAGCACCAGGTACGGCTGCAGACACTGGTCAGAAAGATCTACACCCCCCATGTTCCTGTTGTAATCGGTGATGCACTGAGGCTTGAGCCCCTGTGCATCACCTTCCCCACATACACTGACAGGTACCACCTTCTCGTTGTGTATAGTGGAGAGGATATACACATCCTTCCTGTCGGTGTACCTGAGGGCTAACAGCTCCTGACTGCACAGAGCACTGGTAGTGCCGCGCCTCTGCTTTGGGTATGTTAGGTTTTTAGGATAACCCTTGCGGGTTGGCCTAACAGTGCCACATGCTGGGGTCTGCTCTAAAAATAAAAAATGAAACAAATCTGGGCTGCTATAAAAGTTATCCATCCAGAGGTGGTAGCCCTTATTCAAATAGGGGGACAGCAGGTCCCACACTATCTTCCCACTAGTACCCACAGATTGTGGGCAGCCAGGGAGATCAAGGTGACTGTCCTTCCCTTCGTAGATTCTGAAGGAAACAGTATATCCCGTCCCACTCTCGCAAAGTTTATATAACTTTACGCCGTACCTTGAGCACTTGGACGGGATATCCTGTTTGAAGTTCAGTCTACCCTTGAATAGGACCAGGGACTCATCTATAGCAACATTTTTATCGGGGGTATAAATTTCAGGGAATTTACTAGAAAAATAATTAATGATGGGCCTCAATTTATATAAACGGTCAAATTGGGGGTGCTCTCTAGGGGGGCATTGGGAATTGTCACTAAAATGTAAACATTTTAGGAGCTCAAAGTACCTGTTCAGGGGCATTATTTGGGGAAAAGCAGGGGTGGATATTATGGGATCTGTGCTCCAATATGATCAAATAGTGGGCTTTTTCACAATGCCCATCATAAGGATTAGGGCCCAAAATGTTCTAATTTCATGGGGGTCAGTGGGGTACCAGGTCTGGCTTCTGCCTTCTTGGTCAGCTGCCTGACACTGGGCTGCATAGATGTTTGTTGGAGCTGCTAGCAGCTCAAAAAACTCGGGGGCAAACATTAGATTGAAAAAAGGCTTTGGCTCACTAGCATCAATGTCACATCTGATGCCAGGAGTCCCAGTAAAAGCAGGGATTACTGGGTCTATCATATTTGGGGGCACCCAATTATATTTAGAGTCAGGCTCTCCACGCCTGGCTTTAGCAGGTGGAACCTGGCCATCATCATCTTGCTCCCGGATGTGGGGCAGTCCCCCAAGGCTAATGACAGACCAGAGGGAATGCCCGATCGGGCATAGATCTGTAACAGTTTACCGGCATTCGTGCCAGTAACTGTTACTGGTCCCTCATCGGAGTGATTGGGTAGCCCAGCAGGGTCTAGACCAGGCATGTCCAAAGTCCGGCCCGCGGACTTTCCAGGTGACATCAGTAGTGACGTGACCTGGAAAGGAAAGCCCGATCGCGCGATCGGGCATTTCTATCTGTAACAGATCACTGTGGTAGCCAATGTTACCACAGCGATCATATAGCTATAAAAAGTCACATTCCCTTTTTAAAAATGGCCGATACTAATTTTTACTCCTATGATCCCTTTGATCATGGGGTTAAATTTAGCCAACGGTAGAGGGAGGCAATTTTTGAAATTCTGATGAACTGCAAATATTATTAAAATCAGCCATTTAGCCTGTGTGGTACGTGAGTAACCATATCATCCCTGGAGCGCCTTGCATTTTTACTGCAAAACTTATTTTTGCTGTAAAAGTGATTTTTTTTTCTCCCTTTACCATCATTTCTTTGGGATTGTAAGGGGAAAGAATGGTGTGTGCTTCTGTGAGTGAATGTATTTAAAGTATGGTGTGTGCTTCTGCGAGTGAATGGAGATATGAAAGGCGTGTGAATGATCAGTAATTAGGGTTGAAGCCTTGACGTGGCATTACTGCTCACGTAGGAAGTTAAATTATGGCACAAAAAGTACACATTTGCAAAAACGACATCCCTTGGCGCATCAAACGAGGGGCTGCATGTGTTTCTAGTACAAACCTGGAGTGCGCAAGACAAATACAGGATTTGTATGTCTGATTCTGTTTATTTGATATATACCTTCAGTGCTGAGATCACAAGTGAATTTCAATTGATCGATACATGCAAAGCTGGGTTTGTGTGTTAATGTGTTGATCTATACCTGCTATCAGTAGCAGGGTCTAATATTTATATATATATTTATATATATATCGGAAGCAGGAACTAATATTAATATATATATCGGCAACTGGGGCTAATATTAATATATTTGGGCAGCAGGGGCTAATATATATCAGCAGCAGGATCTAATATTAGGCCCTGAAATCATTTACTGCAAAAGTTAAGGTATTGTGTTGTTTAAAGGATTTCAAGGATTAGTCGTACTAAATTGTGGCTTCAGGCTTCCCATGTTGAATGATCAAGTATTGTATTGTCCAATAACAAAAGTATCATTCCATAGCACATTATTTTTGGCAATATATATATATATATATGTGTGTGTGTTTTTTCAGTGGTATGCTTTAATGGTGGAAATTATTAATGCCCCCCCAGTTTGACTGTGGTATCTTGTGTGCCCCCCCCCTATATATTGTTTCTAGAGTCGCCACTGCGGGTTACCCACTGGACAGTGACTCATATATATATATATATATATATATATTTGTTACTGAAACCTCTTTTTTGAACCAGCAAAGTGTGCTTTCGCGAACAAGAAAGACGCGAACAAGAAAACGTCCGGAAGTGCATTGGATACAAGCAATATGACGCAGAAAAGAATCCCCACCCTAAAACGATGATGCACAATCACACGCGCAGTCACCGAAGCAGTTAGACAGGGAACCTACGAGAAACGGGCGTGGCTATAATCAACATCACGTGATGCTCAGAAACCAATCGCATATCCCGCCTTCAAGCTAAACGTGACGCCAGTTTGAAGCGAGGTCAGCCATCTTAGAGACGGGAGGAGCGCAACTCTTAGCTCTCCTAAAAAATAATTAAAACCGAAGATCGGTGACGATTGCTTTACATTTCGTTATTGGAAATAACTCAAGAAACGCATCTGACGTCTGGAAACTTTTCCGCGCGCAAACGGCGAAAGCAACAGCAGTGTGGAGTTAAGACGAAGCTAAGCGGACGGGCCTGCAGCGATGGTGCAATCGTGTTCCGCTTACGGTTGCAAAAATCGATATGACAAGGATAAGCCCATATCGTTTCATAAGTAAGTTACGCGGTGTAGTAGCATAATGGAACATGTAAACCTTTCGTCTCGATGAGGAGGGCGATAACGCATGCGCAAAACCGTCACACGGCGCTCGTGCCCGTGCTTAGCGTGGTCGCGAGTGCATGTCACGTAATCCAATGGGTTTGAAATCTTCTGCGAGGTCCCCTCTATTATATACGTTGCTAGTTAGCATTGTGTATCCGTGTTTACGGTACTCATACGTGACTTTTCATGGCAATTTAAACTTGCATTGTAATAAATAGTGTGGTAACATTGAGACATAGTCTTGACCACACAGAGCAATTGTAACAGTAGATGGATGCATTTCCTGCATCTCATGAACTCTCAAATAAACAGTTACCCATAAACTTGGCGGCAAACTTAATTCTGTTTAAATATACATAAGTTAATGCAAGTTTTATCTTAAAGTGCTTCTGACTGAGATACTCCATGGTCTGTTTGCAGTCCTGGCATCCCGGAGTTCAGCACTTTACTGTAGAGTGGCCAGAGCCCCCTATTTAAAGGGGTACACCAGCCATCAGATGCGCTTTAATGCATGTGGTGACTTTCTGCTAACGCGTGGGAGGATTCTCCACAATCCCTTCATTTGCCCCTCTGTTGCCTCGTCCCCGGCAGATGTATTTGGCTCCATCACTTGCTCAGAGAACGCTGCCAGTGGTGGTCCGGTAAGACCCCCATGCACAAAAAGTGCTCCCATTCATTTCGACAAGGGGGGCTTTCCTGCCGCTGATTGGCTTGTCAGACATGAAGGAGAGCAGCTGCAGCTTCTACCTCGGTAGCGCTAACAAAGCTGGGATGATGCTCACGGGGAAACGCGTGCCCGGCTAACATTATTTGTCACCTTTGTACCTATTACTTTTCAGGTCCTACAGACTTCCTACACACTGAATTTGAGGTTTTAGGGCATCAGAGTGGATTCTGTTAGTGTTTTTTTGTTTTCCTTGGGGAATTAAACACTGCCACCACTGCATCTTGTGTTAAGTTTTAGGGGGTATCCAGGCAGGAATTTTAGTACCCTTTTCTATTCTATGTATAGTGTGGTTTATGTCCGCCTTTTTTGAATCAATGTGTAATTATTGGCGTTCTGGGACGCCTCGCCCCACTAAAACTAGGAAGCATTAACATGTAAAGCTTTTCTAAATACTCGGTAGCATTTTTATTTAAATAATTGAAACAGAAAGCCAATCAAATGAATGCGTAGCAAACTATTAGTGTTATGATAGCAGCTCCCCTCGACCGGTATAGGTGTTCTGAGCGTGTGCAAGAAGCATACTACGGTATGCTACGTACTTTTCAGTAGATCCAAATAACGCAGAGGTCTCGTTTTCTCACTCAAGACGCTAAAGACTACCTTTTCTGATTTGCATGCAGTAAAATCAACTAGAGCCCATGCAAAATGGACTCCTGTAAGTATTTAACATGAAAATGGGGCTGGAGTACACTGTATAGAGACATGCAAATAATCTGTGATAGATCATTACTTTTTCCTGATGTTTGATCTGTATTAATGCAGTAAAATCAGAACAAAGTATAATTAACACATTTAGGTGTTTTTTTTCTCTCTTTATTATAAAGGTTTCCCCTCACTCGTCCTCTGCTCTGCAAAAAATGGGAGGCAGCTGTGAGAAGGGCGAACTTCAAACCAACCAAGTACAGTAGTATCTGCTCCGACCACTTCACTCCTGACTGCTTTAAGAGAGAATGCAACAATAAACTTCTGAAAGATAATGCAGTTCCGACATTATTCTCTTACACGGAAACAAAGCCTAAGGTGAAATAAAAGCACAAAATATCTATTTGCTGGGACTCTCTAAACCCTTCTTTATAGCTAATGAAGTTCATTCCACAGATTTTAATTAGAGTGTGATTAAGACTGAGCCAATCTATAGTTTACCACAACCACTATAATGAGTATCTGTCTAGTAGACTAGGCCAAAATAACACTCCAAGAACACATACAAATGCTGTTGTCTGAAGACCTTAGGCTAAAGCTAGAACTGCTTAAAAACCTAAATACTTTTCTTTTATAAACTTATTTTTAATCTTATACCAGTAATATATATAAATAAAAAACAAGAGGTTGGGGCAAAAATGATGGGAGGTCTTCTTCACTGTGTTGATCTGGTCCCTGGTCTGGTTCTCTTTACAATTCTATTTGACATTTCAGAAACTAATAGGTTTACTTTAACTAGCCCAAGATGTGTTTTGCTAGACTATTAGTCATAGCTTCCTTGCTGAGGGGATATCTTTAGATGTGGGAAACTATGTATGGTGACCTTCACTTTGGTTCCTGGAGGCCGGTGACATGATTTTTGTCAATTATGAGTCACTTGGTTAAAGTAATTGAATGCATTTGTAGTTTAGACAAATCTTCTAACTTTGATTTTATAAAGTGTCATATAATATATATAATGTGTGGTGGGTGTATCTGTCGTATGGTCCCGTCTATAAATACAGTCATCAAATCAATGTAAACATCCTCATGTTGTTGTAAGTTATTGTAATATTACTTTACAGGAATAAATGGTGAAATATGTTTGTCAGACAAGCTTGGGGCACCAAGCTTCTACGACCACATTGGCTGTAACCATGATGTATAAGAGATCTAATAAAAATATTTTGTGTAATCTAGAATGACAAAGAGACTGAAGTTAAGGATGAACGGCCTCCGGTACCTGAAGTGGACCCTGCTATCGGATTATTGCTGCCTCCTCCATATACGGCCGGCCACATAGCCGTAATTTGCGACCACAATTATACAGTGGAAGATACAGTCCTTCAGAGGAGGAAGATACAACAGCTGGAAGAGCAAGTTGATAAACTGAGGAAAAAACTTAAGATTGCAAACCAGCGGTGCAGAAGACAGGAGCGCAATCTGGAAAGACTAGAAAAAGAGGTTTCTTATTATAAAACAGGAAATGGTTACGTTATTTTGCCAGGTAATTATTTTGAGGTGTTAAGTCAGCCAGAAGCCCAGGAGGCCCAGACATTTGAATAAAAGCTCTGGTTGCTGTAGCTTGTGAAGCCTTTATATCAGATCAGAGGTATGGAAAGTTTTTACTCCCCCTGTTCAACTGTGATATCTGTAAACCACAGAGAAGTTGATAGGTGTTGGCATGCAAACTTTTCCTACCTTTAAAAAAAGATTACTGATATAATGAAAGATTTTGTTAATCCAGTCTTTATTAAGATGCTTGCTTTGTTCTGCAAGTGTTCTATCTTACAATAAGACATGCCTATAATTCCTATTTCCTATTATTACTCCATGTTCATTGAGAGTTTGAATATATTTACAAATATGTTTACTTTTGAGAAGAAAATACTGGGGAAAATAGACTATTAAAGCTCTTTAAGGCTGAAGTTGCATGGATTGTACTTCAATTTCCATTTACTGGTCTGCATTAGAGCACATTGAGTAGTCATGAGCATTTTGTTTTGGTCAAGAATTGTAACATATTTTTCTTTTTTTGTTGCATATATTGAAATGTAGGCCCTCCTTTTTGTTTTTGTAAAATTTGCAATAAAGTGTATTCTATAATAAAAAAATAAAAAGTTTTTCTTACGATGTTGAGCCTAAACTGGCAAATGTCCTCAAGGACAATCAGCTAGTTGTAGTGGTGTGTGTATATATGTATCTATCTATCACAGTCGTGTGAAGGTACACCCTCTTTGAATTCTATGGTTTTACATATCAAGACATAACAATCATCTCTTCCTTAGCAGGTCTAAACATTAGGTAAATACAACCTCAGATGAACAACACATGACATATACTGTCATGATTTATTCAACACAAATAAAGCCAAAATGGAGAAACCATGTGTGGCATAGGCATTAATCCTAAAGAAGCAATTGTTTACTGTTGGCTGCTGCCACGTGTCAGTTGGCACTGCTGAGTCTGTAGTTGCTTCCTTCCTGTGCTGGTGGCTAGTCTGCCATAAACTTGAAAGAGGTGGAAACAAGCAACAGTGTATTATTTGACAAACGCCCTGTGGAGCAACAGGATGTTGGGGCCTCTGTTAGAAACACACAGAATCACGTAGAAAACATAATAGATTCATGTTACGTTATTGTCTGAGTTATTGAGTAATGGTTCCAGGACAATCCATAAAATAAGTGTATATTTACATCTATTGACTAGTCTATTGCAGTCCGTTAAATGCCCTTGCTCTAATGGTTGGTCCCACAAATAAAACCTTCAACAACTCATAACTTTTAGTAACTCTTCCATGTGGGCGTGGTGTCACGGAAGCCTCTGTGTCCTGGAGGGGCCTGAGGGCCAGCCTACTCCCTACAGACTATGGGCCCTGTCTATGGAAGGGGTTCTGTTTTTTGGGAGGTGGGTACAAGGGGACGTTGGGACTACTTCCCCCGGTGCCACATTACTTGAGACTCTAAAGACTCAGACACAGATTTGGGGTAGCTGCATTTTGAGAGGGGGTTTTATGTGGGGTGTTTCAGCCTGAAGTCAGGTAACCACCCATGTTTACCATCATCTCCACAGCTCCTACAGCAGCAACCTCCTACTGGGCTGAGGTGGGCCAAGTGCAAATACTAAGCAGTGTGCAAACGAGGCCTGATTGAGAACTATGTGTGTGTCACTGTGACTATTGTATGTAAATTACCCCCTGGTACTGTTTAAATACTTGTGCTTTTCCCATTAAACTGAGTTCATCATTTTACCCTGAAGCAGCTAGTCTCGGCTGATATTTCTTGAGGGAAAGGCAGTAGCGTGGCCTATAATAAGCAGGAGGTTCAGCGGTCGGAATAGCAGAGGAAGCCATCTTTAGGGGATATACCCATTCAGAATACCGAGATCCATTACAATAGGTCCAGAGGAAATGCTTCAATGATGTGGATTATTCATACATAGCTTTATCAACCCCTCTCTGTGTAAAACTAAGTAGTCATACATGTTTTGTGCATCTGATCGATGGTAATTGTAATCTGTACTCACATGGAATACATAAAACTGCTTATTGTTAATAATGTCAAACCATTTTATCTCTCTCTCAAATATCCTAAAATAAATTTACGATGTTATTTCTTTAATGCTAATACCCTAAAACAGGGCGTCCAAGTTTTTTCTACAGTGGGCCACTTCATCAGAATTGTATACGTGCGAGGGCCGCACTCATTTTTCACTGTGAGAAAATATGGCCTTTAATAAAATATGCAGATTAAAATAAATTAAATGACACAAAACCTTTACTTTTCCTCTCACTGATTTTTGGGCCTAGAAAGTTTTGTGACTACAAATTCAGGATTCTGGATAAGTAAAAATGAAATAGTTCTATTTATTTTAGCGATGCACTAAAATGAAAATTCTGGACCAAAACCGAAAATTCAGGGTTCACTTAGCCGAAACTGAAAATGACCCCCCACACACTTTTAATAAAAGTAAGTTACACACCAAAATTGTACAAAAAATTATATATTATGATTGTTAACAGCAATCTCAGGCATACCCAGATTCCAGCATGTACTGGTTGGCTGGGCATTGTACCGGTATTTTTTGTCCAATTTTAGTGTGTAACCACGCTTTTATTAAAAGTAACACACCACAATTGGACAAAAAAAAATCAACAATATGACTTGGCATGATAGGAGTCTGATTGCTAACAGCAAACACACTCTTTTTATACCCAGGCAACCAGTAAATGCTGGAACCTAGGCATGATGGGACTGTGATTGCTGTTAGCAGATTGCTGTTAGCTGTTAGCAATCACACTCCTATCATCCCAAGTCAGCCAGTACATGCTGGTACAGGGTGGCTGTAAGTGCAGACCCCATACTGCTGGCAGCATCAATACACAAGGGGGCAGCTAGCCAGGTTTCAGCATATACTGGCTGACTTGGCATGATAGGAGTGGGATTGTTAACAGCAATCACAGTCCCATCATGCCTAGGTTCCAGCACTTACACATCCATGCTATCACACACACATAAATTCATTCATTCACAGATTCATTCCCTCAATCAGGCATACTCATTCAAACACACTCCCCCACCCCCTTACCTGCACTACAGCTCTCTCAATGCCGATCACAGACTTCAGCAGGGGGCACGGCCTCCCTCGTTCTACCCACAGAGGAGGCAGGACAGGAGCAGAGAATAGACCCTCCCACAAGTAAGCAGCAGGGCTCTTGTGATCCTGGCTGCAGATCTCACGTGGGCCGCACCTCGAGGCATGTTGGACGCCCCTGCCCTAATAGGTAAATGCTTTATTTGGCCTCCTTTTTAAAAAAAAACATACCAGTCAGCCATAACATTACGACCACCTGCCTAAAAACAGCCCTGTCCTGTGGAGGCATGGACTCCACTATACCTCTGAAGGTGTCCTGTGGTATCTGGCACCAAGAGTCTATCAGCAGATCCTTTGAGTCCTGTAAGTTGCAAGGTGGGGCCTCCATGGATTGGACTTGTTTGTCCAGCACATCCCACAGATGCTGAATTAGATTGAGATCTGGGGGACTCAAGCCAACACCTTGCACTCATTGTTGTGTTCCTCAAACCATTCCTGTCGCCGGTTCACTGCTTTTCCTTCCTTGGACCACTTTTGATAGATATTGACCACTGCAGACTGGGAACATCCCACAAGAGCTGCAGTTTGGAGATGCTCTGACCCAGTCATCTAGCCATCACAATTTGGCCCTTGTCAAAGTCGCTCAGATCCTTACACTTGCCCATTTTTCCTGCTTCTAACACATCAACTTTGAGGACAAAATGTTCACTTGCTGCCCAATATATCCCACCCACTGACAGGTACCATGATAACAAGATAATCAATGTTATTCCTTTCACCCGTCTGTGATCATAATGTTATGGCTGATTGGTGTATATTTTGAATACCCGTGACTCACCTTAAGCATCTTGCTTCCAACCTGTTCTTCGTAAAATAACCATAAATGTATCCATTTGGTACAGATCGGCTGCTACCGGGTTTATATATTTGCTGTATAATTTAGGAAAAATAGTGCAGAAGTTGGCATTGTATAATATCAACTCCTACTTAGTTACCTCTTTCTTTAGTAAGAGATGGTGTTTACCAGGACCAGCCCAAGACATAATGCCGCCTGGGGCGAAGTTTAAAATGCTGCCCCCCCCCCGCCGGGGGTCATTATCTACCCCCCCACCCTCCATTGTACCTTTCAGCATATTCCGTCATATTCCGGCGCTCAGCATTACAAGCCGGCACCGAGACCGAGCTAGAGGGCTTGCAGAGGAGAGAGGGGCGCCGAGCGGGTACCGATCGGGCGCCCATCTCTCTCCTTCGCTTTAATAAAAAAAAAAAAAAGACACTTGGGGCGGCAGTGTGCCGCCTCTTCAAAAGTGCCGCCTGGGGCAATTGCCCCACTCTGCTCCATGGTAGGACCGGCCCTGGTGTTTACTATAACATAAAGCTATTTCGTATTCTGACCATGTTCAACCATGATTCCTCCTTGTTTAGTGAACAGACATTTATATATATTGTTGTGTACACATAGGGCTTTCTTTTTATATGTAAAGTCCAACAAACTATGCATCGCATCCCGTTATATAACGATAGAGATGTTTTAGAAAATAATTTTCCTTATTATTAACCACGTATGCCAAGCCGAATGAATAAAAATATCAAAAACAAAATGTTTTTTATGACCCCTTTTAAGAAATGTGTTATGTGGCTAGGTACGCCACATAAGATATGGTTAAATGCTATAAATACACTAGAGAAACACAGTCTAGGGAAAAAAATTCCAAAGAAATGCACCATAGGTACACCTACTTTATTAAATTTAAAAACCGTTAGCTGAGGCTGATGAGCATTGTACTCCACAAATGCTCATTTGCTTTTTTTTATGCTTAAAAAAGAAATATATTAATGTAAGTATATGTGTTTGTGTGTTTTTTAAAGAATTTGATTCATTTAAGGGCATTAAAGGGCATTTTTCTGTATGAACATCATTTTCTCAACATCTGCATATTTCTTTCCATTAAGTTATTTCTCCCCTACTGTGAAGCATTTAGCATGCCTAAATTCATTTATAAAAATAACAAGAATTCAGTTGAATTCAGTACTGAAAGACGGGGTCTCGAAGCTGTGATGAAATAGTAGGACTGTAGATGGCGACTTAGGGCTTGCTAAGGCTTCCATACAGCAACACTTTGGCATAAGTAGTTAAAGGCTATCGATACACAAACACAGGTTGCCATCCAACTTCTATTGTTAAGACACTGAGGAGGGGCTGGGAAAATACCTCGGTAGCTTTGGCAGTTTTTCCAACAGTCTGACATGATCTAATTTGAACCAAAAAGTAGCTTTTTTCTACAGAACTGCTAGAAGATATTTTAAACATGGATTTTAAATACTATTAATGTGAAGCTCACATGATTCCAATATCCAAAGAAAAACGGGGTTGTGGTGTAGGCACGGTGTCGGTCTTTGAATATCATACCATAGTTTGACGTCTGTGACAATGACTGACATTTTAAGATGCCCAAGCTGCAATATGACGTTCAAATCATCTATGTTACTTGAAAAGCACAGAGAAAAGTTCTGTATTGGAGGCGACGTCGGAAGAGTGAGAAAGACCCAGACTCCTCAAGACATGGTAACTATATGAGTTGCATTGTGTGACTTGATGGTTTTAAATTGCTGGTGTATTTTAAACGTTTTATAAGGAGGAAATATTAGAACAAGAGGTCATAATATAAAACTAGAGGGTCAGAGGTTTAGATGTAATTTAAGGAAGATTTACTTTTCAGTGGTAGCTGATTGCAAAAGCTTTTCAGCAGAAGAGGTTGATACAATGAGAGAATTTAAACATGCATGGGATAAGCATAAAGCTATTCTGAATCTAAGACAAGATCAAGGAATGATTAACAAATGGATCACTAACTTAAAAAACAAAAAAGCTATTTCAACAATTATAGTTGCTGCGATACATAGACAAAACATTTGTTGTACTCTCAGATATGTGAAAGAAATAAACGTTAGCAGATCTGCAGATTTATTCTTCCCTCTGAAGGTTTAGGTAAAATAAAATAAACATTTTAGGAAGTTTTATTCAGTTTCTATGGCAACGGCCTGCATTGCCAGCTTTGTGTCACATGACAAGTGTTCCTGGCAAAACAAATTATGAATGAAACAAAATTTTACATTGAAGGGTTTGGACATTCAACAGTTTCTATTGCTGCATTAAGTTGCAAAAGTGGTGAATATAATAGAGAAGATGGCACAGCACCTTTAAATAGATTTTACCATATACTGTTTTTTGAGTGTGTAAAAAAAACTTTGTTATATACTTACCGGCAGTAAGCTCCCATTCAGTGGCGAGAATCGTCGACCATCCTCCCTAATGTATGTGTTTTTTTGTTTTTTATTTTTTAAAGAAAGTGTGGGTATATTTAGTATCCACAAAGTACTTTAATATGCATTCTTTTTTTGGTGAGGCTGCTTAGGACATTATTCATACCCTTTAATTGTTTCCAAACAAGTAACATATGATTTAAAACAGAAATACAAAGTGAAAATGCTGAATTTAACTGTAAGAACTAATAAAGTGTGATGGCTCAGTATGAGTAGCAGTGTCTCCAAACAATAATTAGCATCTTAAAATATGAAACAAAAATATTTTGTTAAAAAATTGGATCAAACATGTTTATGAGTTCATTATTACTGATTTAATAAGTCTTGGCTGTGCAGAGAAGCATTGGAGGGGAGGAGAGATGGATAAAGTAAAGGGAACAAGATCTTGTGTTGGCAGGGGAGAGGGAAGCAGGGTGAGAGGGAATGGAAGGGCAAGTGACACTGAGCTATACAGTATAACAATATAACATCTTGCCCCGGTTAGACTAGAAGTGGTGGGTAGTGGGCAGAACCTAGATGGTTAGTGGGAGCAGGGCTGGACTGGGCCAGGATACCGGTAGATTTCCTGGTAGGTCACCTCCCCTGGGGCTGACCTTGAGTCCGACCATCTAATTGTATGTGCAACTCCTATGGCACATCTGCCAGTCAGCACTGCACTGTATGCGATGCCATATGCGGCGCAGCTCTGTATGAAAAACACAAATAATTGTTGAATATTGTATGAATATGAAGGGGAGCATGCAAAGGGGGAGGTATTGGGACGATGGGGAAATAATGGGTGATATAGATGATGATAAGCTATGTTGGGGGTCATGAAGATGGAGGGTAATGATGGTAGTACAATATGGGGTGATGTTGGTAGTGGATGGAAATAATAGTGGGGAGGAATATGATTATGGGGGGTATGAATATGGTGGCTGGGAGATGGAGGTGGGAGACTGGAATGAATTAGGATGTTGGGGGTATGATGATGGTCAGGGGCTTCTCTACACTAACCCATACATACAGTAACTCATACACATACATACATACATACATATACACATATGATATTAATAACATACTACATATACTGTTTCTAAGGCACCATTGTATTCTTGTTCCACAGTCTATTATTAGTTGTATTCAACACATGGTATTAGGGGCCCTGCTCTTGAAAACTTACAAAATTCTGAATTTATCCTTATTATTTACTTTCCTGATGAGCCAAAAACATTTAAAATCATGCTAATATAAAATCCACTTTATATTTGAATGAACAGGGTTTTTTTTCATACTGTTTGGCTACTGGATTTCATGCATGCAGTCTTGCTTCATGATATGATTTGTTTTGAATCCATTAAATATCAAATGTATGTAATGTTAGTTGCAAGTAAGTATACCAACTCAATACTTAAGTTGTCAATATGACAGATAATTACAGCTCGTTTTCCAACCAATGTAAATCCCCAAACACACTGCTGGTTGGATGAATTACACTGACCCATAACTGATTTGGAAAGGATTTTTGGTCATGCTGCCAAATAAATTAGTGTTGGATACAACAAAGGATTATTCTCCAAGGAGAAAAATAAAAAAAGAAAGGAAATATTCTTGTTAATTTTAGAATCAAATATGTTATGCCTAAAACGATAAAATAGAATGAAGCATTAAAAATTTCATTTTGAATTCAGTGAAATTACAAAATATAAGAGACTTTAGAAATTATTGCAAAATTTTCATCTGAGCCTGAAAAGAAAACTTTTCTTTGTTATCTTATATTATCACCTTTCCAGTAAACAATAGAATTACTGAGTTTGCCTAGAGACGTCTCTATAGTGACATGTTGATCTTCACAGTCAGTAGAACATGTAAAGCATGACCTCTCATAATCCGAAGCTATTCTCCGAGTAGGAAAAATGTACTGTCATACTATAAAGTCCAAGGGAGAATTTGTTTGGATTTTGAGCACAGGTCCTGGGCAAATCATATATATGTGTCCTAGGGGTAAAAAGGTTGGAGAGTAGGATGAGCCAATGCTCCATTTTCCCATGTATAAGACGCACCTTTTATCCAAATATTTGGGGTGTAAAAACAGGGTGCATCTTATACAGTGGTTGTAGATTTTTTTTTTTGCTTACCTCTGTGTTGCTCAGCAGCATCTCTTCGAGGAGACACAGGAATCCAGTGGAGTCACGTGAATGTACATCACATTACATGACTCCTCTCCGTTCTGTTCCCGCTCCTCTGGCCGCGACAACAGAAGTTCACTCAGAGTTCGAGCAACGCAGAGGGAAACAAAGTCTGCGAGCGGCACAGGAAGATCTGCAGTTTGGGTAAGGGTGGGGGAGGGTGTGTGAGTCTAAGTGAATGGGGGAATGAATGAATATGTGTCTGTGTGTGTGTGATAGCATGGATGTGTAAGTAGGGGGGCAGGGCACAGGGAGGCTGAAAGTGATGTGCATGTGTTGGCTGCTTGTGCATGATAGGAGTGTGATTGCTATATTAAATATACATGATTTCTAACAGCAATAACATGCCTATCATGCCCAGGCATACCCAGATTCCAGCACAGCTAACATCACACTCATCCTAGAACCTGTGCATGATAGAAGTTTAATTTTCGGGCCCCAAAATTGCGTTTTATACATGGGAACGTCTATATGCCAGACTATAAAAATCTAGCCTAAGGTTTTGACTAAGCCCAGAGTAGGTGCTAGTACTTCACAACTGTCCTAATTTATGGAAACTGTCCTGATTTTGGGGCAGTGATCCTGCCTCACTATGTTGAAATCAGTCCTGAGAAGATGAGGAAATTTGGTCACATCTGGGTGTGCAGTACAGAGAACCAGGGAGACTGGGATGCAGAACATAAAAAGATAAGGGGTGCAACCTGCCCTATACATAGACTGCAGGCATATTCTGCCTTGACAACTCTTCTCATTCCATGCACACTCTCTCAACCACTTGCTGAAATGTATATGGTTTACCTGTAATTCCACAAACAACAGGACAAAAATATACCGTATTTTTCGCTCTATAAGACGCACCTGCTGATAAGACGCACCTAGATTTTAGAGGAGAAAAAAAAGGAAAAAATATTTTGAGCTAAAAAATGGGCTAAAATATTTATTACAATAACTGAATAAGCTATGAACACAGTAAGACACACACAGTAAGACACACACAGACACAGTAAGACACACACAGACACAGTGAGACACACACACACACACACACAGTAAGACACACACACACAGTAAGACACACACACAAACACAGTAAGACACACACAGTAAGACCTCCCTCCCTAACCCCCCTTCTCAGTATCTCCCCTCTAACTCCCTAACCCCCCCTTCTCAGGATCTCCCCTCTAACTCCCTAACCCCCCCTTCTCAGGATCTCCCCTCTAACTCCCTAACCCCCCCTTCTCAGGATCTCCCCCCCCGCCCCGGTCACTTACCTTAAACTCCTGTGTTGGAAACGTGAGGCGTTTGTCTCGGGTGCCGGCGCTTCTCTGCTGAGCGCCGGCGTCTGACGTCATATGCCGGCGCCCAGCGTAAAGCGCCGGCACCCGAGACAAACGCTTCCAACACAGGAGTTGAAGCGCTGAGGCAGGCGGCAGTGGCGGCGGCCGCCGCCAGCAAAGGATTCCTGTATATCTGTCAGGCAGGGGGGCCCGAGAGTTGCCGAGCGGTTGTCTTCAGCAACCGCTCGGCACCCCTTGGGCCCCCCTGACTGGCAGAAATCCAGGACTCCTCTGCTGGCGGCCGCCGCCGCCGCCGCCGCCTGCCTCAGTTGCGACCCCGGATTTATCGGCGTATAACACGCAGGTAGGGTTTAAGCTCCGGATTTTAGTTAAAAAAGTGCGTGTTATACGCCGATAAATACGGTATATCGTTGCCCCCCCCCCCTCCCTGCCTGCATCTTCGCTCCATAAGACGCGGCTGATTTTTCATCCTACTTTGGGAGGAAAAAAACTGCGTCTTATGGAGCGAAAAATACGGTATTTAGAAAGTATGTATTCATTGACTGAACCTTTACAATGTTTCGTTGTAAATAGTTACAATGTTTTACAAGTGTTATCCGTTCTGTTAATGTGTATTGGATGAGACTGAAGTTGTGAGCCTCCAGGTGAAATGTTGCCAGCCATCTTCTGTGTTAATCACACCATTATTGTGAGTTGTATTGCTGTAGACCAGTTGGATACACAATTACACACCTAAAATTCTGAGTCACATTGGATTACTTAAAGAAAGACAGCTAAATCTGGGTATCAAATATGTACTATTAATTCAGACAAAGGATGTTTTCTGAGCTGTCCTCCTTTAAGACAGAAACATAAAATCTGACAGCAGATAACCATTGAGCCCTTCTAGTATGCCGATTTTCCCCACTTCAAAAACATCCAACTTTATTTGGTCATTGGTTTTTTTGGTCATTTGGTATTGGAAAGCTATACAACCATCCGTGTATGTTTATGTTCCCTCACTGTGTAGAAAGAACTTACAGATTTACCTTTCATGAACCAACAGGATGGATGTCCAGCACCTAATAACTGACCATGAGCAGGTGATGCTCTTTGTGAGCCCCTCAGGACATTATGTTAAGTGTTTGACATCCAGTGATTAAGGCTCTACTGACATCAGTTGTAACATCACAGATTGCTTACTGTTTTTGTTTACTAGGTTGCCAGTCAATACCATTCAAAATAAAAACAAAAAGTGTAAATTCCTATTCTCTATGCAGTTTTTAAATACTTTGTTTAATATGTTGTGTTCTTATTTAACTTAAGGTTAACAGACTAAGACATTTTAGGAGGAAACAGGAAGATCATCAGCAGAAACATAACATGAAAGAATTAAGCGACAATAAAATAGCCATGATGGATCATATGGTAGATCCAAGTAAGGATAAACTGGAAAGAGAAAATGTAAGTAAATATCAGGCAATAACTTGGCCTAATAAAAAAAAACATATTGTATTGTATTCCAACAGAACACGATATGTTATGGCCTTCAAGTGTTCATTTTAATTCATAGAAATGGCAGGGAGGATCTGCCAGGCTCTTTATTATGATGTTAGTAAAGGGCATGTATGAGTCGGTGGCAGTATTTTCTGCAGTGAACTGTTCCAATCACTATGTTACACACACGTACAAAATTAGACACTTAATTGCTTTCCATGATCTGTTTTATTATGTAGCCATGTGTGATTCTTTTTAGACCGGCAATACCTATAGGGTGGAATCCAGGGCTCGTGATCAGGACACACAGCTTCGGTATCTAGCAGAAGCTCACAACAAACAGATCAATGAAATTATGTCTCAAAACAAGATATTGGAAAAACAGCGAGACGGTATGGAAAGTAAATAGTCTTTTTAATTGCTGACCTACATTGCTGCCAAAATGTAGTTGACCCCTTCATGATTTCATCTATTTTTTGCATATTTGTCACAATTAAATGTTTCATCAAACTAATACCAATATTAGATAGATAACCCACGTAAATGCTTTTTTTAAATTGATGATTTAATTTATAGAAGGAAAAAAGGTGTCCAACCCTAGCTGTCCCTGTGTGAAAAAGTAAATGCCCCCTTTAGTTACTAAATCAACCAATTAAGCAATTTAAATTGATAATTGGGTTCATGGGCATGTTAAATCTCATTAAATAGAAACTGTCTTGGAAAGTGAAGTAAGCTAAATGGTCTTAAAAAGAGGTTTATAAAGCCATTTCCAAGGTCTTGGGACTTCAACAAACCATGATGATAAAGAAAACGTGGAACAACAGTGAACATTCCCTAATGCAATTCCTCTCAGGAGGTCACAAAAGAACAAGGACTAACATGTAAACTGCTTGTAAACCTCACTTGTCAGCGTTCACAATTCCACAATCATAAAGAGACTGCAAAAATAGCATCCATGGGAAAGTTGCAAGGTAAAAACCACTGCTGACCAAAAATCACACAAAGGCTCTTCTCAAATTTGCCAAAATACATCTTGATGACCCCTAAGACTTTTGTCATAATATTCTGTAGACTGATGTATCAAGTGGAACTTTTTGAAAGATATTGGTCCCGTTACATCTGGTGTTAAGCCACACAGAATTCCACAATAAAAACATCCTACCGACAGTCAAACATTGTGGTTGATATGGTCTGGGGCTACTTTTCTGCTTCAGGACCTGTGTGACTTGCAATAATTCATAGAAATTTGAATTCTGCTCTCTACCAATAAATCCTAAATGTCCAGCCATCAGCTTGTGACCTAAAGCTCAAGCACAGTTGGGTTATGCAGCAGGACAACGATCTGAAGCACACAAACAAGTGCACCTCTGAAAGGTTCACTATAAACAAAATGAAGGTTTGGAGTGGCCCAGTCAAAGTCCTAACTTAAATATTATTGAGATGCTTTGGCAAGACCTTAAAAAAGGAAAATCATCCTTGAATTAAAACAAGTCGGCCAACATTCTTCCACAGCAATGTAAAAGACCCGTTGCTAGGGATTGTTTGGTTGCAGTAGTTGCTACCAAGGGTGGCAAAACCAGATCTTACCTTTAGGGGGACAATTACTTTTTCACATGAGTGATATAGGTGTTGATTCACTCTTTACCTTCAATATATGAAATAATCATTTAAAAGCTGCATTTTGTGTTGTGCATGTTAGTGTCCAGCTTTTTGGAGATCTTGTGATCTCTTGTTTGTTGGAGAAGAATTGAGACACAGTCTCCCCATATAGTTTTATTTTATTAGATTTCTGTATGGGGGAGAATGATAGTCCTTAATCCAGTAAAACCATCTGCTGATGAGAGGTTGTGTATACATTGATTAATGTCAGATCAGTGAGGGTTTTTTGTGCTCTGTTTGTGAGGTTCTGATGTGACACTGTTTGATTTTTGATCTCCCCAAACACTATAAAGGGCTGTGCATAGTCAGCACAGCCTCCATAGAATGCATAACAAGGTGCAATGCACCTTTAAGACAAAGATTATTATATGATGTGATATTTCGGCAACCTCCATTACTTACTTCTGTCCGGTATTGCATGTTGCATGAGACAAATCCTGGCACCCAGCAGTAGAGATGGCAGTGACGAGGGGACGGCTGTTGTTGTGGCCCTAAGGGCAGCACTAAAGATAGATATGCTACTGATGACATGCAGTGATTCAATACAACGTAACTGTAATTAAAAGCTTTAGTTTTAATGTATAATGTATAAACCTAACAACACTATGATGAAATCAGACAAAAACCATATTTACTAATAATTTGCTAATTAAATATCTCTTTAGACATTGTAGAGAGACTAAACGAAATAGCTGCTCAAAACAGGAATGCAAGTTACCTTGAGAAAATGATAAAACATTTGAATGACCAAGAACAGAAGAATGAACGCCTTCTGGAGACGATGAAGCAACAGATAGATATGCTACAGGCTGAATCTATGTAAGTTGCAATACAGAGTCCTTACAGGCATTCAGAGTAATATTTTATTTGTTTTATTTTAACGAAAACGTTTTATTTTTTTTTAGTAATCTATTATTTCATTATACATACCTAGACGTGAAAGAAAATAATATAAATGTTTTCATCTTCCTAAATTCATAGATGTTACTAAAGCTTGCGGTACCAAATAAAATACAATCAGATATTTCAAAGAAACTGAAAGATAAGCCATAAAAACGTATCTTCAGTTGCTTTTACATATTACTGATTTTCAGGAAAAGAAGAATGCGTAGTAGAGATAGTGATCACCCTACCCCTCAAAGAATAGAAAAACTTCAACCAACTGTTCATCATGCCTACATTCCCTTCTATGGAGGAGGAAGCCTTACTTCTGAGATAAGGTACATTCCTTTATTGACATGATAAAAAATAATAATTATATGTTATTTTCATTAAACAATCATATATTTAACCTTTTCTGCAAGTGATGTGTGAACATGTTACTTAAGCTGACACTTAACAGACTGAATGATATGTATACTTGCCATCAGGCAGGGCTGGGAATAAAAATTAGCCTGGATAATTGAACACTTGATGTCTTAAATTTCATAGTGCTGTCCAATGCCTCTCCTCCTCCCTTCATTCCTGCCCTGCGGGAAGTAGGGGGTAGTGCTTGAAGTAATAAAACTAAATTAAATAAAGCTCTACCAACCACCCCAGGTTGCCCAGTTGCCCAGGTTGAGGGCTTGAGGTCCATCTAAGCACTCTTTGGCACTTAAAGGGTGTAGAACCTTTGGTTATCTTACCTTTTAAGGGCCCATCCATTGCCACACCATCTCCTTGCCTCTTCATCTTGAGCATCAGGGAAAAGGGACATCCAAAAAATCAAATAAGAAAATAATGTCCACTGCGGAAGAAAAAAATGGTGCCAGAAATGTAATTAAGTAATCCCTTCCATGTCCTGTGGCAGGAGACACAGCACATTCTTCCCCCTCTGTACTGCATGCTGACCAAAGGTCAGGGTAGGATATGTGTAACCTTGCACATAACCTTGCAACCGAATAGGAATGTGAGGTGAAATTTGCAGCTTGTAGATTAATGAATCTGCAGGTTTGCTTTTATTCAATTCACTTATATTCAACAACTTTCTTTCAGGCAAGTGTATACGAACTGAGAGAGATTTTTCTTTTCAAGTGCAAATTCAAGTTTGCTGTTGTGAATTTGCAAGTTGCCCTTTTGTGAACTGCAAACTCGCGTTTTGTCAGCCAACCTATATGCATTCATACTTTTGTGAATAAACTAAATGATGTCAGTCTTAACTGTCCACTATGGGCATTCGTTTTGGATTTGGTTTATCTTTATGTGTGTAATAATCAATGGAGATAGCAGAACTTGGGTGCGGTGGTTGGACAGCAGAAAGTCGTACTGTCCAAATGGTTGACAACATAGTCGAACCTCTAGGGCCGAGTCATTTACCAAGAACAAGCAGCCCAGACCAGCAACTGTAGTTGCAAGCAAAGCCTTGAGTTGTGGCTGAGTCAGCAGCCAAAGCACACTGGACAGGAACCAAGCCAAATCAGCAGGCAGGAGTTATAGTCACAGGAACAGGCCAATTCAAGAACACAAAACTGCATAAAGAATCCATCATCTACACCAAGAAAGGGCAAGGACCGAGTGGAAGACCGTAGGTTAAACAGAGGAATCTGCCATGAAACGGGGTCAATCTGAGGTCCTGGAGTCCTCTTTAGGGACTGATGCAATTCATGCTAGCACTTGTGCACTCCCATTGTGCGGTCATGCGAGAAAGCCCTGGCAATGGAGGGATGTGGAAGACAGAAGACGAAGAGGAGTGTCTTAAAAATGAGTTTATTTTTAGTTTGAAAGACAAATATGTAATACAATTTTCTCTTCTTTTTAATTACCTGTAGTATGTTTTTGCCATTATGTTTTTGTCTTTTTTGTTTTTACATTTACCCAGTGCCATGCGCCTGACTTATCTACAGAATGGAGGAAATGATCCTGTGATCCTGGCACATTTACAGGATCTTTTGACTGAAGCCCAGCTAATAGAACAACAAGAGAAACACGCACGACCTCTTCGAAAGAAAAGTAAAAGTGTGTTGCATAGAGATTAATTTGCTTAGCGTACAATACAGTATGAAGGATAGGTCAACAAGCATACATCAATTAATTATCTATGATTTCAGTCCAGGTCAGTGGTACAATTTCCACTATACAGAAGCCTCTAGGTGACCGATTGAAATAATTTGTTCTGCTAATGAAAGTCATAGCTTTACTAGTCAAATAATGACAGATGATGTGGTTGTTCATTGTAATCAGAGCCAATTACTGTTCTTATTTTTAAATATACATTGTTCTCATCAGCTTTCTTTTATGTTCCAAAAGGCAGTCTAAACATTCTGCAAATCATGTTTCACCTATGCTTTAGTGTATTTTTTTTCTTTTTCTGTTCTCTTTCTGGCTTTCTGTTGTCTGACATGACATAGTTATCTCCTTCCACTTTCATTGCTAGCCTGCTGAGCAATACAGGTGGGTTCTGGGATATGATGTCACTATCATTCTCTAATACATACTGTATAATAGAAGCTCTAAAAACATATTGAAAAAATTAACATTGAATGGATTACAATTTAGTAATACATCATTTTATGTTTTAATTGTATTTCTTTGAGAGTTAGTTTTTATAGGACAGAGTTTGCATACCATTTCCACACACATTTAGTGGGCTGGTTGTACCAAAGCTATTCACCAGTAAGAGAGCTCCCAGTACCTTGTGAGTTGCCTTTTGGAGACCTCTGCTCGAACAGTTTTAACAGAGCAATGGATGAGAGTAATGGACCATACAACTCAATTACATCAATGACTATCTTCCAACAGGATGTAAAACCATAGGGATGTGTGAAAATAAGAAAGGGGCTAAAAAAGCATGAACTTTAGAATGGATTATCTTTACCCATTAATTCAAACAATGAATACATGTATACTATGTGCCACCTGTTAATTACCATTAACATCATCTAATGCCATTCCGCTTCACTGTGTGTTTAGAAGAACATGGAACTGCAAAATGGCACATGAATGAGAAATTAATTAATCTTGAAATGGAAAATCAGCTACTGGAGGAACAGCTTTTTAAACTTCAACTTCAAAGACAAAAGAATAGCAGGCTTCCCAGGACAACTAGCAGAGGTAAACTTTGTTTTAATGTGCACAAAAATCCAGGGATGAGCAAGAATAAGAGTAAGCATGTGGACCTGATCTTAGAAACCCCAACAGAGGTAATACAATAAAGAGAGCTTAATAACACCCACTATCAACACTCAACAGTAAGTTATTAGGATAACAGTCTTACTTAGAAACACAGAAATTTAGAATTAGATGACATATATCAACCATTCAGCCTATCTACTCTGCCCATTTTTGATGTAAAGACTAAAAAATCAGCCGTTGTTCTTGTCTTAGATTCACTGTGTTCTCCTAAGAGACTGTTCCATTTATCTACCATCAGTAAAGTAAAACTTCCTTACATTACATTTAAACCTCTTGTTCTAACATTTCTCCTCTGAAAAATCATATCTCTTGTACTTTGTTAAATCATTTTAAGCATTTCCTTGAAAATAATCGAATTGTTTATCCAATAAAAGCACAAACCCACAAAAGCAGTACACGTGAACAGGAGTGTAACTACAAACCACGTGGCCCTGGCGTTAAAATTGCACTAGGTCCCCTCAACTTCATCAGCTGGTCTGTGCCATCATTGTACCCAAACAACTTGTCTGTGCCTTCTTTGCTCCCTTCCAACATACAACATATTTAAGCACACTTACACAAATTACACACACTTACTCATACTCACTAACACACACTCATCTCACCCTACCTACACATACATGCTCTCTCACGCACAATTACACATCCATGCTCCCATACATAAATACAAACACATACACATACATCCCACCTCCTGCTCACCCACTTTCCACTCCTACGTTTCACCGCGGGTCTCGTGCCCCCGATACGCTTCTGTCTCCCCATGCCGGTTCAAAATAGTTTCGAAAGTTTTCGATAGTTTTCTAAACTTTTGAATCAGTATGAGGAGACAGGAACAAAGGGTTACACTGGGCAGGCCCTGTCGCAGCTCCGACTGCTGCGACCCCTGTAGTTATACTAGTGCACCCTAAGATGTATAAGATCTGCAGCTATGTTTCATTTGCTGGGTGGGTTGACCGCATCAGCCAACTTTTGCTCCAAGGTGATAACCAGTTACGTAGTTATACGTCCCATATACTGCAGAGCAGCACTTTATCCAGGCTGGTCAGTAATTTGTTAAATCTATATATGCCTGGGTAAAATGGCCGATGTGGTCACCCTACTGTGAGGCTGTAATCAAATCTGCATAATCTGAGTCTTAATCCGGCTAAATCATATCTTCAAAATGAAACGTGACCTCAAACAAAAAAAACAAATCGTAAGCCCATGGAAGCAATTTATTGTTTTTGCTATCAGAAGGAACAATGCTACACATAAGCAGAAGCTGCACCTTGTGCTCATTAGTTCTTTAATCATTCCACGGTGCAATAAGTATAAAAGTTGTTGTCGTAGAGTGGCTAGAGTATGCAAACAAGGGTGGAACTTGCTCTTAGTAACAGCTGATAATGAATATATAACATGAACATTTATCAACATACACTTCTAAAGAGTGTTTACATTTCAAACGGCCACTGCAATGCAAATTTACTTCTCCTTAAATCTCCCTCCATCAGCAAGAACCTTTTATGCAAATGACCTGAGCTGGATAAAGATTCCACCAGACCCTAGGCATTGTACCAAATTAAACACCCATATGATTTCCAAGTTTGCAATTCACAGGGCCCAAGACATAACTTGGTATCACTTAATTGCTGCAACTGAATTCCGATATATAACTGGAAGCAATGTCAGAATAAGTCATATTTATTTAAAAGAAAATAGGTGATTTTTTATTACAATGAAGTTAGCAAAGAGGAGAACACAGTGTACTCTATACTGTTTAGAAATCACATTGCAGGGATAATTTAATTTACATGTATAAATTAAAGTCCTCAGAATGATGAATGGTAAAATCATCCCCGACCACAAGGAAGGCAAAGCTATTGCCAAGGAATCATTAATGTGGGGGTCCTGCCTTGAACCATATTTAGCATTATATACTCATTGTGACTTTGCATTGTAAATTAAATCTAAAGGCACAAGCTTGGCTTTCTGTAAGGACTATTCGTTTTTTTCTCCATTTTAGAACCCTATAAAGGTTTACAATTACCAAAGTTCCTGAAAGAGCATACTCATCAAAACATAACAACACTAAATGCTGAACTGGAAGTGTTAAAACACGAGCTGGAAATCCAAAAGCTGAGGCGTCGGATAAAAACATCGGTCACTCGCCGAACCAATCCAAAGGCATCTGCGTTCCTCCCAATGGTAACCACTGTTTATTGACAGTCTGTCAGACTGAATGGTTAATGCAAAGTGTGAATTCCACAGACATTGGGCATTGGATCCGGACATTCTACAGTTCTGTACACTAAATAAATTTATGTAATGGTGTTCACAGATTAACAATAGATGTGTATTTTAAGCCTATTATATATCGCGGAAGCAGCCATCATAACACTTTAATGCATATAGATAGCGGCTTGGTTCCTTACAATTTTTGTGTTGCCAGTTTTGAGGGGATTCTGTATTTGCCCCCAGGTTAGTGCCCTACAGGAGATGCATTCGGCCATTTGCATCTCCCTACACGTGATGTACTCGCCTCCACCGGTGAATGCTGTACGCAGGGGTCTTTTTAGACCCCAGTACATATGTGTAAAGCCTTCTCATTGATTTCAATGTAAGGACCTTCCTGGCACTGATTGACAGCTTCCAGAAACCAATCAGTGGCAAGAAGGGAGCTTTGCAGCATGACTGCAAATTACGTGTCAGGTAAGTGCTGTATTTTTATTTATTTATTACTCACAGAGTACTTTAATGTCAGGAACATTAGACTATCCCTTTAAGATCTGCTTGATGCTTCATCCCTGTTACATTTCCCCACCCTTGTTAATCTACAATTTTAGCAATAAAAAAAAGACAAACTGTAAGTGTTTCACTTAGTTTAAAAACAGTGCACCTGTAAATTCATTTTTAATATTCAGAGAAAGGAAAGTAGTATTTTAGAATTTCTGGTTATTTTTGACTTGAATGCATAATTTTCTTTATAATAAAGTACTGCTGTGTATGGTTAAAAACAGCACCCGTAATGCATGTTTATGTTTTTTTTTTCCTTATAGGAAGAAAGCCATGATATCATAAGTCTTCCAAAACCTTTACCAAACTTCTCTCATGGATTAGATCCTGCCCCATATGATCCAATGTAAGTGCTTCTCAGAATTTTTTTTTTTTTTGCTAAAATCGATCAATTACATTTTCATATAATTTACTGGAAACGAATGCAAAAATATAATTCATGACATATACCTTTGATCCACAGTGCGGGGTTTGTGGTGTTTTATGATTATCTGCTTGGACTTGACCCATCCTACCGTGTATGTCGTTTAGCTGTGAGTCTTTGCAATGGGGGACAGGAGATGGGCAGTCCACTGCCCCTGCCTCCAGTTTACTGTGAATCTTCGCCATCCAAATTCTCTGACAGCAAGAAACAAAATCTAGCAATATTAGCCACAAAGCAGGCTGTTCCCAGGTATGTCCTTACAACTGGTCCTTTTTTATATTATATCAATTAGCTGCGGAATAAGACGAGGCTGAAATGCTTGCGGGTCCGTGTTTTAACATTTCTCTGTAAAGCGTGGTTATTCCTTTAAAACAAAATGTTTAGAAAACAAAAAAATAATAATCAGAAACTTTATGCAGTTTTAAACACAATTGATATGAAGAGATATGCATTTTGTCTAAAATGCCACAATATTCACAACTATTTTTTTATACAGTAGTTTAAAGTTGATTATTCAGTAACTGATTTCAGTTCGCTTCAATGCTAATTTGTTAATAAATAATACCATCTTACATTTGTTTTATTCAGCATCACAATGTCTCTAAGGTTTGAAATATTATCTAAATTTATAGGAATCTGTACCTTAAATTCTATAATGCATATATAATATTAATGTTAAATGACACAACAATACATCTTCATAGTGTATACTAAGTTTAAAAAGTTTCACAATTTGGTGTACATTCTACTAATTGAACTGTTAATTATCTATTATTTTAGAGTGCGTCCTTCTCCAAATATATCATTGATAATCGAACTGCAAGCATCAGGAGGATACGATCCCTATGGTCAGGAAGTTAGCCGTTTAATTCCTAGAGGATGGGTTAAGCTAGACATTTTTGACTATCAAAACCGAGTCATTAGTGGACAGTGGAAAGTTCCAATACGCATCCTCCCAGTCAAGCCTTCTCTTACTACTGGAGCGCTGAATGGAGTACCTCAGGTACCATCTTATACTAAAATGTAGAATGGTAAAATATTATAATTTAACTTAAAAGTGATACTATAAAATAAAAAGTCCTAAATTATAAGTCAATGTTGGCAAATTCCCAGCTAAATTGTCTTAATTGGTTATTATCACTACAAAGAAAGTTTCCTTTTAAAGGAAAAAAAGTTATCCTTATATAGTGCATTTAATGCAACAGTTAAAAAGTCCATTTATACATTACAAAATTCCAAAAGTCTTTTTTATTAGAAAAATAATGCATTCTTCACGTTTCTTTCTAGTTAGAAAATGCAGAATTGTATGTTCGTCTTGTAAATGCAAGGGATGCAGACACACAAAGTCTTTACCCCATTGACTCCAACAATTCAGGGTTCTACAAATACCCCCCTTTGGTAAGTTATTGCAAAATATTGTTTCACATAGGATATAATGATATTGTTCCAGTTATATTTAATTTGTGCTAAGAATAGTGTTTTATCATGGGTATTGCAGTATAGAATTGTGTAAGTGTGCAATCAGCACAATAAAGTGATGATGTTAAGTTACATATGAATATGGCTTTGGCAGTATATAAAATGAGTATTGTTAACATTCTTGTCCTTGTTGTACTTTGGATACATCTGTAACATACACTATATGACCAAAAGTATGTGGACACCACTCCTAACTATTGAGTTCAGGTGTTTCATTGCTCACAGGTGTATAAAAGCACACCTCCATAGACAAACACTATCAGTAGAATGGGTCATACTGAAGAGCTCAGTGACTTTAAATGTGGCACTGCCATAGGATGCCACCTTTGTCACTAGTCAGCTCTGCCCTACTAAATTTGCCTCAGTCCACTCCATGTGGTTTTATCCCAAATACATAGTTAATAGTATGGTCTTGTTTGTGATGTATTTAAAGGACTTCTGTTAATCAGTTGGATGTGGACAGGTACCACTTTTTGTGTGGTGGATTTGTTAGGCAGCCACTAGCTCTGGAGTCAATCATGGTGGACACAAGAATTGATCTTTCATAACACTGTAGTAGAAGGGAAACAGTGAGGTGTGGTAATTCATAGAAAAATAATTGGATATCATATGGTCAATGTTCTTACCCACAGAGGCTTTTGGTTTGGCTCTGCAATCTTTCAAAACATGGCCAGGTTTCCCACAGTATAAACATAGGTTATGAAACCTTCTATGCATGCATTCATCGGGGGTTAGGGGTCCTCTAGCCATGCCTATTTGCATAGGTTCCTCAGGGGTTCCCACAAGTGCTGGTGGGAGTATAGATGATGGAGAAGCCGTAGGTTTTTTCTTGTCGGCGTTGTCTGAAACACCTGTCAAGTTGTATCACCAAAGACAACAGTGTTTCCAGTGAGTGGGGTATATCAAGATTGGCAAGCTCATCATCCAGACCACAAACACATTGATCCAAGAGGACTGGTTTATTAAAAGCAGTTTCAAGGGTCAGGTGCCTGAACTCTGCTTAAGGTGACATAAGTATAATAGTGCAGAAGAGGTCTTTTCAGAGTCCAGGAGGAAATGAAGTACCCCACACACGCGTGCAGATGTAAACACTGTGCTGAATAGTTGGAGATGGAGACAACTTTAAGGACACTGAGTGAGTGCACAAGGCTCTTTTGGCTGAAGGGGCACAAATCCCCACACAGTCAGGGTGAAGGCTGTTATGGGCATAAAGGAGGGGGGTTAACTCTGTATTAATGCTGATGGTTTTAGAGTGGGATGTCCAAGCTCATATCGGTGAGACGGTCAAGGTGTCTGCATAATTTTGGTCATTTAGTGTACATAACAAGTGTTCACATAATACATTAATTTAAATTATTTCTCAGTAGGGAATAAACACTATCAGTAATAACTTATATGGAATAACTACAATGTTATTTTTGTTTCAGAAAAAAATATATCACTTTTACTCTTTTTTTTTTAAGACTTCAGCATATTTCTATCCTGAAGAAATCATGCTTTCGTCACCTCAGTACCATCCCTACCTTTTCACTAATACACAAGCCACATATGGCAATAACATGGATTCGCCTCCTTCAAGGATCAGAATAAGGACACAGTGAATGAGACCTGCAGTGATAATACGTAACTTTGTTTATATCTGAATTGTTTTTAACTATGTATTTACAATAGAACTGTTTACCATTGACCGGATAAGGAATTATGAAAAAAAAGATTTTTTGCATGATATATTCTTCTAGGTAATTTAATTGTTACCGTCCATATGTAACATTTTTGGATAATAACTTACATTCTTTTTTATAGTTATCTGTTAAAAAAGTTTAAAATTTAATAAGTGGCTAGATCTGTATGCAATGATGTGTAGGCCACCCCTACGCATATACTGAATCCTTTGTTTTTAATAAAAAGAGATGAAACAGTAATCATGTTGCAATGTTCTTTTAGTAACATCAATTTTAAGTTTTTACTTTTTGTCAACTTCAAGAAATGTTGCCAAAGAGAAGAGTGTTCACTGTTTGTACCAACACGTGCCTACTGATTTGTTGTTCTGATATTTTTCCTGATTAGAATTACCTTTTTTGACTTGTGTCTATGGAATAAGTATCTCAATAATGACTATAGCATGAGCTGAATGTATGCTTTTGCCTTTGGGCCCTTATCTGAATATGGCTCCTGGCAACATGTACACTCAAATCAATTACTCGATGCCAGTCAAAATTTGGTGTGACTGTATGCTCTGTAGATGTGCACAAGGACCAAAATAACATCAAGTTTTTCATTTTGTTTCTTGCCCTTGGATTAAATTTGGAGATTTTTTCCTTTGGAAACAAAATTTGTTGTGTGAAATGAGCCTCTCTTTCCTGTCTGTGTGGTTCTCACTGTCTATTAAGACACAACAGTATGTCTTAATGTCAAAAATATAGGGGTCCCTTAAAGAAATCCAATTTGCTTACACTTATCCCTCCACAGTTTATTTTTTAATGGAAAGCAATTCTGAGCGGAAGATCTGTACATTTTAGTAATCTAGCTGGCACCAAATATCATCTGTTCAAAACTAAAGAATGTTTCTACAATACTACTTTAAAGAATGTTTCTACAATATTACTTTCTAGTTTAGTGATAACACAAATTTATATTTAGTGACTAAAATGTTAAAAAAACAAACAAAATAAAGATTTAAGGAGTGAGATTTTATTTGATCAATTATAGAAAGGAACACTTTAGATAAAAGGTGGTTATGGTTATAAGATATATATATATACTTCACAATGTTATTTCTTAAAAAGAACTAAAGAAGAGATGTCCAAAGGAAAGGCTGTCCATGCACTTTCTCTATGGCGTTTCTGCTGCTTCTGCCCCAAGTCTTCCCAAAAGCAAACATCTGCCCTGTAAGATTGGGACAATGATAATGATTAGACCAGCTTATTAGTATGTAGCATAGTATGCGCATTAACAACATGACTGGAACTCTACTGGAATTATCAAATTAACATTTTTAAATACAACAGGCTTGTGAGTGCCTTTGCCCCCAACCATCTTATCAGTGCCGCTAAACAGCTTATCTGTGCCATCTTTGTCCCAAAAAGCTCATCTGTGCCATCATTGCTCCAAAACAACCTGTCTGTGCCCCTCCCCCCCCAACATACACTCTGGTGAACATATGTAAACACGCTCACACAAATTAATATGCAAACCTACTCATACTCACTAACACACACAATAATTCTAACACACACTCCATCTCACCCCACTTACACATTCAAGCTCACACACACACACCTAATTATTACACATCCATACTGACACACACCCAATTACACATCCAGCATGCATGCTCACATGTATATAACAAACACATTACAAATACTTTATGGAAATTATCATCATAGAAAATTCTAAATAAATAAATTAAAAGACTTAAGTATAAACACTTCTTGAATATTTTAACACGTTAAATACTAATGGTTTTTTAGCACAACAAGATAAACTGATAGACTTATATTCACAAGTAAATGCGGTAAAAACATCAACTGTTACGAAAAGTGCCACTGTTTCTAAATTGAAAAAACACATAAACATTTCTAAACAGATAATTTGTCCCACATGGTGAAAAACAAGAACATTTTCGTAACACTAAAGAAACAGTTGGAATTTCTGATTTACCAAAGTCATATAATATATGCACACATACCAGGTGTATATCCTGAGTAATTAGGCATGAGACCACCATCAGTTCTATAAATTAATTTCCCTTGTCTTTTCTGAATATAATCATTTGTTTTGCAGATGTTTTTTGCAGGGTCTCTGTCATTGATTTCCTTCATTTTTACATTTCCAGTAGGAAGAAGGTTTGAGGAAGGATAAATCTGTACAAAACAAGGTCCAGGGTAAAATGATTTTTTTATACTATGAATATTTTGATTCTGAACATTCCAAATATTATATTAAATAAAGTTTCAACCAATAGATATTGTGGATCTACAACGAAAGTTTTAACTAGCACATCCTCATTGTTTAAGATCAGAGTCATAATTTGTTGCAGGATAAATTTTAAAGAATCACACACTAAAATATGTATAACAAAAATGTTACAATTTAGGATAATATATATTGTTGTCTGAAAAAAAATGGGGTTATAGAAAGTTACCTAAAGTGCATATAATAAATAAATGGCACTTTTATATTCAGGGTCACAAAGATGCTCCAAGTAAAACATGAAAATACAAAAAAAACCACCTAGTATCCTAAGATGTTGACACCTGCTCTGTGATTACCCTTGGGTTTGATTGAAAAACATGGGTACCAGGTTACAGTAAGAGGGATACATGTATACTGACCAAAAATTGCATATGTTATCTTAATAAAAAGTATGCATATGGATGTGGCAGTATGTCTTTAAATAATGTTCTAGTTGTATATGTAGTTGTATTATCATATCACTTGTTGGCAACTCAAAGTACCATTTATATTAATGGAGTATAAACAAATTAAACCATATTAAAAGTAAACAAATGTAGACTGGTTGGTTACACCAACAAATACGTGTTACTGGCCCTGCTAGGCATGGATATGCAATCTTTTCCTTCCGGTAATTTCCTAATCTTAGTTTAATTGCCAGGCAACACAGTCATATACAAAAAAACAGACTCTCCCATGGCGTCATAATGATGAGGCTTTGGGCTGTCATTTAAACAGCTTTGCATGAATCCATTCATGCCAGTATAGTATTTCTGTATAAAAGCAAACATTATTACATCAAGGTAAATGTTACCTAAACCAGTGACAGTGATACATGTTTGGGGATCCAATAAATAAAACATGTTATGATACTCTAGACAGAACAAATAATATACTGGAGGTGAGCAAACGCAAAGCAAATGTGAGAAACAATGTATGCGAGGTAAGCAAAGACACAGAGCTTTATTCACTAAACACTTGTTGCTGAATGCAATGAGATAACGAAAGGAGTGGTTCTATTCAGCTAGGAGGGCATGTCCAGTCAAGTAACTAATGTAGCTCAAAAAAGTATGGAAGACAATATGGTCAATGTACACCATCCAGTCATGTTTCAGGTTGTTATATATCTTTAAATCAGAGCAGCCTGGGGGATGGATTGACCCCTTGCTTGTTCTTTATATGCAGCCATATGCACTCTATATGATAACCTTTTAAATTTTCATGTGTCCCCCCTTGTAAATTCAGTGAATGCAAAGTATATTAATATGCTTTCTTTGTTGAAAAATGAGTAACCTGAGAATAAGAGTGTCTCTTTAATTAAGAAAAAAATGTTACACTACAGATTATGAAAAGTCAACCCTGGGAGGCTACCATAGTTAATGATGAATTTCCATCTCATAGCAGCACCCCACCTCAACCCCATTAAAAACACAGAAAAAGATACACAGAGAGAATTATCCATCCAAACACACAAAGACACCATGTACCAGACTACTAGACATATACAATGAGATTTTTTTACTGGGGCTTTCGTTTTAAAAGCCTTTGATATCAATTTAATTTGATATTTTTATAAAGTAATCAGAAACAATGCACCTGTTCAGATCTCTCATGGCATGATGATGGATATTTCATACTATCCTGTTCATGTCTCAATGATCCATATCTGTCAGGTTCTGATGGCATCCACTTCATAGGCTTGTTTAAGTCATGTTTCATTTGCTCCACTGTATAGATTACTAATGATGTCCGTGGGTCTCCATCGCGTGTATGTCTCATTTGGGTAAATGGATACTTTGTATCTCCCTGATGAAAATATCCTGGAAGGAGAAATATATTTACAAAGTCTGATATATTATTTTCACGTTGTAAAATGTTGTGCACAGTGGAGATAATGCTCTGGACACAGCAGTGTCGATTTCCAGTGCAGTAAAGTGATAAAAAATGGTGCACATTTAATCATTAAGAAAAAAATATAAAATGATGTAAATGCACACACTGGAGGACTGGATCTTAGCTTCACTAATAAAAAAACAACCATGCTCATTTCAATTTAGGGGATGTTATATGAAGGTAAAAAAATACAACCCTAAATACACATACATAGGTTTGATCAGTGATATATCCTGGCCTAGGCCTAGGGCAGCAAGTTGTGCCTCTGCTGTCAAACTTGGATGATCGGGCTCTTCTGTGTCCTTCTGATCAAATGTGCTGGCCCATTTGATCTCCCTCCACTATGGAGGCTGCGCTGACTCAGTATAGCCTCCATAGACTATATTAGAATGATGTCATATCCTGGCCCTCCGCATCTTAGAGGCACATCACGCATTTTAATGTGGTGCCAACGCTGATCTAGGAAGGGGCGGCTGGTGGCCTTACCCTAGGTCAGGCCTAGGGCACCAGAAAAAAGGTAAATATGTAATTTTTGTACTAGCTGTACAGTGATAAGCATTTAGTAAATGTAAAAGTCATACCATTTTGATTATTCCAGTTTTTCTCATGCCCTTGTGCTGTCATTTTCGAATGATGGTCGAACACTCTCCTGTCAAGGTGTGCAGAGCGTGAAGGACCGTGTTGATAGTTATCCCTTTCCATGAATGATACCCTTTGGGTTCTTCGCAGGTCAGGCTCATGGTGTAGGAACCTTAAGTTGGCATTCCCATAAACTTTGCCAATATCACTTCGAAGTTTGGGAACAAAACTTGTATAACTGAAATAATTTGTTTTAGAAAGTTAAAATCATATTAAAATAATGTTTTTTTAATTAACTTATAACGGCAATAATTATGAGCATATAAATCTTGCTTTGCAGCTTTGTATTGTGATGCTCTTTGAATAGGTTTTTTTTTATAAGGGTGAAAAGACAACTGCAACTTGTATCTTTGCAGTATTTTTATTGTCACTTAATGTGACTTTTTTATACACTGTGTTGATGAAGGCAGAATAATTAAGAATGAAACCCATTATACTTCTTTTTTTTGTGTAAAGAGACACACATCTTAACTCTCTGTTTAATTTTCAAACAGAAAAATATCAACCTCATAATGAGGTTACCATCCTAGTGGCTCTTAGAAGATTTTGTTCTGAGGAAACCAGTGTGCCCATAGCCATGTTCTGGTTGCCTCCTCTGCATGTTTAGCCCATGTCAAGTGGCTCCAGATACATACATATATGTGCAGCCTATGATAAGATCCTCAGTTTCATGAGCCCTCAGGAAAAAAACTTGTGTGGATGTGCATGCCCAGCTTTTATTGCAGGGTCATGGATAGCCACTGTGGCTGCACTTTAGGAATGCTCCTCTCGAATGAAAATGCTAAGTATTTATACATGTATATATATATATATATATATATATAGTATATAAATATGTCCACAATTTGTACCAAAAATGTATATTCACGTTTATGTTGTGGCATTCAATCCAATTACCCTTTTTAGTGAGGTTGTGTGTATTTGAGTTATATGACCTGTTGGAAGCTACTGTACTCATTTCTTACCCTCTATTATTTCTTTCCATCTTTTTAAGTTTACTATACCCTGTAGAGTTTGTCTGTTAAATATTAATGAAGCAGGACCCTTTGGATTAGTAGACAAAATGACTCCTACCACTATATAAATACTCTTCACCGTTTATGGGAGCTGAGAGGGGATGTACTCTTCTTTAGTGAGTGTCAGGGACAGTCAAATTTCCCTTTAACTATATTTGTATATGATAGTCATATCCCCAAATCTGCATCTTATATCTAGAATAAACAACCCCAAATTGGAAAGTCTGTTTACAACTTAGATCTTCCGCTCCTTAGTTTCGTTGCCTATCCCTGAACCCTATCCAGTTCCATGATGTCTGTTTTGTGTACTGCATATTCAAGGTGTGTGAGCTTACCAGTAAAATACTGTATAAATGTACAACATTACAATGTCATCCTATATACTATTTCCCCTTTTAATATGGACAACTGGAGTCGTGTAAAAAAGAAAGTACAGTCTCTTTGAATTTTATGGTAAGTAGAGTGTCTTTGAAATATTTAAGGGGTAGGCTTTTAGGGAATATATATTTTTATGGGGATACTTTTGTTCAGCACTTTTGGTTTTTCTAGCCACTATTGGGGTCCAACTCCCAAAATAAATGTCAATACCAGCTATATTAGGTGTTTCCAAAATCACTACCTAAATAATTTTCTATTATGTATTATGATATTTAATTTCTGCAGGTAAATTAAACGAGTTAGTGGGAAATACTGTTGAATAAAGACATAGCAAAAACACATAAAACAAGTAAAACAGCCTTGGTCCTTAAGGGGCTAATGTATACAGCACTGTATGTTATGGTCAAGGAGAAGACAAATGTTTGCATGGGACGTCACTTCTGCGTTTTCCTAGTAAAAAGTTTACAAGTTTAAAGAATGGTTTCTGGGAAGGGTTTGGTTGTGCAACAGTATTAGGAATGCATTATTTTTACAGCTGATATACCGGCTTGTAACAGTATTATGAACAAAAAACTAATAAATAACCTGCTCACTATATAAATATATATATATTATGTATTTTACTAAGAGCATTGTTCATGTAGCCACTTGGCCAGCAATCTATGCCAAAGTTAGCCATGATATACATTTTTATTTCAAAACTCTTTCACGTTTGTAAGTATTTTTTGTGCTGTTACATGAGGGAAATAGGAGCTGTAGTTCACAAGAAGTAATCTGTGAATTTTTTTGCAAATACCGTATTTGCTCGATTATAAGACGACCCTGATTATAAGACGACCCCCCAAATCTTAATATTAATTTAGGAAAAAAAGAAAAAGCCTGAATATAAGACGACCCTATAGGTAAAAAGTTTTACCAGTAAATGTTAATTCATTTAAACTATTTTTTTAATAAAAGCTATGATTGAGAAAAATATTTTGGTTTTATTTCCTTCTATTTTCCAACCTGCCCCCCAGTTATGCACATCTGCCCCAGAAATGCCTTATACCCCCTATATGCCACTGTGGCCCATGATATGCCTTTTAACCCTCTAAATGCCACTGTGCCCCATGATATGCCTTTTAACCCTATATGCCACTCTGGCACTTAGAGGGTTAAAAGGCATATTATGGGGCAGAGTGGCATATAGGGAGGTTTAAGGCATTTCAGGAGGCAGAGTGGCGTATAGAGGTTTAAAAAGGCATTTCTGGAGGCAGAGTGGCATTAAGTGGGTTAAAAGGCATTTCACAGAGCACCCTGCCTCCAGAAATGCCTTATGCCCCCCATTTAACACTCCCCCCCCGCCCCACTTACCGGTACTTCTGAGTCTCCTGTCATGTAGCTGGGGCAGCGTGTAGACTCACGCTGCAGCCGGAAGGAGGCATGGCTATCAGCGGGGGTTGTCTGCGTGCATCACGCACATTCCCCGGCTGTCAGAGATCAGAGTTCCCCGCGCTGGCGCCGGTGTCGGTGCCTCACCGGTGCGGGGAACTCTGATCTTTGACAGCCGGGGAATGTCTGCGCGACGCACGCAGACAACCCCCGCTGCTAGCCACGCCTCCTTCCGGCTGCAGCGTGAGTCTACACGCTGCCCCAGCTACATGACATCTGCACACCGGGGACTCTGAAGTACCGGTAAGTGGGGCGGGGGGGGTTGAGACAGGAGGATCCAGATCCCCTGCAGCTGCGGGGGATCTGGATCTTAGTCGCCTCATAGTCAGACTTTGAGGTCTGATTATAAAATGACCCCGATTATAAGACGAGCATTTGCTCTGAAAAAAACCTTGTCTTATAATCGAGCAAATACGGTATATATATAGCAGGGATCAGATAGTTTTTCTTGTTTTAATTACTGAGGCTGCTGCCGATCTGCAGCACCCACTCCGTCATTGAAGCCTCGCATATAGGAAGTCTTGCCTTTAGACATGATCATGGAAGACTTCTGGCACAGGGGTTGTTCTGTGACAGTTCCTGCGGACTACCTTGCATGCTCCTTGCCGTCGTTATAGGTTATAAAGCAAATCATAAAGGTTTGAAGGGGTTAATGTAGCTTAGCACTGACAAAATTGTATTAAGACGGATCCCTCTATTACTCACTACAAAGCAGTATAGTAAGAAGTCAATGAGTTTGTCTAGTAAGTTAGCAGAGCTAGAACACATACAAATGGCTAATATGCAGCTGCCTGAAAATATTTTATTATGCAAGAACAAAAACTGTTTTTAAAACAGCACAAATATATTTTTAATCTAATACTAGGAATTAAAACATTGGTGAGAGTTTCCCTTTAATTATCATGTGACGCAAAAGCAGACGTTGATATGTTGTTGCCATAGAAACTGAAAAAGATTCTTAAAGGCCTCTGTGCTGTTTTTTTATGTGATAAAATGACAGAAGTAAGGTTTATTTGCTTAACATGCTAGAGGGCTAAATAAATGTTTTGTCTAAGTGTGAAAGCACCTTACACATGTAAGATGTCATGTACTTTTCTTTTTTCCTCCAAGACAAACTTAACATTTTGTGAAGAATAAATACGGTAATTGATTTAACGTGGAAAATGTAGAAATATGACTCTTCGTAGAATTGGATTTTTGGTGATGAACCCATGTAGTCACCACAAAAAGAATGCATGTTCACATTTGACTGCATAACTTCATACATTTCCTGTAACACTGAATCAGGACAACTCCTCGGGTATAGGGTGACCACATGCAGCCTCAATATATATATATATATATATATATATATATATATATATTTATATTGGCAGCAGGGTCTAATATTAATATATATTGGCAGTAGGGGCTAATATTAAAGAAACTGCCAGTTCAGCTATTTTTTTGAAATCATATTTCAATCATAGTCTTTACTTCAAGAGATTAGTACATATTATGTAGTTAAAAATGCATGTCTAACGGATATATATATATATATATATATATATATATATATATATATATATATATATATATATATACCTGTGTGTAATAAAATAAAATAAAATGTGGTCACCCTACTCGGGGATATAGAAACACACAAAGATACAGGTATCATATATTCCACATATTACATATAATATATAATTCAGTAAAGAACAACAACTCTCCTGCAATGCTAAAATACTCGTTCATTTCATAAATATATAACATAAAAGTTTGGTAAAATTATTATATAATTTTACTTACCCTGGTGTATATTTTGGATCATAGCTGGTAAACATAGATTTAGGTAACTGTGGTAAGATAACAGGCATTTCCAGTTATGGTGTAGGTAAGACAAACGGCTTTTTACAGATTGTGGAGATGACTTCAGTGTTTCGCTTGGAAACTGTAATCTGACACTCCAAGGTATGTGGTATAACAACCAGCCCAAATAGAGTTATTATTGGAAATCACATTTATCATAACTAAATTTTTTCTAAAAATATATATATTAAATTACAGTTCAAATCTAGGTTTGATACCCAACACAGCTGTAGTTTTGAAAAATAAAATGGCATAAAATGTATACTATGATATCTGACATAAAAAAACAGGAAGATACTTAAACTGCTGGTACAATGTCAGGAGCACAAATATTTTCTTTCCATCGTATTCCATTTTCTATATTTACCCATATTTCATATAAAACAAGCATAATTTTTATGTTTATAGTTGCTATAGAAACTAGAGTAAGTAGAATGTGCCAAAACAGCTCCCTCTAGTGACGCCAGACTCAAACACACACGTATTAGTTTTGACTTATTTTATTATTTAACACTGAAAAATAGTTACCTGCGCACTATCCCAAACACCTGTGCTTAAAGGGCAAAATGCCGCCTGGGGCGAATTTTAAAATGCCACCCCCCCCCCTTATCTACCCTTTCTCTCCCTCCCTCCCTATTATCTACCCTTACCCCCCCTTGTACTTACCTTTCAGCAGTCCTGCGGCAAGTCTCCCTGTTCAGTCTTGGTGCCGGCTTGTAATGCTGAGCGCTGGAAATGAGGTAATCTTCCTGCACTCAGCATTACAAGCCGGCACCAAGACTGAACAGGGAGACTCGCCGCAGAGGAGAGAGAGAGGGGCGCCGAGCGGGTACTGACAGCTTGGGAAGCGAAAACCACTCGGCGCCCCTTTCTCTCTCTTTCGCTTTAAAAAAAAAAAAAAAAAGGGCTTGGGGCAGCAAAGTGCCGCCCCTTCAAAAGTGGCGCCTGGAGCGATTGCCCCACTCGGCTCCATTGTCGGGCCGGCCCTGTGTGCATATATAGACAAATAGAGGTTTTTTGTTTCACTCCAATGGCCATTAAAATGGAAGCTCACCTGCCACGTCACGGCAAACCTCTTAGGCGAGTCCTACACTATACAATTCACCTCGCTGCTGTGAGCTAAAGGTAAAAATCTCTAATGAGACAAAGAGGGGTATTCTCTAAATCCCTACACATTTATTAGCCCTTAATAGGGACCCCATGGGGTGGGCGGCAGCAATAGCAACCTGGCTGTGAGATACAAAATTGAGGCATAAACACACAAAAGAAAGCCCTGCGCTCAAACTCCCATCATTCTTGGGCGGCAGCAACGGTTATAGTATTCATCAGCCCAAAATACATAGAACAAACACCGAAATATAGTTACCTGCGCACTATCCCAAACACCTGTGCTTATATAGACAAATGGAGGTTTTTAGTTTCACTCCAATGGCCATTAAAATAGAAGCTCGCCTGCCACGTCACGGCAAACCTCTTAGGCGAGTCCTACTCTATACAATTCACCTCGCTGCTGTGAGCTAAAGGTAAAAATCTCTAATGAGACAAAGAGGGGTATTCTCTTTGCCGTTGCTGCCGCCCAAGAATGATGGGAGTTTGAGCGCAGGGCTTTCTTTTGTGTGCTTATTTTATTATTAGCTATTGATTTACACCATTCTACAACGGACAAGTGAGCAATAACTGGACCACGGAGCAATAGAAAATGGTAGCCTGGTCTGATGAATCACATTTTCTTTCACATCACGTGGGTGGCCGGGTGCATGTCCGTTGCTTACCTGGAAAACACATGGCACCAGGATGCACTATGGGAAGAAGGCAAGCTGGCAAAGGGCAGTGTGATGCTTTGGGCTATGTTTTCCTGGGAAACCTTGGTTCCTGCTATTCATGTGGATGTTACATTGACTCAGACCACCTACCTGCATTTTTGAAGACCATGTACAACCTTTCATGGACATGTTATTCCCTGATCGCGCCACTTTCAGCAGGATAATGCGCCCTGCCACAATGCAAAAAAGGGTCAGGGATGGTTTGAGGAAGACAACAACAAGGTGTTGACATGGCCTCCAAATTCCCCAGATCTCAATCCATTCGAGCATCTGTGGTATGTGCTTCTTGGCCTTTTGGCTAAGATTAAATGAGTATCTATGAGAGAGGGAAAGCTTGGTCCTCTGGCCTTAATGCTGGGGATGGCATCAGAAAGCCCGAGGTGTTATAGCGTCCCCTAGCATGGATCTGCTGGGGCACTCAGCACTCTGATGAGTGTGTGGGGGGCACGCTTTTTTTCACTTTGCACGGGTTGATAAGCAAGTTGTATTCACCTAGGTGGGAAGGAAGGGGCTGCATATCCCTTCGGGGAGTGCAGCCCCAGAAGACGAAGATTGGGGACTCGGCTCCACTGTGGCTTTCACAGTTTGGATCACCGAATCACCTTCTTCACGTTTGATTATGGCACGGTTGTAGATGACGGAAGAGCATGACCTCGGGTCTCAAAAAATAATAAAAAAAATCTGTGGTATGTGCTGGATAAATAAGTCCGATCCATGGAGACCCCCACTTACAGGACTCAAAGGATCTGCTGGCACACTTTCATAGGTCTATTGGGACCTACACAATATTAGGCAGGTGGTCATAATGGCTGATCAGTGTATAAAGCTCCAGCATATTCCACTGCAGTGTACAATGTTTAAAGAGGACATTGCATATCATGAGGTGAGGAGGGCCTTGGTCAAACAAGCTTACAATCCTTTTGTTTTAAAACAAAACTCAGTACAAACACTGGCTGAAATAGTCAACAATAAATAAAGTAAAAAAAAAATAAAACTCCATTCCAGTGTAATTCCAGTGACAAGGTAAATAATCAAATGAGCTGTATTAATGCTGTGCTGGCAACACAAAACAACATGTAGGACTGTTTTACATAATTGGTACAGTTTAGTAAGTAATGTACAGAACAAAAGTGAAGATGATGTGAAAGGAACACACAGAGACTTTTCATAGTCATACACAGCCCATCAACAAAACTGTGTAGGTGCAGGGCTTTCACATTTTATTTGAATTTGTAACTTCTAGGTAGTTACTTAGTTAACTGAGAAGTATATATTTTTTTAACACAAATTAATTTACAAATCCATTTCGATATTATTGTAAGTTTTAGGGTATTTAAACAACAGGGACACTCTCAGCAACCAATTTTATATAATAAAATAAAATCTAACACAATAATAGTGATAATACAAAAGAGGGACCAAACAAGGTATGGACAGGCAAGGAGGATTGTATAGTTTGGACAAGATATCGATGCAGGATCCAGTGAATGACTTTTAGTGGACACATTTGCAAAGCTGCCATCCACATAATGGAAACTGGGGCTTTAGGCAAGATATCAAGGGGTGACAACAGGAGTCATACTTCAATGACCACATTAGTCATGTTTTCCAGAACACATATAATTCTTACATATTGCTAATAAGCCCAGATAAATTGTAACAGTAAGAGAGGACTGCTTGGATGGGGATGAGTTGATCGAGTCAGGATGATCTGTAGAGGTTGTTGGTCATTCAGGTGGCTTGATTAGGATGCTGGCTGAGAGTGTTAGGAAGAAAGGGAGAAAGTCTGATAGAATGGGGAAGGGAATTCCAGAGAACAGAACGTGTGAAAACCTGAATATAGAAGTGTTAAGAGGTAATGACAGTAGAAGGGAGACGCAGTTCATGAGAGGAACGAAGAGAGCTGTTAGGGGTCTATTTGGATGAGAGGGCACAGATGTAAGAGGGTGCCGAGGGTATAGGGAGCCAATTGAGCAATTGGCACAGTGGGGTAGCAGGTGTGGAACGGTGACAGAGAAAGATTATTCTAGTGCATATTGTTGTTGCAGGGGAAGAACACCCAGCTGCTGAATCCAGAACCTGACTTACTACTGAAAAAACAAGGAAATACACCATAATGCCTGGAGTGGTGGCCCTCCAGTACACTATTCTCTGTTGCTTGGCCAAGCCAGGATTAACCCTAATTCTCAAAACCAAAAAAGTAATAATTATAATATCAGAATAATCATGAAGTGGGATCTGGCATACTCTTTTTTTTCTTCAATACCTTGGACAGAAACCAGTAAGCAATGCAACAGTTCTTCCATGTAATATAGCACGCTTTGAATACACCATATTTACACTAGAGGGCAGTCCTTGGCCATCCAAAGTAGGGACTGGAGAACTGTAGTTCTCAAGCATGACAGAGAGTAAGTGACTAAAATGGAAATTCAGAGCATTCTGTCTCATTTTTGTCTTTTTTATTGTGGTGTCCTCTTTGTTTTCTGATAATCATACTAATTAACAAAGTTATCAAGTTCAGTTAAAATACAAATTTGAATAAGTCTAAAAGAAATTACCCGACCTAGGATTTCCCCACAGTTGCCCCTGCCTGTTTTCTTCTTTATATGAGCCAGGATGGGGCATGACTGGGGGTTAGCTACACATGGGGGACTTTTAGCCCCAAATAGAAACAAACACCACTTCCCCACCCAAAGATTAAACATACTGACCAGGTGGGCTCATAATGAGATCTGGAAGGTCCCCAGATAAGGTGCAACACTTTGCTTCTTTGCCATTTGGCTAAAATTAATTGAGTACATGTGTGAGAGAGGAAATACTTGGTTCTCTGTTATAAGGGTTCAGATGGCTTGAAGCACAGAGACTACTTAGAGCCCCCAGACCAGGATCATAATCTGGGTACAACACCATAAAGTCGATTGTGCAGGTTACACATGACACTGCTAGCAAGACCATTCCAAGGGCAATTTATGACACTAGCCAAAGGACCGAAGTTGTAATAGTACAGTTTATGTTTTTATGCCTTCTAGTTTCTCATGTTGTTTTTTCCATTGTGCACATGAGATTATTTTTTTTATTGAAAAATGTTTTATTTAACACAGATTCTTGAAACAATTAAAATGGCCACAGCGGAGCCAGATTTGGTAAGTCTGTGGTTTTTTTTTTGTGAGGATGATCCTAAATTCTTAGATGGCTCCAGTCGTCCTTTTCAGCAGAGAAGGACCAAGAAGCAATGTGTCAAGAAGGGCACTTACCTCTGCAATGAATCTTAAGTCAGCAAGCAGTTCCTTCAGCTGAAGACTGCATGAGCAAATATGGGCCCATCACCATATGAACTGCAGACTTTGCGAAAGACCCCTAGAATGTGCAACTTCGCCATCACCCCTACCCAGAGGTTATGGGACACTCTCCATACCAATTTGTACTTCATCCACCTCCTCTCAATCCGAAGAACTGATGCAGGTTAGCCTTTCTCATGGTCTTTTGTTTGAATCTGAGAAGGCTCTTGTTTTATTGTGGAAAACATCTTTGCCATCTTTTTCCATAATGTCCTCCTGTTACTGGATGTAAGTCCAATAGCCCTAATGTGTGTAAGTTATTTTGCCATTGGTGGTTCTCCTCACTTGTCAGTGTCTTTGTTCTTGCAGTGGACCAGCGACTTAGCCTCCATCACAGCTATTGTGGAGTCAGAAGCCAGTAGCCATTTTATGGATCAAACACTTGACAAACTATTCTGTACCCCTCTTCTGACTAAGCCTTCTCCTTTGTATATTCAGATGGTGGATGGCAGTCCTTCATCATCCAGTTCCACTACCAAAGAGACCCAACAAGTACTTCTGACTTTCTGTGCTTTGATTTGGTACCATCGGCCATCTGTTCCAGTCATACTTGTGTTACCCGGGCTGACAATACGTAACCCTTCTACCCATGCCCATCTTTTCCTGATTTTCTGACACATATTGATGTAATGTGTTGGGAGTACACTAAAAAAGTCATCATACATGGGATACCTGAAGCTACAATTTAGTGCTAATCCTTTTTAATAAGATATGCAGATTGAAATAGAGTAAATAATATAAAACCTTTACTTCTCACCGATTTCTGGCCTTAGAAACTTTTGTCCTCTGAAGTGACTACAAATTCAGGAGGATGTTTTATCTCTGCATACGTTAAAACTAAACAATTTAATTTATTCCTACAGTATGTAAAGTTTAAGGAAATAGATGACCAAATACACACACCAGCACCGGCTCTGCTACATCGACACCCAAACACACATACCAGGACAGGCTCTGCCACAACGACACCCAAACCCACAAACCAGGACAGGCTCTGCTACACCGACACCCAAACACACACACCAGGACCAGCTCTGCCACACCAACACCCAAACACACACACACCAGGACAGGCTCTGCCACACCGACAGCCAGACACACACACCAGGACAGGACAAACACCCCCATCAGGATGGATTAAGCTACACAAAGCATAAAAAATGCTTTCCACACTGATTTGTTGTTTGTTTCCCCCCTTGTGTATTGATGCCCCAGCTAGGCTCCCACTTTAGTTTTAATATATTCTTTTTTGCTGGCTTCCTTCCCAGCAAACTGCTCTTCTCGAGCCCGTCCCCTTGATCAGCACATCACATCTTCAAAGGGGCGGGTGGCATGGTACAGGCACGCTGGCCACTTTAAAATCATTAAATGGCCGGCGGAGACGGTCTTACGGAGGCTTTAAAACTCCTGCACTGGCATCTCCCGGTTTACCGTTGGGCCAGTCCAGCCCTGGTTTCAACCCCTGCAATTGTGGGTGCTGCAGGCTTTTGCCCTATATTAATGACGGCCCTGATGGTCGTGTGGCCTAATCGGGCACTTCAGTGCATGGCCGCACAGCCGTTTAGTTTAGATTTAGGGCAGCATGAGGGGCAATTGCCCCCAGCCCAGTCCGTCCTTGGACTAGAGGTACCCTTTCCTTTATGTTACATTTTTGTTATGATCATTGCTTCCAACCACGCTCCTTGCTCTTGCTTCTTTCAGACACCTTACCTCAACTCCTACCAACAGCATGGTACCCACACAATATGCAGATTACCTTGACATCTTTGACAAAAAAAATAACCCTGGAGGACCTATGACTGTCCTATAGATTTCCTTCCAGGATCTACTATTCCATTCTGCAGAATATTTCCCTTTTCCAAATGTACCTGTCTCAAGAAAGACATTCAAGAAATTATTGCCAAAGAATTCATCCGTCTATTCACATCTCCAATTGGTGCGGAGATCTATTTTTGTGGGCAAAAAGGATGGAGGTCTCCGGCCCTGTGTAGATAACAGTGAGCTCAACAATGTTACTACAAAAACTCATAGCTGAGTTACTGGACAGACTTAAAACTGCTGCTTTCTTCACTCAGAAGATCTCAGAAGGGCCTACAACTTAGTACACATATGGGAGAGGGATGAGGGGGCATTAAATCACAAGGGGGTGCTGGCTCAGGGGATCACATAAATCAATACTAAAGGGAGCAGGGTGGTGGGATAAATAAACATTGTGGGGCTAGCTGGGGGCAATACACAAGGATGTGGGGGCATTAGGGTATCCACATCGGTCATGTCTTCCAGGACACATAACTTTTATATATTGTGGCAGAGCCTGTGCTGGTGTGTGTGTTTGAGCATCCGTGTGGCCGAGCCTGTCTTGATGTGTGTGTTTGGGTGTTGGTGTGGCAGAGCCTGTCCTGGTGTGTGTTTGGGTGTCGGTGTGGCAGAGCTTGTCCTGGTGTTTGTGTGTCTGTGTGGCAGAGCCTGTCCTGGTGTGTGTGTCTGGGTGTCGGTGTGGCAGAGCCTGTCCTGGTGTGTGTGTTTGGGTGTCGTGTGGCAGAGCCTGTCCTAGTTTGTGTATTTGGTCGTCTGTTTCCTGGCACTTTAGAATAAAAATTGTGTTATTTACTCTATTTCAATCTGTATATGTTATTAAAAAGGATTAGCACTAAATTGTAGCTTCATGTATGGTGCCTTTTTTTTGTACACTGATATACTCCCAATCCCATCACATAAGATTCTATCCTATATTATCTTCCTAGCACTGATGTCATCTTTAGCCAGTAGACACTTCAATAGACTTTCTGATTGTAAGGCTTCAGGAGGATTAAATATCTAGCACCTGTATAAGAATCCCGGCTGAAATCCTGCAGTCATCCAGTCTCATGCCCTACTCTCAAAATACTCCACCCCAGGGACCCATACACATAATTTGCACCTGACAAAGTCTACACAAGACATCTAAGGTTTGACACTGATAATCTTGTTATCATGGCATCTGTCAGTGGGTGGGATATATTGGGCAGCAGGTGAACATTTCATCATCAAGGATGATGTGTTAAAATGGTCAAATTGTGATGGCTAGACAACTGGGTAAGAGCATCTCCAAAACCGCAATTCTTGTGGGGTACTCCTGGTCTACAGTGGTCAGTAGCTATCAAAAGTAGTCCAAGGAAGGAAAAGCGTTGAACCGGCACAGCATCTGTGTTAATAGGCTGGTTGCCTAGACCGGGATATGTCACTGCCCCACCTAGTGGTGTATTCAAAGTCTAGGGTGGCAGGTCCAGTGGCAGAACCCCTATGCTGCTTTACTGGGGCAGATTGATATGTTGGACCCTTCAGTATAAAATGACTAATGGGCCAGCACATCCACATAGCACTTCTTCCCTGTGTGTCCTTGTGAGGCAGAGGGCTGGGATATAATGCCATGTAGCCTACCCAGTTACACTTCAAAATCTTGTGGAAAGCCTTCCCAGAAGTGTAGGGACATTATAGGTGTAATGGTCAGGTGCCTACATAGTTTTGATTATATAGTGTATATATATACAAATTAGTATCTCCCATTAGGCAAAAAAAAAAATATATATATATCTATATATATATATATATATAACTTTTAATGAAATTATTCAGAATTATTACAAAATATAGATGTATAAACAAAATATTTTCAACCCAGGAAAAAACAGTGGTAGAGAGGAACTATATAACATAATCCCATATAAAGCCATACAAAAAGATGAAACATGGTATAGATGACTGATTCTCCTTTCTTACAGTACTGAACTATACAGGGGTATCCACTACTGAACTCCCAATATAAAAGTGGAGAACCACAAGCAGGGATCACTGAGCTACACTCCATGTTGTCCTATCTGCTTATAATTGAGAAATGCTAATCAGTGTAAATGGCAGGTATAACGGAGAAGAAAACAAATGCAGATGTTAGTGGAAGCATGTTACTGGTGTATGGTATGATAGCTTAGTTGGTCCTGAATAGTTAAAGCAATAAGAGTTGTTTTAATTTACCTTACTGATAATACAATAAGTGCACTAAGCAGATCCAGCTCCAACCTTTTGCAGGAGAATCCTGCTTTTCATAATGAGGTATATAGATATAACCATATTGGACCAGTACCTGGGGTCCATACATACTCACACTCACAGTTACACACTAATGCTAACATGCACTCCATCTAACGCACACTTACACATACACATTCATGCTAATCAGGGCTGGCTCTTGGGGTGTGTGAGCTGTGCGTCCCCACAGGGCGCCATGGCAGCAGGGGCGCCAGACAGCCGTCCTATCACTAAGGCCAGGGCCGTGCTGAGGCAGATGCACAGTGTGCACAGCACCCAGGCAGCAAGGTGCGGAGGTGAGAGAGGGGCGCCGAGCAGTCGCACATGAAAAAGTTTTCAGCAACCGCTTGGAGCTGTCTCCTCTGCTTCCTGCCGCCAGGCCTCTGTCTCGGTGCCAGCACTTCATGCTGTGTGCTATAATATGATGTCGAATTCCGGGGAGCTCAGCAGTGAAGCCTCGACAGAGCAGCAAGACAAAGGCCTTGCACTCCCACCACAGGACTTCAGCAAGGTAAATGAACTACAAAGTGGGGGGCAAGGGGGTAGATCATGAGAAGTGGGGAGAGGGGGTAGATAGTGAGAAGTGGGGAGAGGGGGTAGGTAGTGAGAAGGGGAGAGGGGTTAGAGAGTGAGGATGGGGTAGAGGGGATAGATAGTGAGAAGGGGAGAGGGGGCAGATAGTGAGAAGGGGGTGAGGGGGTAGATAGTGAGAACAGGGAGAGGGGGTAGATAGTGAGAAGGGGGAGAGGGGGTAGATAGTGAGAAGGGGAGAGGGGGGTAGATAGTGAGAAGGGGGAGAGGCAGACTGCTGAAAGGTAAGTGAAGTACAAAGGGGGGTAGGGTAGATAATAAGGAGGGAGGGAGGGAGAGAGAGGAAGGGTAGATAATAGGGAGGGAGAGGAAGGGTAGATAATGACCCCTGGCGTCAGCGGGGGGGGCACATTTTAAACTTCGCTCCAGGCGGCATTATGTCTTAGGCCGGCCCTAGTAGGGGGTAGTAACAATATTGAAATAAATAAAGAGTGAGTGTGAGAGAATGAATGAATTAATGTGTGGATGAATTGTTTGAATGATTTGTGAGAATGAGTGAGAGAATGAATGATTGTGTGAATGAAAGAGTGAATGAATGAGTGACTGTATACATTTTTGTGTGTATCATGGATGTTTAAGTGATTTGGAGAAAGGCAAAGATGGCACAAGCAGGGTGTTTAAGGGACAAAGATGGCACAGGGTGGGCTGTTTGGGGACAAAGATGTCTTACGCAGGGCTGTTTGGGGACAAAGTTGGCTCAGGCTGGGCTGTAATCTGGGTGCTGGTCAGGTTCTATGTGGGAAATGTGGACGCCAGGGCTGGCCTTTGGAGTGTGCAACCTGTGATCTATGCCTGTAATGTAGTTTTTTTTTATCTATACCTTTAATGCTGAGTTTATATGTAATTTCCAATTGATTTATACCTGCAAAACTGGGTTTGTGTGTTATTCTGTTGATCTGTATCTGCTTAGATATGTTTCCATACATTATTATTGTATACCTGTAAATACAGGATTTGTATGGTTTTGTAAGGATTCTGTTTATTTGATCTATACCTTCAATGCTGAGTTAACATGTAATTTTCAATTGATCTATACATACAAAGCTGGGTTTGCGTGTTATTTTGTTGAAATGCTATGTTTACATACATTATTTATGTATACCTGCAAATATATGGTTTGTATGTCTCATTCAGGTGACCTATACATGCAAGTGCTGTTTATATGTGTTGTTTATTTGATCTATAGTTCACAGGGAAGAAGGAAAAGAGAGGTGTGGTTTAGTGAATGAGGGACAAAGGGACTCTGGGGATGTTACCAGTGTTTCCAGTTATATATTATTGTACTTGTTTGCACTTGCACATAAATAAACTCTAATTAAAACTAGTTGTTTGTTACAAGATTTTTTTCCTTTCTTTTTGGGGGTGCCAGAGGAGTAGTCCGCACAGGGCGCCTGAACACCTAAACCGGCCCTGATGCTAATATACACTCCCTCCAACGCACTTACACATACAGACACACATGCTAACACACACTTACACAATCATGTTAAAACATACACATTTACACATACACTCTGTCTAAATATACAGATGCACACATACTCACACCCTTCTCAACTTCCTTTACCTCTCACTCTCTTACTCACGCTCTCAAATCCGTACACCTTTACCTTGACTGAGGCCCTCTTTCTATCAGCTTTCACACACTATGAGAGCAGCCTTGACTTTACAGGGGGTCACGTAATCTCTCGATGCATGACCCTATCGTGCCCCCGCCTTCACAAGTGGGCTGATCCAATACAGTCTAGCCTTTTTAAGAATTTTGTACCTGCTTGAGGGAAATTAGTCTGACCAGTGAGAGAGTGAGAACCTCTGAGGTCTGGAAATAGTATAGTTTTTCAATGTTGGCCCAATAAAAGGTATCCCCTTAATGTATAGTAAAGTTGTGGGGCCAGGCAAAGCCAAGGGCTTCTCTGGAAAAAATTAAGATGATACACACACTTGCATATTCATGCTCAGCATAACCTATTCTCTCTCTATGACATACACAAACCTACATATACACATTCATGCTAACACACCCACAAACCTATACACACGCTAATACACACTAAAACATCCTCACTCAACCACCCCACCTCACTCCTCTCACACCCTCACCTTGCGCTTATGTTTTTTCATAGTTGCTATGGATGTGTGATCAGTTGCAATATAACCCTCCTGTACGTCTGCCTTAGCTGAGTGGGCTGCTGTCAAGTCTTACATGTTTGAAGAATCTTGGTTTCCGGCCCTGGTGGGATATTGCCTCCCCCGCCTGCCTTTGCCAGAAGTATACTTGTTTTAGAGGGTGGGATTTTACAAAGTCTATGTGAGCCAATTCACGGAAAATAGTATATTAATTTATAAATTGTTTGTTCTGCTGTTTCCATACACATTATACCACTATAGAAAACTGTGATACACTCCTACAGAGCAAACATTCTGAGATCCTGGACAGGCAAGAAGGACAGGGCATCTACAGAGAGAGAGAGAAACTTGCTAGATATATATATATTATATATATATATATATATATATATATATATATATATATATATTCGGATGCCTCCATGTGTGTGTTCAATGGTCTCAGCTGCTACATGGGTATACTTCCCACGGAATCAGAGGAGGCACACACTCCTTATGTTTCTCAAGCAGTGGCCCTTTTCAGGTAGTGAGTGAGGTTAATAAGTGAGGGGGGAGAGAGAGGGGAGTCTGCTGTTGACGGTGGAAGGCGGAGCGTGCAGCGCCAGCCCAGCGAGGTCAGCCCCGTGCAGTCTCCGCTGTTTCCCTTGCTTTGCTTGCTGTGGAGGAAGATGCCCGGTCGTTGTTATTACTTTGATTACTGCTTTCAGCCGGTCCATTTGATCGCCGTGGGAAACCCTCTGGATTAATCACCTGGCCGCTCTCCCTGTGTTGTCAGACAGTCTACAATAGCCAAGGTCTCACTTCCTCGCTTATCACTTTTTCTTCGACTGCCTGCCTGCCTGCCTGCCTGCCTTTTCTTTTCCTGATTGTAAGAGAGAGACAGAGAAGAAATCCCTGGGCCCTCCTCTTTCTCTGGTTTGCATGAAGGAGAAGAGATGGCTGCAGACGGAGCGAGATCTAGGTTTGGGAATCTTGGCTACCGAGGAGGAGGAAGCAGTAGCAGCAGCAGTCCATCTTCTAGCCCAAAACTGGGAGGGGGGAAGACCAGGACCCCACCGCAGCAACATAGATACGTCAATGCCACTTCTTCCTCATCACCTGGGACCAAACACCAGCAGCTCAAGCCTGCCTCTTCCTCCCCTGGTCATAGCTTTAAGAAAGTGACCCTCACCAAGCCCACCTTCTGCCACCACTGCACGGATTTCATCTGGGGTCTTGGTGGCTTCCAATGCGAAGGTAAATACAAGTCGGATAAATCTATGATGGCATTCTACTTGGCATTTTAGGCTTGCAAACCATGTCTAGTGTGGGCACCTTCTGCATGGTTGGTATTTAGGCATATTGTGCTGCGCTGTCTAGGTACCTATGTCATTGCTGAATATAAAGTTGCCCAATATCTGTACATAACCAAACCTTTTTTGGTTATATTTTTAACCTGGCAAACCTTGATGGGAAAGCTGTTGGCAAATTAGTGTATTTAGAGAAGACATGGCTTGGCAGGTCTGGCTGTCAAGTTTGAACATGAGATTTCATATTCCCAGCCCCAGGATAATTGAATGATCTGATCCTCCTCTATTATTTAATCAGCGTTCCAATATTAATAGATATATTATTATATTGGTTGCTTTAAATGAAGAAGGTTATTGGTGCAATAGATTCAACTAGCAGAAGCACCTATATTGATTAGGAGTAACCACTTATGAATGGGATCTAAATTACATTAAATGAGTAAATCACCAGATGTTGGTGAGTCAAATGCATCACCCAGTCTCTCTTTATTTCTATTTGTACCCTTACATATGAGATTATTGCTACTCCTTTACCAGCTAGATCCATTATACATACAGGAAATGTAGAATAATTCATTTATCACACCTCGGCCACAGTTGACACCACAGGTCATTCCCACCTACTGCTTTTGTTTATTTTGCAATCAATAGTAGTTAAACAATGTAGTGAAGCATATGGTGTTAAATCTGACATCCCTTCTGTGATCCGATTATTTTTTATCTGTTTAACATTGTAATTCTGTCTTTTTGAAGTGTTTATTGTATTGACTGATACAATATAACTAAACCTGTATAGTGTCACTAGTATTATGTATTGAGTTATGAAGATCCTCCAGTGGAGGACAACCAACCAAGTGCATATATTGGGACATACCAGTCACTCACCTAATTGAATACATATTTATTAAGGCAAAATTGCCCCCTCTTATGTATCATAATTCCCAAGAAATCTAATGCCTTTTGATAAATCACTCCTAAAGATCTCTCCTGAAAGTGAATCCTGCATGTATGTATTCATACATACAGTTGACAGGCTTCTTGTATGTTCCTGTGCCTATAGAAAGGAGCTAAAGGTTGTTATTTTCATTTTCTCTATATGTGTCTCTTTACACATAATTATAGGATATTTAAAATAAGCATCTTCTTAATAGCCAAATCATGCCTATTATTTCTAATTGATTGGGCTATTCTGGATGTCTGCACTACTCATTCTGTTATGATAAACTTGTTGTTCATATTCGCGTGGAAAGCATGCAGTGTATTCTGTAGAAACGCACCCTGTGTAATTTGTGATTGTTCGTCCTGAGCAATTAATCCTAATCCAGATTTCCATACAGCCCTATCAATAAAGAATGCATATTAAAGTACTCTGTAAGCACTTTAATATGCATTCTGCAAGGGAAAAAATAAAGCACACTTACCTTTTAAAAAGGATATGCTTTGCTATTTTCACCATTTTTGCAGGATTTTTGGGAGCACTTTCTTTGCTTGTGCACATGGGGTCTTGATAGACCCCCTGGAAATCTCAACCACTGTTGGAGCTGTCTGGCAGTGAATAAGAGACACTCATGTGCAGGAGATGCATTCGGCTCAATGCATTTTCTGCAATGCAGATAGCTGGGGGGTGCTAGGAAAGAAAGCAAATGCATAATGGGGATTAGGATGGATCACTCAATGATTTGCACAGGACAAAATGTTCATTTAAAGAGGGCACTCAGTGATCATATGCATTAGTGCATATGAAAACAGTCTCACTGAACATAAATGCACACTTACTAAGCGTTTTAATATGCACTTTTGTCTCTGGAGCCTTTAATGCCCTTCCAGTCTGTTTTGATTCCCACCAATTATCACAGCTTGAAGCTGTCAGTCTCTGGCAGGAAACAACTCCCATTGAAACCAGTGGGAGGACCAAATTCTTAGAAGCATGGGTTTCTCATTAGACTTAAGAACCTAGCCTGGTTTGCTAATCATCTGTGGAACTTGCTTTTGTGAAAATATCTATATAAAATAAAGTGATTAAGAGAGGGTTGCCCCCAGGGGAGGGCTGGCAGCCTAAGGCCTGGGGGGCAAGTCAAGTGAAGTGGCCTGTTGTGCCACGAATCAGCCCACCATACATGCCCATCTTTTCCTGAACACATATTCATTATAAAAATACAAATATGATTCAAATGTGGTTCAACATAAGTAAATTTAATAGCAGCAAAGGATGGTAAAAAAAAACAAAACCTAATGTCCCCCTGATGCTCAGCCAGTTAAATGCCCCCCATGATACTGGCTGAGGATTATGGGAAGTATGGTACACGGCAGCAGGAAAATTGTAAAGGCTAATATGAGTACCTTACCAGGATCATACCTTAAAGTGGGCTGATTGGGGACAGAGCTGACGCTGAAGAGCTGAATGGGGACAGCAATGACAGGGGGGCTGAAGGGGGACAGAGGTGACACTAGGAGGGTCTGATTGGGGACAGAGATGATACTGGGAGGAGCTGATTGGGGACAGAGGTGGCAATGTAGAGCTGAATGGGGACAGCAATGACACGGGGGCTGATTGGGAACAGAGGTGACACTGGGGAGCTGAATGGGGACAGCAATGACATGGGGGGGTCGAAAGGGGACAGAGGTGACACTGGGAGGGGCTGATTGGGGATAGAAGTGACACTGGGGACACACTTACATACACACACACCTATTTTTTTTGTTTTTAACGAATACAAAAAAAATATTATATAGCTTGTACAAAAATAAATTGGTTTACTAACCTTCTACTTCTTCTTTTGGGGGGTTTTGTCTAGACCTCCATTGCTGTTTTCTATGTATACAGGATGTCAGTGACACGACAGTCTGAGTGCTGATGCCGCCGGCCGGCGCTACTTTAATACTTTTTTTAAAATTTAATATGGCAAGCCGATCCGGCATACTAAATAAATAAATAAATAAAGTATTAAAGTGGCGCCGGCCAGCAGCATCAGCACGCAGCGGCCGTTTAGATTCGATTTCCAACAATCTGATGGCCGCATAGTGATGGGAGCAGCGTGAGGGGTGAAAGGTGAGTGCGAGGGGGCGGAGCTTTCACCCCTCACGCTGCTCCCATCACTTGGCGGCCGCTGGGTGCTGATGCCGCCGGCCGGTGCTGCTTTAATACTTTTTTTTTTTTCATTTAATAGCCGATCCAGCTTGCCATATTAAATTTTAAAAAAAAAGTATTCAAGTAGCGCCGGCCGGCGGCATCAGCACCCAGCGGCCATTTAGATTAGATTTAGGGAGGCCTGGGGGGCAATTGCCCCACTGCCCCCCGGCCCAGCCCGCCCCTGGTTGCCCCCTAAGGAATTGTATATGTCTCCCATCTTGCTATGAAAAGTTAAAAACATTATACCTTTAACTCGTATTCATACGTTCTTATTTAGCTTTAACCTTGCGTCACGCATAATTATTGCATGCCATAAAGCAGTAAGGTGTCCACGTTTTTGTTAATTTTACAATTCTTCCTGCATTTCATAATCCATACGTAATCCAGGTTTATGTAGCCCTTTCAGACATGTTTTAGATTGCCAAATATACCATAAATTGTGATGTATTTTCCAAGCTCGGCTTTTTAGAACAGCCACTCTTTTCAGTGCTAGTAGCTGTAACGTATTCTATGCATATAACCTCAAAAAGGGAAAGTTCACACTTTTTTGTTACTTTTATCAGATGAAAAATATTTTTTTTAAACAATTTTTTTATGTTCTCCTTTTAAGAGAGTTCCAGTTTTTGCATAATGTTTTCAGCTAGCTGCATATTAGCCATTTGTATGTGCTCTAGCTCGTTTTTCTTAGCCCAATCTACCGGGGCACCCTAAAAAGGGTCAGTTTCTAAAACCCATCCATACACTCTAATGAAAGTCTATGGAGTGCCAGACTTCATTAGCATTGCCATAATGAATGATCTCTATTACAGTTAATAACAATGGCATCCTCCATGTCATTTATTTATATTATTAAAATAATTTAAAAAAAACTGGAATACCATACACAGCATTGTATTTTATGCTACATTTTAACTGTTGATCAGATTTGGACAGGAACTTTTTTTTCATGGATGAGACTGTGACAGAAAATAAGATACAAATGCTTAGGTCAAATGATAATTTTACTAAAGGTTTTCTGTTACTTGAATTACCAGGTTATCATCTTACATTTCTCTGTGTAAATGTATTAATGGTGTTGTTAAAAAGCTTCAGCCTCACAGCTTTCAGAATATCTACCCAAAACCTGTTTTTCTGTCTTCTTCTTCCCAACCTTACCAATATGCCTTAAAAAACAACTACCATTAACACCAGAATAAGAAATGAATATGCTAGTTGTGCCGTCATCTGTCATAGATCACATCATACCTTGAGGTCAAATAGCCCTTTACTTTTTAAGCAGATCATAACACGTAGAATTTTGACAGAAGATAAGAACCATTTGGTTAGGATCTTAGATTCAGGATAGCTTTTGGCCTACCCCATGCTTGTACTCTCACTGTTTCTGCCTCTACTACTTTTGTTGAGAGACTGTTCAATTTATCTACTACCACCTTGGTAAGGTAAAACTTCTTTAGATTGTATTTTACCTTTGACCCTCCTAGTTTTAAATAATAACTTATTTTTCCAATGTTTCTCCTCTTCCTCAATAAACATTCCTCTTGTATTTTGGGAAATCATTTTATGTATTAAAATGTTCTGTTAGTTTCTGTCTTTCCTCCAAGCTATACACATTGAGATCTTTGAGTATTTCCTGATAAAATACTTTTACAAGATCCCTGGGGGCAGTTTGTAGGATCCATCCCATGTAATGTAGCTTCTCCAACTCAAGTTTCCATCATTTTTCATAGCTGACATCCAGTTTATACCCTTGGGCAGTTTTGCATAGATGTTCATGGATCTCTTCTGCATGAGCAAGATTTTCCTACAGCCAGCTGATGCTTCCAAAACTTAACAATGTTGGCTAAGGCTTTAAGATGGCGCCATGTACTGGAGCGGTTCCGGAGCTAGATATATTGCTGTTGGTCTTGCGAGCTTAAAGTGCACCTTCTGGCTGGTTTTAATAATACGCTTACTAAGCTGGACAGCCAGGTTTTATTTTGAAATGCTGGCCTATTGGATTTGCGATGTCATGTGTTCCGTACAATTGTGCTTTGTCCTCTGATAATGATATATACATTGCAATGGAGTTCATTGTTGCTTCCAGCTGTTAGTCTTTGTTGATACAATACCCAAAAATAGAACAGTCAGCGTCAACAAAGAGCTTCTGCTATGTGTTTGTGCTGCTGGTCAGCCCCCATTCCCCAGCTTTTATTTCGCAAATCACAAATTTGTGGCTTGTGCTGCATATGGTAAAAGATCCCGCATTCATTCACCATTTAATTCCATTTATGAAGTACTTACACGTATACTTGGCGCTTTTACCTCCGCTAATATAAGTACAGTAGCCTACAGGCATTTTGATTGGGTATGACTATATTAGGAAGCTTACTGTTTTAATTATGAAAATGCACTGTTTTTATTTAATCTTCAATATGTCACAGACTGTTAAAAAGTCAAGTACATAATTTGTATTTAGAAAACAAATCCTTTCATTATATACAAAGCATAATTTCTTTGTATATAGTTTGGTTCACATTTGGAATGGTCCCAATTAGAATACTGTTTTAGGCATGAGATTTCAAAAGTTTCCATTTTCAATAATTCTCTCCCTGATGTTGCCTTTACCTCCGCTGTCGAAATGATTGTTGAAAGGGCAAGCTGTAGCCACGTGAATAAGAGTAAAGTAGTGCAGATTACAGCATTTTTGATCTTCAGGAGCTTCAATGTTGAGTCTGGTGGCCAGAATGTCCACTTGTTAATATTCATAATAAAAAAATACTGTTTACTATTTTATGTTCTGAATATGTTTTTTGATATCTAAAACTGTACAGTGTGATATTATTACAAAGACTGTTGGGCAGGTCAAGGGAATTCATATCTACAAAGGAAGGGGGCAAAGGGTAGACATCATTCTGTAGCTCTTTAATGACCATGATGATTTCTTGTAAGTCATAAGTTGAGCCTCAGATGTACTTTCCTGGTTTGCATTTTCTCTCTGTCTACTCTATTTTGCCTCCTATCGACTCATATTATACCTCCTATGGACTCAAATTATACCTGACAGTGTTGTATGTATAAATGTTACATAGGCTGTAGGCCTAGAGAGACCTGAGAAATGGAGAAATCTTGTTCTCGTTATCCTGTTGAAGGAGAAAGGAAATCCAAGACTCACAAAGCTTATTAAATTGTTTAATTTAGATTTTATACGGTTATAAAATACCAACGAAGATGAATAAAATATTCATAAGGCTATATTGTTATTTTAATATGCTGAAGCACATTTTCATTTGTAATTTTCATATGAGGGATGTCATCTTTTTAATAAGAAAAAAACCCCACTGATGCTTAATTAATACAGGCTATTCTAAGTAATGTAGAATGTTCTTCTTTGCGACCTGCTAATTATGTAAATTAGGCAAATAGAAGAAGACTTTTTAATGTAACACAGCTAAGCAAAATAGAAAAAATAGAGTTTGGCTTTGCATTCATCCTCTTCAAAAGACAGGACGCTTTTGGATGGGGTTAAGGATGTTGCTAGTTGTCAGGTCTTTAACCGGAATACTTGTGAGATTTGTGACCAGTTGTTTATGTAACAGAATAAATAATTTAGAAGACTAATACTACTTTTTATTTCTACAATGGTAATTTAGAAACAGATTTCCTGATGTTTATTTAAACATTGTCCATAACTTTTGAGGCTGTAGAGCAGTGCGAAACCCTTCCCTAGGAAACATTCAGAGCTTGTAGAAAAGACGTACATCAGGTGAGAAACAACGGCCAGAGGGGTTTTGGTCCTCAAGAGGACCATCCTGCCTAAAGAGGAATCTTTGGGATGTACTTGAAGATTTGCGTAATCTACTATCCGTCTCTTTGTGTTCCATGACAAACTATGTGGGTTACTCTTTAGTGATATAGGGGAGGGAAAATATGTAAAGAAGCATAAGTAATACTTAAGTAGTTGTGGTACATGATTTGTTTCTTTAATGTACAATGATAACAATGATTTATTTGTTTCCATCATTAGTTATTACAATTAATTGATATATTGTAATTTTATGTATCTACAATTACTACCTACTGTTTTAATTTTATTAAATATTTATAACAATTTAGTGTTTAACCTTTTGATATTTTCTTCAAAAGGTACACAAAAATACTCTGCTCTCATGGATATCAAACAATTGGAAACACAACACAGGTATATATATATATATATAAAAAAATGTTAAATATGTGTGCCACCCATACTTATTTTTTTGTTGTTGTATTTGCAATTTATTGATATCCATGAGAGCAAATGCATTTTGTGTATTGTTTGACGAAAAGATCAAAAGGTTAAACAATAAAAACAGCCTTCTTTGCTCATATTTACCAGGGATGCCAATATTTGTGGAGGACACTGTTGATGTGGTTCAAATTTCTTACAGTGTCTAGAAGATTCATTTTGTGAGTGTTGCTGCAATGTGACTAGTTGGTTCGTAAACAGGACTCCCAATTTGGATACGCTAGAGGATGTTTGCGTATTGTCGAACATTTTTGCATTTCCATAGTTTAAGTAGTGCAGCAAATTTAAACAAAAATGTGTGTTTGATTTTCTTTAGTTTGCCTAAACAAAACTGAATAGGTATTTGCATGCACCATCGCATTTACATATGTGTCTAGCTAGACCCTTTCTCCTCAGAGTTCACAGAGCCAGTTCTGGAGCTGACTGGTGGAAACCACATGTTAAATAGGTCTGACTATGAGACTAAGATCCAGATCGCTGCAGGGGACCTGAATCCTCCTGTGTTATGCGCCCCCCCCCACTTACCGGTGCTTCTGAGTCCCCGCTGCTTAGTCCAGGCAGCGTGTAGAGCTCTACGCGATTCGCGTAGAGCGGAAGTTGTGTACGCGAATCGCGTAGAGCTCTACACGCTGCCCGGACTAAGCACCGGGGGACTCAGAAGCACCGGTAAGTTTGGAGGAGGGAGGGGGAGGGAGTGTTAAACGGGGGGCATAAGGCATTTCTGGAGGCAGAGTGCTCTGTAAAATGCCTTTTAACCCCCTTAATGCCACTCTGCCTCCAGAAATGCCTTTTAACCCTCTATACGTCACTCTGCCTCCAGAAATGCCCTATACCTCCCTATATGCCACTCTGCCCCATAATATGCCTTTTAACCCCCTAAATGCCAGAGTGGCATATAGGGGTATAAGGCATTTCTGGAGGCAGAGTGGCACATAGGGGGTCAAAAGGCATATCATGGGGCACAGTGGCATATAGAGGGTTAAAAGGCGTATCATGGGGCACAGTGGCATTTAGAGGGTTAAAAGGGATATCATGGGGCACAGTGGCATATATGGGGTATAAGGCATTTCTGGGGCAGAGTGGCAAGCCTGGGGGCAGATTGAAAAAAAAGGAAATAAAAACAAAATATTTTTCTCAATCGTAGCTTTTATTAACAAACAATTGTTCACATAGTTCACATGAATTAACATTTACAGGTAAAACTTTTTTCCTATAGGGTCGTCTTATATTCAGGCTTTTTCTTTTTTTTCCTAAATTAATATTCAGATTTTGGGGGGTCATCTTATAATCAAGCAAATACGGTATATCTCCTGTTTGGAAAATAGCTGGGGGAGAGGAAAGGGGCAAATGCTTCATCTACAGAATCCCCCATGAATGTACATGCGAGACACCATGTAAATATGATAGCTGGAGTGTCCCCTTTTAATATCCGCAAGTTTATCTGTCTCATATGTATTATGCATCTTTTCATTGAGAAACCTTAAAAGGGATTTATCAAGAAAATTAATGATGATTTAGGTCATTATGGGGTAAACCTTTGGTGGTATAATGTCATTGTGTGGGTCTATTTATGCTGGAGTGCCATACATAAGCTTCCCTACCTTGCAGTTGCTAAACTGTAAAGCTCTATAATTTGGAAGTAGTAGCGGTGATCCAAAATAGTTTATGACCATAGATTAATTGGACATAATCTAGTGCTGACAAATGTTTGTATATCTACTGTGTTTCTGAATGCTTTAAAGTTACCCACCCTTAAAGTGTTATCTTTAATCTGGAGCCAGAATGGTGTTTTGGTGCCAAATCCTGGGTTGGGTCACAATGTCTTTCATGGCTCTTTATCAATTGAAGACCTTAGTTGCCCTGCTTTTATCACTTTTTGATATAGCGAGATAACATCAGTACAGGAAATGAATTAGGTAAGCTTTGCCACCTTTTTGACATATGGTAGATCTCACCTTTACATAAAATAGGAGACTATTTTAAAAATAAATATCTAAAAAAGTTATACTATAGATGGAGTTAAATGAGGCAATGAAGTTATGCCAACAGGAGGGACTGCTCTTCTATGTACAACATAGCACATAAGCAGCAGAAATAATTGATTTATTTTGTACGTACATACTGGATTTTATAAACAGTTAATTTAAAATGTGCATCTGTATCACATAGAATATCAGTATAACTTCCTCTAATAGAACAATGAGGGATTGTCAAAGCAGAACGATGTATATCAGAGAGTACTGAAACCGATTAAAAATAATTGTGGAGCATTACACAAAACCAACAACTTTTTATTTTATTTTATTCAGGTTTTAAATTGAATCCACATCTGGACTGTATCTTTCTACTGTGCAAGCTCAGTATGTTTAAAGTATCACTAAACATTTTTTGGGACAGTTCCATACAGCCCAATCAATGAAAGAATACATAGTAGTATTTTATATGCACTTATTACCTGTAGAGATAAAAAATTGGCAAGAAAGAATTCCTATAGAAATAACCCATTGGAATTAATGCAAGCCAGCGCTGGAGGTGGAGAAAAAGGCAGTTGTATGGAGGGGGCTTCCAATGAGTTCATCCATGCATTTGCAGGGGGCACTCCGCTACCAGTTCCTCACGTTAAGAATTCCAGCTGAGATAGTATTAAGACAATACAAACTTTCTAAAAGTTTGTATTGTCTTAATACTATGTCAGCTGGATACTAAAAGTAAAGCCTTGTTGATGTGTTTAGTGTTTAAAAGCTGGGGTGTCACATATGACTCTTATGTCTCTTTAATAGTATGATAGGTATGCTTTTTTTTTGTTACTTCAAATCTTTAGTTATGAAGAGGCTACATTTAGTTAGAAATGATCAATTCAGCGAATGTCGAGAATATGTCTTTGATATAACTTATAATACCTTAACCGTTTGTTTTGGCATATTTTTATTGAAAGATAGATTGGAATGGATAGTAATCTATTTTTGTGAAATGTACTTATTATTATTGTGAACTTTTTGTTGAGGGTCAAACTTGACCTAAAAACAAGGTAGATTGAAGCAACACTTCAAAACACTGTCTGCTAAATGTGGCACTAGGGTTAAAAGAAATTATAACGCTAATAGCTTTTTGAAATAGTAATAGATGTACCTGTAATAAGCAAATATTTTGCATGATGTGCCTTAATTAAGTCATTAGACCAAAGTGGTCTCAGTCTCACGGACTCTTGAAACAACCAAGTACAAATGGCAGAATTAGTTTATGATCCCTCGCAGTTTAGATATTTAAAGGCAAAATAGAAAGACTCTTTAAATGACTTATGACTTATTTTGATACCACTTTTGTTCATTAGGTACACTATAATTATTTTTATTAGTATTTTTTTATATTGCGCCATCATATTTAGAACCTTGAGAAAAAGTGGTTTCAAAAAAACTATATTAAAAGACGAAATGATACTGTAATGGCAGGAAATGTATTTTCGCTTAAAGCACTACTTTTAAATCTTCGTTTTCAAGTGTGTTTGACAGTGATGTTAACAACAGATTCCCATATCCTGTTCTTGGCTGCCAAACTCCTTTTAATATTTTTCCTTTTTTTCTTGGTAATCGCTCATTGAATTTAATTGAGTTTTTTCTTTTTCAAAGTCCTAGCTGATGTGCACGTCATTAAAATGACTGTAGGAGATCAAGGTCTACAATCCATCTCTGCCACCGTGTGTCTGTAAGGCTGTGATGTCCGCTTTATAGACACAGAACAGTGACATGGCAACTTGAGTTAGGTCTTTTTTCAACATTATGTGCTATGTAACTATGTATGTTGGAGGTGGCATTTGCAGCATAGACAGTCATGAAGGTATGTGGGAGGTCCCACAAGGCATTTGCCAGATGGCGAGTCCAGGCCTGCTATTTGCCCAGTCTTTGCCATCTAGCTGGCTCATGCATTGACACAGACCAGGAAAGAAAGAGCTTGTGACTACATGACTGTACAAGGCTGAAAATAGCATCCGGTTTAAAGGACTTTTCTTTAAGAAAGCCACATACCATTGTTTGTCTTTAAAAAGCTAAAATACAGCAGGCGGCAAAATAAATTCACAATTTTCTGGCTGGACTAGCAGTTAATCATTGGCCATGTGTTGACTTATTTTGAGATTTATAGGTATTGCGCTTCATAAAGTTCTATATAAATCATGCATGGAAGCTGTATGACACCTGCAATAATCTTAAAAGTCTCATTTACCTGGGATAGGTAGAGCCCTGTAGTAATACTGCTGTCAACCCAGCTAAGCAAAATGAAGGTGGTAGATAAATGGAACAGCCTCTCGGCAAAAGTGGTGGAGTGAGCAATTTAATGCTGGGAGCACTGTGTAACACAGTGAGCAATTTAAGCATCTGATCGGTACAAAGCTATCCTGAATCTAAGACCAGACCAAGGGCTAGTTAAGTTATTACATCCGGAAAAATGGGCAGACTAGATTGGCCCTCAAATTCCTATGTTTATATAAAAAAAAACAGGCTTGCTTTTGCATGGTGGCATATTTTAAAAAAAACAAAGAGGAACACCTTTGTTTTATGGAGTGGGTCTCTTACCATTAATGTTTGTATGGCTGTGACCAATTGATAGTGGTTCATGCAAAGCCTTTGGAAGGCTAATATTTATTTTTTACTATTATTACAGTTTAATTTATAAACACATTTTATGCCATCAGGGGAAAAGAAAAAATGGCGCACGCGCTAAGCTAGTCACAGGCTCAAATAATACAAATGTATAACATGCGGCCTACCAAACAGGTGTAAGCATGCTGCAAACACGGTGTATTGGCTGTACAATGTATACAGAAAACAAAAACTGTCTGCGCTTCTCATCCTAATAAAGTTGGCAACAAATATATAAACATAATATAAATGAGAGATTTTGGTTATTTTCTGCCATATCTATACACATTGGGACATTTAAGGCTGTAGAACAGTGTGTTACGCTCATAAACATCAGACGGTAGGAAAAACGACGGAGATCTGGGAAGTGTGCTTTTCATACAAAGGCTACTATTTTTGTTTTGTTTTTTATTATTAATAAAACATCTTTAATATTGCTGATAAGTCTAGGAGTGCAATGTTAACAACCCCTGATCATTAAAATGTAGCTTCTCCTGCTGTTCATGTGTGCGCAGCGGCCACGTGATTTTACCTGTCACCCACACATTACCAGTAATAAACAGCTTTTCTAAAGCACCATTTCCCTTTTCTGTTGGATCCTTTGTTATGTATTTCAGTGGTTAGACTTGCAGAGTGCTTAACCCCTTAAAGGATGAAAAATGTCTTATGTTATTTTATACCTAAGGACAGAAACATTTTCAGCTCTTTTATTGTTTTATGTCTTTGTTCAACTGTAATATCCTTTACAAGGACAAGGATGGCTTTGTTTTTTTTAAACTGAATGCATACATAATAAAGATATTATATTAGGAGTAAAATACACAAAATATATATATGTGTGTGTATATATGTATGTGTGTATATATTTATATATATATATATATATATATATATATATATATATATATATATATTGTCACCTTAAATGCCTGAGATATTCATCTCTCCTTGGCATTACAAGAAAATAATCAATTTAATAAATTGACTTTATTAGCAAACTGATGACTTGGGTCACTTCAAAAATATATTTCTATATTTTCCTTTTTGTTCCATCTTTTAAGTGATTTTTTCCCCACCCCCATCAGACAATCATAAGGAATTGGGGCTGCAGTCCTACTTTACTTATCGCAATATAAGTACCGTGTTTCCCCGATAGTAAGACACCCCCGATAGTAAGACGTATCGGGAGTTTCAGAGGGGTCAGCTAATATAAGCCGTACCCCGAAAGTAAGACATATGTCTTACTTTCGGGGAAACACGGGGGATTTGCCTACGGCCTACGGCCGCATTAACGCAGGGCATAAGGGGCGCCTGCCCCTTAGGCCCGCCGCACCTGCGACCGGGTCCGCCACTCTAAGGGGCCGGGAAGTCCCCACCAAGGCCGGCCTTACGTGTCTGCGGCCGCACAGGATTTAAATTAAAACATCGGGGTTTTTTTTTTAACTTTATTTAACATCCTCCATGTTAAATAAAGTTAAAAAAAACTTTATTTAACATGGAGGATGTTAAATAAAGTTTTTTTAACTTTATTTAACATGGAGGATGTTAAATAAAGTTGAAAAAAAACCCCGATGTTTTTATTTAAACCCTGTGCGGCCGCAGACCCCTAAGGCCGGCCCCTTAGAGCAGGGCCGACCTTTGGGGTGTGCGACCGCACAGGGCGCCACACTCCAGGGGGTGCCAACCTGCGGCACCCGGCACCCCTCCAGAGACGGACAGTAATGTCCGCCGCTGGAGGAGCAGGCTCGCAAGGGAGCGGTATCGGAGGTCTTTAACAGACCTCCGGCTCCCTTGAGTGATTTTAAGCCGGGTTCAACCCGGCTTAAAATCACTCAAGGGAGCCGGAGGTCTGTTAATGACCTCCGATACCGCTCCCTTGTGATCTGCGCGGCAACAGCTGTTGTGCGCCGGGGTTTCTTGTCAGATCCCGGCGCACAACACTGAAGCCGCGCCCACCGCTGTCCGTGCCCTCTGACCCGGAAGGAGACAAGAACTGGCGAAGAGGAGGAAAAGAAGCTGAAAGAAGAAAGGAAAGGTAGGAAAGCATTAAATTCGAAAAAAATTTCCCAATATAAGACATACCCCGAAAGTAAGACATAGTGGGGCTTTTAGGGATAAAAAGAAAGTAAGACGCTGTCTTACTTTCGGGGAAACACGGTAGTAAAATGTTAGATGTTTTTCCATCTACTCTGTTAAACTTGACACTTAGTAACTAAATGCATTATTATTGGCATTTCTAGTAATGTCGAATGCACCAACCCTCCTTCAGAAACAATTTGTTAATCGTGTAACATTTTTGCCTCTTTCACAATTTTTGCTGGGAACATTTAATTGTCTTGTGACATAAAAAAGGCACTGATAGGTTGTTGCCATAGGAACCAGAAAAAAAAGCTTCATTCATGTTTATGCATTGTTTTTATGTGATTACACATTCAGATGAAGGAATTAAATCACAGATTATTTAAAGGTAGATGTGCTTTTTTATTTGCTTAATATACAAGGCAATTAATGTTTTGTCTAAATGAAGCAACGCTTTTAAGTGTTAGTTCCGTGGGTGAAAAGCACACATTTTACCTGTAGCTCTCTTGTAGATTGACCATCCAAATGATTTATTTATAGGCTGCTTTTGAGAGGGCTATTACAGAGAAAACCTTCTCTGTTTGACCACAGGGTTTGCTTTTCATAATGCATAGTAAAGTAAGGAGATTAAATATTTTAAGTCATTCTCATTCTCATACACTTTACTGGCTGATAAAAGTAAGGGAGTCCATTAGTACAATTACATTTTGTAAATGACTGCAAACTACATAGGCGGTTAGATTTATAACTAGAGTATCCTGAACATAACATCGTCCCGTTGGTATGGAAACAAAAATCACTCCGTTATGGTCTTCTACATACCGCATCTCAAATGAGAGCACTATTGTTCTTGTGTTTAAAGTGTCACAGATTTATTTTTTTTTTTGTTCCTTGGCCATAAAACAAGGCGTTGTACATAGAATTCTGATTTTTCTGTCTTTGAGAGCCTGAGGTTCGTGCTCTTTGTCTTCTCCACCCGCTCAAAAGTGAAAATGTGGTGATCGGTGTTTCAAACTGTGTAGGGCCACAGTGGAGCCGAGTCCTCAGTCTTCGTCCCAAAGGGATATGCAGCCCCCATATTCCCACCCAGGCAGAAGGGGAGACCCACTGAAGTCTTCAAGTCTTCAAGTCCGCAAACAGAAGTCTTCAAGGGGGAGTGGGGGCCAGAAGGCACAATGCACTCCCCCCACCAATACTAGACAGAGTCTTCTGGGACCCAGTTCCACTGTGGCGTCAGGTGACCCAATGGTGCTTAACTCAAGTCTGATACCTGAAATCATATGTGTACTGAAACCGAAAAAACTGCAGGTGCAAAATAAGTGCCAGTGAAAATGTCCACAGGCCACAGCCATGGCTGTTCATAGACATATAGGTTAGCAATATTTCATTTTTCTCCAATAACCTTTCTTCCTCTTCAGACCTAGAGGCTGCCATTGTTGTTGGTCTTGTCATATTTTGGGTGACTTTCCCTGCTCAGCCACCACACTGAGCGGATTCTGTATGGTAATACTGATGAAGTCCTTTTACAATGAAATCATTTTCTCTGTAGACTATATTAGTCATAGTGTCTGGCTGATCGGTGTTGATTGACTGGAAAATGTTTAATAGTAGATTGGGTAACGATACCAGAGGTAGAACACATGTAAATGGCTAGGATGCCACCGTCTAAGAAACTTATATTATGCAAAAACTTGAACAGTTTTGATTTAAAAACTAATTTAGTCTATAATGGGTAAAAGCAACTAAGACTCGGGTCTTTCCTTGTTCTGTATCTTGTGATTAACTTCTCTCTTCCAAGAACATGAAAAAACTGCAATACTGCACTTTTACTGCACTTTTACTGCAGTATTACTGCACTTTTACTGCAGTATTACTGCACTTTTACTGCAGTATTACTGCACTTTTACTGCAGTATTACTGCACATTTACTGCAGTATTACTGCACATTTACTGCAGTTTTACTGCATTTGTACTAAACTGTACTGCACTTTTACTGCAGTTGTTTTTGTACGGAAGTACAAATGCAATAAAGCTGCAGTACATTGAAGTACAACTGTAGGTTTGCAATATAAAAAAAAAGCACAGTAAATGTGCAGTAAAACTGCAGTACAGTGAAGTACAAATGCAGTAAAACTGCAGTAAATGTGCAGTAATACTGCAGTAAAAGTGCAGTATTGCAGTTTTTTCATGTCCAAAAAACTGCAGTATTACTTAAGAAAAACTGCAGTAATTTTTTCGTAAGGGCGGACCCAGGTATGTTTGTGTAGTCGTTCATCTTGATTAAGATTATAACAGCAGCAATGTCAGGAAAGACTACAATGAATGTGGTAAAACAAGATTAGGACTAGACTTGGGCACCGGGGGGCTCTTCGTACTCGTCTTCGGAGAAAAAAAAACCTTGGTATTCCGCGAATATTCGCCCGTTCCCGTCTACTTTTTCTACATTCTTCGTGCTCGTTTCATCTTCGTTTTCTCCCGGCTGCCTAGCAGGGGTTAATACGGGGTTAAGAACACATCGGAGCAGCAGCAGCAGCAGATGCGTTCCCGCCATGAAGGTACGTGTGTGCGACTCTATTGGTCGCCGGAAGGGGGCTGGTCTGGCATCAACAAATGAATTGCAGAACTGCAGAATGCATCTCATTCGTTGATGGCAGGCGAGCCCCCTGCTGAAACGACCAATAGAGTTGCACACACGTACCGAGGTGTACTGTACACAAAATGGCCTAGACAAATGCTCCAAGGAACTTGGCCTCCTTTTTATCATACACAGTCACACATCCATAGATGTTTAATAAAAGAATAGGGATTATTTTACATTTTTAAATTGATTTTGGACCACTTGTAATACATGCCTAACATTTGCTATCTATTTATAATGGCATACTTTGCAACAACCCAACTTTTACTGGACAGGACTGGAAAAAAGCAGGACTGTCCACAAAAATGTTGGGTGTGTTGGTAGGAACTAAAAAATAGCTTAGGGTTAATGTACGGTTATTTTTAAGATTATTAGCAGTGCACTGTTTTGGTTAAAGATGTATTATGTCTAAATAATAATTAAATTTTTAATTTTAATGGGTTTATTTAATTTTATTTTAAAGTTATATTTATTATTATTTACTTTATTATATTTATTTAATGTTGTAGTGCTACCCTACCCAGCTATACCTATGTGCACTAGCATACCTAGTTTAGCTAAATTTCATGGGACAGGAAAAAAGCAGGACTGTCCCTGAAAAAGTTGGGTCTGTTGGCAGCTATGTGGATGGAAAAATGTTATAGGGTGAAGTGTGAGTTATAGCGTTAATGCTAGTGAGTGTAGAAGTGAAGTCCAGGGCAAATAACAGGAGGAAAGGTCCTTGTGATTTGTGAATTGTACATGTGTGTGTTATGTGTTATGTCACTGTGTTATATGTTATGTGTGTTATGTGTTATGTCACTGTGTTATATGTGTTATTGTGTGTGTTATGTTTGGTAGGTTGTGTATCAGACGGAAAAAAATTAAATGGAAATGGAAAAGGCGAATGAGTGGGCAATTGGCGACCCACTCACCTGTTTCACCCCAGGGAAAGCATCCAAACAACTGTCAGTCCTAGACGGTTGGCAGCGGACTTCCAGAGCTCAGACACTAGGCCCTAGCGTAAGCTGGCTACTCCGGCGGAGGTAGCAGGCGTTGCCACACCGCAAACAGACGCAGCCAGGGGGAAGAAACTGCCCTTACCATTAGGGACATTTTGGGCATGACTCTAGCCAGGAAGCGAACTGGCAAAGAAGAGACGCTGGCACCACCACCACCACCACCAGCAGCATTGAAAAATGGAAAAGGCGAATGAGTGGGCAATTGGCGACCCGCTCACCTGTTCCACCCCAGAGCAAAGCATCCAAAGACTGTCAGTCCTAGGCGTTTGGGAGCGGACTTCCAGAACTCAGACAGTAGGCCCTAGCGTAAATTTGCTACACCGGCGGAGGTAGCAGACATTGCCACACCGCAAACAGACACAGCCAGGGGGAGAAACTACCTTGAACCTTTTGGACATTTGAGGCATGACACTAGCGAGGAAGCGAACTGGCAGAGAAGAGACGCTGGCACCACCACCACCAGCAGCAGCAGCATTGGGAAAGTTGAATGAGTGGGCAATTGACGACCCGCTCACCTGTTTCACCCCAGGGCAAAGCATGAAAGTCTGTCAGTCCATGGCGTTTGGGAGCGGACTTCCAGAACTCAGACACTAGGCCCTAGCTTAAATTGGCTACACCGGCGGAGGTAGCAGACGTTGCCACACCACAAACACGTGCAACCAGGGGGAGAAACTACCTTAAACATTAGAGAAAGAAAATTAACTTTCCAAGCTAAGAGCTGGGTAACCCAACTTGGGCAGATTGAATTTAAGAAAGGCAATCTGCTCCATCAGATGAGGTGCCATGCGTGAGCGCTGTGGACTCGGTATGTTTCCAGTCATAGAAAACACGCGCTCACTTTGAACAGTGGTTGGCGGACATGATAGAAGCTGCTGCGCAACCCATGAGAGTGCAGGCCACACACTCTTCTTTTCATCCCAGTAGCTAAGAGGATCAACATTAGGTGCAGAAGGAACTTCACAGAGGTAAAGTTTGACCATTTCAGCAGCACTACTCTCCTTTCTGCTGCTAGCTCTGTCAGATGGTCCAACTATACTCCCAAGTGCCTCTTCCCAAAACGCAGCTGCTCCACTCAGCTGTGTTGTTGTGATGCTTGTGGCACTGCTGTTGATGCTGCTGCTAGGAGTAGCAGACCACATAATCTCTTCCTCCTCCTGCACCTCTCCCTCCTCGGACAGCATTCCCATTTTACGCTGCCAGTCACGCACCTTGTTGACCAATTGCTCCCGGTAGCTACTGAGAACATTGAATTTCAAAGCTAGCTTTCCCTTAATTCTTGGATCACAAAGGCACGCTAGCATCATTTCGGCACTCTCTTCCATGCGTTTGCGAAGGTGTACTCTTAGCAGATCCTTCAGCTTCCTGACTATGGCTGCTACGTCAGGATGTAGAGTGCTACCTTGAACAGCCTCACGGTTTTCAAGGAACACATCCATCTTGTTGCCTAGATGGGAGAACACTGGGATTACCTGGGCCAGACTGGCAGTCTTTGAGCTTAAATTTTCAGTGGCATCCCTGAATGGTTTAAAGACTACCACTAGCTGGGCGATCACTGTCCAATCCTCGCTATTCAATGGAGATGTAATCCCAATATTATGCTCTGAGGCAAGATTATGGATTGCCCTCTGCTGCTCCAAAATCCTCTCCAGCATGTCTAACGTGGAGTTCCACCGTGTACTGACATCCTGACGTAGGCAGTGTACGTGAAGACCTGACCTCTCTTGCTCTTCCCTCAAAAGTTGGCTAGCCTTAACACTATGGTGAAAGTGCCCAGCGATCTTTCTGCAGCGGGACAGAACTACTGCTGCCACATTAGTTCCTTCTGACATTGCTGCCTTCACTACAAGATGGATGATGTGGGCTGCACAGCGCACACCAACAATATGACCATCTCGCAGCACTTTCACCATATTGGCACCTCCGTCAGTTACCACAAAACCAACTTCAACATTGGTGCCTGCCTCTGCTCCCACCTAAAGGCTAAACATTTTCCTCATCGCATGCAGAATATTTTGGGAAGTGTGCTTTTCATCCATCACTTCTGCATGGAGAAGGAATGATCGGTAGCCTGCTGCAGCAGCTTCCTTGGGCACACCAGGCTGCCACCAGTGTGCTGTCAAAGAAAGAAGGGCATGCTGCCCACTAGGTGCACTCCACAAATCTGTTGTGAAATGAACAGACTGACCAGCAGCCTTGGAAAGCTCCTCTTTCACTGCTGCAACACAGGACCGATACAATGAGGGGACAATGTTCCTGCTGAAAGTGGAACGTGACGGAACTGTATATTGTGGAGCCACAGCCGCCATCAATTGTTTGAAAGGCTCCCCTTCGATCATAGAGAAGGATGCCCCTCCAACAGCAATGAATTGACCAATCAGTCGCGTTACTTTATTGGCCTGCTGTTTGGGCATTGACCTTTTGGATTGGAATGCCACAAATTGTTCCAGGGTGGGCTGGACATGCAGTGCTCCAACCTGCCTTGGTCTCTGGCTGCCAGCACTAGCTGCTGCTGCTGCTGCTATTGGCTCAGAAGAAGAAGCTGTTGGGGTTTTTCCACGGCCACCAGCAATGCTGCCTGCACTAAGTTATACTTCTGCATCTTTCCCCAATAGCACAGCGTTGTGTTGAGTGCTGAGGTGATGCTTCATGCTAGCACTGGTAAAATGGCCAGACACTTTCCCTCTGCTTATTAGCTTCCCACAATGTTTGCACTTTCCGTAGCGCCATTCTTCAACATTTGTTGGTAGTGGTTTTCCCTACGAAGGAATGAGATCGCTTTGGTTTGGGACCCCTCTGAGTCTTGCTGCTAATTTGGCTCTGCTTGGTACCTTGCATGCTGCTTGTGGATGGAGAAGATGCTGCTTGGGGCAAAAGGCACTTCTTTTTACTCACTGGGCTAGTAGAAGTACTAGTTGTGCTACCCTTTAACTTTGAACGTGCTTCTGGTGCTTTAGGCTTTCCGTAAAAAACATAGAGCTTGTGTGCCTAGCTGCACTACTACTGCCTGCTTTTGGTGCCTTTCCTTTACTTGATGATCCTTCAAGCAATGCTTCCCCAAATGATAAGCGAGAGCTTGGCCTACTTGGCCGACTAGACTGACGCAAAGGCTGCATCTTAGAACTGGTGGTGGTGGTGGTGGTGGTGGTGATAGATGGAGCTTGTCCCTCCTTAGTCCCAAAAGGAGGATTCATTTCAAATTTTGTGTTGTGTGTGTAGTGTAGTGTTTAAAAAAAACTTAAAAAAAATAAATAAAAAAAAGGGATAAAAAAATTTAAGACTTTGAATTTACACGGGCCTAAGAGCCTATCCTACTACTATGCTAAACCTAAAGCTATATTAGTATTCTAGTCTAACTCTAGGCAGACGCTCTCAAGCCCACTAAGCTAAAGTGAGGTTAAGTTATATATAATATTATATTATTAATATATTAGAATTACTTATATTATGGATTATAGAGAGAATATAGATTATGAATTAGAAAGAATTACTTATATATATTATAGATTATGAATTAAAATTTATATTATATTATATAATATATTATAGATTAAGAACATTAAAGATTAGAATTATTTTAGTACTACAGCTAGTAGCTTGAAGCTTTGCTTAGTACAGTTGTTGTCGTCACACAGTCAATTTTTCTTGAAAAGAAATTAGAAATAAATGTCACAGCAAAACAGTTAGCTTCACTGCTTGCTGAAACACACAGCACTTATGCGGCTGCACTCACTACCCCAACAAGTTCACTTCACTGATGGACTGAGGTGAGCAAAACACTAAGGGTACTTTTAATAAAATTAAAATAAAATGTAAAATAAATGAGAAAATCTTTGCAAAACAGTTAACGTCACTGCTTGCTGATCAAAAAGGAACACAGCACTTATGCGGCTGCACTCACTAGCCCATCAAGTTCACTTCACTGATGGACTGAGGTGAGCAAAACAAATGAAATAAAATGAAAGATTATTAATTAAGAAAAATTTACTTGGTCTCTTGCTGTTGCTAAAACAAAGCACAAACTATAGAGCTGCAGCACCAGTACTAATAAGATTAGCTGAACTATAAGCTAGTAGTAATTATTAATTTTATTTATAGCTAATTTAATTAACTATTAAGATAAGAATTATAGAATTATTGATATTAATGATTTTAGATTAGACACTAGTAGATGTCTTGAATGTCTACAGTACACCCTACACTAGTATACTATTACTAACTATAGTATATATAACTGACAAATATATATATATAATTTTATAATGTAATTAATTATTAATATTACTGATTTTAGATTAGACACTAGTAGATGTCTTGAATGTCTGCAGTACACTCTACACTAGTATACTATTACTAATACTATACTAACTATAGTATATATAACTGACAAATATATATATATATATATATAATTTTATATGTATTCAATTATTAATAATATATTCTATTAATTTATTCATAAATTTAATTTATTTAAGCAGGACAGGCAGTAGGCACTAGTGCCAGCCCAGGGCAAGGGCACTGTCAACTCAACAGCACTACACAGTTGATGACAGACAAATTAAATAAAAAAAAAATGATAAAATTAATAAAATTATTATTATTAAATATTATTAATTCAGTAGAACTGAAGTGAGGAAGAGTACACTGTGAGAAATGGCAGGCTAAGGCTTACCAGTCTCACACAGAACAGAACAATCTCTCTCTGTAAAGCTCGGATGCAGCACAGCAGTGTTGCCAAAGCAGTCACAGCGAAAAATGAATGGATCTCTCAGGCAAGCTCTGGTCTTATAAAGGCGCTTTCAGAATTCAAAAAACAGCAGCACAGGCATTGGACGAGACCCTTAGCGTGACGTCACAAGAGTGAGCTGATTGGACAGACGAGGATCAGCTCACTCCTGTTTGAAATTTTGGCGGCTGCGCGGCAAAAACGAAAAATCTTCGATTCTTCGTGGTTGTGAGTCTTCGTCTTCTCCTACGTTTTGCCGGCACTGTATTCTCTTCGGCGTGTCTTCGGAACGAACAAAAAAACGGCCTCTTCGTGCTCGTTTACATGTTCGCCCGAAGACGAATGCGCAAGTATAATTAGACTATGTCTTATGGTGGATAGGGTAACAAGTAATTCTTGGGGGTTTTTTTTTATTATTTCCTGATGTCTTTCTTGATTCCAGTTTTATTATACACAAGAATTTAGCATTTCCTTCCAAGAATAAAGTTTTCACAATACTCAAGCATCACAGATGTATAGAAGAAAGACTATCCCAATTACATTTATGTTTATTAATAATGATTAGAACCAACCTAAACAACAAGAGTCAGCCAAAATTTACAAGGAAAAGCAATATGTGTGTAGTTTTTGTTTTACATTCCTACGTAGTGAGTTACTGACGCTGGTTAGCATGTTAACAAAACTGAAAAACAGGGTGAGGCACAGGGTTGCCCTGTCACCTCCATCAAGAGTAAAAAAAAGTACACATGTCTTTTGCCTGTGATTTACAAAATATATTTTATGCTAAATGCTGTAGTGTTCATTATGAACAGCGCACATCTAAACCTTATTTTCCACAATACTATTAGCTATTAAGTCACGCGTTAAGCCAAGAAAAAGCCCATTGGTGTGCTGGTGCAGGCTTGTGCCCAATGCCCGTTCTCCTCGCCGCCTGGGGAGCTGGAGGTAAGCCAGAGGTACCTATCAATGTACGCTAAATAGGTAGTTATTAACTTAGTGCATAAAGTTTTGCATGGATGTCCTTAGTTACAACTAGCCTGTCCCGGCCACAGTTCGAACTTCATGCAGTCGTACTAGCGTGTGCTGATGCAAGATTCCCCAACGGGTTGCCTGTTATATAATTGCTGGAGTGTGTAGGTAAGTATCTACAGTGGATATAAAAAGTCTACACACCCCTGTTAAAATGCCAGGTTCTTGTGATGTTAAAGAATGAGACAAAGATATATCATGTCAGAACTTTTTCCATCTTTAATATAACGTGAACAATTGAATTGGTTGATGCCAGGAGGCCCCTGCAGGGGACCAAGAGACTCACTTGCACAGCCCCTTAACTACTGACGGCGAACCTACGGATTACCGCTCCCATTAACCCCTGCGATGCTGCTTCCTGTTGTGTGACCGCCTCTATTGGTTTCTGCAGGGGCCCTGCCAGCGACCCATAGAGTCGTTCTTATGGCCCTTTAACCCCTGATGGCGAACCGTAGGTTCACCGTCAGGAGTTAAAGACCTTTAATTGTTGTAGAGGGGAGTTAAAGGGCCGTGCAACCAACTAATTGGTTGATGCCAGAGCAGGCTCCTGCAGGCGACCAATAGACTCACTTGCACGACCCTTTAACGCCTGATGGTGCAACTTGGCCTGGGGAGACCATGGTCGCTCGTACGGACCTTTAACTCTTGGAGCGGGGAGACCAGTGGTCTCTCCCAGCCAAGTTGCGGCACCAGAGTTTTAAAATGTCCGTATGAGCGACTATTGGTAGACAGCAGGGGGCTCGTCTGCCATAAACCAATGAAGTACAGGTGCACTTTTAAAATGTCCGTACGAGCGACTCCATTGGTAGCTAGCAGGGGGCTCGTCTGCCATCAACCAATGAAGTACAGGTGCACTTCATTGGTTGATGGCAGAGGAGGCCCCTACAGGCGACCAATAGAGTTGCTCGTACAGACATTTAAAATCCTGGTGCCAAAGCTGCTGCATAGTGCGTACGACGTTTACCCCGTATTAACCTCTTCTACAAAAAACGAACAGGAAGAATGGAATACGAAGATTTCCCCCCCCTACAAAGACGAATGCGAAGACGAACACAAAGAGTTGGCCGGCGCCTAAGTCTAGTAATGACTTCTATTTCACATGAGTTTGAATTCACATGGTTAATTCTGAACGCAGCCACAGCCTATAAGAGGGTGCGCACACTTATGCAACCAGGTTATTGTGAGGTTTTTTTGGGGGGAGGTTTCCCCCTCAAAGATTTCAGTTTGTTTTGCAATTGAATTGTTCACGTTATAGGTCACATTGAAGGTGGAAAAAGTTCTGACATGATTTATCTTTGTCTCATTCCTTAACATCACAAGAACCTCGCATTTTAACAGGGGTGTACACTTTTTATATCCCCTGTGTGAAAAAGAAGTAAACGATTAAGCTAATATTTTGTTCAAATATTACTTACATATTCCATATTCCTTCAATACATATTACTTAATATAAAATACATGATGCTGGTCTTCACAAGCGGTTCTGCCCACATGAGCAACAGCATAATATCAGTGCAAGATACAATACTGCTTGGGATGACCTGCCTTTTGTAAATATGACTATCCAATATTATAATTTGTATGTAACTGGCCATTACTATAGTCAGAATCACTTGGATCCAGGCCCATCGATGCATCATTTAATGCCAAGCTTTTGCACTACTATGTATCCTAATGCAGGCTCAGAGTCATGGGAATTGTGTATTTTTAACAGATGGAGAAATGCTAACTTTCTATATCTGTTGTAACGTTTAGTGAGTCATTCTCCATGCAAATATCTTGGTACAGAATATTTACTTATGCTGGAGAAGATTTAGTTTCCATGAATCATGCTTATGTAAGGTTTTTAATACCTTCGTTTAAACAGCTTGTTTGTAACGGTAGCAGTGAAAAATATGGATGACTGTCTGTGTGTTGATGACGAAAATTAAGACGCATAATCACCGATAAAACTTGCAACACACATTAAGGCGTGTTTGATTACTGGATGTGTGTAATGCAATGATCATCATTTATCATCACAAAACCACTTCACCAATAACGTGATCCTCGTTTCATAGTACACTTAACGTAAAGTAACAAAGACTGCATTATAGTCAGTTATTTAATGTTGCAAGGAAATACAATAGTCAATCCGTAAAGTCACAACGAGCATGCAATTAGGTTTTCTGAGAATGTCAGTGTTTGTCCTAACTATGTTCCTGTAAGGGAAAACATAATTGTTTGTGCCCATCTACATTCTAGAAAATATACTGCCTTTTTTAATACCTATATCTGGTACCACTCAAAAGGCATTGAATGTGTTAATCCGATCTGCCACCATAAATTCTAATAGTCTATTGTTAGGAGCACCTTAATTACATACACTATGTGGTTTAGATCCCACCAAACACTGCACTATGTTTGGCAAATTACATAGCTGAAGACGCCATGAGATTTTGAGTATAAAGCAAAAAAAGAAGAAATAAATAGAGGATAAAACATCTGTCCTCCGCCAAGAAGGATTCGTTTAGGAGTTGCGCTTCCAACATAAAATAATATAAAGAGGTCTTAGGTATCCATATTAGTGTCTGAGACCTGGTCAGGCACAGAGAGGTGTTCTTTTTAAAGAGCTGAACGCATTTCCTGCTTGCCAGTACATGCATGGTATGCTCCTTGCCAGCTCCAGAGGTGGCTTGTGCAAGAGTTTCAGGAGATCTGATGAAATCTTGTCACGTGTTCTCACTCAGAAAGTCTTGAGTGTGATTAGCTTCAAACAAGACTTGCTCAAAAAATTGAGTACTAACAAGGTCAATATTTTTCTTTGGTGGCGCCTTTTGTAGGACACTACTGCGTCCTTTTAGTGGTGGACACAAACCTAACAACAACATTTACAAATGGTAATTTGCGTTGAAGCTATGTATACGTGTGACATACATGCCTGTGTGTACAATACTAGCTCTCTCTTTCGAGTTCAGTTCCTACATGTGGATTTTGTCACGAGTTTTGGTTGGTGGAAGCAGGTTCTTTGTTGTATCAGGTAGTACAGGACATAGCGACCCTAATTTTAATTATGATATGATCAGCCTATGCCATGGCAGACATCACTTACTCTTCCATATTATTAGCTATTAAAACCACTCAGACGGTCATGACCAGTGTCCAATATTGCACACGCTTCAAAAAAATATTATTCTTTTTCATGTGTGCCCACCACTGTTTAAATTGTTATTTTAACACTGTTTAACATTGATAATCCCTGGTTTAAGTACTTTATCACCCTTGGGTATAATTTTTGCGCTTCTTAACACCATTTTTAAACAATGGCAATTTGTTTTGGAGTATATCACTTTTGGATTTTAAAACAAGATCCATTAAAAATATTATATAGATACCGCATTGTCCTGTAAATTGTGGTTTATGTAAGGTCAGTTTGGCTTTGACCCAAAAGCGACATACCGGTAATTCAATTGTAGCATGGGGAAATATCACACCAACAGTATTCGTTGTTTTTTTTTTGTGTGTGTTTCATGTATCCATTGATCAAACCTGTTCTTTAAGGGCCTGCCTCAACATAGTCCCTGCCCTCAGTATGCCAGTATGCATGTCAATTTTCAGTTGTTTCAGACATTGGGTCACATTTATGATGATTAAATGCAATACTGAGTGAGAAATGACAAAAGTTAAAGTTCCGTTTTCAAAAGTACATGTTAAATGATACGGTATTTAGCAGAGTACAGCACACCTTACACATTTTCGCAAGACTATCATAGGTCTGTGAGGCGTTCTTGCGGAAAATGTGTACTTTCTTCACGTATATTTTGTAGGAGAAATAAAAATGTATCATGAAATTGACAGTAAATTTTTTTTTTTTTCTTGTTTTACAGTCTGCAGTTTCATGTCACATGAAAAGTGCCTGAAGCATATAAAGACACTGTGCTCATGTATGGCCCCAAGTCTAGTGAGGGTAAGTAACCAGGAGGCCTGCCCATCCCTGCCTTCAAATACACAACGCTAAAATAAACTTAACTTCTTTACTGATAGATTGTTCAATAGACATGGAATTGCCGTCAATAACATCAAGTGATAGGGGCTAAAGGTTATGTTTCACTTAAACAAATATTAATTACAGTACGTAGTATGTTAAATAAATTCTGCACAATTCATTTGCGAAGGGGACAACACAAACATGTAAAGGGACCACTTAGCTATTGTATGCATTAAAGTGCTTGTGATGGCTGGAGTGTCCCTTTAAAAAATGACTCCTTTAATACAGCGACAACAAAGACTGCATTATAGCCGGTTGCTAAATGTGGCAAAGAAATACATTAGTCCATCCCTTCTTACACTTGACACATCTAAGCTTTATTTTCTTAGTCGTATTTTTCCAAGTGTACATTTCTGTAAAAAAAAGCAGGATATAGTTAGCCAACATCAATACACAAAAATGTTAATGTGGTTCATTATAAGACTACGTATCATTGTAAAACAGCTTTTTTGGTCACATTTCAATAGTATTAATTCTGTAGGTTAAAGGGTTGTCGTGTCTTTGGTGTTAATGATTGTAACATTCCTACACTTAAATGCAGTAAGATTAATACCAGATGGTAAGTTCTTCCCCATGTGCTAAAACCAGCAATAACAATATGCAGAGTGTATAGTTGAATCTGTAACAGTGATGCAACCTAAATTAGAATATGGTCTCTAATTACAGTTTTAAGTCTTTTGTCTACACTTTGCTGTACCCTTGAAAGCGCCAAGACCTTATGGATTCAATCTCGGCAGTGTGATTGGTTTACTGGAGACAGTGTGGAAATATAGGATCCATGTGAATTGTCTCCATAGGCAAAGGAAAACAAGGGCAGGCAATTAAGATGCTCCCGCTGTAAGGGTTTGAACAAGAAACTACAAAAACATGGTACAATGTTTTAATCCATCACAATTTTGTCATTTTTGCCATTAAAAGAACCAAAATTAGTTAAATTGATAGAAAACAAAATCTAACACTTCACTTCAGATTTTTTAAATACCTCCACTCCCCGACCATTTCCTCCTTAAATGGGGACGTGCCCTGCCACATCAGCGGGAAGTCCTCGCCACATTTAGCCAGAGCCCAAAAGTGCCCGGGTATTATTATAAATAGTACATTACTGTTTCAAAATTGTCAAATATTTTACATTTGGGTTTACAGCTCTCATTTTGAACAAAGAAACCAAAAAAAATACCCTCAAAAGAACAGTACTGTGGAAAAGTTTTAGTCAGTTGTGTAAAAATGCTGTAAAGTAAGAATGCTTTCAAAAATAGACACGTTCTAAGTTTATATTATTCGCTTAACAAAAGTAAGAGTTGACAGAAGAACAATCTAAATCAACTCAATATTTGGTGTGCATCCTTTTCCTTCAAAACAGCATCATTTTTTAGAGGTACATGTGCACAAAGTCAGGGATTTTTGTAGGCATACAATTAGATGTATGACTAAACAATTATACAAAATTAAACATCATGCTAATGATGATCAATGTAACATGTAGGTTGAAACATAATCATTAACTGAATAGGAGGAATAAAAATAGATTAGGAACCGCCAAACAAGTTTTGTCAACGATTATTGTCAAAAGTCATACACCACGGCAAGACTTGCGTCCAAAAAGCCATACCATTGACAAAGAAACATGGCAACTCAACTGTTCATAAAAACACAAGAACTGGGGTGCAGTAAAATAGTAGCAGGTACTTTGGACTGATGAGCCAAAATGTGAAATATCTGGCTGTAGCAGAAGGTAGTTTGTTCTCAGAAAGGCAGGAGATTGCAGGCAACAGTGAAGCATGGTGGAGGTTCCTTGCATGTTTGTGGGTGCATTACTGCAAACAGAGTTGGGATTTTGGTCAGAATTAATTGTCTCCTCAATGCTGAGAAGTACAGGCAGATACTTATCCATCATACAATACTTTTGCACAGTATTGTATATATTTTTGTAAAGAAAATGAGTGTTTCATCAGGAGCATTTGGTCACTTTTTATGCAGCCATCAATCATTGGCAAATTTAGCTGTAACAATAATTTTCTGCTCTGCTTTTCTCACCCTTCTTTGACCTTAATATTTTTTTGCACAAGTTATGTGCTATAGCAAAGCTATCCAGTAAAACGTAGTCACCTGCATCTCCTGATTATGGAAATACCCCACATGCACATGTGTTGTTTTGGGCAAAAACTTATGGATTTGTGCTAATTCAAAACACCCTCCCTTTCCCTGTGTGGCTTGCCCTAACTGAATGTAAAAGAAGACAAATATGATATAAAAAATAATCAACTTTGGCATGACCATGAAACTATTATCGATGTAGAGTCCTGCCAGAAAGGGACAGAGCCATGTTTTTGAGCCATTTTTTTTGGCATCAGTGGGGGATTGTGCAAGGAAAATGCCTGCCGGTAAGACACAGGACATTTTCTTATTGCACATTTGTAGTGGCATCCCCAAACAGGGTGTCTGTTAAGATTTTTAATTGGAGCTCCAAGAAAATGTAGGTCTTTCAACTTTCACATTTCTTGTAAGAACATGTGTATTGAAAAGAATAACCAATTATGGCTGTAGGCACTGATTGGGGATTTTGTTGTAGTTGAAGACGCACTGCTGTTTTAGGACCTGTGCATCACCCTGTCTTCTCAAACTGACAGGCACCCCTCCTTGGTTGTGTATGGTGGAGAGAATATACACATCTTTTTTTTGTCACTTTACCTAAGGGCCAGAATTTTATCAAGTTATATCATAACTATCCATTCAGAGGTGGGAGCCTTTATTCAAACTATTTTCTAAGTGGTCCTTAGATGATGACAGCAGTCTGAAAAGTAGATGTGTCATAGAAGATGTATATGTTTCATACTTGCCAACAACCATAGTCTTTCAACCACTAAATGCCTATTCTTCATATATCCAGTAATTTGGCCAGTGCTCATGCCCAACTGTTATCAGTAATTGGGACATTGGTACATTGGTTATGCTGTCTGTCCCAACAAATTTGGGGGTAGAGAAAACATAAGGGATAAAGGTATGCCTTTGTATTTTTGTCATTGAAATTGGCCTCAATTAAGCGACTAGTCCTTGGTGTCTGGTGGCCTGCTTGAAATGGACTGCTACTGACGTATATTAACAGCTCTGTTCTCACCTTTTGATGAATCAACCTATTAATTTATCATAACACTTGTATGCAACTGTTTCTGGAAAGTAAATTCCCTGTAAACAAAGCTTGCTATGTAAAATGGTATGCAGCTTCCACAATTTGCTTTTATTTGTGGGTGGTATTCCTATGGAGCAGTTGGTTGAGGGCATGATCTCCAGATTCCAATTCACCAATTGAATGGATAGTGGTTAATACAATGTGTAGTAACTCGGAAAGATTACTGGATTTATTGACCTCTGTTGTAACGTGGGTGGGAGGCTTACTTCAAAATTCTGTCATTTTGGTGAACTTGAGTTTGTGTGGGCAAGTAGTTAATGGAAAATAACCCGTGGGTTGTGTGAATAAGAAAATAAGCTTACATTAATTAAATGAATCTGAAACTGGGGTATAAGTATGCTTTATGACATGTCACCCTTGGCAAACAACTGCAAAGGTCAAAAGCTAATGCCTAAGGTCAATGCAGTAAAATGAACTATGTTAAAATGTTACAAATCACTATTTAGTGAATAAACACCTCGTTGACATTACTTGAATTTCAAAAAAGGATTTCATTTTTAAACTGAATATAAACTTCTGAATTACCACCTCAGGAGATCTACAAATGGTGCTTTTCTAGAAGGGGCTGTCAGCTGTTTCTGAAACTACTTTGGTCATATCACTGGCTTGATGGATTAATGGTATTGTCGGTGATTAGTCTGTAATCCTGGAGATTTAATTTTGGTAGAGATTACAGTCATAGGTGGTCGCTAACAACATCAAGTCACCATGATGAAGACGACAACAGTTCTTCAAGAGGATACTCTAGGTTCCAAAGATATTAATTACCTTGAGAAATTCATGTTGTTTTAACCCCTTGATTGAAATCCACCCCCACTAATATTTGCTTTCCAGGCTTATTGTTACTGATGGCTAATTGCTTTGGTTACTCTTGTTCTGCTTCAGTAGGACATGCAGAAATAGCACAGTCCACACAATAGAAGCTGCGTGTTGCACGCATGCTAGCCCATTTAAATTCCACTTGATACACATAATGTAGCCTTATCTACCATATATAGTCATACTGCTAACCTTAGTAGGTTTTTGACTTCAGGGCAAACATGCTTCAGCTTGTAAATATCTCGATTTTGTTTAGCTATATGCAAAAGTAATACGTTTATTTCAGTTTTTAGGCACCATGTTTCATCCGGGAAGAGGACAAAAGAGTTAAAGTCTACAGTCTTTGCAATGGATCTCAGTAGCCCGTATGGGTAAATCCGCTACTGCAACCGCTAAGCCTCGCGCTTATTATCAATGTCAAAATAGAGACTAGATGCTTGAGAGAACTCAATTTAAGGGGAAACACACCGATTTAAAACAGTACAAGGGGGTAATTTACACTCAATAGTTGCAGAAAGACACACATCATTTTCAATCAGGCCCTCCTTTGCACACTGCTCAGTATTTGAACTCTGCCCACCTCAGCTCAGCAGAGGGTTGCTATTGTAGTCTGTGGGGATGATGGTAATCACTGGTGGTTCCCTGACTTCTGGGAAACCAGGCTGGATATCAGTTCTTGGTGCAAATACTGGCCATAGAAGTTTCTGTCCTGACCTGATGGAGAGTAAAACACCACAGCAAAATGCAGGCACCCCAAATCTGTGTCCGAGCTCCATAGTCTTGAGGGGAAAGTGGCGCTCTTTACCGGGCTAAAGAAGTAGTACCAACAGGGCTCTTGTACCCACTTCCCCAGAAACAGAGCCTTCCAAGGCCAGGGGCCAGTCTGTAGGGAGGCAGCTGGCCCCCAGGCCCCTCCAGGAGCCCAGAGCTTCAGTGACATTTAGTCACAATGTTGCACAACTACCATTATTTCAAATGTTTTCCTGGACCAAAGGTGGGTACAAGGGGTCTGTTGGGACTACTTCTTCTCCCTGGTACAGAGGGCCACATTTCCCAAACTACCAGAGACTCTAAAGACTGTGGAGCTCGGACACAGATTTGAGGTACCCGCATTTGGAAGGGGGAGTTTTATTTATGGTGTCTTACTCACCATTGCGTCAGGATTTACCGGACAGAGACCCCTGTGGCCAGTATGGGCACCAAGATCTGATATCTAGTAATTTCTAACTGGTTTCGGCCTAAAGTCTGGGAACCACTCATGCTTACCATTTTCTCAGCAGACTACAGCAGTGGCCCCCTACTGGGCTGAGATTGGACATGGGCTTGATAATAAGCGAGATGTTCAGCAGTCGGAGTAGTGGAGGAAACGACTTTAGCAGATATACCCATTCTGCCTACCGAGATCCGTTACACTAAATATCCCCAAACCATTACACTGATTCACAAACAAAAACCACATCCAATTTTTGTTCTTAATAAATGCTTTTGTCTATGTTAAAAGCTGTGGAAGTTATCTATGTCTGTAATGGGCAAGGTGATTGAGAGAGGTCTTGTGAGAGTGGGGGGAAATGAAAGTACAGGACAGTAAGCTGATTAGATCTGACAGTCTGGAAACTATCTTACAGGTCTAAGTAATATCTATGTTGCAAAAATAGTACCTTCATAATTTAGTTCTGTATTTCATGAGAGTATTATCTATAATACATTGACATTTGAGAAGCCACAGGTGACAGAGCTGCAATGCAATTGCATAAATATCTATGCTACAAATTCGGGCTGAAACAACTAATCGATAAAATCGATAATGAAAATCGTTGTCAACGATTTTCATTATCGATTAATTGAATCAATTTTTATCGATTATAAAAATACGTTTTTTTCAAAGCAAATGCTCTGAAAAACTCCTCTCCTTATATAATCCGACCTCAAACAGAGATCGGATTATAACACTAGAATCCAGATCCCCCGCAACGCTGCAGGGGACCTGGATTCCCCTCACTGTCGGCCGGTCTCTCCCTTCCGTCTCTCTCCCCCTCCCATACACCCATCTGACTCCTCCCCCCTCCCATACACTGCTCTGCCTCTCTCCCGACTCCCTGGTGCTTTGTGAACCTCCGGACAGTAACGGAGGCTGTCTGTGCGATGCAGACCCCCACCGGCTGACAGAGAATCATCCTCTCTGTCAGCCGGTGGGGGTCTGCATCGCACAGACAGCCTCCGTTACTGCCCTTCACTTACGCTGAGGCTTCTATGAAGCTGCAGTGAAAGTGCCTGTCAGTAATGGAGCCACCCTCCCATACACCACTCTGGCTCCTCCCCCTCCCATATGCCACTCTGCCTCTCTACCCGGCTCCCTGGTGTCTTGTGAACCTCCGTTGCTGACAGGAGGCAGAGTGGAGTATGGGAGGGGGGAGGGGGCAGATTGGAGTATGGGAGGGGGGAGGAGCCAAAGTGATGTATGGGAGGGGGGAGGAGGCAGAGTGGAGTATGGGAGGGGGAGGAGCCAGAGTGGTGTATGGGGGGGAGGAGCCAGAGTGGAGTGGGGAGGAGCCAGAGTGGTGTATGGGAGGGGGAGGGGCCAGAGTGGTGTATGGGTGAGTTATAGTGGTGTATGTGGGGGGTATTATGAATTTCAGGGCATATAGGGGGTATAAGGCATATCGATATTAGGCATATCAGGGGGGCATAAAACATATCTGGGGGTAAAAGGTATATCGGGGGGCTCAGTTGCATATCACTGGCATATAAGGAGTATAAGGCATATTGGGGGCACAGCGGCATATCAGGGGCACAGTGGAATCTGGCATATAAGAGGTATAAGGCATATATGGGGGCAGAGTGGCAAGCTGGGGGTCAGATGTACATAACTGGGGGCAGTTTGGTAAATAAAAGAAAATATAAACAAGGCTTTTTTCTCATAGTTTTTATTAAATATGAAAAATAGTTAACATATGAATTAATATTTACTAATAACTTTGTATTAAAACCTAGTTTGAGAAACACTGTGTTTGGGTTCTTTTAGCTTTTATTATGTCAGTAAAATAAGAAGGTGAATAGAGAGAGAGAGAGAGAGGCCATTGCAATAAAGAGATGAAAGTGTAAATTGTAAGTTTTTTATTACATTATTTTAAATTTAAAAAAAATTGCATTTTTGTATCCGATTAATCGAAAAAATAATCGGCCAACTAATCGATTATTAAAATAATCGTTAGTTGCAGCCCCCCTACAAATGGAGTCCTTACGCAAGCCAAGTAGTGGCACGAAAATAGTAAAATGTGTTTATTTGTGACAACACTCTGGCTTCTGATGTCAGCTCAGGCTATTACTGCCCCTTAGTGCCTGAAGTCTGGCTGGGTACATGGGCATCCGACTGTAGCACAAACCTAGGCAAAATGTTGTGCATTCCAACCCTTCTGCTTCAAGTAACAAAAACCTATTTAGCACACATTGCTATGTACCCTACAGGCAATATAAAAATGTCACATACAGAACAAAAGAACAATGGGTGTTCCCCTTTAAAGTTCCTCATGCTAAAATACATGAAATTTAATCATTCTTCTTTAAGTGCCATACAACAGATCAGGCCAGGTTTGCATGTTCAGTCATACCTTGATAATTTTAATGTAGCTGTTGGACTGGACTTCCTTTGTAATTTCTCATAAATGTGATTACTGATGTGGTAAACAAGTTTATCTGTGTTGGTAGGTCTAAGTATAGCATGACCAAAGGTTCTTATTTGGTATCATGTAGACTTCGAAAAAAGTATGGCCTTCTGATATGACAGTGTAATATTCTCATATATCTACTGCTAGTGCTTACTAGAATTGATTTACATAAAAAATATCTGCCATTTAACTATATTATTATTTTGTCTATTTTTTTAAGGTTCCAGTATCTCATTGTTTCCGATCACCTGGGCATTATAAAAAGAAGTTTTGCGCTGTGTGTAGAAAGCACCTAGATGATAGCTTGGCTTTACGTTGTGAAGGTAAGCTCCAGTTTTATTAATGTATACACTAATGTTTCAACGGTTTTGTTCTAGGAAAACAAGGACATTTATAGCTGTGCTAACACAATTGCAAAAGAGTTTTCTGATGATTAATTAGCCTTTAAAACGTAAAGTTGGATTAGCGAACACAACATGCCTTTGGAATACAGTGATGGTCGCTGATAAAGGACCTCTGAACGCCTATGAAGATATTCCATTAAAAAGCAACTGTTTCCAGCTACAGTAATCATTCACTGTATTTCTGATGCACTTGATGTAATTTTAATGGACAAAATGTGTTTTTCTTTCAAAAACAAAGACTCCCAAAATGATAGTCTTAATCTACCCTTTCTGACCCAGGGCAGGCCTCTCTGCATCATATCTGGACTCTCTGTCTTTTAAGGGTGTGCGGCACTGAGCAGAAGTCTTCAATAGTGTTAGTGGGTCGGTTGGGGACATCAGATCTGCCTTTTAATTCGCCTGCTGAACATATGAACATGTGTCTTTGGGTATGTTAGTGTTTGTGTCTGGTTGTGTTGAGTATCTTGGTATGTTTGTGAGAGTGTCTGGGTGTGTGTTAGTGCTGAGTGTCTAATTAGTTTGATGTGTCTGTGTGTGTTAGGGCAGAGTATCTGTGTGCTTGTGTGTCTGAATATGTGCATTAGTTCCAGGACATAAACTACAGGACGTGTGATCTTGTGATTTTACAAATCAGTGTTTTTCATAGTGGGAAAGTGCTTTGCAAATACTTTTACTCCTCCAGAAAAGGTTGTTTTTTTGGGTTTTTTTTAAAATATTCTTTCTATGACTGTTTTGAGCATCTGCTGCCTGTGTATTTTCTGACTCTGTATTTCCTTTACGAGAAAAGAGAAGATCAAAGCATTACTAACCAAGGAAATCTATTATAGTGAAGTAGGTTAAAAAACCAAAAACAAAACAAATGACATGTGGCATAATCAACGGCTGGTCTAAGGTATACCGGAGTCCAAAACAGGGTCCAATATTAAGGACCATAAAAAAGTTTATTTATACATAACCCCTTAGTTTAACACCATAGTGGCCAGTCATCTTCCTCAGTTCCAGGTCATCTCAAAATTAGGACAAATGATCATTGCCAATAATAATGCATCTTACGATAGCAGATATGACTAGCTGTGCTCAGACACATACACATACAGAATTACTATGCCTGTATCTCAAGATTTAAACACATTTGCTCTGTAGCCCCTTTCATTGTATTAACCAATACATATGTAAGAGAATAGGAGGCGTGGAGGAGCTTGAGTTAATTTGCCATTTGTATTTTAATAATCTAGACGTGAGCACAAAGGCTATTATTAGGTTGTGTTATAGTCAGGAACTTCATGCTCTCTTTTTCCACAATATCTTAAAAGTGTTGTTCTTAATACATTAACTGTACTCTCTGGTATGTAAAACAAATAAAACATTAGCAGAGCTTCCATTTTATGCTTAATTGCAAAACAACACAGAAACACTTTATAATCTTTTTTTTTTTTTCTTCATGGTATGGCAACATCCGGTCAGTGTCACCCTTTTTATCACATGAAAATAGTGTTCCTGACAAAAATTTAAGAGTTATTTCTGGGTAGGATATGGACATTTAACAATACTAGGAATAATGTTTCCAGCAGAGTAGTTGGAACAGCACCTTTAATTGCATTTTTTTTCCGTTCGTTTGTAAATAAATCCCCAAATGTCTTCATGAACATTTTTGTTCCTTTTTTATTTTATTCTAGCACACAGTCTTGCTGAAAAAAATAGAAAAGAAAATACATCACGTTGGCATTTTGTCTTAGCTGGGAGTTAATTATACTCTTGGGTCCATGCATATGCTAACAACTGACAAGATACATTTATACATCTTTCAGACCAACATTAAGCCCTGCATTGAGACTCTATTACAGTCATAGCCTGAGGGATAAACTGGTCTTTTGTGCAAGATATCTTATGACGGGTGGAAAAATTGGTATTCACTTCAAGATACATTTTATATAAAAAATAAGTTGGAAGAAAAAAAAGTGGGGTTTTTTTTCATTTTTTTTATTTGGCTAGTTTTTCTTAAATAAAAAAATAATTATGGAACTACTTCCAGTAACTATATTATAGCTAATGCAAAGACAATTTTGAATATATACAGACTATGAAAAAAAAACCTTTTCCTGTCCGATTTCTTTATCTTGGAAAAATATTATTTTCTGATTATTTGGAGGTTTAAAGCATACCATTCGGTTGTGTCCATGGAATACTTACGTATGGGTAAAACCTACGAGCATTGGCTGGTTTAGGACAAATGTTGTCGGCAATACACTCTTTGGCTGCTATGGAACTACAAGTCCCGTTATTTTCCCATGCTAGTAAGCTAGACATAGACTAGCTGAGCATCATCGGAGTTTAATACTAAAACAAGAGGAAAATTACTTGCCGGCTACCCCCTTGCTATAGAAACATCAGAGGGAAGGTTGGCCTTGTGGCTTATGAACAAACATAACCTACGTCTCTTTTCTAGTTGTAGCGTTTGGCTGTTCCAAGTCCATATTTTGATTATTTATTATCTTATGTTAGCTATTTTGTTTTCTCTGAAATATGAGAAGCATTTAAATGCTACTTATATCTAACAGAAGGAACATCTCCACTCATTATTACCGTGACAAAATGATCTCTTAAATAACTATTGTAAACAGTCTCTTTCTGTTAGGTGTTAATTAAATACTTACTAACAGTACTTTAACAGTAAAAAATATAAATGATGCTCGTCATATGTTTGGCCCAGAGAATCCTTTTACTATTTACCTATTATTTTTTATAACCATCCTCTAGTATCAGGAAATGCAGAGACTCATAAATACCTTTTGTGCTTATTCACAGTACCCTGAGTTTTACATTCCAAGATATAATTGTAAAACTTGAAAGGTGAGTCAGGGTATGTATCAGGTGCCTTCAGGAAGTAAAGGCTTGTGAAGCAGTACATCATTTTGCTGAGTTGTGTGCCAACTGGTGACCTTCATCTTACATGGCGGTTGCCTCCAATTTGAGTTTGGATTTGTTTATGGATTTCCTCTAATTGGCAGGTTTAGTAACTAAATCTAGCCTTGGAAATGTAGGGCATATGCTAGCTTGGCATTTTGTCTCTTTTTCTAGCGGTTCGATGAGGAACATCATGTGGTCAGAGCTGAAAACCATTGCTTCTCTTAGTGACCTCACATCCTGAAATGTGTCTTGTCGAACCTGCTGTTGACTGCAACCTCCATAAAGAAGCACCCGAATTAGTAAATGTGTATTCAACACAAGTTGAACAAATAGACTAGGGCTTTAAACAGTTTGTTTCTCTTAAATGTGTAATGACTCACACAGGTAAGTGAGCTGTTTGTTTGAAGTCATTAGGCTTAACAATTTAGAACGTGAACTCTTCAACCTTCCAAGGTGTGAGTAAAGCTATGGGTTGCGACAAAATTGATGTAAACACCTCTTTAGCACATACTCTCATTACCAGCTTCATTATACTTCTTTTAGAGCTTATAGTGTTGGGTTCATCACATATTTCGTACCATTCCATGATGAAAGATGCAACTGTATGTTGTAATTACCACATTACCATGTTTTATGAAGCAGATGGTCAAAATTAATGAAAAGGAAGCTGGAGCTAATGAGAGTGTTATTTTATGGATGGCGTGGACTGGTTTGTTGTATCATGGGGTCAAGACCCAAGGAGGTGATGCACAGTAGCTTTGTACATGTTTATACATATTGCCTAAATAAGTCTTTGATATAAGCAGATCAAACTAAAGTGATGTAGTCAGTGTCCTGTCCCGAAGTTCTCTCCCTTCTCCTCAATTACAAAGGCTGCCTTAACAAATCACCCACAATTGCCAACTTGCCAATAAGGTAGATATGTAACTTGAATGGGAGGAGTAATCATGCACATCCTGCGAACAGGAAGTTCATATGGTTGGTTCTATGGTTTATTTAATAAACGTGGAAAATATGCAAAAAGAGAAGCTCACCTTAGAGAACATATAGATATTAAAATTTTGGGGTGCTGCTGAAATGATCAAGATGTACATACAACACACACCCAGTAAATATTTTTTTAAAAAAAAATATAAAATGTGAAGTGCACTACAATAAAATATGATAGTTGTGCTGAAAGTAAAGAATTTGGCAGATGAAAGCTCTTTTGACACATGTCCCACAATGTGTATATATATGTATATCAATGCACATAAAATAAAACTATTTCATTTTAGTTTTATTTTATGTACATTAATAAAAAATTGTTAAAGCATGAATATTGGGGATTCCATCACACGATATGGCCATATATTACTTAGCCCTCCACCACGTCAAAGCACCCCAGTTTTGGCCAGTCTTATATAATAGTAAAGTTGACCAGCCCTAAAAATGAAATCAACGGTTATTTTTATTTATTTTTATTATTATTTTAAATTGTTAAACATAATTTTTTTATAATGTGAAGGAAATGTGTCCTCTGATTATCCTAATCTATTTTCTATGAGTTATAAATAGAGACCATTTTAATAGCCAGTTCCTTAAGTTACCATAAACAAGACGCAATACGTAGATTGCTTAATGTTTCCTTATGTAAAAGAAGTACTTGCACAACGCGCTATATGATTATCTTTATTAATTTACTGTTGATTTGATGTTTTGTCCTGACTCACCATTAGGGAAGTCTAAATTACTGTGTTGCTTTTGCTAGGGGTCGTAATAAAGGGAGACATTGTAGCTTGTGCAGGTAATGACACACATTTGGCTGCATAAATATATACGTGGTCATAATATGGGAAGATCCCCATTCATGTAATGATATGTTTTCAGTTTAAAGTCAGCTAAAGATAATTATATGCAACGATTAACTAGTCGGAGTGGAGATTTTTATTATATAAAGTGTTCTTGTTGCCTGGCCTTAGATTTATATTATTATTATTTAGATGTAAAGCTTTACAGAAAATACAGAAGGGAGACATTATTATTATTATTTGTTTTATATAGCGCCATCAAATTCCATCAAACTACAATATATATGAATACAAAGTGACGTTATAAGTCAAATTTCATACATAAACAAAGTTTATAAAATATCTGTGTATAGCCGTTTACCTCCTTGTAAGTTTTCTTGCTGTCTCTGAAATGGCTCTGTAACTGCACTCAAGATCTGTGTCTACTGTGCGAGTAAAAGCTGCGGTTTCTCTTTTGTTGTAGTTGCCGGTTACGTTCAATGGGCATATTTCCTGAATGCCACTATTTAGTAGTCAAAGGGGATTTGGATTTACATTGAGGTTTACCTGAATGCAAAAATGATTAGCTAATAACGCCAAGGGAAAAAGAGTCCATGAGCGGTACATAGTCCTTGTTTGAATTGCTCTGCCCCTATTTTCACACTTGGTGGGTGATAAATAATTGCGTGTTCCACAGACTGGCTGATAAGCAGACAGACAATATGTAAAAACATATGTTTTCAATGGACATTTTCCTCCCTCAACAAAGAATAGCTCTGTTAAATAGACATGACCGAATAGCAAAGACATCAGGCTGAAAACTCCTTATGCATTATCACCAGTGGGTGCATTGGATGTGTTATGTATATGAAACTACAATATGTTTAGTCATAATATCATTAAAGGTTGTGTTACACCTACTCAGAATGTAACGCTTTTGTAACTATATTAGTCTTTATACCCAACGCCTTCCCAGAAATAAGGGTTTTTTGCTCAGAGAGAGAGCGGTTAATGTTTTGTCTTGGTGGAACAGCACCTTTAAACATAAGGATAATACAGTGTGGTATATGTTCTATATGTAGGCACATGCTCTAATCTCTGTATGAAACCAAACTGTTTCTGTAAACGCGATTCCTGATTGTACCTTTTGTCTTTTAGTGTGTGAACTCCATGTACATACAGACTGTGTCCTGTTCACTTGCAGTGACTGCCGACAGTGCCACCATGGGGGTGAGCAGGATCACGTAAGTTAGCACACATTTTATGGAAATTCACCCACAGTGAAGACCAGTGTCGAAATTAGACAAATGGACCAGAACCTGTGAAGCTGTATTAGGTCAGGGGAGGGCTGGAAGCCTAAGGCCTGGGGGGCAAGTCTAGTCAAGTGGCCCGTTGCGCCACCGAATCAGCCCACCATCCATGCTCATCTTTTCCTGATTTTCTAACTCATATTGATGTGATGTGGTGATATTGGGAGTTCATCACTACACTAAAAAAAGTCATCATACACGGGATGCCTGTTGCCACAATTTACTGCCACTACGGTATTTGCTCGATTATCTAAAAAAAAAAATTTTTCAGAGCAAATTCTCTGAAAAATACCCCTCGTCTTATAATCAGGGTTGTCTTATAATCAGACCTCAAATAGAGGTCTGTGGGGAATTCTCTCTGACAGCCGGAGGGTGTATGCGCGATGGACGCAGACAACCCCCGCTGCTAACAGCACCTCCTTCCGGCTGCAGCGGAAGTTGCCTACGCGAATCGTGTAGACGTCTGCCTGCTGTCCCGACTACACACCAGAAGCACTGGTAAGTTTGGGGGGGTGTTAAATGGGGGGCATAAGACATTTCTGTAGGCAGAGTGTTCTATGATATGCCTTTTAACCCCCTTAATGCCACTCTGCCTCCAGATATGCGTTTAAACCCCCTTTATGCCACTCTGCCTCCTGAAATGCCTTATACCTCCCTATATGCCACTCTGCCCTATAATATGCCTTTTAACTCCCTAAATGCCAGAGTGGCATATAGGGGTATAAGGCAATTCTGGAGGCAGAGTGGCACATAGGGGATCAAAAGGCATATCATGGGGCAAAGTGGCATATAGAGGGTTAAAAGGGATATCATGGGGCACAGTGGCACTTAGAGGGTTAAAAGGCATATCATGGGGCACAGTGGCATATAGGGGGTATAAGGCATTTCTTGGGCAGAGTGGCAAGCCTGGGTGCAGATGTGCATGACTGGGGGGCAGGTTGGAAAATAAAAGGAAATAAAAACAAAATAATATATTTTTCTCAATCATAGCTTTTATTAAAAAAAATAGTTTACATGAATTAACATTTACTAGTAAAACCTTTTTCCTATAGGGCCGTCTTATATTCAGGCCTTTTCTTTTTTTCCTAAATTAATATTCAGATTTTGGGGGGTCGTCTTATAATCGAGCAAATACGGTAATCCTTTTTCAATAAAATATGCAGATCGATTTACTTTACTTTATGCAAAACCTTTACTTTTCCTCTCACTGATTTCTGGGTCTAGAAAGTTTTGGCCTCTGAAGTGACTACAAATTCAGCAGGGTGTTTTATCTCTGGATAAGTAAAAATTAAATAGTTCAATTTATTCCTACAAAAAGTAAAGTGCCAGGAAACAGACAAACAAATACACACCAGGACAGGCTCTGCCACAGCGACACCCAAACACACACACGCCAGGACAGGCTCTGCCACAGCGACACCCAAACACACACACACCAGGACAGGCTCTGCCACAACGACACCCAAACACACCAGGACAGGCTCTGCCACACCGACACACAAACACACACACCAGGACAGCCTCTGCCACACCAACACACAAATACACACACACCATGACAGGCTCTGCCACACCAACACCCAATCGCACCTACCAGGACAGGCTCTGCCACACCCACACACAAACACACACCATGGCAGGCTCTGCCATACCAACACCCATAAAACACCCACCAAGCATAAAAAATGCCTTCCACGCTGGTTTGTTTTGTGTGTGTTTTTGTACTGGTTAATGTACCCATGTGTATTGCCCCCAGGCACCCACCCCCCTTTGTGTATTGATTTGTGTGATGCCCCAACCACCCTGTTGTGTACTTATACCCCCTACCTGTATTTCATTGTTGTCCCAAGGCAGCCCCCCTTTGAATATGGGTCCCCTTCCACCTATAACACCCAACTCTTCCTTTTCACGGGGAGCTGTTCCGTGTAAGGCCGCCCCCTTGAGCGGCACATCGCGTCTTGAAAGGGGTGGGACGAAGAGCCTCACTTAGGCCGCATGGCCATTTATTTAAGCCCTAGTTTTGTGTTCATATAGGATACTCTACATTTCCCAAGACAGGAGACATACCGGCTTATAAAGGCTCAATAGACTTTTCAATTCAAAACTTTTTTTGGGGGGGGGGGGTCAGTTTTAGGGCACTTAAAAAAGGCAGTTTTGTATTCCAGAAATATTTAATATGGATGTTACAGATTTGGTGTATTTTTCCGTTACCTTAACACAAACCTAAATAAATGTTTAATAATGAATAGTAAATTATATTGAATATCTTTTCACCTGTTGCAACAGCAATGAACATTTCACACAACTGAAAACATACTGCTTTGCAACATAGATATTATTTGAAATTCTTAATTGATGTCACGCATGTTCTCACATTATGTGCCCACTGTGATCAGCTATCTTCATAAGCAAGTTTCTAAATAAAAAATGCAAAAAATCAGAATTTGTGTCCCCAGTGACTAGATGGCAGAGGTGAAATCGCTCCAACTCATGTACCAATCATAATAATTGAAAGCAGATCTGTCACTTTCACAATATCCTACATTTTACAGTTCTAAACACTAAATAAACCCAGGTAACAGTGTTTATGTACTAAAATAGGCAACATATACCTATTAAAAACCCACCTATTATGTATACCAAGGGGAAAGTTATCTAGCTTATTGCCCTTGTTGTGAAGTTGTTGACGTTTGAAGAAAAGGGTGATAATTTATTATATATGCTGGCTTTGCCAACAGGCTGCCACCTGCCTTGGCTTCCACAAAGTTTCATTGGAAACTATATGTCTTTATGTTGGTGAAAGTTCCCCATTACCTAAAAAATCCTACCAAGATTTCATGTTCCACAAATACTACCTTAATCAATCTTTTCCTTAATTAGAAGGTAGGTAATAAAATCATGCCGGGTTATGAAAATCCTACTAATTCTACAAAAAAATTCTAGACTGCCAGAACGGTACTATACAACAGAGGACATAAGGTCATCTCACAGAATTCTGGGCTCTCACTTGGTGCCATGTGGATGCAACCTACACATATTGGGAAATTAGTAATATCAAGTTTTTGAAAGCAAAGACAGCCATGTGCCAACGTGTATATTATTTAAGAAGGGACAAAATGAGTCCAAATATGCACCTTTCCTGCCTTTTGTCACAGTAATTGTAGATAATGTGTATAATTATTATGGTCTATGAACAACGTGTTATTAATCTCTCTTTACCTTCCCTACATCATGATAGAAACGTCCTTTACTATCCATAGATGTGTAGTCATCAAGGACTTTAGAGCAGCACATGTGCACAACGTGGAGCCTTACCTAGCATTCCCCGTACATGAATTCTTGGCAATCTTCCCAGATGACTATAACAACAATAATCAGAACAAGGCTAAGAATAAAATCAGGTTAAATATAAGCCACACATTTGTATTTAAATAGTATACACTAGACATTCCGGGCAGGGAAATCCTGTAGTTAAAATAATATGTTTATTAAAATTAATTCAAGCCAGATCTTGGGAGTATGTATTTTAATCTTGTAGAACAACATATACAAGTTGTTTTTAAAAACTGAACATCGCCCACCCTGAACAAGGTACGAGAAACTTAACCAGTGGTTTGAAGGGACACTCTAGCCATCATATACACTTTAATGCACATACATTTTCATGTAGTTTCCCTTGAAAATGCATTAAGGGATTCTACGAAAACCTCTTAAATGCATTTGCCCCTTGCCCTGTCCCCCAGATATTTGGCTTGCAAGTGATGTGTTTGACCAAACACATCTACTGCCACATGATATGCTCACCACCAGTCAGCTTCAGCTGGATTCTTTTTCTATAGTAATTGTTAAAGGTATTTTGTTACCGTTATAGAAACATGTGTCAGTAATGGACAGGGAAGAAATTTCTAAAGTAGCAGTATTTCCCATCAATTTTTTGGATTATTTTTCTTCTTTTCTTCTTTTAGGACACCTATCACCATCACTGGCGAGAGGGAAATTTCTCTTCAAGTGCGCGGTGTGAGGTTTGCAAGAAAACATGTGGGTCTTCTGAAGTTCTCTCTGGAATCAGATGCGAATGGTGTGGTATTCAGGTATGAGTTTTCGCTCGTTCAGTCGCTACCACAGGGGCATAACTAGAAGCCTCAGGGCCCCGGTGCGAGAATCTGTTAAGGCCCCCCCACCCCCAACCCATCTACCCCCTTCTCAGGCTATCTAACCTCTCCTTCTCCCCCTTCTCATTATCTACCCTCTCCCTACCCCCCCTTCTCACTATCTACCCTCTCCCTACCCCCCCTTCTCAGGCTATCTACCCTCTCCATACCCCCCTTCTCACTATCTACCCTCTCCCTACCCCCCCTTCTCATTATCTACCCTCTCCCTACACCCCTTTGTAGGTCACTTACCGGCCTCTGTCTCGCAGCTCTGCCGCGGTGCGCACGGCTTCACTGCTGAGCGCCGGCATATGACGTCATATGCCGGCGCTCAGCGTGAAGCGCCGGCACCCGAGACAGACGCCTCACGCTCCCACCACTGCAGTCAGGGGAGGGCTGGCAGCCTAAGGCCTGGGGGGCAAGTCTAGTCAAGTGGCCCGTTGCGCCACCGAATCAGCACACCATCCATGCCCCTCTTTTCCTGATTTTCTAACGCATATTGATGTAATGTGATGGGGCTTGGAGTAAAAAAAAATATGTTTAATACAATAACAAACAGCTAATCTTTGTAAAAAAAATAAAATTTAAATATGGAAAAATTGGACCCTAGGCATTTCCTTGGGCCCCTGCCTGTAATCATCCCTAGAGTCCCTTTGTCCCTCATTCACTAAGCCACACCTCTGTTTTACTTACTCCCTGTAGTTCAGGTATAGATCAAATAAACAACACATGCATGTATAGATCAACTGAATAAGAAATACAAACCCTGTATTTGCAGGTATACATAAATAATGTATGGAAACATAGCACAGCAGATACAGATCAACAGAATAACACACAAACCCAGCATTGCAGGTACAGATCAACTGGAAATCACATAACAACTAAGCATTAAAGGTATAGATAAAACCCCCTAAATTACAGGCATAGATCACAGGATGCACACCCCCAAAGCCAGCCCTGGTGTTCACACTGCCCACATAGAACCTGACCAGCACCAAGATAACATTAACAAATTACAGTCCAGAGTGAGACAACTTTGTTCCCAAACAGCCCAGCGTGAGCCAATTTTGTCCCCAATCAGCCCACCCTGACACCAGTACAAGCTCTGCAACACCGACACCCAAACACACAGACCAGGACAGGCTCTGCCACACCGACACCCAGACACACACACCAGGACAGGCTCTGCCACACAGACAGTCAAACACACACACCAGAACAGGCCCTGTCACACAGACAGCCAAACACACAGACATCAGGACAGGCTCTGCCACATCAACACCCAAACACACACCAGGACAGGCTCTGCCACACAGACAGTCAAACACACACACCAGAACAGGCCCTGTCACACAGACAGCCAAACACACAGACACCAGGACAGGCTCTGCCACATCAACACCCAAACACACACCAGGACAGGCTCTGCCACACCAACACCCAAACACACACATATATATATATATATATATATATATATATATATATATACACACACACACACACACACCAGGACAGGCTCTGCCACACAGACAGCCAAACACACAGACACCAGGACAGGCTCTGCCACACTGACATCCAAACACACACACAAACCAGGACAGGCTCTGCCACAGCTACACCCAAACACACACACCAGGACAGGCTCTGCAACACTGACACCCACATCCAAAATGCTTTCCACACTGGATTGCTGTTTGTTTGTTTTCCCCCCTTGTGTATTGATGCCCCAGCCACCCCCCCTTTGGTTTTAATGTATTTCCCCCCCACACCCTTGTGTATTGCCCCATGTGGATTTGTGCCCCCAGCCTGCCCCCTTTGTACATTATACCCCTTGTGTATTGCCCCACGTGGATCTGTGCCCCCAGCCAGCCCCCTTTGTACATTATGCCCCAACACCCCTGTGTATTAATTTATGTGATGTCCCCAGCCAGCCCCCCTCCCTTGTGTATTGATGCCTCCCTTTGCATTGTTAATGTCAATAATGTATATTGAACCCAGCCACCCACCTTTGTGTATTGATTTATGTGGTGCCCCAACCACCCTGTTATGTACTTATACCCCCTAGCCACCCCCATTTTGCATTTAATTGTTGTCCCAATGCAGCCCCCCCTTTTAATATGGCTCCCCTTCTGCCTATTACCCCAACTCCGGAGTCACACGGAACAGGACACTGTGCAGGCACGCTGGCCGCTTAATGATTTTAAAGCGGCTTTTAAAGCTTTTAAATGATTTTAAAGCGGCCAGCGTGCAGTCGGGGCAGCGCTGAGGCAAGCGGCAGCGAGCAGAGGAGACAGAATGGCCCTGGAGTTCTGTCAGTCAGGAGGCCCAAGGGGTGCCAAGAGGTCGTTTTCAGCAACCGCTCGGCACCCCTTGGGCCCCCCTGACTGGCAGAACTCCAGGGCCCGGTCGCAGTCGCGACCCCTGCGACCCCGGTAGTTCCGCCACTGCGCTACCATTAAATATGGTTAGTCACATGCATTAATTTATGTAAAGCAACGTCAAACAAAATGAAACTGTAGACAGCTTTTAACATATTTCCATAGCCTTTCTTTTGTGCTTTGAACAGATTATTTACCAGCATGTTGCTGGGCTTCTGAGATAATTTATGGTTCAAGATTACTTGTGTCAAAATCTATGTGTTGTGTCCTGTGTACCTTAAATATTCCTAATTTAATAAATCACATGTAGGATTGAATTGGTTGGAAATATGTTCAAACACTCCATAGCAAAATCTCCATAGTGGGATATTAACGTGTGTAGAAAGCTTCTAGTGGGACTAAGACTTGAAATAAATAATAGTTGCATTATCAGGAAGTAATATATATATATATATTTATTTTTTTCTTCAATTACTGTTAGGGTTTTTATGGATGAATGGAGAGCAATAGGCCTCTTATTTCCAATCTGGCTAATCTTATTACTGACAGTAAAAAACTAAAAGTTATCATAGAGATGCCTAAAAACTATCATCATTCCAGTACCTTTAGATAAACAGAAAGTAACATAATCAGTTATTTAAGACAGAATAAAACATACTAAAGAGTACTGCCTCTAAGTTTTTAATTTCTCAAGGCAATTTGTGAACACCATTTATCTTTTTTTTTCTCTTTGGTAGGCACACACTGCATGCTTCAGTGTACTGAACCATGATTGTACCTTTGGTCGTCTAAGGAATATGATGCTTCCACCACATTGCGTTCGTTTACACTCACGAAACTTCAGCAAAATGCATTGCTTTAGAATATCCGAGTCTCTCCAAACTGATCAAGGTAAGTATGCATATTGACCATTCTGAATCTGATTATTTATATTTCTCATTACATATTATTAGTTTTCATCTTTATCACTTGAACATACCACTGTTTTTTTCCTTTGTAGAAGACTGAAATGAATGAATTTTAAATTTACCTAACCTTCTATTTTACTTTTCTTGAAACTCAGTGAACACCATTGTTCAAGAAGATCTTTTAAAAGTTTTTTTTGTTCAATTGCTTTTCTTACCACCTCTGCACACATTGTATACAGGCCAGCTTATTGCTTCCTGGTGAACATTCACTCTCATCACATAGTTTTGAAGCTTGTTGTTGACATTACTGTAATATCTCAAAGTAGTTTAACAGTTGCTCAGTTTTATATATAAATACCACCTACAGAATTTCTCTATCTGCGTCTTTAGTTCTGGTTCCCCCACCGCTCGTATGTGAAATGGACAAACGTATTGAGACACACCTCTTAATTATTGAATTCAGGTGTTTCAATCAAACCTATTTACAAACATTTGTGAAAAAAATAGATCGTTCTGAAGAGGTCAGTGGATTTAAGCGTGGTACTGTGATAGGATGCCTTCTTTGCAATAAGTCAGTTTGTAAAATGTCATCCTAGCTAGATATTCCACGGTCAAATGTAAGTGGTATTATTGGAAGCATTTAGGAATAGCAGCATCTCAAAGCAGAAGGCCACGTAAATTCATAGAGCGGGGTCACAGAGTGCTGAGGTGCATGGTGTGTAAAAGTCTCTAACGCTTTGCCGATTCCATAGCTGAAGAGTTAAAAACTTCCACTGGCATTAATATCAGCACAAAAACTGTTCATCCGGAGCTTCATGGAATGGGTTTCCATGGCTGAGGAGCTGTATACAAGCCTCAGTACCATGCCAAGCATCGAATTGAGTGGTGTAAAGCACACCGCCACTGGACTCTGGAGCAGTGGAAATGTGTTCTGTGGAGTGATGAATCACACTTCTCTGTTTGGCAGTCTGATGGGCGAGCCTGGGTTTGACGGATGCCAGGAGAACATTACTTGCCTGACTGCACTGTGCCAACTGGATAGTTTGGTGGAGGAGGGACAATGCCCTCCACCCCATCTAACGCCTTTAGGATGAACTAGAACGGAGATTGTGAGCCAGGCCTTTTCATCCAACATAAGTGCCTGACCTCACAAATGCTCTGCTGGAAGAATGGGCAAAAATTTCCACAGAAACACTCCGAAATCTTGTGGAAAACCTTTCTAGAAGAGTAAAAGCTGTTATAGCTGCAAAGGGGGGGACCAACTACATAGTAACCCCTTGATGACAATTGCCGGTCCGGGCACGTCACGGGAAAAACAAGTCGTTTACGACAAATGACGTGCCAGGACCGTCATTTGTTAAAACAGGTGAAAAAAATCGATCTGTGAAGACTGGTGGTAGATATGGTGCATGGAAAGAGTTAAAATACTAGCATTTGAAATACCCTGGGGTGTCTAGTTTTCAAAAATTGATGGCTTTATTGGGCATACTGAAATGGCCCGGCTCAAAGATGTACCAAATAGGGCATGGGCAGTTGATCGCCAAACGCCAAAGTTCAACTTTGAAAATGCGCATGTCCCAAATGTAGGTGGAACAGCACCTTTAAAAGAACTTAGAGCGTGTCTTGGTGCCAGCAAAAGATGGAAAACTTTGTACAATGGTAAACGCTGTCTATTACAATATATAAACAATGAATGTTTTCCCCAGACCAGTGGAATTGTTAGACGTTCATATGTTTACATATTTTTTGGCCCGATGTGTTCAGTTTTACACTTTTCAGAACTAAGTGGAAAAATATACGCCCTGTATTTGGCAAAGCCTGCCTTTGGTATAAAAAATACCCATAAGGAGTACACAGTGTCTTTTATGACACCACATGGCTCAATAAATACAGGCACAATTTCTAATCCCTCTAAAAAAATTCCTGGCTCAGGTGTTTATAGCAACAAGTAATATGAGGACTTTTGTCTTGAAAGTTTCCCAATAAAAATGCGTCTTGAAATCACAGCTAATAGCTAAAAGGTCTTGTTACATTTCCAGAATATGCTAGCAGTTTTAGATATAACAGCATAGCATCAGCACAATGTCTTTAAGACAGGGCAGAAAAGCTAGATTCCTTGGGCTGGAGCTTTCCCACAGGGGGCAACAATAGCTGACCCACCACTGAGGCCAAAGGCATTGAGAGGCATGGAGAAGAAGACAAGGCATGCTAAAATTATGAGAGGGTTATTGAGATGGTGGTCTTTTGAGGTAGGGGTTCAACATATGATGCCTTACCCACAGTAATGTGTACTGGGAGAGTGTGGGTAGTCGTGATCACCCAGTATGCATTCAAAGACACCTTCATGACCTGTTGCTGCGTTAATCTCCAGTAACATTGCACTAGAATGCAACGCAGAAAAATAGTTTGCTAACAGTTGCCAGCTTATAATGGGAATGCCTATGGATGTGTGTGGGTACGTTCCACCCTAAACGGCAATACACTAATAGTCTGTGAAGTTTTCTAAAGCTGCTCAAGGACAGCAGAAGTCCATCACTATATAAAAAAAGATAGAAAATCTTGTTTTCTGTAGCACACTTCTCTCTCTCGCTGTGGTTTATAAAACTGGTGAAACTGCATTCCAGATAGAGACAGGAGAAAAGTCATAGCCAGCACTCTGTTGTCTCTCTCGCAGTAAGTGGGTGGTGGTACAGACACAACCAGACGTTACCCTCCAAACAATGCAATTTCCAAATCTCCACAGTCTTAAGCAATAGGCTGGGAGAAAATAATTTAGAGAACGCTGTGAGTGAACCAGTCAGCAGGGAGTCTATGCAGATAATTATATTTTTGTCTCAGAATCACATACATAACCTATTATCAAAATCATCTATCTGATGTTTAATCTGTGTAAGAAATATTGGCAGAATCATCACCTCTGATGATCGTATAATATTCAGGTCACAAATGCTGTTTGTAGTCCTTGTATTACAAAATTAGTCATGGTAGCAATCACCAATGCAGAAATGACCCATGTTTCTGACGTCTTTGAGGGTAACCTTTTTTTTTGTTTGTTTTTGTTTTTTTTACATCTTACAAAAATCTGATCTTTATCTTTCCAGATGATGATAATGAAATTGAGGGAGTAACACAGGGATCTGTGAAAGAAACACCCACATCCGCTGATTCAAGTAAGTCTCATAATACTATAAGGACTAAAGTAACACTCCAGCCTTCATATGCACCTTAATGTGTATGATAGCTAAGTGTTACATTACAAATGCATTTTTTGTGTTAAAATGAATACATGTATTAGTTAGAATCAGCTCTATACATTTGTAATGTTTCCTTGTCCCCAATTTTTGTCCCTTGCAAGAAATATAGGGCTTCTACAAAGTATGGTGCATCATGTATTTATTTTTGTACTGGTCCTTAAATACCAAAATAGATGACAAAATCTTTTTTTTTGCCCTTCTAACTTAAAGGACTCTGAGACTATAAAGGACTGCCCGGAGGCAAGAGTTTTTTTAATTTCTAGAGGCATGGTGAGCAAGGAATTCAGAGGATGTTAATTTTCCCATTCTTATGGGAGCGCTCAAAGCAGCAGCATTGATTTTTGAAGGTCATTTATGGCTAGCTAGCTTACTTCGAGCTGCTTATCTCCCTTAATTAACATTAGAGCCATAGTGTATCTTTATGAAACTCGTTGAAACTCGTAGGAAACAGCTGGTCATGACCAGGTCTTCAAAGCTTGGTCGATAAGCACATAAAAGAATCCTTCGATATTTGAATCAATGTATTTTTATTTATTTTTGGGTTATTAGGTTTTGTAATAGCTGGTGAATCAAGGGAAGTCTTTTGGTAATTTTTAATTTCAACTAATTGTATTATTTTAATGTTCTTCTTTAGCAAATACCATTATGAACATAGTCATATCACCTGGTATAGACAATCTAGCCATCAAGAGAATGCTTAATTGAAATGAACACTCAACTCCCCCTTTCCTAAATAATTGTTTTCATTAACTGATCAAGGTAGTGATGGAAGTTAAACTTCAATGATAGGCTGTATAGGATTTGAGAATAAGAGAATGCGAAACACATTTTGATTTGGGTTATCTCATTGGGTATGAAAACCGAAATCCAATCAGTGCTGAAACCAAAGAAGATGTTTTAATTTTCATCAGAAATTGCATCATGATTTGGGTAAAAAGAGAAAACCCCATGGTGGAGGTAGGGGTTGATATTTTTACTTACCGTATTTGTAGCTTTTGAGTTGCTGAAGTGAAATCTTTGTGTTGAAACAAAGTTTCATCTTTAAAGCTCTTTGGATGATATTTTCCATGAAACTTGCTCAAGTGGAAAACATGAATAGAGCAGATTAAAGAGTTTTTTGGGTTAGTTTGACAAATTATATATATATATATATATATATTTACTGTATCAATTTGTTGAAGCTAAGCACTGTTTACTATAGTATCGTCATGCCTACGGCCTGGGTCTTCGAAACAGAGTCTGTAGTAGGACAGGATTTCCTACAGTTACAAAAATATAAGTTTCACTTAGAAAACACCGATGGCGGTTATTACTCTGCTGTGTTCCTATAAATGGACATAGAAAAGGGAAGGAAACTCTGTAATTTGGAAATTGTCATGCACAGGAAAGGCTGGTAACTACACGGTTTAGATCTTGTATTTTCTTCCTAGAACAATCCACCTCATTTGTGTGCCCGGAAATCCTTTTCAGCATAGTCAATGGCCCTACAAGAAAGATTTCTAATTATAACCACAAAAAAGTGACTTTCCAGAGTGGAACATTCAGCTTTCCATATCTTGAATTAATATGGAAGTACTTTCCGTATAGCAATATATCACTTTTAATTATTTATTTTATATGATTGTCAGCAGATTACATTTTAATTTATACCTTAGTACTATTTTAATATTTTCTTTTGTGAGGATATCTGACAATTCATTTTTGAACTTTAAAGTTATAATGGAAATAGTACATACTGTATTTTACTACCATGTCTGACCAATGATGTTTGTGTAACTACTTTTGGCAACTTAAAGCGGTTTGATTTATTTTTTATTTAAATGCATTTTAATGGAAAACATTTGGATATATTGTGTTCTTAAGAAGCTCTCTAGGATATATATTTTTTTTCTTTTTAGCTTATATAATTTAGCAATGCAGATACATAGCGTTAGACTCAAAAACTTTTTTCGCTATCTTCGGCTTCTCTTTCTATGCTAGCATCCAGCAACAAAAGGAAATTCAACTAAATGCTTAATAATTGTTTGGGGGTTTTTTGGAGAGAAAAAAAACCAGTAATGGCTTGTAAATTAGTGGTTTACTTTTACAAAGTGATCATTAAATATGTAGAGGCTTTAAGTAAAATCATTTCCACTGCTGTGCTAAATGTAGACTGTTGAAATTGCAGCCAGAAGGAGAACCTAAAGGTTGTTTGGTGGTACACCACCAAGTTGTAATCTTCGCAAGCAGCCGATTTGTGTATTCTTAGATTGGCAATTTAATGACCTGTGTTTGATTCATATAGATTATTATATAGCAGTACCGTAAAAACCCCAAGAATTAAAAAAAATTGGCTAAATAGTACACTGTGTGCTTGTTCTGTATGGGTTAAAACAGGCACCTGTATAGAACACCGCATACTGGATTAAAAAAAAAAGGTCACCCACCCTGCCCCATTTCCTTTCTAGGTCTTCACATGTTAGTAGAAGACAAGTTGCCACACAATCTGGAGAAGGCTGTTCTTCTCACGTTAACATTGTCCACAAAGTATTTGTTGCATAAATGATGTTTGCATTACTAAAGTTTTTAGGAAATGTTTTCAGTTTACAAGCTTCTCATGATTTTTGTTTCATAAAACTAGGCTACAATACAGAATTAAGTGTATATAGCCTTGCAGAATATAAAGTTAAGATGTGGTTACTTAGTACTGTCCTGTGTACCACAATTATATCAAGTTGGTTTTCTTAATATGGAATGTAAATGTAAAATGGAATGTAAATTTTGCACAGATATTTTAAGGGACATTCTATCTTGGCCCATAGACACACCAGCTCTTTATGAATCTAACATAATATTCCAATTTGCCAATTTCCATGGGGTTGGTGGTGCATACCATGTAATGTTTTATATTAAATGACAGGACTTTGTTTTTGCTGGGAATGCAGCTAGAACTGGAAATACACGTCAATACCATAGCAATATCCCTTCATATAGCAAACACTTTTGTTAGTATTTTTAGCACTGTATATTTAATGTTAATGAAATAGATTTGTCTTTCAGGCAAACAAAGTTTAAAGATTTACGATGGCCTCGATGCAGTCAAACGTAACCAGCCTAGAACAATCTCTGTCCCAAGGATTACAAAGAGTGATGAAGTTGTGGTAAGCTGGTTGCACATATTTAAAAATATCTAAAGGGGTAATTTGAATGCTTGGATTAATATTTTTTTTTTGGTCTTTTGTTCCAGGAGGCAGCCCTGAGGTCATACTACATTCCTGACAACCCACAGGACTATGAACTTCAGATGTTGAGTCAGCAATCGCTAGTCTGTGATGACATCATTAACAGAAATGGTGCGACAGAGGAGAGCAAAGGCAGTTCTGTGTTCAGAGAAGCGGAAGCGTGGATCATCAAGGCAAAGCCAAAGGACCGCGAAGTCATTAAAGTTTATCCTGGATGGATGAAGTAGGCTATTATACTTTCACACTACACACAGCCAAAAGCTGAGGATCCAGCTGCTGCAGAACTACAGTTCTACTGACCCTTGGTTGATATTTCCATTGACATAGACCAGCCAAGGATCATGGGGTTTGAAGCCTAATGGCAGCTGGAGACCTACCTGCCTCCGATGGAGGCTTTAACACTATAGGAAAACATACATATAACAGACACATAACAACAGAACATCTGTTCAGTGTAAATTATGCTTACAGGAGTTTTTTTCTATATATATATATTTCACTGTTTCAAACATAAATACATGGATGCCTGTAGTAAGCTGAACATTTTGACATTAAAGCACATGCATGAAAACAGGAAGCTGTTTCTGCATTGATCTCATATGCTGAAGCCTTCCTTAAAGAGGATGTGGTGAGTGAAGATGAGTATTTTTGTGGCTTTTGCAGGAACACATATAAATATATAATTTTAAAGCTTCATTAAGATTATAATGTGAAGGTACAACATAAAATACTCAATACATTTGTTAGCAGTTTAAGAGAGAGGTTTTTCATTTCTGTGCCCCATTTGTAAATGCAGCATATGAAAATTAACCATTACAGTGGAGAATAATTGAAAATGACAAAACAATCCAAGGACATTCCCACTTTTCTCCAAATCTATATATGGTCTGCTAGCACAATGAATACGTAGTCTTCTACGCTGTGCATTCCTAGTTTTAGGTGGAAGTGTTTTTCTGAAATTTTGTTTACCAGATATTGATCTTTTTTTATTTTCTTTCACAACAAGGCAATAGAAAACTATCCCCTACTATCCCCTTTCTACTCATTTTCAATGCAGTGTTTACTATAGTAAGGGTGCTTAGAGATCAGAGTTTGTGATTTGCATTTATTCCTCAAATGCCTCCAACAAGCCAAATTTTGACTTTGTGCAAGCAGACGTAAAATAACATCCTACTCTGTTTGCAGCCCTTCAGATCCTAAGGTTTGGGTTACTATAGGCTTAGTTGTTGTGTGAATGACTCAATAGACAGATACTGTAGATCCATTAAAAAATGGTTATGGGAGCCACTTTATTTGTCTCTAACATTTGAGGATTTATGGTAAACTATGTATGGAGGTTTTGTGGAGTGCTTGTTTTAACCTGAATGTTTTATGTCTGTGAAATACAAATATTTAGTGTGTCCTTTAGAAAGATAGATTATATTCTGCTTAATTTTTTCATAGTCCTAGTAAGTGTTATGGGACCTATAAATGAACTCAGAGGCTTTGGTTACAAAAACATAATTTTATATATAATACATCACAACATTGCTCAGATTTAACCCAACTAACAAGAACTAGATATCTTTCTAGCAGTAACTGGCTCCCCTTTGTATTCTATTTAACAAGTCCACTGTTCTCACCGTCTTTGTCTGTCCACACATTACTCAGTGCTTTCATTATGTCAAAAATGAACAAGTACAGCATTCTTCTAACCATCTGAACCAACTTCACAATCAGATCAATCCTATTTTAGCTTCCAGCAGTCTGCATAGTGAATTTTGTGCTTTTAACACTAGAGACCTCAAGAATGACACCCCCTCGCATTTATTCTCTGTCTGTATATCTATGCGCTTCTTATGTCCTCTGTAATCTGTATTTGAACATCATCTCTCCTAACGAGTTAGAGTCTCTTCTCATAAGCAATTTAGGTTTTACCTCCTGCTCTCTGTCTAGGAAATTCTCGGTCTTCCTTCATTTTCCAACCACTCCCTTCCCAAACACAAATTGAAAATGTTTCCTATGTGAGGAGGTCTGTGGGTAATTTCATTTTCGACTCATAAACATCTTGAAGTTCAATTACCTTCATGAAGATCAAATAAGGTGTTGTGATCTGTATTTCAGAGTTGGTGTAGCATATATTTCTATACCAGTTACCAAGGAAAACACCGTTCTTGATGTCATTCAGGAAGTTCTACTGCAGCTTGGTCAGCAGGTAATTCCCATTTTTATTTAATTTTCCCTTGCTCTCCCTGCTGCCCTCTAATTTATCTTATATAAATACCCTTGTTTTTGTTAGAAGGACTTTCTGGAGAACTTCAGACTGGTGGAAGTTTTTATGGGTAGCAAGCAAGGTAAGGCTTTAATTCAACTAAAAGGAAACAAAACAATTGCAGGTTTTGCAGGTACAAAATTCTTAAAATCTATTTGGTGATCCCAATTTCCTGAGAGCTCCTTTGTGTTTCTCTTTTGATTTTGCCATTGGGGAGATGAACATGAAATGAGCTCCTCTTTGGCATATTTCTGTAACAAGGATTAAGGATACACACAATAAAATAATAACGTGTAGCCACTTCTATACAGCAGTTGGTTGTCCAACTTGGGTGTCCAAATAGTCCTACTAGTATGTGAAAGATTCTATAGGACACCATTGTACCAGCCATTTGCACAGTGTACCCGAACATATGTCGGCAGAACACATCTCCTGGTGATGGGGAAAAGGGCAAATGTATATGAGAAGATTGTGCCGAATGCCCCCATATATTTGCAAGGGGGACACCATGAAAATTTAAAGGGACCATGCAGTTAACACATTCATTAAAGTACATTTGATGGCTGGGGTGTCACAATGAATTAAATGGATTGTGTTAAAACCACACATACTAGCTGTTTTTGGCTTAGATTTGTGGAAATATTTGGTGTTTTTCAAACATCTTGATCTGAGTCCTTTGCCACCCCTGGCCTAGTGTGTGACCTTCTCTGCTTTAACCGACTCACATTGTCCTTTTGTCTGCTTGTTTCCCTATGTTGTAAGTTCCTGGTGCTCTACATTTAGGTTTCGTTATGCTTATTTTTATACATGAGAAGTCCCAGGAGTGTTGTTGCTCCAAGGTAATGAGGATAATTAAAATAAATAAGAAAACTTTTTTTTTTTTTTTTTGCACTTTCATAGTACAGAGAAGAATCCTTCAGGTAGAGGAAATAATTCTTGATGTTCTTAAAGATATAAGAAAGGTCAGTAGACATTTTGGTTTCAATGTTTTGTTTTTTTTGTCTAATCATTCATAAATATATTTTTAATGATTATTAAGGTTGTAAGGTTTTCTTTTTTTTTCTCATCCTTTAGACTTCAGTACGTCAGATGAACCAGACAAGATTTTATATTGAAGAAAAACAAAAGCTTGACATTCAGATACATATTCTGATTGGAGGTTTACCACCTCTCATGTCTGCTGAAGAATATAAAAATATCTTAAAAGAAAATCTAGACATAAAAGGTAACTTAGTTGTCTTGCAGTGTTAATGGTGAAGTAAGATATATGTGTGCCAAAAAACACTTTTGTGTTCTTTTAGCTAAAACATATTTGTTTTATTTTTAAGTTTTTTTTATTTTAACTGTTGTTATACCGTGCTTATTTAATAGTGCCATATATAAAAGTGTATGCCGGGGTATAATAAATATAAATGAACAAATTTAAACAAATTGATATAGACGCAGTAGAGTTCCTGAATTTTGAGAGCGAAAGAAGTTGTGCATGCTGTGTGAGTACCATGTATTAGGAAAGCAGCCAAAATAGGTTTTGTATATTTGTTATATTGCTTATATTGACCTTTTGTGAGCAGGGCCAGACTGCAGATTGGCACTACGGTTAGCATAGTTTCTAATTTTTGTTCATTTTGTATTAAATCTTAGTATGTATACACAAAATGGACATAAATGGGAAAAAAACTTTTTCTGCCAATTTACTTAGGGTTTATAGAGTATACAAAGTATACACTTTTTTCATTTTTTTACACTTTTTTCTTTGTTTTGTTTTTACACTTTTCATTTTTTACATTTAAAGTATATAATTTTCCGTACGGTCCTACAATGAGGTTAAATGATTGTTCTAGACAGAAAAGGAAACAGGGGGTGAATGACTACTACTATACTTTCCTCCCTGGATTCAGGGGCAGATTCAGAGCCTGATGTCAGGAGGGGCGCTCACACTAACATACCCAGAGACACAGTCACACACACTAACATACCCAGACACACACACATAGTCATGCTCACAAACATACCTGGACTCATATCTCATTTACCCTGTGAAGCCTGAACCTGTCCTTAATGCAGTTTGCCTCCAATGTAAGCTGCCACATTACTACCGCAAGATCACGCAATTCACCTCCTTAAAATTAGGGGCAAACTGCTGTCCCTCTTGGTGGGGCAAAAATGCAATTGACACCCCCGATCCGCCAATGTCTGGATTCCCCCAAACTCCTTTTTTGATTATGTTTATTTGTGACTGGGTAACATTACACTATTGTTATTATTTAATTTTTTTAATAGAGCGTCAACAGATTTAATAGTACTATTACAAAGAGGGAGAATACTACATGAAGAATAACATAAAAAACATATTGATAGAGAAAGAGAAGAAGTTCCTTTTCTTGTTAGCTTAGTCCCTGATAAAACTACAGAAATTTTTGAGCTTATTCTTATTATTTTCTTGCAGAACATCTGGTTTCTGTGATTCCTACATATTCTCCTCAAGGTAAGTTTTTTGAGTAATCTCTTCAGTCTCTTAGCCTTCAGCAATTTGAAAAGCACCCTGTAGCAGTTTCTTTTCCGTTCTTGCTCTGTCATAATTTCTGTAACAAGCTCCCCGCTCACATCAACTAATTCGTCACCTTTAAGATCATTAGTATTGATATGTTAAAGTATAAGTTAATAAGGAGAGTTTAAGGAGAACTCCAGCTCTACTGTAATTTTAGGTACAGATTTCAGTTCATTTTGCATGACCTCCAGTACATTTTATTGCATGCAGATAGATGTTTGTATTCTTTAGTTATTAAAGTTAGAGTAATTCAGCTACCCCCTCTCACTGCTTCTACGAAAGCAGGGAAGCATACATCAATATGCTTCTTGCACATGCTCCGTATAACTCCAATTCTAGGTAGTGGAAGCTAAGTTTCCATTGATAAAAACGTGTATGCTCACTTGTATGCTATCTGCACACTGATGATTTATTAGCATACTTGCAATTGGCTGTCGTTAATGGCACTACTCTGGTTTTAGTAGAGGCTGCCAGGGAAGAAGCCGCCAGGGGACGAGTCTAATTTTTTAACTCTAGTAATTAAACAATAATGCTACAATTTGCAGCTCTAATCGTTTTATTAGTAATGAAATTGTTGTTGTTACATAAAACATGTATTGATAATTGACTTGTTATTAAACAATAGGAATGCAAGTACCACTGTTTGAATTATTGGTTCAATCCAAATGGTTCTATGCATGGTGGACCACTATTCTCAGTAGCAGGGGCTACAGAATAATTTGTTGATATAACAGCCACAACATTTTAGTTTTGTTTTAATGTAGAGAAAAACTACCCTAAACTTGCTTGTGCTCCTATATAATTTGTATAGTTAAGATAAATCCTGAACATCTATTGGAGTACAAGTCCCAGTTCGGTAGTTTGACAACTGTATTTAACTGTCACTTGCCCAGCAATTGGTAATGCCCCGTATTCTGGATTGTTCTGTTTTGTATCCTCAAATGACTTAGGTTGTCCTGAAAAAGGGGTCTTGTTGCTTATGAAAGTAGCTGTCCTCGGAGCCTTGGGATCTGGCTGCCAATATGCACTCGTTACCATCTGTTTAAAATGTCTGGTTCTCTTCCAGGTGCGGTTGTGCTGCAAATCTCCTGTTTTTCTGAAGCAGAAAGAATATTTATGCTTGTGAAAGACACCACTGTGAACAACAAGCCCCTTACCGGTGTAATTATTCCTCAGATTATGGTGAGTGCAGATTTCCTATGGCATCAGATTGGAGTATGATTAACCCAGTTAGTGCGGTGCATTGACACACCTTCATGTAACAGGTTACTGTGATTATTTGGTCTTTATGATTGTTTTTTTTTGAAATGTTATATAAAATGTGTATGTTAGTGATACTTAACTGTAATTGATAATGACAAATGAAAGAAGGCCTAAATGAGGAAAATTTCAAGAAGCATAAAGCATAATTGAAATATTCCCCGGGTTATGTGATGTTATATTTTCATGACCTTCCTGGGATTATGTGCAAAATTGTATTTCTAGATATTCTGAGGTAATTGTTACATTTTAGATTGTTGTCATGCTACATGCAAAACTGAAATAATTGAATTCAGAGTTTTCCCCCACTAGCGTTGTTATCTAAATTTCAGGCTGTTGCCTTTTGCATATTGTGCGTATTAGATAATGTCACCTTTAGATAAAACAGTAATATCTAGTGGTTTTTATATCCTTGAGATATGTATTGACGTGCCCTAAGCATGACGTGACTCTGTTTTTGTATTTTTCTGGTTTTTTTCCCCCTCGCATTAACTTGTCTCCTTAATGAACACATGTCTGAGGGGCACTTATTGTCCCACCTGTCTTCATCTGAGGAGATCCTGTGCACATTAGACTTTGGGGGGCAAGAAGGTCTAGCCCTCATTATGCTTTGGTCACGAAGGGAAGGGGCTGCATATCCTCACTTGAAGAGTGTGGCTCTAGAAGAGGAAAATTGGAAAACTGTTTTCCTCTATGACCTTTGACTTGGAGCACCATCTACTGCTTCACACGACTAGGGGAGCGCATGAGGTACATTTGGCTTTTAGGAGAGAGAGAAAAAACATGTTGGGCTTGATGCTGAGCAAAGATTGAGCAACTAATACTATCGTTTTTATTAAGAAGTACATTATGTTTTACATGGTAGACGAGGATGAAAGAAAAAAGAGACATGGACTTCAGATGCAATCTATGAATAGTGTAATTGATCCCAATTCCCAGTCCTCTATTACTGAGGCAAGTAATTTGAGACCTTTAAACATATTACCAAAAACGTTCATCCGCAAGATAAAAGGGCCTCCCTACCTGATTCCGTAAATAGCAATGGGATTGCTTACTCAATAAAACAAATTAATCATTTAAATGAAAACTATACCTTTTTATTCTTTACTTAAGATTTTTTGTTTTTGAAAGCCCTACAATTAACATGATTACAGAGATTAACTGGTTTAGCTGGAGTTAATAACTCTATGGTAACATTAACTGATGCACAATGCTCCCAACAATTTCATGTTGCTTATTTAAGTTGCAGCTGTGCATTACAAAGGCTAATTACACATTATAGAGATATTTATAAAGAAAGTTATAGTCAGTGTGTTTTCCAGAACACAAGTCTTAGTTTTTATAAATACCCATTAACGTCTGTGCCATTTTTTTCAGTGGAGTGGGTTAAATTAATATGTGGATATTATTTTGTGCCCCATATTCCAAACATTATTGACTTCAGCATGGTGCACATGTGCATGTATGCACTGGCATTGGGAGCCCATGATCATGGGTGGCTGAAGGGACTTTAGTTTCATTAAACGCATAGCTATTATTAATTTAATTATTTGACATAATTGTTGAATTAAAAAAATATTTGGGGAATCACCATTGGCCAGAAAAGAAGGAAACACTTGTAAGAATGCAATTTCATCCATGTATATGTATGTATATATGTGTCACGGCGCTGGCTAGTCCGACCGACTACCTCCGCTGACTTGTGTTCCCTTAGCTTCTGACATACACTCTTTCCCCGGTTTCCCAGTCACTAGCCGAGACTCAGTGTAGGGTATAACCAAAAACTAAGACTGATTTATTTTTCACACACAGCACTGGATATATCCAGCAAAACACACATTAACATTAAACAAGATATTGGGATACAAACCGCCCCCTTAATCTGCCTCCCAGAGACCACAAGGGCAGTAAGGGGATTAACAATACAATAGGGTCCCAACCTCCACTATCTATTACTGACCAAAATCAGTTCCAGGGATGACTGGGGTAAATGTCTGTAGTAATGGAACTGGGGGGGGACGACGACAACATAATAATGCACCATGGGGTGGGGGGGGTCTGATATTAAACTAAAACAATGGCGGTCACTCCCTGCTTGCAGATCCTGGCTGTCTGCAGGAGATAATCCCGTCAGCAAGTGATAGGATGATATACTGCTGGGGTAGCCACAGAAGTCTTTACAAAGTCAGGGCCCATAGTCAATAGGGAGGAGGCTGGCAGTCAGGCCTCTCCAGTGGCCCCTGTGATGGAGGGTTCCGTCACATAATGTATATGTCATCTTTATATGTAGTATAAACTATAGATGGTGATCTGCTACCTTCTGACACAGGTCTCATTTGTAGATTTGCTTTGTAGATTTGCAGAGTTATGGATGATAAGGGTGCCTGGATAAACATGAAAGGGTTCTCTGTCATTCTTATTGCCTCTTTTTACCATTTCACAACCTTTAATTGCTCAAGGATACATTTTCTTATTATAGACTTCTACAATTGTAGACTTTCTAATTGTAGAATAATGTCTTGTAGTCAAAGTAATGCTGATACAGTGCTTCACGGCCATCACAATGGTGTTTGTGATTTTTGCGTTTGTAATCTTGTGCTGGCGTGCATCACCATTCTGCCATCTTGTTGTTTGCCAATGTAATGTCAGTAATGACAGATACACTGTGTACCTAAGAGCATAACAATGTCACCATAAAATGCACAGCCTGCATAGTAATTTTTTTATGTATAGTTATAACTAACTAAATGTAGTTGTATTTAAAGTCCCTGGGGAAAAATCTCCTTGAGTATACAATACAATGTATGTTAGCATTGGCAAAAACCTTGTTTCATCCAATTTTATTCCAATAAAATCCCTTTGTATGCAGCCCTTGAAGCTGCTACTGATGTAAATCGTGTGATATTTGCAGGAATCTTCTCAGATCAAACACTACACTGAACTGACTCTTTATGGTAACGCTAATGAAGTCCACCCCCCATAGACTTTCATTAGTCAGAGTGTTGCGGCTGGGTGATTATTACTACATTCTATAGTTTACCACAGGCAGTATAGGGATGTTTGTCTAGTAGATTGAGCTAAACTAGCAGAGCTAGAACACATACAAATGGCTAATCTTTGGCTGCCTGAAAACATTATATTCAATATTTAAATATTATTAATTAAATATTTAAAATATTTTAGAAATTTTTTTTTTGCATTTGATGCAAATAATAATAATAATAATAAAAATGTTTCAGTTCCCATATAAATAAGGGATTCACCTGTAGTGGGAAACCCTGTATTAACCACACCCTGGCTTATTACTGTCTCTTTCTATTTAGCTTGTTGAATTTTTTGATTGTGATATAAATTCGATGAAATTGCATCCTACATTTTTTATGCTTTATAAGTAGGCATATACTACACTAAAAAATAACTTTTCTTTATTATTTTGTCTTAATTCAATTGTTTTTTTTTCTATGTTTGCAGAACCAAGTTGGTAAGTTTTAACTGCATATGGTATATCTATGCAGTTAAAATAATAGTGTATCCCCTTAGCTGTGATGTGTACCGTAGAATTAGTACATTTAACATTTAACATAGGAATAACAATAAAAACACAACATTTAAATCTCTACATGTTTCTGTTTTTTTATTAATTAAATATGGCTTGCGAGTACAGGAAGCAGTTCTAGGTAAGTTTTAGAGAAGATAAATGCATATTATTTATTTTTTACCAAAAATACAAATATACAATTTTAAGTTTTTGGTTTATCTAATATGTTTTTGTTTGTTTGCAGCATGAAAAACTACCCCAGAGCTCTTGTCCTCTTCTTGTGTTTGTGAATCCCAAAAGCGGGGGGCTTAAAGGCCGTGATCTTCTCTACAGTTTCCGTAAATTATTGAATCCACACCAAGTTTTCGAATTAACAAATGGGGGTCCCCTGCCTGGGTAGGTTTTTTGTGTTCAAGTAACATTTATTTACACTGAGCTTTTAATAATGTTCTATATTTACATTTCAAAAAAGGATCTTGTGTAAAAGGTTTGTTAATATTTGCTAAAATTGCTGGAAAATAGGGATTTTGTGTGGGCAAAGTTCTCCATTGTCAACTGCGGGCCTCTAAAGTCAAAAGAGATTCAAATTTTCTTCTCATACAATTAGGATTACGAGTTTACATTTTGGAAACAAACTAAATCATTAAATGTAAATGTCCAGTTACACTTAAAGGCCCTCTACTGTCTAGTAGTGGACATTTTTTATCAGATAATGATTGTGTGATTTGTGAGTAAATTATTTATTATTAGGTAGCATGTAAGTTTTTGTTTTGCTTTTTTACTTTTATTTTCTGCAAAGGAATACAGTCATTCGGTACTTAATGTCGGTGTGAGAGCTTAAATCAGTCATAGAGAAAAAAGGGTAATATAAAAAAAAATACTTAAAAATGTACATACATAACAACCATCATAAAAAATGTATACAAATGCTATACAAATGATATTGCTAGTTAATGAGACACCTATTGTGTAATTTTATTAAGGACATGTGTTACTATGCACCTGACGTATTTCACCGTAAATTTCAGAAGACACTAGCAGATTGGATTATTTAACCCTGTAGTAAGACTGAGGAAGAGAAGGAGATACGAGGGGGGGGGGGCATTAAGAGGAAAGAAAACTTGCTTCAAAATGTAAATACATGGTAGTGAGATTTCACTACCAAAAAAGTAACACAATTTTATTTATAAAATATAAAATGATGTCAATGGGAAGGTGATTGTTTTTGGCATGTCAACTTTAAAGTACAACAGGGACGCCTTTTATATGTATGGGTTGCGTAAATTCAACAAATACATTTGACAAAGTGGGTACAATATGCAATAAGTATACACATATTAACGCTGCAGGGTAAATATGTCCATTAACATGACATACATGTCGTTTGTTGGTATATAAATATTCACGTTGTTAAATCTATGCTGCCACAAACAATGAACTATGACAAACATATTACCTGGATAAAGAGTGAGTTGATACTGTAAAAAGTATATGTGGAAAAATGTGCAGGAGATAACAGAGGACACCACTTATGGCGAGCAAGATCCTAACTTCTTTATAATTCAGGGTGTATATTGCAAAGAATCAGAAGTAGGGCAATGTTATTGGTAGGGACAGTCAAACATTGGATGTGAAGGCTAAACATTTACATTCAGAAGTTTACTTTGAGATCTGTATGGGGGAAAGTAATGGTCCTTAAGTGGACTTACTTGTTGAATGCAGGTGTATACGCTCTGGAGGTAGCGTATTGTTATCTCTAAAATGAAAAAGAACTTTCATGTGATAGTTTGTCTCCCGTTGGTAAATCCAGAAACATTGCGTAGAGACTTAAAATAGATGTATGCTTACTTTATTCCATGTCCAACAGGGGATATGGTGATGCTAAAGGTAGATTCAATGTATTGATATAGTATTGCCTTATTTCAAGAGTAACAAAGGCGCTGAAGCAACCTGGTGTGCCCCGGGGTACACTGATGATTAATGTAGTTTGTAAAAGTTAGCGATGTTCTTATTTTAATTATAGAGGTAGAACTTCATTAAAATAAGAACATCACTAACTTTCACAAACTACTATAGGATCTTCCTCCTTCTTACTACAGGGTTAAATAATCTTATTTGCTATTGACCCAGAAATGCTGTTATGGCGAAACGCGTTGTAACGCAATATCATTTGTATAGAATTTGTATTTGGTTTTTTTTGTGTTTGTTATGTATGCACTAAGATTACATTTTTAAGTATTTTTATTTACATTACCCCATTTTCTGCCTGGCTGATTTAAGTGCCTATACCAACACATTAATATTGAATACAGTCATACTGACTGGAACATAAGTGGAGCTGTAAATGTGCTGCGCGACGTAGACTAAACGTTGATTATCCTCTCTAACATGTTAAGCAAATAAACCCTAACAAGGCATTTTATTCTTTCCTCTGTAGGTTTAATCAAATTTAAATAAATCAGAAACATTTTAGTCTCAATGGAAAAATCCTCAGTACTAATTTTGTGTCACATGACAATTTTTAGCATACCCTAAAAAAATACAAAGGAGGCAAATGTTTATGTGATTACATATTTCTGAGGCGGGTTTGAGCATTAAGAAGTACAGTGAATTACATTTTCTAATACTGTTATAAAAGGGTTAAATTCACCATAGTAGGTGTAGATTCAACAGTAATTATGCCTAGGTGTGTCTAGTGATAATTTAACTCGGTTATCAATTTGGTTAAATGGTTGATGTAGTAAGTAGGGGGACCATTACTTTTAGGGATTGGATAGTTTTTTCCTTCATGCATATCATTGTTTAAAAACTGCATTTTTGGTCATCTTTGTCTTATAATAAAATGAGTCTAAAAACTTTGTTGAATGTTCCTAAACAGATGAAATGAAATAATAGCTTGAAATGCATAGAACAATGAATAAGAAGTTAGTTGGCAAACACGTCAGCTCTTTAAAGCTCCCTTCTTTTATAACATAGAGAGGAGGGGGTCAGACTGCAGGTACATTACAGGGCTCCGGTGGAATGTTTTTTTTGTGTTCACTGTTTCCATGGCTACTAGGTGGATGATCGACATGGGAAGGACTTCATTTTCCATTAAATTTGATGAGTCAGCAAGTGTGTGGGTGAAATGAAAATGTTTAAAGAAAATTGCTGCTAAAAAAAGAAGATTCCTTTATGTTTTACATCAGGGATTTCCATTTGAAGGCCCCAAGGCAGATGAATATTAATATGGTCCCAGACAGACCTTAATATTCCATACATTCTGTGGCATGCTAGAACTTATTTCATAGTTCATAAATCAGCCTCATAATCTGATACATTGCTGAGACAATTAAATTACAGATTTAAATTTCCTGAAAGTAAAGTTTGAATTACTACATTCACTTTTTTGGTTTCAGTGCAAAAGTATATTACACAATTTATATTGCATTTACCCCTTTTGATTTATTATTATTATCTTTTATTTATATAGCGCCAGCAGTTTGCGCAGCGCTTAATACAATACATATATTCAAGGGGTATGACAAGACGAGAATTGACAGACTAAGACAAACTGATACATTAGGTGGAGAGAGCCCTGCTCGCAAGCTTACAATATTGAGGTCAATGGAAGTACTTCCCTGCCACTGATTGACAGCTTCAAGCAGCCAATCAGTGGCAAGAACTGTTGGATCAGGGAGGAAGAATTAAGACTTAGCAGGATGGCTGCAAATTCTGTGTCATGACATATGAGGTTCACATGAGTAAAAAGATACTATATTGAAAAACAAATGAACAAGTCAGAACTAATTAAGTTTAACACAGTCTGATATTAACACTCTTTAACATGAAGTTAAAGCTACCTTTAAAATGCATGATCCACTTGTTTGTTTAAACTGTGATATATCATTCCAGTAAACTTGGTTTCCTTGTACTCATTTTAGATTCCATACATTCGCTCAGGTCCCTTACTTCCGAGTGCTTGTTTGTGGCGGCGATGGTACAGTTGGATGGGTTCTTGGTGCGTTAGAGGAGATACGGCACAAGTTAGTGTGCACAGAGCCGTCTATAGCTGTCTTGCCACTGGGAACAGGTAAACTCATGAATACAACTCTGTAACAAGTGCATTTGTTTGGAAAAATAAAATTTCTGCTTCTTTCCACACTTAAAAGAAGGTTAATGTTTTCCTATTCTATATGTCTCAAAGGTTCCAATGCAACATAAAGTATATTTGACATGCAAAGTGCAAATTGTTGCTTGTTAAGGTTCTATCATGATTGTCTGCAAGTGCCAAGACCAACAAAATAAGAACAATACTAGCTGTACATTTCACAAGTATCTATACCTTGTAACCTTTATTTATAACCTCGCAGTAGTTGGGTAAAGAGTCAAAAACAGGAAAGAAATGTAAGTGAACATGATAGTGATATCCTTAAAACTGTTCTAAAGGACAGTACACAGTCTTACGCCATGCACAGGTTTTTGGATTGTGATGGACCACTCAATGTAGTGTAATGCCTTCGCTCTTTTATGCTGTGCAATTCTAAATTCTAGTGTTAGAAGGAACACAGTTATAGTAGAATTCCACAGGAGTTCCATATAAAAAGTGATTCTAGATTGAAAAGTGTTATCACGATAGAAAACTAAAGAATGTTCCATTTTGCAGGAATATTCTATTGGTTGTAATGAAAATAACACTACTTTATATACATAACCACATATGTATTCATTGGTTTCTGCGGCTAAAAAATGAAATGATAGACCATAAATATCTGCATTTTGTAAATATTGAACCACATTTTCTTCAGTGAATACAACTATGGATGCATTTTCAGCTTGTCCTGGTTTTTTAAAGTTGCTTTTAAATGCAATAATAGATTAGAGATGCATTGTCAGTCAAATTAAAAAAGACCTTCAACTCAAGAAAGTCAACCCAACTACACAAGTGAAGGCAAGCTGACCCAGAACACCATTAAACTCAGAAGGGCTGCATGAAGGCCAACTCACCCGCTGCCTGACAGTCAACTTAAATATATTTATTAGAAATCTGGATTTCCTAATGACCCTGTTGATCAAAATATTTTAACGTGATATGTTCTTCAGAGTCTAAGACTTGTTTATTCTGAGGTACAATCTCTTGTAGAGCAGACAGCATAACAAAAAAACATTAATCTTAAGAAATACCTTTGTTCCCAATGTACTGTCCCAGCAATTATCAGGTTATTCTGAATGTCGTTCTGTTGAGGCTTAGCCAATGTTACAACATCCTGCAACTAGCTTTATGATCAACACACACACCGGCAACTCTAACCACATCCAATACCACATTCTTGGTGTCCAACTCGATAGCAACCTTTGTTTTTGTAAATAGACAAGATACTGTTCATGATTAGTCAAGTGCTGTTATGTAATTTAATGTTAAATCAATTATGTTAATCTGGAACTTAATTCACAACTCAAGCCTAAATTGAATGGGGAAGCTTGACCTGAGTTAATTTATGTAATGCAACAAAGAGACAGCGCTGTTGGTTCAGCTACACATATTTATTATGTTAGTGTAATCTAAAACCTAGAGAATTATATCCACTTCTATAATATACTTGTATGTATATAATGATGTAATGAGATAATGATTCCTTTCTTTAATTCAGGAAATGACCTGGGAAGAGTGCTTCGATGGGGAGCTGGTTACAGCGGGGAGGATCCATATTCCGTACTTATTTCTGTGGATGAAGCAGAAAATGTTCTAATGGATCGTTGGACCATACTTCTAGATGCTCAAGAGGTTGTTGACTCAATGGAAAATGGCATCTCAGAACCTGAGCCGCCTAAGGTAGCCCCTTTTATATGTATACTTATATTGTAATATCGTATTAAATATATCAATGTATTCACATTTATATTTTGAAAATACACTTAACAGTTACTAGAATATTAAAAATGTATAACAATAAAGCAAAACCAGGACACGTGTCACTTTTTGGGAAAATTCTGTTAAATTCTTACGTTACCGTTTTACATTACATCTTGTAATACAGTTTTTATGGGTCAGTTTAATTCATTCAGACATATTGTATGGATCGGACTTGCTTGCTCCAGAGCCTGGCTTGGCTTCAAGCTATAAATGCTCTTGTGTAGCAGTCACCTGAGTTTGGTTCTATATATTAGTTGTACCATATCTAACACTGTGTTTTTGTTAGATAAGCATTTGACTGTCCCCTGAGCTAGCTACAGTTGTGGGAAAAAGACAGTACATCCTCTTTGAATTCTATGGTTTTACATATCAGGACATAATAACAATCATCTGTTCCTTTAGCAGGTCTAGAAATCAGGTGAATACAAACAACAACACATGACATATTGACATGATATGATTTATTCAACAAAAATAAAGACAAAATGGACACCCTTACTGCTTAAGTAGCAAAGTAGCTTCTGGAGCATTCAGGTGTGTGTTAACACAATGCCAAGGAAGAAAGACATCAGCAATGATCTTAGAGAAGCAATTGTTACTGCTCATCAATCTGGGAACGGTTATAAGGTCATTGCCAAACTAGTTAAAGTCCATCATAATACAATGAGAAAACATTCAAGACAGTTACCAATCTTCCCAGGAGTGGACGTTTCACTAAATTTGCCCCAAGGTCAGACCATGAAATACTTGAGGTACAAAAAAGAGTTACATCTCAGACTCTACAGGCCCCAGTTAGCATGTCAAATGTTAAAGTTCGTAAGAGTACAATTAGAAATAGGCTAAACAAGTATGGTTTGATTCGAAGAGTTGCCAGGAGAAAGCCTCTTCTTCAGCACGGCTTAGGTTTGCAAAGTTGCATCTGAACAATCCACAACACTTCTGGATTAATGTCCGTTGGACAGACGAGACCAAAATGGAGATGTTCTGCTGTATTGCAGATCGCCACATTAGGCAAAAACAAATGCACAGACATCTCTTAACAATTGTCGAGCACGGTGGTGGAGGGGTGATAGTGTGGGCTTGTTTTGCAGTCATTGAGTACACCATGAACTCCTCTGTATACCAAAGTATTCTAGAGTGAAGGCCATCTGTCCAACAAGCTAAAGCCTGCTCAAAATTGGGTCATGCAACAGGACAAGGATCCTAAACACACCAGCAAATCTACAACAGAATTGCTGGAAAATAAAAAAATAAAAATCAAGTCAAAGCCCAGACCTTAACCTGATTGAAATTCTGTGCATTAACAGAGCTGTGCATAAGCAATTGCCTGCAAACCTCAATAAACTGAAGCAACCTTGTAAAGAAGGGTGGGCCAAAATTCCTCCACATTATTGCTGCTAAATGTAGTTCTAAAAGCTATTGAAGAATAAGATGTACTTCACACACGACTTTTCCATTTTGACACACCTAAATGCTCCAGACCAGCAAATTGCTAAAACCTTGGCTTTTATAGGAGGTGGTCACGCTTGCTGATCAATTAATCAAGAGCATTTGATTAGCAGCACCTGTATGCTGCTTAGCGTCTTAATTCCTAGGGAAGCAGTAAGGGTGTACTTAGTTTTTCACACAGGACCTCTAATGAACAGATAATTCTTATTGTGTCCTGATATGTAAAATCATAGAATTCAAAGGGGATGTGCTTTCTTTTTTTTACACAACTGTATTTGTTTGTAGGCAAGTTTGGAATACAAAACAACTTTGCTATTTTTTAATGAATTGGAGTTGAACTGGCTGACATTCACATGATTTGTACCCTACGTGAACAAAATTATTAGGACAATTGATCATTACTGTAACAGTTTCCACCCTTCTTTTGGAGAGTTCATGTGTGATTTTTTGCCCATTCATCCAGTTGAGCATTTGTAAGGTCAGGCACTACTGTTGGTCGAGAAGGCCTGGCTTGCAATCTCCGTTCCAGTTCATGCCAAAGGTGGTTGAGGTTAGGGCTTTGTGTTGGCCAGTCATCCAACTATGTCTTTATAGACCTTGCCTTGTGCACTGGGGCACTGTGATGCTGGAATAGAAAAGGGCCTTCCTCAAACCTTTCCACAAAGCATAGCATTGTCCAAAATCTCTTTGTATGCTTAAGCATTAGGATTCCCCTTCGCTGGAAGTAAGGTGTCTAGCTGAACCCCTGAAGGACAGCCTCATACCATTATCTCTCCTTTCCTGATGGCACAATGCAGTCAAGCAGACTCACTGATCAGACTGCCAAACAGAGAAGCGTGATTCGTCACTCCACAGAACGCGTTTCCATTGCTCCAGAGTCCAGCGGCGGCGTGCTTCACACCACTCGATCCAATGCTTGGCATTATACTTGGTGATGTGAGGCTTGCATGCAGCTGCTTGTCATGGAAACCCTTTCCATGAAGCTCCCACCCCACAGTTTTTGTGCTGGTATTAATGCCTGTGAAAGTTTAAAAGTCTTCAGCATTGGTGAATTTTTTATGCCTTTAGCACTCGGTGACCCAGATCTGTGACTTTGCATGGTCTTCTGCTTTGTGGCTGAGTTGCTGCTTTTCCTAAACGCTTCCACCTTCCAATAATACCACCTACAGTTCACCGCAGAATATCAAGCAGGGATGAAATTGCTAGATATTCCACTTATCTGACTTAATGCAAAGGTGGCATCCTATGATAGTACCACGCTTGAATTCACTGAGCTCTTCAGAACGATCTTTTTTTCCAAATGTTCTTAAACGCAGCCTTCATGGCTAGGTGCTTGATTTTATACACCTGTGGCAATAGGTCTGATTGAAACACCCGAATTAAATAATTAACAGGTGTATCCCCATACCATTGTCCATATAGTTTACTAAACATCCCTTTGTGACCCCCCTGATTGTCAAGGGGTTCACTACTAAAAGGGTTTAGCACATGTACTAGCACCCAGCAATATTCTGTTTCTCTTAATGCTTTTCTAGGATTATGCATTGCAAAAATACATAGATAGTGATGGCAGAAAAGAACCAATTGTCCCATGTAGTCTTTTATCTCCCACACATAAAAACAGAACTGTGTGATATCGGTGAAGCATATAACAGAAGAATATTCGTTCCAGGAATGCAGTTGCCAAATTACTGTTTTAATACGATCAGAAATACATACAATTATCATATGACTGACATTGCTTCTCTGGTCTTACTTGCCAAAGATGCAATTTTGATATTGCCGTGATTACCTTATGTTTGATATAGCTGTATAGCATATTTACCTATTTTCCTTGCATAGCCATTGGCAGATGCTAAAGAGTGATTTTGAACACTATTTGGTTGCCTTAAAACTGCAATTCTATCCCCGTTAAATACATTTTACCTTAATAACTGCCATAATTACAGTGTATTTCTGTTATTCTCAGATGCCTATAATTACCTGTGGGAAGAACACTGGCAGGCTTAATATAGAATTATCTCATAGTGAGACATCACACTTATACTAGGATTTCAGCATTGATATAAATCCAAACAATTATAGGCCTTTACATTGACATGTTTTGATTCTGGTGATCACTTAAATCATGCTCATTTAAATTTCAGTACATAATAGTTATAAAGATATGTCTCGCCATTTATTTTCCTGAATGAAGTACCATCAGCAGGTATAACTCCGTGCATTAGTAATTATAACATTAGACAGTTGATTGTAGAGCGTATACACTACACATATACACGTACATATACACTGCATATACGTACATATACACATACACGTAGAGCATATAAGACGATCAGGGCCAATACAAACCATTGTGTGGAAATCTATTTGTAAACAGGACTACGCATAGGACACGTGGCCATGTGTTTAGACTGGAAGAAAGGAGATTTAGTCTAAGGCAAAGGAAAGGGTTTTTTACAGTTAGGACAATAAGGATGGGGAATTCTCTGCCTGTAGAGGTAGTTTTATCAGAGTCTGATCTCAGATGTTTAAACAGCAACTGGATGAATACTTGCAAAAACATAATATTCAGGGCTATAATTTTTAAATTATGGGGAAACAGCTTCTTGATCCAAGGTGAAATCTGACTGCCATTCTGGGGTCAAGAAGGATTTTTTGTTCCTAGTTTTGTTACAAAATTGGAAAAAGCCACAAACTGGATTTTTTATTTTCCTTCTTTTGGATCAACAGCAATTAACAGATGTGGGAAAGGCTGAACTTGATGGACGCATGTCTTTTTTCAGTCTATGTAACTATGAATCATTTCTGCCTGATCCAGCAAAACAAAATAATTAAACTCTCAGGGAAAATGGGGATTTTCTTACATGGGACAATATATCAAGTTAAGGCAGCACATTCATTTTGAAGTGTTTTTTTTTGTCCCTTTGCTTTAGGAAAGTAGGGAGTAGGGAAGTAGGGAATATAACATAATAGAATAATAAAAACTATTTTTTGTAATGAAAATTTAATTAAGATGCATATTCAAATTCATTACTAGCATCTTTACTGGCAATTGAGGAACATTATTCACTTCTGCATTATGCTATAAAACTATCTTATTAAAGTAGATCTAATGGCATATTGTGCCAATACTCCCACTATATATATATATATATATATATATATATATATATATATATATATATATATATTATGTATATAGTTGTCTATGAAAAGAGAAGTGACAGTGTATCATGAATTGCTGAAAAACATTGGCATGAGATCCTCACCCAGGCTCCCTTAAGTGTCCCTTTAATTCCTTGTTGTTTCTATATCAATAGGATATACTCATATGAGAAGCTGCCCCCCCTCAGCAATATGTATCTTTTTTGTATTTATATGTTGTAAATTTTATTATGTAGCTGTTTTATAGTAAAAATAAATAAATAAATGAAATTATTTTATTAAGTTTCATATGGTTGATATTTGTAAATTTTCTTGCTTGATGCAAAAACTAGTCCAGTAAGTGCTCTTGTCTCAAAAGAGCAATAGTGCCCTCTAGTGTGCTATTTAGGATATGTGGAAATCAATATATATGTAAAACATCTATAGAGTACAGTTGACATGCAATATAATTTACACTAGAGCCGAATACCCAGGCCCTTTTCCCTGGTGTGTGTTCACCAAGACGTCTATTATATTGTGTATGCCTCAATCTGTAATCCCATTTTTTATATTAATGGTGAGTTGTTGCTTGATTAGCTCATAGAACACCTAGCAACATTATTATTTATTTATATGGCATCATTATATTCTGCACTGCTGTACAATGGCTCAGATTTTAATATGAACAATTCAAAACTTTTTTTTTTTCCCTAGATTGTTCAGATGAACAACTATTGTGGTATTGGAATTGATGCTGAACTGAGTTTGGATTTTCATCAAGCCCGGGAGATTGAACCAGGAAAATTTAACAGCAGGTAAATAACTTACAAATAACACGTTATTGTTTTAAGTGTAGTTTGTAAAAGCCGGATTGCTTCATTCACGTAATATTAATAAAGAAAATTGTGTATTTGAGAGGACATTTTGAAGACTTCGATCAGAATTGCTTCTGTGTACAAATACAGCATGTACATATAGTCCGTATGGTCTGTATCATAAAGGACCCTCCCTGGGAAACTTCTCCATAATGTGGGCTGATGTGCTTAATGCATAGATAAGTCAGTAAGGGCTATCAAAACTATTCTTGTGCAGTGGTGGTCAGTGAGATGAAATTTCAACTCTCCTACACCCTCTCCTGCAACTTCCGCGTAAGTAAATAATAACTGATGTGCACATACAGTGGGGCAAAAAAGTATTTAGTCAGCCACCACTTGTGCAAGTTCTCCCACTTACAAAGATGAGAGAGGCCTGTAATTTTCACCATAGGTACACTTCAACTATGAGAGACAGAATGGGGGGAAAGAATACAGGAAATCACATTGTAGGATTTCTAATGAATTCATTGGTAAATTCCTCGGTAAAATAAGTATTTGGTCACCTACAAACAAGCAAGATATCTGGCCCTCACAGACCTGTAACATCCTCTTTAAGAGTCTCCTCTGTCCTCCAGTCGTTACCTGTATTAATGGCACCTGTTTGAACTTGTTATCAGTATAAAAGACACCTGTCCACAACCTCAAACAGTCACACTCCAAACCCCACTATGGCCAAGACCTAAGAGCTGTGGAAGGACACCAGAAACAAAATTGTAGACCTGCACCAGGCTGGGAAGACTCAATCTGCAATAGGCAAGCAGCTTGGTGTAAAGAAATCAACTGTGGGAGCAACTATTCGAAAATGGAAGACATACAGGACCACTGATATTCTCCCTCGATCTGGGGCTCCACGCAAGATCTCACCCCGTGGTGAGCAAAAATCCCAGAACCACACGGGGGGACCTAGTGAATGACCTGCAGAGAGCTGGGATCAAAGTAACAAAGGCTACCATCAGTAACACACTACGCCGCCAGGGACTCAAATCATGCAGTGCCAGACTTGTCCCCCTGCTTAAGTCAGTACATTTCCGGGCCCGTCTGAAGTTTGCTAGAGAGCATTTGGATGATCTAGAAGAGGATTGGGCGAATGTCATATGGTCAGATGAAACCAAGGTAGAACTTTTTGGTAGAAACTCAACTTGTCGTGTTTGGAGGAGAAAGAATGCTGAGTTGCATCCAAAGAACACCATACCTACGGTGAAGCATGGGGGTGGAAACATCATGCTTTGGGGCTGTTTTTCTGCAAAGGGACCAGGACGACTGATCCGTGTAAATGAATGGGGCCATGTATCGTGAGATTTTGAGTGAAAACCTCCTTCCATCAGCAAGAGCATTGAAGATGAAACATGGCTGGGTCTTTCAGCTTGACAATGATCCCAAACACACCGCCCGGGCAACGAAGGAGTGGCTTCTTAAGAAGCATTTCAAGGTCTTCAGATCTCAACCCCATAGAAAACCTTTGGAGGGAGTTCAAAAGTCCGTGTTGCCCAGCGACAGCCCCAAAACACCACTGCTCTAGAGGAGATCTGCATGGAGGAATGGTCCAAAATACCAGCAACAGTGTGTGAAAACCTTGTGAAGACTTACAGAAAATGTTTGACCTCTGTCATTGCCAACAAAGGGTATATAACAAAGTATTGATATGAACTTTTGTTATTGACCAAATACTTATTTTCCACCATAATTTGCAAATAAATTCTTTAAAAATCAGACAATGTGATTTATGGACTTTGTTGTCTCATTCTGTCTCTCATAGTTGAAGTGTACCTATGGTACAGGCCTCTCTCATCTTTGTAAGTGAGAGAACTTGCACAATTGGTGGCTGACTAAATACTTTTTTGCCCCACTGTACTGTATATTTTTACAGGTACAAGGTTTATTCCCAACAATTATGCAATATTAAGTGAGTTCACGTTAATTGGTGCTTAACACACTTGTTCTTTTGTTTTTGATACGCTGTAGACTTATTTTAATAAATATTTAATATATTCGATTTTTTTTCAAAGGTTCCACAACAAAGGTGTTTATGTAAAAGCTGGATTGCAGAAGTTAAGTCACAACAGAAATTTGCATAAGGATTTAAAACTTCAGGTTGATCAACAAGAAGTGGATTTACCCAACATAGAGGGTCTTATTTTTCTTAATATTCCCAGGTAAGTAATTCAATAACTGCAGTGGGTTGAATTTGCATTATTTCAGTGTGGAAACTCCAGTTTCAATAAGATTGTCAGTTAAAATGGAAGCCTTCCATTGTATTGATATCCTTGGGAGTTTCTTCTGTCTAGCTTTAGATCCTCCTCACCTGTTGTTTCTGTAAGTGAAATTATTAAATTATATACTACTTGCTATGTCCCGTCTACCCATTGTAAAGTGCTATGGAGTATGATGGTGTTATATATAAAATAAATAATAATAATAATATGCTATGTTGACAATTAAAAGGGCAGAAAGATTGAAATTTGGTGTGTGGTTTTGCCCTTTAAGTGAATTTCTTAAAGGAAACGTATGTTAATGAGAGAACGTTTATATTCATAAATGTCATACCATTAACTGGCCTGTGAAATAATGTGACATTATCCCTTTGTTGGTTTCATCAATCAGTTGTGTGTACATTAAATTTACATATTGATAAATTACCTGTGAAAAAAAACATGCCGGGAATAACATGGTGTAAGCTGAACATAAAGGCAATGTAAAAGACTTTACATTTTTACATTTAAATATTTTAGTATACTCATATGTAGTTTAAGGTTTTTTTCTTTTAAGTGCAAACTTAGGGTAGAAAGCTGTGTCTGGTAAAATACTTGTGACAATTCACATACTTTGTCTACACATGGATACATAATCGAGGGCAGGCACTTTGAAGTTTTTATACCAATGCTGTACCTAAGGTACAAACTAGCACTGGCAATTAAGATATATATATATTAGGGCTGCAACTAACGATTATTTTCATAATCGATTAGTTGGCCGATTATTTTGTCGATTAATCGGATAAAAATAATGAATTTAAACTTTTCCTTTATTTAAAATAATTTAATAAATAAATGATCTTAAATACAAACAGCAGAATAAAAAAAACTTTGATAAAATGCATTTCTTGTCTTCATTTCCCAACCAGCCCCCCCAATTTATGCACATTTGAGCCCAGGCTTGCCACGCTGCTTCCAAATATGCTACTCCACGCTGCCTCCCACATATGCCACGCCACGCTGCCCCCCACATATGCCACGCTGCCTCCCACATATGCCGCTCCACACTGCCTCCCACATATGCCACGCTGCCTCCCACATATGCCACTCCACACTGCCTCCCACATATGCCACTCCACGCTGCCTCCCACATATGCCACGCCACGCTGCCTCCCACATATGCCACGCTGCCTCCCACATATGCCACGCTGCCTCCCACATATGCCACGCTGCCTCCCACATATGCCACGCTGCCTCCCACATATGCCACGCTGCCTCCCACATATGCCACGCTGCCTCCCACATATGCCACTCCACGCTGCCTCCCACATATGCCACTCCACGCTGCCTCCCACATATGCCACTCCACGCTGCCTCCCACATTATACCACTCCACGCTGCCTCCCACATTATGCCACTCCACTCTACCCCCTCATATGCCACTGTGCCTGATACCCCCTCATATGCCACTGTGCCTGATACCCCCTGATACACCACTCCATCCTCCCCAGACATGCCACACTGCCTCCCAGACATTCCACACTGCCCTCCCCATATATGCCACTCCACTCTACCCCCCAGATATGCCACTGTGGCCCCAGATATGCCTTATACACCCTGATACACCACTCCGTCCTGCCCAGACATGCCACACTGCCCTCCCCACATATGCCTTATATACTGTATATGCCTTATACCCCCAGATATGTCACTCCGTCCTCCCCAGATATGCCTTATACCCCCTCCCCCCCCGATATCTCATAGTCCCCTCATAGAGTCACAGACCCATTTGCACTGACACCATACTTTTATAAATAAGTACTCGGTTAATCTTCACTGCCCCCAGGATTTAGATTCCCCTTAGTTTGCCCCCCTTTATCTCTAACTGCACCTTAAGTTAACTTTATTAAATTAATTAAATTAACCCTCAGTCCTCATCATTAAATTAACCCTAAACACCCCATTAACCATAACTACCCCTAAATTAACTCTAAATACCCCATCAAAACAACTACCCTGAATTAACCCTAAACACCCCATTAACCATAACTGCCCCTAAATTAACCCTAAACACCCCATTAACCACAGCATCCCCTAAATTAACCCTAGAGACCCCATCAACCACAACAGCCCCTAAATTAACCCTAAACACACCATTAACCACAACTGCCTCAAATTAACCCCAAACACCCCATTAACCACAGCTGCTCCTAAATTAACCCTAAACACCCCATTAACAATAGCTGCCCCTAAATTAACCCTAAACACCCTATTAACCATAGCTGCCCCTAAACACCCCATTGACCATAACTGCCCCTAAATTAACCCCCACCTCCCCTAACTTTCAGCAGCCCAAATATTAATGTTATACTTACGGTTAGATGAGTGTCACAACCATGTGGTTCTGGAGAAGGAAGGGGGCGGGGCCAGTTGTCACAGTGATTACAGGGAGGGACTGGTAAGTAGGAGCTGCTGCTGTGAGTCACTGAAACGGATTATATAATGAGGGGTATTTTTCAGAGCTCGAAAAAAACTCTAATTTTATAATCGATAAAAATCGATTCAACTAATCGATAATAAAATTCGTTGGCAACGATTTTTATTATCGATTATTATCGATTTTATCGACTAGTTGTTGCAGCCCTAATATATATATATATTTATTTATTTTTACTATTTTTTTTTATTATTATTATTTTTTTTTTTCCCCTGGCAAGTGATTAAGAAAACGCTAATTTGTCATTAAGAAACACTATTTTCTTCCTAGCTGGGGATCAGGAGCTGATCTGTGGGGCTCTGAAAATGACAATCGATATGATAAACCAAGAATTGATGATGGATTACTTGAAGTTGTTGGAGTTACTGGTGTGGTGCACATGGTGAGTCTAAGTGTTCCAGACTACCGGACAGGCCATTTATATCTATTTATGTTAGTTTAAACTGCCCTTAAGTTTGCTCTGTACCCCTGTGTACGGTGTCCCAGTGTTGCCACTTTATAATTAATGTAACATACAATGGTGATTATGTCCATGTCTTAAAGATAATGCAGATTATGTGTCTGCCTGCAAACATATACGCATTGATTTGACAGAAGTGCTGCCATGCTGGTTTGACACTCCAGTGCCACAGATCTCCACCGTTATATATGTTTAAGAAATGTTACAGAAATATATTCAGTGACTCCAGACAGCCGCATGAACAGTATTGTACTTCTTCCTACAGGGCCAGGTACAAGGAGGTCTGCGCTCAGGCATACGGATAGCCCAGGGTTCGTACTTCCGTTTAACACTTCTAAAGCCTATACCTGTCCAAGTTGATGGTGAACCCTGGATCCAGCCACCAGGGCAGATCATTATTTCTGCCGCAGGACCGAAGGTATGATACTCAATAAGTTACACCAACCAACCAGTGGCACGAGAGCTCCTTGCTTGAAATCAATGGGAGCACTTTCTGCGTCATCGAGCCAGTATTGGAGTTGATTGAAGCTTAATACATCCCCGCAAGGAGATGTGTTCAAACGAACACATCTCGTGCATGACAAATAGCTGGGGGTGGAGAAAGAGGCACATGTATATGGTTGATTCGTTTCCAAGAGGGACACCATGAAAATGTAAGGAGGCTATGGAGCTGTAATGTCCATTAAAGTGCATATCGTAGTTGAAGTGTCACTCTAATTTCTCTCTTCAGGAGAGAACTGTGTTGAGCTCTGTATCATTATGCAGAACATGTTTAAATATGATGTAAATTAGCAAGGTGTACAAGGCATATGTTACATTTCTGCAAGGTATATGAATGCCAGGCGAATGTATAAAATTGCTTTACCTGTTTTAAAATATTAACATCCAGTCTAAATATATTTATCAAGGTTCATATGCTGAAGAAGTCTAAACAGAAACAAAAGAAAACCGCATCAAGCTCAAAAGAAACAAAAGTAGAATACGTTACCAGTAATGAAAACGGGAGCTAAGAACAGATGATCCATGAGGAGGACCTCGGTAACCTTACAATAAGACATGGGAACAGCCAGAAAATGAACTGTGTCTGCCTGGCGCGTCTTGTTGGAGAGCTGCTGGGAGCAAAGACTTCTTCCACTCTCTTTAACTCCATTGCTTCTGTAAAGCTAGAGCGCAAAGCTCAGCTTTAATATAGATCAGCTTCCGGTAACAGTTTTGCCTTGAATGTTTTCATGTATGACGTAAGCAGGGCTGTCCCGTCTGTATATCTTGAGACGATTCTATCTTCCTTCTTAACCTGTGAATAAAATAACCTGTCCGCTCATGTGTTAATAGCAAACATACACTTATTAGACGTTTATCAGAGTATAGATTAAGTATCAATGTTAAGTTATAACTTTTTTTTTTTTTTTAGCTTGGTAGTAAAGTTGCCAAGTGAGACTGTGCGTGGAATTTGAGGGGAACTACTGTTGGGTTGTTGTTGTTTGTGTCGGCAATATACAACTTTCTAAATGACGTGTATTAGTTTAATATATACAGGATGCAGAACACTATATTTTTTAGAAAACATAATTTTTTATACTTTAGGTATAGGTTTGACGTAGAATGTCTTCTGAACAACTCAACATTTTGGGTTCTCAAAAGCTTATTGGTACAGGGCAACAGATTATGAAAGGGGTGAACTAACACTATGCCACAGGTGTTCAGTAGCTTAGTTTCAAAATTTAAATAAAATAATTTGCGTATTTATTTTTATTGTAAGAGGGGTTTCTGACAGCTTTTTTTTTTCTCTTTTTTCTTTTTTTTTTTACTTTAAAATTGATTTTGACATTAGCTCTATTGGTTGTTGTGATACCCAGTTAGATGGGCCCTAACCGTTTTAAGGCATCCAGGTGTCATTTCTTACTGGCTAAAATATCTGAATGTCAATGTATTGTGTAACAACGGACTTCGTGAACATTGCTACTTATTCATTTGTGTCGTTACTGCCACTTCTAGAAGGAGCGCATGATTAAAAGTGATTCTTGGTTGTTTTATAGAATTAGATTAAATCAGCTTTACTGAAATAAGGCATGGTATCATGTCGCCTGGTACCATATTAACAAGATTTGAAGAATCGTATCTTGGTGCAGAATACTATGGGGGGTTATGTGTAAAGATTCTAGTGCAATAGTGGTGAAACTGATGCAATCACCATAGCAACCTATGAAATATCCCTACAGACTGCTCTTCCTTTAAAACACATAAATGTTCTTTATACATAATGCCCAACCAGGTTGATTTGCATGCAAGCCTCAAAACAAGCTGAACACAGACCACCCACTGTACTTGACCACCCACTAGATGTGATTTGCCGCCATCCTAGTTAACCAGCTACAGACCTTAAGACTTTCTCTGTGCCAGCATCCTGGAACTTTCATTGATTCAACATCAGCCAAGCTTATCCTATCATTAAATCCGTGCCAGGTAACCGGCAGACCCTCATTTACTGTCAAAGTACAGTAGTTGTCCGAGAGCATCATGTGATACGTACCCTTTTGGGTATGGCTTGTTTTCTGATGAAATTTGAACAAGCAGTTGGCGTTTATTACTATTATGTGGAAAAGGTTCTATACTGCTTTATAGGTGTAAACTTGTATATATTATAAAGTTGCATGGAGAATCCTTTAAGAATATTAAGGAATTGCTAATAATTCTGCTGCTAAGTACATATAATGTTACTTTTATAAACACCAGGTAACCTCATGGCTACATGTCTTTGTTGTTAGGTTTGTTGTTGTGTTTGTACATAAGTTTGGAAAATTTTCACAGCGTATAAATAATGTAAGAAATAGTTTGTTTTTAATGTATAAAAATAGAAGATCTTTAAGATGCTTGGAACTTACTGTAAAGGTGCTGTTCCAGTTAACAAAATATCAATTGGACTAGGATGATAAGCAAAAAAACTTCAGTTATTTCATTTTTTTCTGAAGGTTTATTTAGAACGCTCTTCAGAAGCATTTTCCAGTTTCTATAGCAGCAGCCAGTGTTTGCTGCCCTATCACATGAAAATATTGCCAGCAATCGTAATGAATTAAAGAATTATGTCTCGCAAGGATTCGGCCATTCTGCAGCACTAGGAATTATGTTTCTAATGTTGCATTTGGTACTAAATCCAGGGAAGTAGGTGGAATAGCACCTTTATTGCTACCAAAATAAAAATGCAGAAAAAAACTCACATTTGGCAGCTCTTTGGTGTTCATTGAGGTCAACTGGGTATCAGGATTATGGAACTGGATTAATTATTTTGTAGTTCATGATTGTGCCGATGGGAAAAAACAGTAATATCTGAATCCTAGTAGTTTTTATTTTCTTTCTTTCACTCAATAGACATTTAATATTTAGGAGACGGTAAAGAGATTTATAAGAAGAAACGTTGGAGGGAGAATGACAAATTTTGAGATAAGGACACAAAAACTGAAGGTAGTGTAGACGTTGCATCATTTTGCCTAGAATGATAGTACAGCTAAGAACCCCCTTCTCTGTATCAGCTCTTTAACACTTTCATGCTCACTCGCACTCTCTACTATCGCATGCACGTGGTGCCAACTACTATCATACCTGTCCTGAGCATTCACCACCCTGACCGGGCCAAGCCAGATGTGATCATGGAGGGCCAGCCTTGCTTAATGAAGTGTACCTGTCCTGAAACATTGGCTCCCTGCCCACTTAGCCAGCTCGCCCCTTGTTTCCACTTCTTTTCCATTTTGCCATGGATTTGCTTAGTAGAAGTATGACCTTCCCTGCAGTAGGTCATTGGATTTGACCCTTTAGAATGCATAGTGAAGTCAGCAAGTAGAAATGTCCAACAGTGTTTTTGGTTGCATATCTTATTTTTATTATCCCTTTGAAATTGGTAATTTCCAGTTTCTTTTAATATCGTAGTTCCCCGTGAATCACTGAGGTTTTCCTGATTTGTGTTGTAAAAACATGATGTTCAGGTTTCTAGTGTGTGTCACATTTATATTTGCACGCAAGAGTAACATATGTTAACACTGTGCATTGTAACAGAATCATGTGGATTTGCATAGGCCAAACAGAGTTATGCCTTCTCCACTATACAATAATCACATTGATTGCCAATGTGCAAACCTTAGCCAAAGAAAAGCCGGTTTTGCAAATGCCCCAAAACACAGCCACTTCATGGGGAGAATGGTGCACAAAAAAATGGAATTGATAGCTGAATTAAAGAGCACTTTAAGCCTACCCAGATTTTAGAAGTATTTATCAAAATTATAGATTGCTAATGCTTTTAGTTTTTTCAGTCAGTTTGTACATGGGTGTAGAAGCTTTACATCAGAAAATGTGATGGGGGCATTTGCGGCAAAACCTTTAATTTACTTCTTTTCAACTTTAGTCTTCCCTTTGTGACGGGTAGTTAGAATGACATTAAACTTTTTTTTTTGACTCCTGAGAAAGTGATTAAGCAAACCTTTCTTAGTTTTGCAAGAATAAAGCTAGTGAACCGGGCATTCTTGTTGTACACAGCTGGCTCCTGTGCGGTCTGAGACTACAGGCTTCTGTAGTGATGACCGGACCACAGGCGGCAGTCAGTATCAGTATCAGCATGTAAGTTAAGGACACTTTTTCATTTTGAACCTCTTTAGGAAACACCTTTACAAACCTTATTTTTAATATAAGGAAGGTTTACTTGATCAATTTCTTATGAGTAAAAAAAAAAAAAAAGCAATGCCATTTTAAGATGGCTGCTGTAAGTGTTATATAGATAATATTAAATTGGTATACAAACTATACTAAAGACTTGTATTTCTTGATAACACACACTACAGAGCGTCATTCTTTTAGGTGATTCAAGGACCAAACATAAGACATAGCTCCCAAACTATGTGGAATACACTTTCAGGAAAAGTTACCCGTGACTTGATGAAATGCCACATTCAACACTGACACAGAGCTATAGGGTGTGCGGTAGTTGATGATTAGCTGAAGACCCAAGGTCCAGAATGAGTAATGTGTTTTTACTCTCATGTTTTTCACAGTTCAGTAACTCTACCCCTTAATGCCCCAAACGTTTCTGTTTCTGAAATACTGGTGGAGCCAACCTCTCCAAAAGGACCTTATGGCCCTCTACTGTAAAGTGAGGTTACACATTGAGTTACAAATATTGCTCATCATCTCAGCACTAGGCCCGGCCAGGTTTAGTGCCACTCTGGACAGCCACTCATATTTTTAAACATGTACTGCCAAAAATATAAAAGAAATATACAACCGAAAAAAACATATTACGAAACTGAATAAGCTATGTAATACTGTGATATTTTGTGACTGATATAATAGCATGTTATCAGTGATGTGTAACATATCTATATACTCATTGGCACACAAATGCAAGATTTTAAGATATGTAAATTTTATATTTATTTGTAAAACCAAATATATTTACAAGATGAGTTTCTTATTGTGAAGAATACATAAATGATAATTCCTAGATCATGGTTATTTTATTTTCTTAATCACAAATTACCCAGATTTGATTCTTAGTGAAAACCATTTTCTGGCATGCAGTATAGATTTAAAACAACAATAAATATTTCATACCACAGACTGCTTACAATAAGTAATTGTTAGAAACAGAGGAAGTGAAAAAAGTTTTTTTTGTTTTTTTTTACCTAATAAGATTGTTGCTTGTTTAACCCTAATTTCTATCTTATTCTTTGGATTAGGATATTAACCCATTGTTTGTGCCAGGTGTTGGTGAAAAGCTGTCTTGCATTGCATGCTATCCTGTACCAGAAGGGTTAATCCAATGTGCCTTCATAATACTATATTTCTTCCATACTATTTTTATGATTGTTAGTTAGGGACAGAATACTCTTTACTGATATTGCTTGGTCTGCAATGGTTTTATGTTATTTAAATCATTATCCAACACTTAATTTTGGTGACTTACAACTTTTATTGTTGTTTATTGTTTATTTTAATTTTTTATTTTATGGGTTGCAAACTATTATTAACAGAGGATAAATGGAGGTTGACACTTAGGTTATTAGCCAGCAAATCTCTGACCTCCCCGGTCAGAGAAAGGAAGAGTGCAGGAAAAAGAAACATGGGAAGGAAATAATTTCCTTGCAGTGCTGCCCACCCCATCTTTGATAATATTGTAATCCACTTCATATTAAATATCAGAGTGAAAAAAAATAGGTATTAAAGATGTACCTGAAACATTTATATAATAAGACACCTCAAGTAGTGTTGATTTGAAGGAAATCTCTTCCTCCCGAGCAACAAAAAAAACTCTCTACATAAAAAAGTGAAGGTGTCTAGGGTTCTTCCCAATATTCTCTCATTTATAAATATATATATTTTTTCTTTCTTTAATAAGCCTATTTGGATGCCAGGTTATATTGTCAGCATATCAATAACTTAAATATGCAATCAGAGCGTTATATCTTCTAAGGTGGTGGCACAATCTGTTTTGGAATTATAAGAGGCCATTAAAGCAATAATGGCAATGTGTAGCTTTTTTCTTTACTTTTGATTCTTTTATTTTTATTGGGAGGGCAGGGTGAATTTGCCTTACTGACTGCTAAATAAATACACTGGTATAATAATATATGAGGCAATCCAATAATTCTCAGCTACTGCCAAGAGGTTAACTGAAGCAAACCATGTTGTTTTGGACACTTTCCATTTTCCCGTCCATCCATTGTGCCAAAGTGGTCTCCGTAAACATGTATATTGTGTCTTTATGCCTTTGTGTCTTTACTAAATATCACGTGCATTTGAATATGCACCACAATTGTGTTTACTTGTGGCTCAATCTTATAAACAGGGTTTTGTCGCTGTTAACTTGATTCTAATTGTCTAACTTGCAAACCACTGTGTTGGTGTAACGTATGATTTTTGATTGTTATTGAATTGTACATTTTTTGTATTTAAAAAGCAGTTGTGTTAAAGTACTCAAAAGAAAATATGTATATATTTTGCAAGACGGCAATGTATTGTCATTTAAAAATGTTTAATTTGCACTGATTCTGGATCTGTATTTGTGTGTAAATGTGGATTAAAGAAATATATATTCTCTTCCGATGCTAAAAAAACCCCCCCTAAAACATTGCAATTATTGGATCAATTAGCAACGGTGCGTGTTCTATGTCCTTAAATCAGTATATATGTCCTTAAATCAGTATATAGTATAATTACCTTTTTTTTAAAAGCACAACTAGATTATTAGAATCTGATACTTTGAGTGTGCTTGTCAGTCATATTGACCCAGGTTTTTGAATCTGTGACTTAGGAGAACAAATTACATCTTGAATCATACTAGGTTTATTCCAGAACAGATTCATTAATATATAGATTAGTACTAGAAAGAGATATAACAGACCATTCTAGAGAAGAAAAAAAAAATACACAAAAATACTCTCATGGAACATCTAACAATTGCAAACACAACACAGCTTTAGAAAAAAAAAACATAGGAAAATGTAGCACGTGAATTGTAGTTTATTCTGGGTTTGATACTTAATATGATAAAAATCTTGAATATTTCTCAACAGAGAGATATGCAAAATACATTGTTGGAGGTATTGCACTAGAAATTTAAATCTTAAGAGAGCTTACCTCATAGATGATGGTGATCTAAGCGATTCAGTGTAGTCCAACTACCATAGTAGTAAGACCTAGATGGTGATATGTTACATTAGCCTCTAAAACAACAGTGCTGTTAGCCAATATGTTTCTACAATGGCATGTTTCAAAGGTGAGTGGGGTTGGAAGATGTGCAAAAGTTGCATGCAATAAGATATGTGGAATAGATCATCACTGCACATACTTAAGATTTACCCAAAACTCTGGGAAGGCAGATGCTGAACGGTTGGTGCAGACTGCAGAAAAAAGATCATGAAAGACATTCACACAGCTTAGGTCTGGAGTGATGGTTTCAAAACGTACAATATGCGCTACACTAAACCAAGAAGGGCTTTGTTGGGAAAGGTCAATAAGGCCTGCTGTAAGCAAGACATAAAAAGGCACAACCCTACATAGCGAAACCACAACCATTCTGGGAAAATGTTACATGGACCGACAGCCAAAGTGGAGTTCTTTGGCAATGCACCCCAACAAAATGTTTAAAGGTGATAAAATGAAGCCTACAAGGAAAAGGACACCAGTACCTACAGTTAAATATGGGGGAGGATCAGTAATCTTGAAGCCTTGAACATATGGGAATTAGAAAATCAGAGGAGTACCATGGTATTTAACAACTAAATGTCCCACCCAATTTCAAAACAACAATCATGGGTCCTCCAGCATGACAATGATCCAAAGCACACATGCAAATGAAAATAAATGGGTTGTTTTAGACTGTTTAGAAACATTTGGAGGCTGTTATTGTTGTCTAATATTAGAGCAACAACATATTAGAGAGGGATACCTTTAACCCCCAGGGTGTGAACTGTGACCATTTAAGGATATGTGATTATGTATTTCTCAAAAGTCTCCTGCTCAATATGATACCACATGTGTGTTACATCACATAGTCACAACATGCCCCCATATCATGTGCAAAGTGGTTTGAAAAATAAGCGCCTTGTGATTTGGAGGGGAAAACTACTGCTAAACAGGAAATGACATTGTTCAGCGAGATTTATCAATATTTTGTGACCTAAGGTGTTTTTTATTTTTATATTATGTATTTATAATGGATGGGTTTTTTTGTTACTGCTATGATTAAAATGACCTCACTCTTTCTGACAGCTGTCAATGATGGGAGGGGTCAAGTGGTTGTCATAATGATCAGATCACTCCTATTGGTCAGGAGAGCCGATCACCATCAGCACACCCCTGATTGGCTCTGCAACATTTTGACCTGCTGCAGAGCTGTCAGGACCCGGGCCAGCAGGTTGGGTAGGAGCCTAATTGCAGGGGATATCTGAGGCTCTGTCTGTAGTCCGTGATGCATATCGACAGACAGGTAAGTACAGACAAGAGATAACAGTCTCACACCAGGCTGGTATACAAGAATAGATTGTATTGATGAACAGGAAAAGGACTGGTATATACAGTGGAGTAAAGCATAAACAGGATTCAGTTAATCGTAACACATTGACTAGAAAGTCTTGCCAGACAGGCCTGGAACTGGAGACCCTCTGGCAGGGCAGACGGCAGGAAGCCCACTGGCAGGGGAACTGTAGCAAAGGCAGGGCACATGGCCTGGAAACCATCAGACAGGGCACACGGCTTGGAAGGTAGGTAAGTCTGGGACACAAATCAGGATCAAGAACATAGCCAAGGTCATACACACGAAAACAGATATTTAGCTGCAAGCAGACCAACAGGGACCCAAGCCAAACAACGCAAAGACCAAGACTGAATGGCAGAGTAGGTATATAAAGGCAGGGCTAAACTCAGGTAACAAGGCTCAACTGTCCCAAATAATTGGATATGGATGCTCCAGAGAGGGAAGGGTGGTCACTAGTGGCTGCAGGTAGACATGATTAGAAATAATTATGATGATAAAAAGGTTTTGTACAGTGTTAGCCGTTGAGAAAAGTATAGTTAAAATGATACCATTACCCTCTCAGTTAGCCAGTAAATGGTATCATTTTAACTGTACTCCTAGAAATAATCACTGCATAGTCCTGGCAGGCAGGGTGGACCCTGACAAGAGCTAACTGACAGATGACTTCCCGGTCATTGCTGTTACTGAAGTTATTTTATTTTTAACCAAGTCAATGCTGGTGTGCCATAGAAGCACAGGACATACTTTCACTTTTCAGCAACATTAACCCCTTCAGTCCTGCAATGGCATCTCTGTTGAAGGCATTGAAGGGGTTGAGGCTGCATGGTCGCGCTCATGGAGCGATCGTTCAGCAGGAGAATGTCACAAGTGTGTGGACCAGACCCTGGCCTGAAGCTGCTTGCGGCAGGTGAGGCGCAATCGCAGATAAACCATCTATCACAGGGTTAGGGCTGCACAATTGCTCTCATAGGAGCGATAGGGCAGCTTCTTTCATGAAAAAATATTCAGGCTCTAATGAAGGCACATAAATCTGATACTTTATGAAGTGTAAGCATAAGCTGGTTTGAATGCTGTAATCTGACCTGCATGCATGCTCTCGTCTATAAGGTAGCTTGAATTTAATAAATCTGCACCCAGTTTTTAAAGTGTGTATATGGTGGAGAGGTGGTAATGCGTGGAAAAATGCAGGCATTGCATAGTTTGTTGCTGTACTGTACATTATGGTAGGTATAGTTAATGGGGCTGTGGTCATCATGTTCATGTATGTCCAGGTAGTGAAGACAAATGGTCACATGTCTAGTAGTTTTGTATTGTGCTGACCTTCTCTGTGTACTATACCCGGCATTCCTTGCTACCCGTTCCGTGTATCATCCTTGGCTACGTCTGATTACTTGTTTACTGTACCGAACCCAGCATTGGCTGACTACCTGTCGGGTGTACCTGTCCAGTGATTCTACCTGTGGCATCACCTATATACTAGTATCTGGCCACCTGGCAAGTGCTTTGCTATCGCTAACTCAGTACTTGAGGCGCCACACTATTGGGATCATAAAGTCTCTGCTCTTCTATCTTGGGGCTCAAACCTTCGATAGGCATATCAGAGTGACAATGAGCGTGAAAAAAAGCCATGGTTGTGACACTAAAAAAGAACAAAAAAAGACTGTAAGCTGTGTTATAGATTTTAATTGTATTTGTAGACGTAGTATAAATTGGTTTTTAAGAGCTTCAAGTCTGTTTAGAAAATAAAGTACCATATTATCTTAAAATAAAATATCAACACAAATGTTATTTAAACACTAACACAATATGCCAAATATACAACAATTTGCTCTGTTTTAGCACAATATTATCATCTCGCAATAGCTAAGAGGCAGCAAATTGTAAACATCTGTGTGTCAGGGATTCACGCCAAAGGTGTCCAAAATGTCTACATGCTGTGGACAGTATAAAATCAGCAGTGGAATTGTCCCAGGGGCAAACACTTTAACACATACATGTTACTGTGGAGTGGAGTTTGGCTCTGCACATTCCTTCCAACAGTCTGCTCAGGATGCATGTGTATTATAGGAAAATAAAGTAATACATTAAATGAGAAAACAATTGATGCCAAAATAGAAAAGTAACATATTAAAAATACTATATTGCGCTAGAATTCTCAGCTCCCCTGTGCCTGTCACCTGTAGACAAAACAGGTCACAATTAAAAATCCAAAAAGTGTCAGTGAATAGAAATGTATTTTAAGCATTGGTGTAGAGACAAATATAAAACTAAGGTTGAGTTGCGTTAGCACTGCAGTGTGCATCTATATGAAGTTTACTTTCATGACTTAATTGTTTTTCACTTATTGAGGTATTGCATCTTGTGATCCTGGATGTAGATCATAGAAGAAGAAGTAGCAGAAGAAAAAGTAGGAGAAGAAGAAAAGATGAAGAAGAAAATCTCTGATCAAATCACACCTAAACACATCATACATTATCTACCTGGGTAATTCATACCTCTTGAGAACAACATGTAAATCATTTAGAAGTACAACAGGATAAAAACGAATAAAACATTAAAACTAGTATTATGATATATACAACAAAAACATTAATCATGATAGCTTGTCTTTATCATGAAATCCTACTACAGTTTATAAATAAGTCCCAATGCTTTTAGTGCCAGTGTTGTTAATTGTTAGATATGACTTTTCTGTGTCAGTTTGGCAAAGCTCTTTTATTTTATTAATTATTGATTTATATATTGCCATCATATTCCGCAGCGCTTCTATTTCCCAAATTGAAAAAAATGCCATATGGCTTGTCTCATTTATAAAATGATGAAAGGCAGCTGCAACGCTTTGTGCATGTTGGTGCCTGGTAAACAGAAACAAAGGGTATGCAGTGTCACAAGTCTGTTGTTGTGGATGTTATTATTCTGGTGTTTCACTGTTTTCATCAGACCTGGTGGTATTGGCTTCTGCCAATAAACGTTTGTAGTCCGTATTAAAGAAGATGACAAAGGCGCAAGAACCCAGGCTGCTCAAACTGGCCATAATCAAAGTTGAAACTGTTTTAAATAGACAAAGAAAAAGGTTAACCGCCATAAATCACACAATTGCATAAGTCAAAGTACTATGTTCACATGATTTGGTTTCCAATATTGTCAGTAGGGATGCACCGAAATGAAAATTGTGGACCAAAATCGAAAATTCAGGATGTACTTGGCCGAAACCGAAAATAACCCCCCCTTTAGAAAAAAACACCACACTTTTATTAAATATAAATATATTATATACACACATTATGACCTTAAGCCACAGTCTTGGCTTTTCATATTTAGCTATTATCCAAGGAGAAATCTGCAAGTGACTGTAAATCCAGTAATATGGTCAGACCACCACTCCACACACTTCTTCACTGTATCACAAGTGGTACAGAACATGTGATCCAGAGTATAAAGCTGCTGTTTACCAGATATCCCAATGATTCCAAAAGATTACCACTGGACATGCCTCATCAACAATTGCTTAGCAGACCTCATAGAGTTTATGAATACTAAATGTTACTCTTGGTCCGAGCAAACAGAATATCCCATTATCATCCAACTTGCCTGGAACTTGGAGGCTCTGAACTGATTAGTTCAACAGAGGTACGAAATCTCAGATTGCCGATTGATTCTAGTCTGTCATTTAAACAGCAAATCTCTTCCTGCTTAGCCAGCATACAACACCTAATTCCACCGGATGATATGGCAACATTAATCCATCCATTTGTGTCCCCTTGCCTAGATTACTGTAATGCTATTTTTTGGCGTTCAAAAAAGAACTCCATCATCTACAGGCAATAGAAAATGCAGCAGCCAGATTATTGACAAATCAAACTTGCTCATGTTTTACAACACCTATTTTCTATTCCCTGCATTGGCTTCCAATTAAATGCGAACATATTTAAAAATTGTCCTATTGACCTTCAAAGCCTTAAACAATCAAGGCCCACACTACCTGAAAGAACTCCTCACACCCTATATTCTATCTCGCTCACGTCGGTCAGCCAACGTCAGCCAACGTCAGCCAACGTATCACTCCTGTCAGTAGAGGAAGACAATAAATCTGCCTGAGCTGGAACCCTTGAGTGCCTGGAGCCTTTATTTATTTTGATCTACTGGGGAGCTGGCCCTTCCTGGCACAGTTAAGCACCTGAGTTCCTTTGGAGTGTGCAGATCCCTCATTCTGAGTGCCCAACATAAAGACAAACTCAGGTGCCGGGCACTCAGCCACATTTTCCCCAAATTCTGGAACTCTTTATCATGCTTAGTCAGAGTCAGATACAATCATTACAGACTTAAGACAGCTAAAGACCCACCTATTTTATCAGGCACTCAGACAGCTCATGTGACCATCAGGAACTTTTTTATATCTGTTTATATCACTGTTATGTGTCTAAGAGTCTTAGAGAAAAAAAGATATAAGAATTGCAAATTCTATAATTCTACATTATTCATCAGCAGGCTGTCTGATTTACAGGAATTCAAGGGCCTTGGCTTTATAAAACTTCACAATTTTCACACATTTATATTTAAAAAGCAGACGGTTTCCTATAGAGACTTTTAATCCCTCAGTCATAAGGTCTCTGACCTTACTGCAGAAATTAATACCGGTGATACCGCAGAATTCACCTAATTGAAAAAATGGTGCACTCTCCTTGGTCACTGACTTGAAATTGCTCATTCTCAAGTGGAGTTTCACAATTTTACATTAACAAACTAGTGGAAAATATTAGGGCTGAAACAACTAATCGATAAAATCGATAATAATCGATAATGAAAATCGTTGTCAACGATTTTCATTATCGATTAATCGAATCTATTTTTATCGATTATAAAGAGGTTTTTTTCAGAGCAAATGCTCTGAAAAATTCCTCTCCTTATATAATCCGACCTCAAACAGAGATCAGATTATAATACTAGAATCCAGATCCCCCGCAACGATGCAGGAGACCTGGATTCCCCTCACTGTCGGCCGGTCTCTCTCCCCCCTCCCATACACCCCTCTGACTCCTCCCCCCTCCCTTACATCACTCTGCCTCTCTACCCGGCTCCGTTAGGCACTTTCACTGCAGTTTCATAGAAGCCTCAGCGTAAGTGAAGGGCAGTAACGGAGGCTGTCTGTGCGCATCGTGCAGACCCCCCCCGGCTGACAGAGAATCATCCTCTCTGTCAGCCGGTGAGGGTCTGCATCACACAGACAGCCCCCCCGTTACTCACCTTCACTTACGGTGAGGCTTCTATGAAGCTGCAGTGAAAGTGCCTAACGGAGCCGGGTAGAGAGGCAGAGCAGTGAATGGGAGGGGGGAGGAGTCAGAGGGGTGTATGGGGGGAGCCAGAGTATTGTATGGGGGAGGGGCCAGAGTGGTGTATGGGAGGGGGAGGAGCCAGAGTGGAGTATGGCAGGGGGAGGAGCCAGAGTGGTGTATGGGAGGGGAGGAGCCAGAGTGGTGTATGGGAGGGGGAGGAGCCAGAGTGGTGTATGGGTGAGTTATAGTGGTGTATGGAGGGTATTATGAATTTCAGGGCATATAGGGGGTCAAAGGCATATCAGGGGGGCATAAAACATATCTGGGGGTAAAAGGTATATCAGGGGCCTCAGTGGCATATAGGGGGTAAGCTGGGGGTCAGATGTGCATAGCCGGGGGCAGTTTGGTAAATTAAAAAAATTTAAACAAGGCTTTTTTCTCATAGTTTTTATTAAATATGAAAAATAGTTACCATATGAATTAATATTTACTAATAACTTTGTATTAAAACCTAGTTTGAGAAAAACCGTGTTTGGGTTCTTGTAGCTTTTATTATTATGTCAGTAAAATAAGAAGGTGAATAGAGAGGCCATTGCAATAAAGAGATGAAAGTGTAAATTGTACTTTTTTATTACATTATTTTAAATTGAAAAAAAATTGCATTTTTTTATCCGATTAATCGATTAATCGAAAAAATAATCGGCCAACTAATCGATTATTAAAATAATCGTTAGTTGCAGCCCTAAAAAAATATGTGACCTCAAACCATATAATCTAGGTGGACACAATTGATTTTAACACAATCAATGCTTTATTTTGCTAAATGGACTATTTACACTGACTATATAATTACATAACTGGTCACATATGTACACAGGGTCGCTTTATGGTAAAATAATATTTTTATGTTAAAAGGACAATGTTTTTTGTCACCATTACTATAGAAACGGAATAATGCAGAGCACATTAGTAACATGGTTTAAGGAGGACTTCAGCAGTTCACACATCCTTTAGACAGAGTAGTCCTCAAGTGTGGTTAACATGATTTTAACAGTATCCAGCAGTATAAATTACTCTGTATACTGGTCCGCATGGATCACTGGGAAAAATACCCACACAAATGTGACATGGAGCCAGCTATCTTGTGATAAAGAGTTTTAAAAAAGGCACCATTGGCCACCATGAGAAAATACTGAAATGATGCTTTCACCTTTCTGAAACACGTTTGCCCTTTCCTTTGGATAGGCTTACATGTAGAGATTAAATGGAAGTATAGTCATTCAACAAAGTTGTCAAAAATACTAATGCTTAACCATAGAACTGTAACTGTTATGAAACACTTGGATAAGAACCTCATAAATAACGTAGCACTTGGTGGTATTATTCACTAATTGCTGCAGGGGAAGAACAAGATAACATCAGTACCTTAGAAAGTAATAGAGGGCACTCGTTTGCAAAGCTGAGAGGTAAATACCATCTAAATTCAATATACCGTAGGGCTAAGAACTGATCAAAGTTAAAAGTTCTCTGTGAACCGCCACCTATGTGACTTAAAATGAAAAACACTGCTAAAAATGTGGAAAATGCATATATATATATATATATATATATATATATATATATATATATATGTTTCAGCAATAATAGAAGCTGTGGTTTCTTTACACAAATGCATACAAATTACGGTAGATTTTACTAATTTTGTGCTTTGACACTTACCCGACCAGTCATATATTTCAATCTGATTTGTGCCGCATGAAGATGAAGAAGAAGCAGTAACCGGTTTAGTGAGATTTTGGAAAAGCAGCATGTAGATTAATCCTTGGATCTGGCTAGTTTTGGGAATAATAAACACAGTTAATGAGATTATTTTTGTAAGTATGACGTAAAAGAACAAAATTGGTGTACATACTGTATCATTGGGATAAATTGCGACATTACTATTCAGACATTATTATTCCAGTACCTATTTATGCCATAATAAATGTTCTGATCGTAGCTTTTTAAAGAATTAAGGACTCATCTAATTAGACGACACGAAAAAAATGCAAATATTCAATAACATATTTAACTTAATCACCTTCCTTTTTGATTTGTGCAACAGTAGTAGTCTACAACAAATTAATAAAACTACATTACTATGAATGTACTTTTACAATACAATGATAAAAGGAACATCAATGGTCATTTGTTTACAGGCACTGCTTGTACTGTACCATAAGAACCACATTGTACATAATTGCAGATAAGATGATTCTCAAAATTTCAACCAAAACACCATGAAAAAATGAGTTGCTTCACAGATAACACATATCAGGCTAACACACATGCACACAGATGCTCATATTAACACTGAGACACTCACACTTAACGTAACCAGACACTCACACTAACACGCACAGCCAGACACGCTAATGCTAACATACCCATACACACACACATGCTACTCTTCAATGCATTGCTGCCGCACTACTACTACTGGGTTATTTGGGCATATTTTTAAACCTTGCTTACCCGTAAGTATACATGGTAACTGAGAACTTTCCAGGTCTCTCCCCTACTCATGCTCTCCCCATACTGATTTTAAAGGGAGGGGCAGGGCTGAGGAGGAGGTTTAGCAGGGCTTGCCCCCAAGAAGCTATAAACCAGAGTCGAGCAGGTAGTGCAGGGGTAGAAAACTGCTACAGAACAATAGTGTGACAGGCAAACAAAATAGACAGGGGATACAACACGATCATTCTACAAAACAAATACATGGCATTACCTCTTACCAGTACAAAAATAAATCACAATCTATACATTTATTTAACGTTTTGGTGGCATATGTTAAATCAAATTTTGATATAATTTGACTTATTATTTTAAGCAGAGATCAAAAACAGCATAAGGGGCTTATGGTTATATAGTATTTTTATTCATATATTATATTCACGGTTTCCTGCTTACCCTGATACGAAAGCCAAACCAGTGGAAGTTCCTTCTCCAACAGGGTAAGAACACTCTACAGCTAGCTCCATGGCAATAGGGTAAATGGCAAATCCAAAAAATCCAAACAATGAACATATAATGGCCAGCAAGATATTCTGGTTCCTGAAGTTAGATGCCTGTGGTATAAACAGATATTCCAAAACTATGATTTAGATCCTTCTGCTAGGATGCATTTCAACCCATTGCTGATAACACCACTTATATACTATTAATGTAATTGGTTACACAGAACATCTTTATTTAATGACCAATGTTTTAATACTGCGGAACTAGAATTAGATAAATCATTTATTCCCCTTATCTTCACTCCAGTCAGGGCCAGAAATTCAGGGCCAGATTGACATACAGCATACCTGCCAACAGTCCTGAAATTTCCCATACAAGCTGTTCTTTATAAGCTTTATAAGCTGTGCTTTATAAGCACAGCTGCCTGTTGCCAAGTGTATTTCACAGCACCATCTTTTTTTTTAAAGGAACCTACATGTACCTCATAAAAGGTTTATATTTTGTTAGCTTATGTTTCTTGATGCATTATTACTAGTCCCTGATGAAGTCAACATATGACGAAACGCGTTGGACTTAGTTTCCTAAAACATTAAGCATTTTTAATGGGCTATTTTAAATAAAGAGCTTTTGGAAGATACCCTGCCTGCCTATCATTCGTTTGTATCCAGCAGATGACCGGTTTTTAAAACTTTGAGGTGGTTTTAAAAGTTCCAGTAAATCTTCAGGATTCCTAAGATACAGGCTATCTTAAAGGCGCAGTTCCTACTACAATCTTGTGAGTGTGGCACAACCAGTGGGGGCTGTTTTAAACCTTTTAAACATTATTGCACCATTTGTGGTTTTTATTCTTTTTACAGAGTATTTTTAAAGCTGTATCCCCAGAATTTGTTCTGTTTTATCCATATAGTCTACTTTATGCAGCTATGGATTTACCTTCTGGGCTCCCGACCTAGAGTAGCGCCCCCTAGCTGAAACCTCCTTGTCAGAGTCTGGACTGCCTTAAAAGGCGGCTGTGTAAATGGGCTGATTTAGTATACCAAAAGAACTCCCCTGTAATGGCCCATTGAACAGCGAGATATTGGGGGGCTGCCCAAGACCTCCCCCTTGACCTGCCACCCTACGTCACTGATTATATGTGTGTCCTTATTTATATACCCACATCTACGCTATGTACGCCATTGCTTTTTTTTAAAAATAGTTTTTTATTTGCTGTCTGCATAATTCCATTCTTAGGACAATCAAAATGTTCTGCTTCAGCCCCACAATCCATTAACCCAGCAGTGCTGAAATGTATGTATTAGATGGTTTAAGAAATTACAGTGGAAAAAATATGATGTAACTAAACAGATATCAATTGTAATCTCAAGATTACAAATATTTACACTTAAATATAAATTATTTTTAACCTTATTAGCTTTTATAATATTTATAAATCTATAGTTTGCTCAAATTACTGGGTAGACCAGAAAATTGTAAACAAAAATACATTATTTTTACAGGATGAACTTACCACTGCAAATGCAATATTTGCTAGCGCAGTCAGGGAAAAACATATCTTGACAACTTCTGTGAATTTTTTTGTCCTGTCGACATACAGCCCACATACCAAAGCACCAACAACCCCGAAGAAAATAAATAGGGCTCCACACATGCCTGAAAAAAACTAAAAAAGCTATTATTAGAAATGCACAGGTAGCCGCACCATACAGAGTCTTACTTTGGGACCCCACACAGGTGTTTCTGCTATATATATATATACAGTATTTGTATATATATATATATATATATATATATATATATATTTATTTTTTTATTTTTTTTTTTTCATATATTTACGGTACATGATTTCAAAATCATTATAATGTTATTCGGTATAGCTTAATGATATAGGTGCTTTTTAATTAATTACAGGGGCAGACTATGCAGCAATACATTCAAAAACAAAGAAGAACAAGCTAATCATAATAATAATTAATTGAACGTTTTACTGGTAACTTATTTTTGTTTTTTTATTTACTTATTAATTAAAACACATATGAGAACCCATTGCAGGTTGCCTCCAGCCAATGCCAATATATTTTACCCTGAATTAAATAGTATTAAATAGCAAAATGGCATTAGCTCTAATAGGTTTAAACTTGTTTCTTTCAATATGTTGTCTTTGTTTTGATAAAGAATATTGAGAAATATGAAGAGTTAATGTTGAGCAATAAACAGAAATGGTTAGAAAAGATATTCTTTAAAACTAAGCCTCCTGGATGGGGACGCATGAGCGTGCGTTTGCTTTAAAGAATTTGACACTTTTATAACTAAATGTAGCATTAGAAATACAATTGGCAATACTGCTAAATGCCCAAACTGTTCCAAAAAAACTATTTAATCATATAAAATGTTGTGTTAGTCAGAATTTAGCTGGGAATATTTTAAATGTTGCTGAAAAGCAGACCATGATGTTACCATGAAAAACATTCTGTGTTGTTTTTAGGTGATTTTCCAAGAAAGCAAAAAAATGACATTTGTAGAGGTTCAGTTATGCTTCAGATACTACAATTAATGTTGTTTTTTTTCACAGAGGACTTGCTTGCCTTTGTAGGATCGTCAGGTTTGTCCTTTGTTTCACTTTCACAGAAAACCAATACAGCCTTTTACTTGGCTGGTTCTAGATGTAGGGAACCCAAGTATCTTATCATTTCTCTCATAATCACTAAGCCTTTCTATTTAAGAACAGAGCTCTAAGGTACCGAAAGCTTATATCTTTCGTCTATGTTGTCCCAATAAAAGGTATCAGCTCTCACAGAAGACATAATCTCTGCCACAAAGAGGGTACTAATTTCTCTTCATTTCAGTTAACTGTAGACCACTGGACAATAACCTACGCTACCACTGGGCACTTAAAAAGGCCATTTAATACTTTCTGTCCTCTGCGTCTTAAATTAATTATACAGGGTTTGTGCTTATGTGGATTTATTATTTCATACAAATATATAGTCTCTCTTGGTTTTCAGAACAAACACTTAAAAACACACATAAGTTTAAAGCAGAAAATAGCATTAAAGGATAGAAACTTGCAAATGAAATGCAATTTTACAATTAGTTTGAAGCAAGTATGTAAAAACTCACATTTGGGTATCCTTTGAAACATAAAATTTGCTCCAGAAATGTAGAAAATGCTGTGAAGAGGCCAAGACCTGCCCCAAAGCACAGCATTAGGATGACGTATGCCTTATTTTTCATGAGCTGTAAATTAAAATAATAAGATTAGAATATAAATGACTTCAAATCAATATGTTTTACAACTTACAACACCCTTTTCTTTAGAATGGCTCAATACCACATGGTCAAATCTCTTGTATCTAACAAATGTTGCACTTTTTAACTTCCTGTTGAGAAAAAACAATAAATGGTCCTCCAGGGAAACTTTACTCAGATGAATGAACAGAGCTCTTGGTGGTCAATAAATCTACTCTACTAAAAGTCATCAACATGCATTGCTTAATGTTTGACTTGTGCCAAGCTTCATACGTGTAGTGGACATGTCATAAAATGTACTCCTCAAGTATATATAATGAGTTGTACATGATAACTACTCTCTTTCACCCATAGACTAACAGAACAAAAACTCAGGACTGGCACAGGACGAAAACATCTTCACTGAAACGGCATACAATCCAAAATATTTATTACATAATTTATCATATGAACAAAGGACACCATGGAACAAATGAAAATGAACAATGCACCATGAAATCAGCTTGATGAAGAACACATTAGGCCAGGGGCATCCAACCTGTGGCCCTCCAGCTGCTCCAGGACCACATCTCCCATAATGCTCTTTCAGCTAAGGGGCTGGCTGAGGAGGATGGGAGGTGTAGTCCTGCAGCAGCTGGAGGGCCGCAGGTTGGACGCCCCTGCATTAGGCATTTCCATATGTTCTGTGGAGTTTCAGTCCATTTAATCTGCACATTTTTTACTGCTGAGGAAGATTACCAACGACCCTATAGATTAGCGTACCCTTCCCTTTCTTTTTCATTGTTAGTTTCATCATTTTTCCCTTCCTTATATTTTTGAATTGTATTTTTTTTAATCCTTTTTGCATTTACTTGCTTTTTTTTAATCAATTTTGTACTGCTGAAAATGTAAACTTGCAAAAATATAATCTGCTCTTTGTACTTGGAATGTAACAAATTTTCACAAACTTGAATTTCATTGACAGGAATCCCGACACCACAATGTTCGTTTTTTAGATGACTGCAGAGCATTGTTAAAAAGACAGTTAAAAGCAAATAATTTCCTTGCTGGAGTGCTATTTTTGGCATATGGCTACTAGGACATAGGTAATCTGATATATGTTTTATATGATTATTATGACATCATCAAGTTTAACCATGACTGACAAACACACTGAACACAATTCAGTAATGTCAAACAGTAGCTCATTATTATAGATGGATTGGTGGGCATACACAGATAACCTTAAAATCAGCATTTAGATATACTTAAATATTGTATGTATATTAGACTTTTTTTTGGTAAATTTGGCGATTCGTACGAAGCCCAGACCCCTATTAATCGGATGAAAATGAAGCAAAAAAGCTTAGAATTTTCTTCCAACATTCGTGGGTCCACATTTACTCACACTTTTACTTTTTCTCAACCTCACTCTCTCTAAATATTTCCCTACCGTCTCTGCTGACAGCTTCCGCCGGCGGTTTCCACATCTTCTTCAACTTCTCCCTCCTCTCTCTTCTATCTTAAATTCTTAATCTTCTTTCTCCGTACGCATCTCCACGGACATAACCCAGCAACTTCTGCCAAAATGGCCGCGCTACGGTGACGTCCTCCCCGATCCTCCAATTGGGGAAGAGGATGTCACAGAAACTGTCAAATGAGGGCAATATGACAGCGCTTGCTGTGATGCCCTATCCCGGATTGGAGGCTCAGGGAGATGGCATCACCATAAGTACTGCCATGTTGCCTTCAGTTCACCTGTTCTCTCACTCAAACAAGTTGTAGTTTAACAATGTGCCAAGCTAACCACAACTGGTTTTGAATTGCTTACAGTGTTCATGTATTGGCAATGCTTAACACTGCTCTAAATGATCTATGACGTGTGGCCTACACATAGCTTTCCAGCAGGTGTTGATCTTCAAGTTCCACCATCCTCACCCAGCACAAATCTGCCAACATATTGACATTAATTGACTTGAATTTCTCAACAACACCTGAAAAGTTACCTGTTAATTATACCTGACCTACAAAATACTGGATACATGATAACTGAAGCTGGGGTTGTGCAGGGTCTTTTGTGGCTTACCTTTATTAGGCCAGAAATAAAGGGCTCTGAAGCAGCATTTACTGCACTTGCTGATGGTGGAGTCGGCGGAGCTTTTTCCCAGATCCCTGCTGTTGCTAGGATGCAGGCTATTACAGCAGGGATGCCAAATATTCCCATCTTTAAACACAATTTTATGAGAATTAGTCATTTAGCAAAAACGAGACATATAGTGTATATTTAATTGTTTTTTAGCAATATCTGTCTGGGCACTCTACTTGGAGTAAAAATTGGTTGCGATATTACAAAGAACTTTCCATACTACCATGTCTTGATATTCTTGTTTAATGGCAAAATTGTTATTAAGGCTGTCTACTGTTTTAGTGTGAACAAAAGAAAATGGTTGGTATGCTGTATTTACACATAGAAATTGTGTTGTACATGGCACACGAAGGGAGTATAATTCTACATGTACTATGTGACTGTGTATTACTTGATTACTGAAGATACCTGGGAACTGCCTTCTGATGTCAGTGGGTGGTCCCAATGACGTCGCAGGAGTTCCCGCTGACGTCAGGGGGTTCCCACTGATGTCTGAGGCATTCCCGGGAAACATCCTCATTAAAAGGTTAAATGTGTGGGTACTGGGGCGTGTCAGGACCCCGATCCCATGTCAACCCAGAGTTCTCCAGAGAGATCCCAGGTAAGCAACTGATCTGCCTAGGTTTCTGTTGTGGCAAGCAGTGTCTACAGAAGTCGTGAAGAGACAGACTCATCTGGTCTTTTGCATTGGGTTCTAATGCACTGGTGGGACTGGTGACCTTATGAACAGTGATTCACTTTTCATATTTATTGCTTTAGAAGTACATGGTTTTTTTTATTCATACTGAAAAGACAACTAATGTTTTTCACTTACCATAAGAGGAATGTATTCCTTATCTTGTACAATAGTCGGAGATAATATATTGGCTAGAAGTATGCCAATGGGATTTGCTAGAGAAAAATAAATACACAGATTATGGCATGGGCTGATCTGGCGCTTACAGTCCTTTCTGCTAACTGTAGGAAATAATTTGCATTTCACACTCAAAGAGTTCAGATACCTCAAATTAAATTTTATGCTCTTACTTTTTTTTAGATAATAAGTATTTAGATATTAAGCATTGTTTTTCAACTTTGTAATTTTTTTGTTCTGAAGCCCTTAGGATGTAGTTCCTCGTGCAGAAGAGGCAATCTAAGCATTCACTTTGTCAGACCTATTTTGCCTCAATTTGATCTGAGGTGAGAGTGGAAAATCCCAGCTTCCGTAGTAGCAATCTAACCACACTACAGCCCTCAGTGCCTTCTAGAGCAATCCACTCCCCTTTTGATCACAGCTTTGTGCTGTGACTCAATTTTTTCAAATATATCCAAATCAGGACACATATGGGAGAGGGAAGTGGCAAAAGATAGAGGGTGCAGGAACAGTCCCAGAAGTGGACATGTTCACCCACCTTTAAGAAAGAGCCATCTTGTGGAGCTTAGGTACAGAGTGTTGTGGTTACATGGAAGCCGAGTCTACAACTCCCTGGGTCAGAGGACCTCCCCAACTGACCCATGATCCTCAGTGTCCTCAAAAACAGGGCAATGGGATAGTGTCAAAAAATTGGAACTTTACCACAAAACTGGGACCACTGGTAGGTATGGAAGTAGGTGTACTTTTGGTGGGGTTAAGTGTAGGAGGCTATGCAAAAGGAAATGTGAAATACTATTAGTCATGCAAACATTAAACATTAATTTTATTGCTCAAGGACTCAAACCTGCTCCACAGATTTTCATTAGTCATGGTGTCAGAACTGGATGATTAAGACTGAGCCATTCTATTGCTTGGCACAGACAGGGTGTTTGCCTGCCAGACAGATAACTAATGTGCAACTGAAAACATATTATGCAAAAATCTGATTCTAGTAGTAAATACTTTGTTGGGAGTTCCCCTTTTAAATTAATATTCTTCTCTTTTTTTTCTTATCTTCGGTAAACCCCAGCACGCCCCTTCATCTCAGCCTCTTCCATTCACTCTTCCACTCCTTCCACCATTTCTTTATCACCTCCACCACCAAGTCTTCCCCAACATTTAACAAATAAACTAAAAACCATTTCAAAGTCACTAGTAAAACACACACATGTAATTTATATAGTGCTTATTAATACATAACTATGCTATGATACCCACTTTTAAGATGCAATGATTCTTGGTAATTTGTTATATTACCACATAATAATGATATGTGTATAAACTGCAAAACAGAAAGTTTCCATGATTCCCTGGAAAATTTAATATATATATATATATATATATAAATAAAATTGTATTCCTAATATTACTCACACATTGAAGCTATCATGTTGGCTGTTGCTCTTTGATGCTCTGGGAACCATACAGCAGCAAGCTTGGCAGGAACAAAAAGGACAAGTGGTTGTGCCGTGGCACACAGACACTGGCCCACAAATAAGTAATATAAACTGCTTGATCCTTTATTGAGAAACGATATGATACTGGCAGAACGTATTAAACTTCCCAACATGTTGAGCCAGGAACTCAAAATAACCTGGAAAATAAAGTCACAGAATTAGTGAAGCACACTAACACATGCGCCATTACATTACTCCACTAAACGCCACATCTGCTTCTGTTTGGAAACCGCTGCCAGCCCAACAGTGTCCGGGATATAAAATAGTGATTCCTAACTACCCCACTGTTATGAAATGCATGCAACACTGGGCTGCTTTCAACACTTGTTTATTGCAGAGCTTTACTTGAGGCAAGGCCATAGCAAGGGTGAAGCGAGAGAGGCACGGTGTTTGTATGGGCAGTGTGTGTGTTTGTATGGGCAGTGTGTGTGTATGGGCAGTGTGTGTAAGGGCAGTGTATGCGTATATGCATGTTAATGGGAAGGTGTGTGTAAAGGCAGCGTGTATGTGTAAATGTGTGTTTATGGATAGGTGTGTGTGTGTAAAGGCAGTGTGTAAGGGCAGTGGATGTGTATATATGTGTGTTTGTAAGCTGGTGTGTGTATGGGCAGTGTATGTGTATTGGCAGTGTGTGTGTATGTGTGTAAGAGCATTATAGGTATTTGTATGTTTGTAAGCTGGTGTGTGTGTATATGTGTGTGTGTAAAGGCAGGGTTGTGTAAGGGCAGTGTATGTCTATATGCATGTTAATGGGCAGGTGTGTGTAAAGGCAGCGTGTATGTGTATATGTGTGTTTATGGGCACAAGGCCAAGTTAACCCTGCAGTGGTTACAGCAGAAAAAGGTGAAGGTTCTGGAGTGGCCATCCCAGTCTCCTGTTTAGGGGGGCAGAAATGGGACAGTCAGGCTGTTTAAGGGGGCAGAAATTGGACAGGCAGGCTGTTTAGGGGGCAGCAGTGGCAAAAGGAGGCTGTTTTAGGGGCAGAGGTGGCACATTAAGTCTGTTTTAGGGGCAGAGGCCTACCACGTAAATGTCTGGCTTAGCGTGTGGTAATTGGAGTCATGCTGTACCATATCTGTTCAGTAAATGTTAATTTATTTTTTTAGATTCTTATTTTTTTTCCAGTTGACATACAGTTTACAAATTTGTGAAATAAATATTGTTGCCAAAATTAATTTTGTGTGTGGGGGGGGTGCCACATACGGGATCTGCCCAGGTGCCAAATACTCTAGGCATGCCCCTACAGTTGAATATGAATCCCATAGGAAATGAGAAATAAAAGTAATGTGTTATGGTACATATATTACCAGTTCTCCAAGGTTATGCAAACTTTTGATCGCAAAGGTATGTAAATAAATTACATTATCCCTGGAGACCCGGTTCAGGATTGAACCTGCCATGACCTGTCAATGCCATCGGCATGATATGCCACCAAACAGGTTAGTGAGGGGCTAGACGGACTTCAATTATTTGGGGAAAATGTTTTTCACTTAAAGGGACACTCCAGCCATTGCATGGACTTTAATGCATATAAAAACCTGGGAAGTCCCTTTAAGTTCTTATGTGGTTCCCCTTGCAAATGCATGAAGGGGTTCTGCAGATTCCCCCATCGCCTCTTTCCCTGCACTCCAGCTCTCTGGCTTACTTGAATCTGTTAGACAGAAAACATCTCCTGGTTTTATACCAGATGAACTGGTGCCCCAAGAACCTTCCTCCTTAGACCTAGTTGGCCGAGGCCTGAATACATCACTGGTAGTAACCACAGTTTTTACTAGTAAATGGCTTCAAGTAACTTCCATCCCTGTGCTTTCTAGTTATACCAAGTCATTCCAAAAAAAAACTTTGAATGAGTATGCCTGATTAAGGGAATGAATCTGTGAATGAATGAATTTGTGTGTGTGTGATAGCATGGATGTGTAAGTGCTGGAACCTAGGCATGATGGGACTGTGATTGCTGTTACAATCCCACTCCTATCATGCCAAGTCAGCCTGAAATCTGGCTAGCTGCTCCCTTGTGTATTGATGCTGCCAGCAGTATGGGGTCTGCACTTACAGCCACCCTGTACCAGCATGTACTGGCTGACTTGGGATGATAGGAGTGTGATTGCTAACAGCAATCTGCTAACAGCAATCACAGTCCCATCATGCCTAGGTTCCAGCATTCACTGGTTGCCTGGGTATAAAAAGAGTGTGTTTGCTGTTAGCAATCACACTCCTATCATGCCAAGTCATATTGTTGATTTTTTTTGTCCAATTGTGGTGTGTTACTTTTAATAAAAGCGTGGTTACACACTAAAATTGGACAAAAAATACAATGCCCAGCCAACCAGTACATGCTGGAATCTGGGTATGCCTGAGATTGCTGTTAACAATCATAATATATAATTTTTTGTACAATTTTGGTGTGTAACTTACTTTTATTAAAAAAGTGTGGGGGGGGTCATTTTCAGTTTCGGCTAAGTGAACCCTGAATTTTCGGTTTTGGTCCAGATTTTCATTTTAGTGCATCGCTAAAATAAATAGAACTATTTCATTTTTACTCATCCAGAATCCTGAATTTGTAGTCACAAAACTTTCTAGGCCCAGAAATCAGTGAGAGGAAAAGTAAAGGTTTTGTGTCATTTACTTTATTTTAATCTGCATATTTTATTAAAGGCCATATTTTCCTCGCCCTCGCACTGATACAATTCTGATGAAGTGGCCCACTGCAGAAAAAACTTGGACGCCCCTGCCTTATGGCATGGTATACTCATTGTAAATTATCATGAGCAAAAAACTGTTTATAATAAGCTTTCAATAAATGTGTACTTACAGCCGATCTTAAACCAAGCGTGTCCAAAAACCATGATGCTCCAAATCCAAATGGTATAGATATAATTACATATACAAGAGAAAGAAAGTTAACGTCATCGAGCGTGCAATTGAAAAAGCTTGCTGTCAAGTCGGCCACTGGTGCAAAGCTGATCCATAACTGAAATATGAAACATATTGAGGTATTTGTCAGAAATATATATATATATATAGTACTGTAATTCAGTATGTTAGTGGTCCAATCTGGAGCATTGTTCAACTAATAAGATACAAGTATTGCAGAAACGCAAAGACTACATTTTCTTTTGAGCTTTATGCATTTTACTTTTGAGGGCTGAACATTGTCTTTTTGGCCAGCGAATGAGCTGCAATAGAAATGGTAAGCATTATTGGGGATCAGCAGAATATCTTGGCTAGGGTGGCTAGGCCTAGGGCAGCAGGTCTAAGGACAGCATCCTCTGTCGCTCATTATTGTAACCAATTATTAATGGATCAGGTGCATTGCTGATCAGGGGACTGGTTATGAGGTCAGAGACATAACTTGTAACCGGCCCATTTACAGGGCTGTGCTTTAGATGGCACAGTGTCCATAGTGTCCATGGAGTAGGTAGGTCCTGGGGGCATCTGGTAGTGCTGCTCTCAGGCCAGATATTAATACTGTATGTGCCAATTTTTGAATACAATGTGGACAGTGGGCAAGTTATTGCATAATATCTAATATAACAATTATTAAATATGTTTTAGATATAGCTTTGGGTCATGTTTTATACATAGGGTCATGTGTTGGATTCACACTTACAGAGAAGGTTTGCCTGTCAATACTAAAATAACAATTTACTGATCAGTTCATTTGCACAAAATATATTTACCTGGAACTGACATGCATAAGGCTTAAAGATGAACAGTTCTTTCAAAAATGAAATGCTGGGACATTATTTATATGACAAACAGAGAAAACATATACATTGTATTTGGCATAATGTAGCCATAAAATGAAGGGGAAAAAGTTTTTAGAACTTAACGTTAAAATTAAAAAAAAATATATATATATATAACACGGTAATTTAAATCCAGTGACATCATCATTATATCATCAGTGGTATCATCTGTTTACAAGAAAGATCCATGAGGTCTATAAAGACACCAAAGAGATTTCTGGTCAAAGACATAATAAAGTAAAATAATAATAATAGTAATAATAGTCACAAAAAAAAACAAAACTAAAAAAAGTATCAGAACACATAGTACCCCTGCCACTACTAATATAAACTAAAAAAGTGTGGTATGTAAAAACCTTTTTAGAAGGGTAATTTAATGAAGCTTAGTAAGAGAGGACGTGCAGAGCCTTCACACAAATAAGTGAAGCAGCCTCCCAGCAGAAGTGGTAGAGGCGCAAACAGTGATGGAACTTAAACATGCATGGGATAAGCATAAAACTATCCTGAATCTAAGATGAGACCAAGGTCTGATTAGGGTCAGCAAAGACATGGTCAGACTAGATGAGTTGAATGCTTCTTATAAGCAAAGTCTATGATAAAAATTGAATAGAAATCCTAAGCAAAATTGCAAAAATAAAAACTTTTTTTCAATGTTATATTTTAGTTTTTTCGTTTTAATATTACATATCTATATATATATATATATATATATATATATATATATATATATATAGTTTAAAGCCCTACTTCTTAGAAAAACATAATTTGTGTGGGTAGAGTGGCATATAGGAGGGTATAAGACATTTCTGGAGGCAGAGTGGCATATAGAGGGTTAAAAGGCACATCATGGGGCAGAGAGGCAAATAGGGGGCAGATGTGCATAACTGGGGGGGCAGATTGGCAAATAAAAGGAAATAAAAAAATATATATTTTTCTCAATCATAGCTTTTATTAAATATGAAAATATTGTTTACATGAATTAATATTTACTAGTAAAACTTTTTTTCATATAGGGTAGTCTTATATTCAGGCTTTTTGTTTTTTCCCTCAATTAATATTCAGATTTTGGGGGGTCGTCTTATAATCAGGGTCGTCTTATAATCGAGCAAATACGGTAATTATTATAATAATGTCAGGGTAAATATAACTGTTGGATCACATGTACTCTGGTTACAAAGTGGACAAACAGAAAGAGCTACTTAAATGCTGTTAAAGTGCATGTTAACATTTTCAAGATTTTCCAACTAAACAAACCTTGATGGATTGCTTCACAAGCCATTAAGATTAAAAGATAACCTGAATTGACTCCAGCAATGAATTCCCAGTTTAGATTGTAAGCTCTTGGACTTTTTTTATTGTAAGGAACATGTTACCATACACAGAGCTCGCTAATAACAAATATTATTATAATGATAATAACGTGCTATGAAGAATGACTTTTCCTGGTAGGGTCCCTTCACCTACCATTGCGTTGGAGCAGTTTAGAAGGCACACCGCTCCAAGGATGAGCCATCTCCTCTTGTACAGCTTGAAGTCAGCGATCTTTCTTAGTAAGCAGCACCTCTCCGAGTCAGGGTCCAGGCGATCTCTTTCATCATCCCCCATATCTGAGTCTTTGTTGTCAGATATTGATACAGATCCACTACCTTCCAAGGATCAGCACTCCAACATCCCCCATAAAGCAGGTGCCAGGTACAGTGTAAGCCCAAGCAGCACCACTCAAACTCCGGACCTCACACATGGACAGCTGATCATGGAGAAGAAAGCCTGCAATCTGCTCTGAGGTTCTTCACTGGTATGCGGTGGCCCTGGCAAGCATCACACCCCCTTTCACTGAGTTAGCCTTACTTTTCTTTAAAAGTCATTGTTGTTGACTAAGGCTGACTCACATAGACTGTGTATGGCCACTCCTCCTGTCTGAGCACTGGGGAGGAAGAGGAAGCCTCACACAGCACAAAATGACAAATCTAAGGCCAGCCTCCCATGCCAGCAGAGCTGGCTGCTGCGAAAATCAAAAGTGCAACTCAACAGAGCTGGATCTTTTATAGCCACCTTAAAAAAGGAGAACTTTTAGCTTCTTTTCTTGGTTTTAGAATTGTTCATGTTAGTTTAGATCCAGCTTCATGCTGCTTTTCTGTTCCAAAGATTAGCAGCTGAAACTGTGTTTGTGCTGTCATTTCTTCAGCAAGACATATTGGTGGAGATCTTCTTCAAACACTTATGGTTCCTTATGGAATTGTGCTTTGATACATCCATGTCTTCTTGGGTTTTATTAGGTAAAGCAGAAGATGGCTGGTGAGGTTCTATTGGAATTGTGGTTGCACATCAAAATCTAGTTAGGCATTGTAAGAAGACAAACACAGTGAGCTTCTAATACAAAAAAAGTGCAGCTGCCCATTCATATTTCAGTAAGGTGAAGGGGATATCAAGAAATCTTACTGACTTAATGATGCAGTATATAGGTGGCATTCCGTTAGACTGGCGATCACGATGTGGCCCTGGCACTTTAAGGCAAGCAGCCGGCAGATGATATAGGTGCGGCCGACAGCTGGATATCCACCGCCGCACTCTTCATATGTATACTCACAAAAGTGCCAGAATCACAAGCATCCCAAAATTCTTGCAGGAAAAGCTCACTTGGATTGCCGGTTCAAAAGAGGTTGCTCTCCTGCTGAGTTTAGTGTAGAAACAGACTTGATTCAGGAATTAGCTCTTCAGGGCTGGGACCTTCTTTCCTAATGTATTACATGCATGACATACATATGGTACACCATGTATAATGTTTCACTACTGTATCTATTATGTTTTCATTTTAAAACTTTTGCTTTGGGGCAGTGATTTTTTTTAAAGATATATTTCTAGTGGAAGAGTTGGAAGGTGTTTGGGCATGTCTTTTTTGCACATTTAATTTGTTTTATGTTTTCACTTTTTAAACTGGAGTCGCCCTTGAGGTTTTTATAGACCTTTTATCCACATGGTACCCCTTATGATGTCATGGGGGCACCACAAGGTTGTGAATATATTTATTTTTATTACTTTTATTTTTTCTATTTTTTTTAAAATATTTTTTCACACTTTGATCCCCACTGCAGCTCATCACCGAGTGACCCTGAAACAGGGCTCTGGCATGAATATTTAAATTATATGTGTGTTATATATATGGCTATAAATGTCTTCCATTGAAGTCTAAGTAGAACAGCAATTCCATTGCTGCCCACACAGACTATCCAACACTGTCGTTCGAGTGATGTTAATGACGTCAGTATTTATTGCCAATTAGTTTACATATTATGGACATAACCTAACATCATATATAATGTTTGGTCAGTACCAGACGGGCACAGAAAAATTCACCCTGGTTTGTAAACCCTATGCATTTGTCCACAGGCTACACTTTTGACTCCTGGGAAGGTAAATTTGAAATGCTGTCCGTCACTAGCTCCTCAGGAAGTTGCCTAGTGTGTCCAGCCTAAGAACTAGGATGTTATTTTGATGTGTACATTTCAATACATTATATATCTACAACTGTTACAATGTGGACTAGCAACGATAAAAAAAAAAATACTATACAATATATTAAAGTAGTACAGGCCAAAACACCTCAGCTATTGATGTAACATGGAATAGAATGTCACCACTAAGTAATGTGTTTCATAAAGAGTCCAATTGATTTAGAGGTGACGATAATAACGGTAGCACATAGAATGCATCAAGCACCTTGAACAATTTGCAAGTCGCTGAAGCACAAATTGTAGAAGAAACATCGCATATGAATGCTAAGGGTGCTATTCCTAACACGTAGAACAGTGTGACTTAATGATCGTAAGTAAGGCAAATACAGTAGTAGCTGGCAAATAATGTTTTTCACTGGCAGGAGACAAGGCCTCCCTTACGAAAAATTACTGCAGTTTTTTGGACATGAAAAAACTGCAATACTGCAATTTTACTGCAGTATTACTGCACATTTACTGCACTTTTACTGCAGTATTACTGCACATTTACTGCACTTTTTTTTATACTGCAAACCTACAGTTGTACTTCAAAGTACTGTAGCTTTATTGCATTTGTACTTCCGTACAAAAATAACTGCAGTACAGTGAAGTACAAATGCAGTAAAACTGCAGTAAATGTGAAGTAATACTGCAGTAAAAGTGCAGTATTGCAGTTTTTTCATGTCCAAAAAACTGCAGTATTACTTCAGAAAAACTGCAGTATTTTTTTGTAAGGGCTCTGTGTCTATATAGTCATTCTTGTCTGTGACAGTGAGGCCTCTTATGATGGTCTTTGCTTAATTTGATATGGGGAACATGAGTGGTCTTATATGCCAAACAGATTCCACACAACTGGCCAGTGGACGAGGTTCTTTGAACAGTGCATATCTTTGAGGTTCCTCATTTATGTTCTGTGGTTCCTTTAGGTCTCCCTGAGCGGTCTTCTTTAACAGTTGGCAAGTCATTGTAGGGTAAAGCAAACAGTATGGTTAGGTTCTTTGGTGATGTGAAAGACAAAAGGGAGCTTGAAAAAAGCTTCTAGAGACAGTGAAGGAGAACATCATAGTGGTCATTCTGGGTCAGGGAACTACCCAGGGTAGGCTATACAAAGCTCTGCCTCTTTTGGGTGAGTGGCTTTGTGAGGTGTGGGGTCAGCCATGGGTCAGGTGGGGCTAGTCATACACTGGCAGGACTACCCTTGTACAGGGGAGTGGCAAGTCTCTAAGAGCCTTAAAAGGGCTGGGAGTGGAAGGCTAAGTGGACTGAAAGTGGGTACAACCAAACACTGATCCTCTGCCCATAGAATAAGGAAAGTGCCAAGGATTTCAGAGGAAGTAGTGCTTTACCCTGTGACTCTGGGTCAAACCCAGAGTGTTCCCAGGTATGCTGATGTTGTGACATCAATTTTTCATGTCCCACATATTGGTCTTGCCATTTTACACATCCACAATTCAAGGTGGTACATAGAACAGATTATAACTATACAACTGTATAGGTAACACAATAGGAAGTAACAGTGGTATTGTTTGTGTATTTAGGAATTATTTTGCAAACAGTGAGTCCTATGTATAATACCATTTCTCATGTATAGTAGCTGTGAGAGAGGGAAACATTTGGTCCTCTGATGTTGAGGCTGAGGAAGCATGAAGCCTGAGGTGTCTTTGGAACCCTCAGTGAGTGGTCCGTTCTGGGCGTCTTTAGTTGAGTGTTTGACCTTGCATGCACTGTTGTGGACCTGGAAAGTTCATCTATGTACCCATCATTGCAGTTTTTGTTTTGTTCCTCACTGGCCTGGCCTTTTGGCAAGTATGTAATGGATTCATTTTATAATGCTGGAAATGGCATGGGACTTTTTTTTTGAATTTTTTTTTTGTTTTTACGCACTGCCATGGTTTTTGAGCATGCACTGGAAATGCCAAAGTGGTGCCAGGTGCTGAAGATTGGCTATTCTTGGGGAGATGGGCTACACTTTTGGCCACCACCTCCCCCCTCTGTGGTTCCCCCTTGGAGGGTGGGCCAAATAAGCAAGCTCTACTTTGAGCCTACTGGATATAAAGTGAAGGTGGGGGTTGCATATGCCCATAGGGGCACCACACCCCAGAATAGGAAGATTGAGAAACCAGTGTTCCACTATGGCCTTATGCCGACACATGGCCCCCCTCAGCCATCTTCACAGATGACATAGAAGCATTAAATTTTTATATTTATACTGGAAAAAGGCATGATTATTCTGTTCAATTCTGGTGTTAAAAATAGAAATCAGGAATTGTACAGATTGTGACAGTTTCCCCTTTAAATATCACATTTCAGATGCTGAAACGATTGAGTGAATGAATCATAGTTTCATTTCTCATAAACAATATGCACAACCATGCTAAAAATATAGCTTTATGTCTAACCAATGTCCTTAGAAAATATGTAGACAAATTGCCATTGGTGGTGGTCAGATGAGTCATAGTATGATCAAGAACTCTTTACAAATTATTGTTATTTATTGTTTCATATAGTGCCATCATATTTTGCAGCGCTGTACAGTGGGTATATTGTATTATTGATTACAACGCCGCAATTTTTATGCCCCTAGTTGTCACACCTTAAATGTGTATCTTTTGTTTAAGCACAGTGATGTCTTCCAAAAAAATGTATCAGGTATGCAAACTGCACAGCCTTGGGAAGTCTGAAACAGTATAAAGACCAGAGATTGTACTCAATTTCTCCAACTTGTGCAATAAAGAGAACTTATGGCACTTCATTTATTCTTTATTCCAAAGTCATAGGCTGGAAACTTGGAAGTAGGAAAAATGAGTTTTAAAATCTACAATATTAAAGACATTGTTTTGCTAGCTGCTGCTACTCTGATGTCAATGTGGGGGGGCTTCAGTAGCTACATGGCTCATCTTCCTTGTGCGCATGTTTGCCCTTGGCACCCATCTCAAAGCAAATTAGAGAAGCTACATGCCATTTCGGCACTGCCTTTATATGCGCCCATGCTTGCACATCATAAGCATTTTATATGGTTCAGGTGGCCAGTTCAAGACTTTTGAATTACCTGCTGTGAGGCAAATCAGGCAAATACATCTAAATTGAAGATCTGTATCTGATTTAGGAAAGAAAGCTTTGCAGGACGCTCATCTAAACACAAAATTAGAAAGTAGAACAAATGTAAGGAGACATAGACCCAGCTGTTGGAGGTTGCCAGAATCAAGTAATGATAATATATATATATATATGGCAAAACCAAATATCACCAAAGCATATTTCCATCAGAAATAGTGCTCAGGTCAGGAATGAGACCAGTGAGATTTCTACTTATGTGTACTTCATCTTGTTTGTGAAAAGGGGTCTATTTGCTACGTTAATGGCCCCAAAGAACTTCTGCATGGAGCAGTTAACCCTTCAAGCCCTTGACCCCCAGAATATGTTAACTCATCACATAACTATAGACCAAGCTTGTTTGTGGGTGTGCAATACAATCACGGATTCAAAAGGCACTTGTGCACTATGTATTATATTTGTCCTAAAGGGGGGGGGGGGCATCGTCAAACTGCACTCTTTCAAACAAAATGAATTTCTCCCAGAAGAATGTGTCAGAAATTAATAGGCCCACATTCTGTGTTTTTTTTTTTACAATAATATAATCTTTGAATGTGTCTACTTTGAAATGAAAAATCCCTCTGGAAGTATAATTGAGTCAATAAACCAAGATCACAAGTTATTTTGTTCTTAATTGAACCATCTAAGAAGGGTGGGGGGGATAATAACTTTGTTTCAGTCACTGAGAATTCAATATATAAAATTATAGGAGGACCAGAAAATAATGCTGCTGTGGACATACACACTTATACACTGTCACGGTTAACATCATTTAGTGAAATTCTAAACGCTCCAATTGAATATGCTGAAAACTTGATGGTTTGCTATTCAAAGATGCATCTTAAACGGTCACCTCTTGTCAGTAGCCCTGTGTAGTACCTTGTAAAGGTCCAAATGGAGGCAAGGCATAATGACTGTGAAGATGTGTATATAGTTATTATATGTACATTTAATACTCTCCCAGGTAACTGGAATTAAAGGGACACTTTTCTGTCCCCTGGAGCCCAACCAATGAATAATGAATATTATAGTACAAATATTTTCACTGAATGAATACCGACTGAATAGTGAATTTTTCATAGCCAATGATAACAGGTTTTTAGGTAAAAAAAATATCAATTTAGGACATGCTATCATTTTGCCTCGCTTAAGTGAGAATTTGTTATTTCAGTTTCATCTCTGTGTGGCCTTTTTAGCACTCATAGTCTAGTTATTTAAATGCAAGCTTGATTTAAGACAGGTAGTTGAATAGCAAACCATCATTTTTTTTATCCTCTAGATTGTAAGCTTGTGAGCAGGGCCCTCTTTACCTAATGTACGGGTTTGTCTTAGTCTGTCAATTCTAGTTTTTTCATACCCTTTGAAGATATTGTAAGACGTGCTGCGTAAATTGTTGGCGCTATTTAAATAAAATATAATAATAATAATAATAATAATTTTACAATGACTTTTTAGTCTTTAACTCATCCCAGATATGGCTATAGCTAGCGTATTTGTATATGGCTAAAGTGATTAGCAAAAACCACAATGTATGTTACTACAATAGGATCTACACTAAGAACCTGCTCTTTAAATAAGAGAATGGTTTTTTTTTTTGCTAAATTATATTTTTAACAATGGGTAGATACTAATAGCCTCAGCCCAGGGCGACTGTCCATTCTTTGCCCAGTGTTTAAGTCTGCACTAGTTGCAGATGCAGGCAAACTAAGACACTTCAGGTGCAGCTCCTACTTAAAGTAAGGAAAGAGAAACATTTGATACAATCAGGGCTAGACTGGTGATGACGGGGTGGCCCTGGCACTTTAAGGCCATTGGCTGCCTGATGGTTCGTGGTGGACTGCACATATCAGGTGAGTGTTGTCCAGTGGCCCACCAGACATTTACCCAGTATGCCATATGGCCAGTCTGGGCCAACGTAGAATAAACTATACATTTGTTGGATTATTGAAGACAAAGAATTAAATATCATTCCTAGGTATTTTTATATAGAAATACTGCTTGATATGAAAATACTCTCATGATTAAACGCTGCCAAAACAGAGAACTAACATTTTTCTGTCAACAGGAACAATGTTACTTACTTTAAATGTTTTGCTCCACACATTTCTGGCCAATATTTGAGCAATTAAAAGAAATGTCATTTAATTTATTTTTATTTTATTTATAAGCACTTCAGTAGTGTATGTGGAACATCACCTTTAAATACACAGTATTTAATACCAGATTTAATACATATCAGTCAGTTCAATGGGTAAGGCCAAAGTCAGATTTACAATGCTAGGCATCTCAGGCCCATAATGGCAACTGATACCCCCAGTGTAGATGTTGTAGGCAGACCATAACTGAGAAAAATAGGTGTTTCGTAGTTTCTGGAGTAGCACAACTTCACTTCCATACTCAAGATCAAACCAAGAGAGCTTCCAGTTATCTATCTACCAATCTACATCACTGCTCAAACATGAGGACTACCTTTACTTTAACTCAATAAGTGATTTGCCTATTTTAGTTGATATATTATGGGTAATTACTAGACTTGTGCATTCGTCTTCGGGTGAACATGGAAACGAACACGAAGAGTGCGTTTTCGTGTTCGTTCCAAAGACACGCGGAAGAGAAGACGGCGGCGGTAAAATGTAGGCGAAGACGAAGACACACACCACGAAGATCTTCGTGATTGTCTTCGTCTACCATTCTCCCCCCCTCTTCTAACTTACCTTGTCTTCGCGGCTTCGCGGCAGTTCCCGGAAGTGGAAATCCGCAGGTTCGTCGTCAGGGGTTACAGGGCAGTGCGAATGAGCTTATTGGTCGCCTACAGGGACCTCCCTGCAGGTGACCAATAGGCTCACTCGCACGGTCTTTGTAACCCCTGACAGCGAACCTATGGATTTCCGCTCCCGTTAACCCCTTCGATGCTGCGTTATCTAACACAGCATCGAAGGGGTTAACGGGAGCGGAAATCCATAGGTTAAAGGGCCGTGCAAGCGACCAATAGGCTCACTTGCACGGCCCCTTAACCCTTTAAAAAACAAAGTTAACCCCTAACTAATTGAACAGGGAGGGAGACCAGTGAGATCTGCCGGGTAAGTTTCAGCATTGGGGTTTTAAAACCCCAATGCTGCAACTTACCCTGCCGATGCCACTGGTCTCCCTCCCTGTTCAATTAGTTAAATGTCCGTACGAGCGACTTTATTGAATATATTGAACACTGCTGAGTCAGCTTTAGTATTGCTAGTAGAGATAGCTGATGTATAATTATATTTAATTATGATAGTACATAGCAGGGGGATTTCTAGGCTCATGCAAGCTCAAGATCTTGAAACCATACATGCTTCAACAAAATGTAAATTATTAACTCTTACCATATTCAGTACAAAGTGGTACAAATACTAGATAACTATCATGCACAGCTAGGTTTGGAGACACTGATAGTGGGAGTGGGCTAAAACAAGGTCAAGGACGAACCAAGGTCGGGGTGCCAGAAATCAGGGAACAACGAAGAACGAGCTGAGGTCAGAATAAACAAGGTCAAGCTGAGGTCAAACACTGGAGACTGTAATCAGAAGGCGCACTGAGGAATAGGCACTATGAAGCATAGGTACGACCATCAGAGGGCAAGGTCTGATGTCTCCTGAGGGTTTATAAAGGATAGGGAGTGAACTTCCTGTTCAGTATATAACCACCAGCGGGTCCGTGGAGGTGGATGGAGTGGCTGCTGGCTAATGGGGGGGGGGTTCTCTCACTCCTCCGTGGTGGCTGCTGCTGGCTGACAGAGGGGGACTCTCCTCTCTGGTGGCTGCTGGCGGATGAAGGGGGGTTTCCCTCTCCTCCATGGCAGCTGCTGGCTGACAGCGTGGGGTCTCCCTCACGTCCAAGGCAGCTGCTGCTGGCTGACGGAGGGGGGTCTACCTCTTCTCCGTGGCGGCTGCTGTAGCTGTAGACCGGCGGAGGGGGGTCTCCCTCTCTTCCATGGTGACTAATGCAGGTAGGTGACAATAACCAACCAAAATTAATTTTCCACACATGGCATGAACATACCTTGTTTAACCCTACACACAGTGTAACCTAATGATATGTTGTACACTTCCAAATACCTGATCTTAGAAACTTAGGGGATCTCCAGAGACAACTTGGACTTTCCCAACCCCTAGTAAAGCCCCTGGAAACCTTTAATGAGTGCACATTTTTGTAGGTTTCCATCATCAACTTTGAATTCATAGAAAAACCTGAATGTGATTATTTTAGTATAAAAAGAAAGCTGCAAATGTGCTCAGTGCTCAAAACACTCAGGGACCCCAATACTTTCCTATGCAGATGCCATCTTTTCTACCGAGCACAGGGATAAGACATGCCTAGTTTCGCCACTCAAAAGGAGGCACGGCATTGGGTGCAAAAATGCTATGGAGGCTATACTGATCAGGCAGGGTCAGATATATCCCTTGTAACTGGCCTGTTAAGCACAGACACACTGGGAAGCATGTTCGTCCAACATAGTGATCTGTCCCTAATGTTGCAACAGAGGGGTGCCAGGACCTGCCCCCATTCAAAGGCACAGTATGAAAATGTAATGTCACGTTGTTAAAAAGTAGCTATTGTGGCCCTTTTTCTAATGTATAAAAGTCATTTAGGACTTTCTAGAAATAATAATGCAAATCTAGAGTTAGAAACAACACAATAAATTATGCATCTCCCATTTATGTTTAATGTGCAACTAACTATAGTTACAGTTTATTAAGTTGCAGCAGGTTTACATAGATTCTACCCTTAATTATAGGCAGAGATGCTGCTGGTTTAACAAATTGCACATAGAGATCAGGGGAATATTTTATTATTTCCCCATCCGCAACAAGGTAGGGACATGACTTTGGTCAGTTACACCATGTGAGGCCTTATCATGCAGAGTGCCAGAATACCATCATACCAGGACATGATTTCATGGGGAGTAGAGTGGGACAACCTGGATTTGGCAGGAAAAAAGGGGGGAATCAGAAAGAGAAGAGGGGGTTACTGTTGGTTTTAAGTAAAAAGAAAAAGAGAATTAAGAAACAGAGGAGGAGTAAACATCTGGGGATGTTGGTAAAAAAAAAAAGCTTGATAGTGGAACCACTAGTCTTTCAGCTGGGCTTTGTGCCTCCATGTTGAGAGTCCAGTTAATTAACATTTGTGCTTTTCTACTGTACAGGTAGAAAAACCAAAGTGATAACCACAATAATAACCAATTAATGTTTAGAAGGAAGGCAATCGAACCAGCTATGGTTCCCCAGAGGTTTCTCCTACTCTCCTGATTGTGGAAGGGTGACGTTTCATGATTCCAGATGTACCTGGTCAGTCCTGAGGCTTATTTCTGTTTAACCTTCAATTAAATAACATAACTCTTGCTAAATTACTATTACTACTTCGTTATGTTTTTATAGTATTGGTCACATGAGCTCTTACCATATAACAATTCATTAATTCATAAATTGCCTTTGTAATGCCCTCTGTGAGTTGGCGAGAGGGGCATAGCAAGTGCTACAATGAAGCATTTTTTTCTTTACTGAAGGCTAATCTCAATAATCCCTGCAAGGATGAAAAGGTGAAAAGTTTTACACAATTCTTAAAATGAAAAGTAATCACATTTAGTAATTAATTAATATTTAAGGTGTCTCCAATGATGTCACCATGACCTTACCAGAAAACCTTTTAGTTACAATAGATATCTCTGGGATTTACAAAGACTCCAATGGGATTGTTGCTTAAATGAAAACAAAAAATATAAAAATTAGGGTAAATACCAGGAAAGTTCCCAGATATGAATATCAGAAATGTCTGCATCCAATATTATTTTGGGTGGGGATTTTAACTTGGTGCCAAATACAAACTTGGAAACATCCAACCTGACCTCTTGTAGTAAGTTATTTTCAATACTTTTGTTAGAACTTTTTCTAGACTGGACTATTTTCTGATCACAAACACCTTATTGTACAGGGCCAAGGACATGTAAATACCGGACCATGCCCCTATCTGACTGGATCCTATGTTAATTAAATCTCGTCAGGTTTCTTCAAATTGGAGGTTCCCATCTACTCTCCACTATTCAGATCCCATCTTTTCTGGAAAGAGAATTGAATAATTACATGAATGATAATATTAAACATCTAGATGACATAAATCTATCCTGGGAAGCTTCCAAAGCGGTCATGAGGGGACATGTCATGGCCTATGTGGAGGAGCGCAGTGGGGAGTCCGAGAAGAAGCTATTGTAGCTTAGTAAGGACCTTTTCCACGCTTATACTAAACATAAAGCTGCCAACACAGAAGAAATGGGTTGTTTAAGCAGGCTAAATCTTTGTATGATGCTTGGGCCACACAGAACACCCAGGTCTTGTACAATTACATGAGAAACCGATATAAGGGAAACAGATCAGGGACATTTTTTGCAAACCTGGGCAAACGTGCCAAATTTAACATAAAATACCACAACTGAAAGATTAGAGTCAAGGCTTGATAACAGACCATGAAAAAAAATAGCATGTTTGCTGAATTTTTTCAAGAAATTATAAAGCAGAAACTTTAAAGTGACTAGCTCTATTTTTCGAAGAGCGAAAATCCCTAAACTTTCCCAACAGGATAGGGGCATGAAATTAAGTCTGTCACTTAATCCCTAGTAAACACTGAGACACCTGGTCCCAATGGCCTTGTTCTATGCAGAGCCGGCCTTAGGCGTTGTGGCGCCCTGTGCGGACTACTCCTCTGGCGCCCCCCTCACTACCCCCTCTCTGCCCCTTCAAACTAGCCCCCTCCTCTGCCCCTTCAAACTACCCCCCTCTCTGCCCCTTCAAACTACCCCTCCCCTCTGCCCCTTCAAACTATCCCCCCCGCCCCTTCAAACTACAGCCCCCCTCTGCCCCTTCAAACTACAGCCCCCCTCTCTCCCCCTTCAAACTACAGCCCCCCCCTGCCCCTTCAAACTACAGCCCCCCCCTCTCTGCCCCTTCAAACTAGCCCCCTCCTCTGCCCCTTCAAACTACCCCCCTCTCTGCCCCTTCAAACTACCCCTCCCCTCTGCCCCTTCAAACTATCCCCCCCGCCCCTTCAAACTACAGCCCCCCTCTACCCCTTCAAACTACAGCCCCCCCCTCTCTGCCCCTTCAAACTACAGCCCCCCTCTGCCCCTTCAAACTACAGCCCCCCTCTGCCCCTTCAAACTACAGCCCCCCCCTCTCTGCCCCTTCAAACTACAGCCCCCCCTGCCCCTTCAAACTACAGCCCCCCCCCCTGCCCCTTCAAACTACAGCCCCCCCCTCTGCCCCTTCAAACTACAGCCCCCCTCACTTACCTTGTTGCCGGTCCTGCGGTGAGAGCGGGAGGCGTCCGTCTTCTCGCTCTGCCGCGGTGCCGGCATTTCATGTTGAGTGCCGGAATAGTCCGGTGCTCAACATGAGATGCCGGCACCGCGACGGAGTCACGGAGAGTAAGGGGCGCCGAGCGGTTGCTGAGAACTTCACGAGCAACCGCTCGGCGCCCCTGCCTGGGACTTAGATTAAAGCATCGGTTTTTTTTTTGTTTTTTTTTTTAAACTTTAGTTAACATGAATGATGTTAAATAAAGTTTAAAAAAACCCCTGTTTTAAGTTAAGTCCCGGGCAGGCGCCCCTGCTACCATGGCGCCCTGTGAGGTCGCACAGGTCGCACACCCCTAAGGCCGGCCCTGGTTCTACGCATATGCCCCTATATCTCGTTGAAATTTATAATAATCTAGACAGAAAGGCCCGTCCTATGATTTTTAATGCTTCCAGAATAATTTCCTCTTATTGGCCAATATCTCTCTTCAACTAAGATCTAAAAATGTTATCTAAAATAATGAGAGGAGGCCCCTGCAGGCGACCAATAGAGTTTGTGTTACGTGTCTTCGTCTTGGTATACGTTTTGTTCGTTTGTTTAGTATTCTGGCTGAACAATGAAAACACACCCTTCGTGTTCGTTTTCATGTTTGCCCAGATACGAATGCACAAGTCTAGTACCCAATACACGGCTTTTAACCCTTGCATTTATCAGATATGTTGGTTCCTTCTCGAGAGTTTGGGGTGGGTCTAGCCTGGGGTCCAGGTGGAAAAAAATCCTTTTGGGACAATGGGTGTTAGAGCTTTACCTGGTAAATATTTCCGACATGAAAAAGTAAATGATTTTGGGAGATTACTTACAAACATGGAGCTTACTTCAGTTTTAAGATTTATTGTCACATCGCAAAAAGTAGTTTCATGTTATGCTGTTTTCATTGATGGATTCATTGTTCAATGCTCTTTTTTCTAGTAGCAGGGTGTACTGTACTAGAGGATGTTCAAAAATACAAATATATATATATATATATATATATATATATATATATATATATACATACTTTAAATGAGAAAAATTACTGTTGGAAGATTGTCTTTAGATATGTCAATTACATATGTTTATTGGGCTTGCTGTGGTCTGTACAGTGAAGGCTTTGTGTCACTTTTTTGCTTAAAAACTGTGGAATAAAAAATGAATATGCATAATAAGTGTTTATAGAACTAAACTTTTTTTGTCTGCTATATAACAAAACAAATAATTTTTATCACATTTAATATTCTTAGGTTATAGGTTGTTCGGCAGGATACATTCCTGGGCATAATGATTTTATGATTTTAAAAAAGGATGAGCGTAGGCAGGTTGAAAGGTCATGGTAAAAATGTGTGTAGTCTTGAAAAATGTCCCAGGGTAGTTATTGCTCATGCCCTAGGAACAACTTATATTGTGGATACTTTTTACTGTAATATTTATTTATTTTACAAGCTCCTTCAGATGCAACATCAACACCTGCGAATTGGATGCAGTCTGATCTCGCCTGTGCACTATAGACATGGATATTAAAAAGTGATGGCAGTCTGAAATTTACTTTCATGCCTGCTTGACCGAAGCTGTTGTAGCAGAATCTCTTTGCAAGCTTCTCTTTGGAGTTTCTTTCATTAGACATCAAAATGGCATATGAACCCAACAGCAAAAGTATTTTGGGACTAGTTTTCCTAGTTTCATTTAAAATATATATTCTTGCAATCTCGCAATTCTTGCAATCTCACAATTTACTGCATGGAAATCAGCATGTGCGTTTCTTAGTTATTGGGGTTAGAAAGTGAGACATCTGTCCTCCTCTACTTGGCATCCTTTACCAAAAATATGCTATAGTGTTCCTGAGTGGCAGCCGATTGCAGCATCCAGCTATCATAAATGGCGTTGGCAGCTTAAGTCTAACATACGTGAATATATTTATTGGTCTCCACTATATAAACATCTCTACCTGTTTGCCATACCTCTTTAGGTGGCTCAGGATGTGAGATTCCTGGTGTTTAGTTCATGAACTGATAAATTCTAAAGGGAACAGGTCTCTTTCTTTTTCCCTTGTGTGTCTCATCTTGCAGTCACATGCAGTCTCTCAATGTAGAACAAACGACTTGGAAAGATAGCATTTCCCATTTTTTCCTCCATAACACATTCGCTTTCCCAGATCCCTCTCCTATAATTTGGACATATTTCCCATTTTCACCCATTTATCTTTTTTCTTTCAATTTACTTTTTTCTTTTTGCCATCCTTATTTTTTCAATTCTCCGTTTATTAGACATGCACAGTAATAATACAGAAGTATGGCAAAAACATGTCATAAAATGTGCAAGTGTACACACAATAGGAAATAAATGTGAGCGGCAAAAAACGATCCAAAGTATCACACAGTAAAATAGACACAATCAGTCACATAGGAGGATCTAAAAAAATTTACAGCATACCAGAGTCGCGTAAAGGCCCTGAGCGGCAAAAAAGGCATAAGGTAAAGGCCGGAGAATACAAAGTAGGACCAGAAACGTTACATTGTATGAAACAAGAATCGAGTAACGATAAAACAAAATAACCGAGAATCTCACGACGCCGAGGAAACAACCTAAAGTAGAATAAGAATACAGGATGCAACAAAAAATAGACAAAGAAAAAAAAACAAAAGGCCAATCGCGGAAAGGGGTCAGAAGTCAACAACAGAGGCGGGAGAAGTCGCCAAGGTGTCAACGCCCAAAGCCCCTAAGGGAGATCGCCCGTAGTCGGCGACCAGAAGGCGAGGCGAGGTCATAAAGGACAACCATGGGAACCATTTAAGGCCATTCTTATATTCTCGCCCCTGGGATGCGGCCACCAGGCCCTCCATATGATAGATGAAATTAACCCTAGATAGCCAGGCCTCAATCGGCGGGGGACCTGGCCTCTTCCAGAACCGGGGGATAACTGACTTCGCCGCCTGAATCAAGTGAATAGTGAGAGACCTCTTATAGGTCCCATATGAGATATGCGTGTGCAAGAGTAATAATGACTCCGGAGAGGCAACAAAATCAGGATCGGACCCCTCCACTATCACCCTAACGACAGCCTCCCAGAACGGACGGATATGCCTGCACTCCCACCACAAGTGTAAAAAGGAACCATCCACCTCCGCGCACCTCCAACACAAGGGAGAAACCTGGGGTAAGTAGCGATGTAGCTCCAGGGGTACCTTGAACCAACGAGATAACAACTTAAATGCGTTTTCCTGGATTCTGGAAGAGATGACACTTTTATGGGTGAGTAAGAACATCTTTTCCCATTCATCGTCAGTAAACTGAAGAGAGAGGTCCTTCTCCCAGAGGCTGAGATAAAACGGCTTTGAAGTGCAGTGAGCATCAACTACTAGTGCATACAGATGCGAAAGGAGGTGCGAGGGTTCCTTAGGTAAAACACACAACTGCTCGAAAGCAGTCAGCTCCCTAGTGAGTAGAGCGTTAGGGAGAAGCGAGGAAACATAATGTTTCAATCGGTGAAGCAGAAACACCGAGCGAAAGGGAGGAGGCGTCTGCTCAACCAGAGCGGCAATGGGCTTAAACTCGGAGCCCTGGAGGAGATGGCAAACTCTAACATGCGCCGTCGCCAGACGGGGCAAAGAGTCAGAAATGCCCCTCTGCAAGTCGAGGGAGAGCGCCGGATTATATGAAAGGGAGAGAAGGGGGCACGGAGAGGACGTAAGAAGTCGACGACATGAGAGTCGCTGGAGGACTCGTAACGTAGCCGAAATCGTGGGGTGTTTAGCTACCTTTAAGCGACGGAAACGGTCTGGTAACCATGGGACCGCCGAGACCTGATGCCACATAAAAGAGTCCTCCAGGGGAATCCACAGCTTCGGTACCGCTAGGGACCACTCCACGATACGACGGAGGTGGGATGCCATCCAATACCATTCCACACTGGGGAACCCCAAGCCCCCACGGAGCTTGGGCCGTACCAAATGACGGAACGATAAACGAGGGACACGATCCCCCCATATGAATTTACGGAAAACTCTATTACAAGCCTTGAAGTAGGCCTTGGGGAGGAATATAGGGAGACACTGAAAGAGATATAAGAACCTAGGGAGAATATTCATTTTTATGACCCCGATACGGCCGAACCACGAGACATGTGGCACAGCCCACCTGCGAAGATCACTAAGTACCGTGGAGAACAGGGCATCAAAATTTTGCGCCTTGAGCTGGGAGAGATCCGCCGAAATCCAGAGACCTAAGTACTTAATGGCCCTGGGCTGCCAACGAAAGGGGAAGTCCCTAACCAAGGATTCCTGGAGTGACACGGGTAAATTAATCCCCAGGATCTCTGATTTCTGTAAGTTGATGGTATAATTGGAGAGATCTCTAAAAATGTTGAATTCCTGGAGGATGTGTGAGAGGGAGGAGGAGGGCTGCGTGACCATGCAGAGCATGTCATCAGCATATATGGCGAGTTTATGTGTATGATTAGCAATATGAAGGCCAGTGATATTAGCATTTCCCCGAAGTGCAGAGGCAAGGGGCTCCATTGCCAGGATGAACAACAGCGGAGAAAGGGGGCAACCTTGCCGGGTGCCATTGTGTATGTGAATACGTGAAGACAAGATGCCATTTACTTTAATTTGCGCGGACGGGTTGTAGTACAGGGCCCTAACAAGATTAAGAAAGTTCCCCTGGAGGCCAATTGAGGACAATGTCTGAAACAGGAAAGGCCAAGCAACTCTATCGAATGCCTTTTCGGCATCCATAGATATCAAGGCAAGGGGGATGTTGTGGGTAGTAGCATGGGTTATCAAATTCAGCACCCTGATCGTGTTGTCCCTAGCCTCCCTCCCTGGGACAAACCCCACCTGGTCCCTGTGGATCAAGGAGGGGAGAGACGGGCCCAGACGCAACGCCATCACCTTGGCCAGCAGTTTGAGGTCAGTGTTGATCAGGGAAATAGGCCGGTAACTGGAACAATGGTCTGCGTCCCTCCCTGGTTTAGGGATAACCACAATATGAGCGAGATTGGACAATGGGTCGAGGGCCTGACCCCCCGCTAGGGAGTTAAAGAATTTAGTCAAGTGGGTACCCAGCACCGGAAAAAAGCGACTATAATAGCTGGTGGTGAGGCCATCTGGGCCCGGACTCTTACCCTTAGGGGAGAGTTTCAATGCGAGGTTTATCTCGTCACTGGTGATCGGGGAGTTTAAGGACTCGATGACGGAGTCCTCTAGGCGCTGAGGAAAATGTTCAGACAGGTAAGACTGGATAGAGGGATGGACCTGCGGGCCACCAGGGGTAGTTGCTGGCAAGTTGTAAAGGGACGAGTAGTATTCATAAAAGCACTGAGCGATCTCGGAGGATTCATAGCTGAGGGTACCCCTGCTGTTCCTAATTCTGGGTATGTAAGAGGAGGAGGACTGCGCCCGCAGCGCCCTGGCCAGTAGCTTCCCAGGTTTATCACCCAGTTCATAAAAGTGTTTTTTGGCCAACATAAAGGAACGTTTCGTTCTATCCTCCAAAAGGGAGGCTAATTGGGTTTGAAGGGTGAGGAGCTGAGAAAGCAGTTCAGGGGACAGTGTGGCTTTATGAGATTGTTCCAGCCTGTGTATCTGTCTGGTGAGCGACACGACTTCGGCCAGACAAATTTTCTTAAGGGTGGCTCCTAAGTGTATAAAGTGGCCTCTCATGACGGCCTTATGAGCCTCCCAAATTGTAGAAAAGGGGAGATCGACAGAAGTGTGATCAGCAAAATAATGCTTGAGGTGATCCGATAGATCAGATAAATGGACAGGATTATCTAAAATGTTTTCATTAAGCCTCCACGACCAGGGTTTAAATGTAGGCTGCGTCAAGGCAAGGGTAAAGTGGACGGGAGCATGATCACTAAACGAGCAAATGTCAATATTAGATGAGCGCAATTGTAAAAGATGATGATGAGAGAGAAACATCACGTCTATACGCGTGTATCTGTTGTGGGGAGCAGAGAAATGTGTGTAATCCCTGTCAGTAGGGTGTTGGGCCCTCCAGACGTCCACCAAACGGTTAAGATGAAGTGCACGTCTGACTTTTTTAATATGCCTAAAAGGGATGTGAGAAGAGCGGGCAGAAGAGTCCTTCAGGGGATCTAGTGTCATATTAAGATCACCTCCGAAAACGGAGAGGCCTTCCTGAAAGTCCCCAAATTTCAACAACATACGACTCAGGAAAGTCGGTTGATTACGATTCGGGGAATAAACGTTAGCTAGCGTGATCTTCTGATTGCCAATAAAGCCCTTAACGAAGAGAGCCCTACCCTCCGAATCCCTCCACACGTCTAGAAGCCGAAAGGAGAGACATTTGTGAAGAAGAATGGCAACTCCCTTGGTTTTAGATTCTGAGGAACTCGATAGGAACACCTGGGAGAAACGACGGTCTGTGAGCTTAAATTCCCGCGGGGATTTAAAGTGCGTCTCTTGTAAAAAAGCAATATGGGAACGAAATGCATGTAATAGATGCAATAATTTGGACCTCTGCTGTGGCTTGTTTAAGCCCCTCACATTGAGCGAGGTGAGTTTAATACAGTCAGGGATCGACATCAGAAAACAGAAAAGGCCGTAGTGGGTTAATAGCATCCTGGCAGTGAGATAATTGAAACAAAAACTTAACTAAACCATATGAAACAAATAAAAAACATGAGTCTAGAGCGAGCACGTGTAGAACAGCCAAAGACTCTGGACGCCGAAGCGTCAAGTAGTGAGCCCAAAGACCTAGCGGTAGGTCATGAACCAACGCCCCACCTCCGCGAGGAAGAGGAGCGGGTCGGCTCCGGGGGGAGAACAGTAGAAAAAACATAAACCCCAAAACAGAAAAAAATGGAGATAGGAACCGAGCGACGCAGCGGACCCAGTAAAACCCACATGAGTGACGGCGGAGACTCACGAGAGCGACAGCCTAGGGCATGAAACTGGGTTGACAAAAAGGCAGAACCACAAATGCCAAAGAATACCATAAAAATAATAAACAAAAAGGCGACAGTGCATGACCCAAACTACCCCCTGTACCAAAGGGCATAGGCCACACATACATAATCACAATATTAACTGTGCAGGCCGCGAGACAAAAGGTAGGGAGGCGGAGGTCCCACCGGGAGAGGGGGACAGGCGTACAATGCAGCGTAACACAGTGGAGAAACGGGATGACGCGTGTCCACCTCAATGAGAGGCACTAAAGGGGTGATTCAGGAAGGCTCCCCAAATAGGTAGCAGCCAAACACCCCCCAACCCAACCAAAACCTGTCCGTGGGGCAGCAGGGGTCGGCACACACAATCCACAAGAGGACTCGCAAGACGTCGATCCAATGAAAGATCCACGGGAGTCCTAGTGACAACGATATATCAGCCGACGACCAGATCAATCAACATGGGTGTCCAGGTGTTGTGTGTCTGCTCTATCGCGTTGCCTCTTCTTGCGCTGCGGTCTTGGTGACCAGGCTTTAGCTGGATCCGACAAACTCGAAGGTGGGTGAAAGGAGTAATCCCATGCAGGGATGTCACAATGTGGGAGGCCCAAGGCCTTGGTGAAAGGCCGTACGTCGTCCGGCTGCCTGATGATATGTGTGGCAGATCCCCTCCGAACCAAAAGAGCGAACGGGAACCCCCACTGATAGGGGATGTTCGCCTCACGGAGAGCCCTGGTGACTGGTTGGAGCATCCTGCGGTTCTGTAGAGTCACGGGTGACAGATCCTGAAACACTGAAATAGGGCAGGAGTCCCAAGTAAAGGTAGGTCGGGAACGAAAGGCCCGCATAATGTCTTCTTTGAGGGGATAATCCTGGAGGCGACAGATGACATCCCTCGGGGGCAGAGATCCAGAAGGTTTCTGCCGTAAAGCCCTATGCACCCTGTCAAAACGAACAGGGGTGTCAGCATCCCTGGTGAGAACCTTATTAAATATGGCTGTAAGCGTGGTCGATAAATCGTCATGCGTAATCGTTTCCGGCAGACCTCTGATCCTAAGATTGTTGCGTCTGCTTCTATTATCAAGGTCATCTAGTTTCCTCGTTAGTTGCTGAATAATAGACGACTGTTCCCGCAATTGTGAGGTGAGGGAGTCGACAGTGGCAAAAACACGAGGTTGTTCCTCTTCCAGAACCGCTACGCGTTCACCAACATGGCGAATGTCTGCCTGTATGGCCGTTAAGCTTGAGCGGATTCCCTTAGTGGCCCAATCGACGATATCGGCTATATCTTTCTTGGTGGGGAGAGAGTCGAGCTTATCTCGCCAGGAGTCCACCTTAGGGTCGGGTGAGGACTGCTTGAGATCCGTAACGTACTCCTCGGCTACATCACTGTCCAAGCTAGCCGCGGAAGATGGCGGCCTAGCACAGGAGTCCCGAGAGTCTTGGTCAGGCGGAGGGTGAAAGAACGTACGCAACGAGGTAATTGACCCCTTTTCTTTAGATCCCGATGGTCTTGGGGTGCCAGGAACCTTGCCGTGCTTACCCATGGTGGGTTAAGATGCTTAACCGAAGCTAAGTTTTGGCCGCGTGCGTCGGAGCTCTGATCCTAAGCGTCCATGCTGTTTGCTGGTCAGCCACGCCCCCTCTGCCATCCTTTTAACCATTGACATATAGTTCTGTCTGCTTTTAAAACACATCCTCTGCTTCTCCTTTATGTCTGTTGTCCTGCCATATAGTAACCACTCCTGTTACCAGCTTTTCTCCCCTATTCTTCTTGTTACCCACACCTCTTTTTCTTTGTCATCATTCATCAACCCACATCCCTCTCACCTCCTAAAGTTCCCTTTTATTAACATTAAGTGTTCAATGCAACACTGCATATATCTAATGTAACCTAACGTAATGTTATCATCATTTTTTCTAAATAAAGCCACACATGGTGTATGCTCAGCAGCATTGATTAGCCGCCCAACAGGGATTTTCTACCGACAACTGGGGAGGATCCCCTGGACGGCTGGTGCTCTCTGCAGTAGAGTCAATTACAATGCACAAGCACGTGCACACACATGAAGAAGGTTTGTCTTAAAGGTACCACTACTCAAATACCCAGCACCCATAATTAACAATAAAAATACTTTTGCCGCCATGGTTATTTGCTCAGTTGTGTGCTCTTCCTGGAATTGCACCTCAGTGTCTGAATACTTCACCCATATCTCTTGCTTTTATTCATTGTACCTGTACACTGGACCTGCTCCTGACCCCTTGTAATTGTGCCCTTGGCTACTGACTTCGGCTTGTTTATGACTACTCTCCTGTTCTTCCAGTTCTCCCTGCTAATATCTTCTGTGTTGACCTCGGCTACTAACCCTGGCATGTCCTCCCAGCTACTATTGCCTTCCTCTAGTTTATTTCACCCCTCACTGTTGGTACCTCAGTATCACGACCTACCTGCAACCATTCCTACCTCTTGTCTTTATGGAACAGATAGGGCCTAATCCTATACAGTGGGCCTTAGGGAAAATTATGTACTCCCACTGTATAAAAACAACCAGGTTGTCGACCTGGAATGATCCTTCTGAAAAATCAGTCCTGTGTATGGTTGCTGCTGACCATGATTTACTCTAGCTGTTTGCTGTGCGTGACAAGGTTAATGTAGCACTTGCTTTTACTGCTCATATATCCCATTAACCAACTTGATATAGCCTTTGAATCTGTTGTAACTAGGCTCAACCTATCATCTTATTAATGAATGAAACTTAATTAGCTGGCTTATTGCTTTTTACTAAACTATTTACTAAATTGAAGCTCCTGAAAATGTCTCACTTGCTTAAATGACACATGATATGATGATGCCACAGTTTCGCATAAAAAACATCTACAAAGGGGACAATAACTAAACTAAACATGATAATATGGTGGTATTCAACATACGATAATTGGTGGTATTCTTTGACACGTACCATAAAATTGTGGGTATAATATGCATATGAATATAATACACAGGTACAAATGTACCCAAAATGTTTATGAAAAATGTAAGTACATGCTTATAATATGGACCTATAACCCCGGGTTCACTGGTAGGTTCACATACACACATTTACATATCCTCACATATACTGACACTTATATACCTACACTAGACTTGTGCATCCGGATTCATACATACTTTATTTTTAACTGATTTTGCCAATTTTGTGTGTTTGTATGAATCGCTGATAACGAGGAGGGTCCCCAATGAAACAAGCTAAAAAAAGGTGAAACCACCGAAATGTAGTTAAGATTCATTTGCCTACTATAGATGAGTCATCCCCCGTTCTCTCAAAGTCTTGGTTTTCTTGAGACGTATTCTTCATGATGCATGTAACATATACATCTGTGTTAATCAGGGCCAGACATAGCATTAAAATTGGCCCCAGTACTTTAATGCCAGAGGCCAATAATTTATGTTCAGTAGCTATTTGCAGCATGCAGCTGTGGTTACCCAGCCACTAGCCACACACTAAAAATATGGAATTCGTCCCAAAAAAGATGGAAGTCGTCCCAATATCTGTAATACAGATCTGTGGGAGGATCCATTGGGCACCAGGCATTTGGATAGTTTGCTTAATGGTCAGTATGGGCCGATTGAAAACTCCAATGAGTTTGGAGTTTGCCACTTTACATTTTTGGAGGTGGTGATTTTTCTTGACCGGTTCTAATAGATAGATAGATAGATAGATAGATAGATAGATAGATAGATAGATGGTTAAATAATGTAACAGGGCCAAATCAGTGGGAGGGGGTCTCTGGCAGGGAAGCATAGTTCCCCAAAAGGTCCCCAAGCAATAACATCAGAAGATCAAAGGAAACCAAACCCAAGTGGGCTGATTAATGAATCCAAAAGGAGGCAAGCCACTCTGCAGTTGGTATCCTCAAACCTATCCTCAATGGATGTCCATCTATAGTTCAGACATGGAATATTTTACCTGTGCACACAGGCACAATTAAAATCTCAACCAGCACCTTGTATATTAACTAAAAGTAAAGCTCTGGTGAGTTAATGGAAATGCTTCAGAGTTGATAACATAGTATTTTGACAGGTTGCTCCTGTCCCTTTTTCATTCCATGTGTAGGAGGACATAAAAACAAGCAAAGAGGGCACCGAGTGGTCGCACATGAAAATGTTTTCAGCAACTGCTCGGCCCCCTTTGTCTCCTCTGCTCCCTACCGCTGCCCTGACTGCAGTGGTGGCAGAGCGAGGCCTTGGTCACAACCTGGATCCTCCTATCTGGCAGCCGAGGAACGTCTGTGCGATGCATGCAGACAACCCCCACTGCTGCCGCCACTTTCGCCACGGCTTCTGTGACGGAGCACCAGGGTGACGTGACCTTCCGGTGCTCCGTCATAGAAGCCTGGCGGCAGTCCCGGGTAGCAGTGGAGGTTGTCTGCGCAGACATCCACTGGCTGCCCCCACTTGACACCAGGGAGTCTGGAGCACTGGGGACAAGTCTAGGGATGCATCGGTAAGTCGGGGGGGGCATAAAGGGCGGAATGAGGCATATCTGGGGGCAGAGTGGCATATAGGTGGGTATTTGGCATATCTGGGGGTAGAATGGCATATCAGGGAGGGGCAGAGTGGCATATAGAGGTTTATAAGGCATATCTGGGGGCAGAGTAGCAAGCTGAGAGGCAGATGTGCATAACTGGGTTGCAGGTTGGCAAATAAAAAGAAATAACAAAAAATGCATTTTTCTCAATCATAGTTTTTATTAAATATGAAAAATTATTTACATGTGACTTCATATTTACTAATAAAACACTTCTTATAGGGAAGTCTTATATTCAGGCTCTCTTTTTTTCTAAGTTAACATTAAAATTTTGGGGGGTCGTCTTATAATCGAGCAAATACTGTACTTTGCATTAAGCAACTTTTAACATGTTCTAGTTTAGCTATTCCTTTATCTGTGCTTGCTCCTTTTCCTGTCCACGGACTCAGAGAAGCCTGTCAATAGGGTGGACTGGGACTTCATGTCCAAGACCCAGGGCCGGCTTTTGGGGTGTGCAAGCTGTGAGGCCGCACAGGGCGCCATAGCAGCAGGGGCACCGAGGCAGCCCAGGTGGCAGTGAGAGGAGGAGAGAGGGAGCCGAGTGGTCGCACATGAAAATGTTTTCAGCAACCGCTCGGCCCCCTTTGTCTCCTCTGCTCCCTACCGCTGCCCTGACTGGAGTGGCGGGAGAGAGAGGCCTATGACGTCATATCCCAGCTGTGAAGCTGGCCGTGGCAGGGCAGCGAGACTGAGGCCTCGCGTTCCCCACACAGGACTTCACCAGGGTAAGGGGATGAGAGGAGGTAGATAGTGAGAAGGGGGAAGAGATTGTGAGAAAGGGGGGGAGAGGGGGTAGATAGAGGGAGTAGATAGTAAGAAGGGGATAGAGGGGGTAGATAGTGAGAAGGGGGAAGAGATCGTGAGAAAGGGGGGTAGTAAGAATCTTGAAATAAATAAAGAGTGAGAATGAGTAAGATAATGAAGTAATGTGTGGATGAATTGTGTGAATGAGTGAAAGATTGAAAAAATGAGTGTGTGGATGAATTGTTTGAATGCGTGAGAAGATAAATGAACTAATGTGTAGATAAATTGTGTGAATGTGTGACATAATGTCTATGAATTGTGTGAATGAGTGAATGAGTGAGAGTATAAATTAATGTGTGGATAAATTGTGTGAATGATTGAGAAAATTAATGAATTAATGTGTGGATGAATTGTGTGAATTAATTAGAGAATGAATGGATAAATCTGCGGATGAATTGTGAGAATGCATTAATGAATATGTGTAAATGAGTGAGAGAATTAATAATTGTGTGAAGGAATTGTGTAAATGACAGAGCGACGGAGTGTGTATAAGTGTTTTGTGTGTATCATAGATGTGATTTGGGGAAAGGCAAAGATGGCACAAGCAGGGTGTTTGAGCTTTGGGGACCAAGAGGACTCTGTGGAAGAGTACGGGAGAGAGGACCTTGCAAAGTCATGGTAGGGTCAGAGGGAGGGAAGACTACACTGACTTTCACAGTCTTCCCCTAATCTGCAGTCAGTGTGGCAAATATTTTTTTTTTGCTGTGGGAGCGGAGGGAGTGATTGCATGCTAGGGTGCGTGGAGGGGGTGCACAGGAAATAATTGCCTAGGGTCCTTAGCTGTTTTTTTCCTATATTTAATGTATTTATGGTACATTATTGTTACCAGTGTTTCCAGTTATATTTTATTGCGCTTGTTTGCACTTGCACATAAATAATCTCTAATTAAAACTAGTTGTTTGTTACAAGACCTTTTCCCTTTCTATTTTGTCGAGGGGGATGCCAGAGAAATAGTCCACACAGGGCGCCTGAACACCTAAGGCTGGCCCTGCCCAGACACTCCAATGTATGGGATTCGGTGCATTATGGCTAAATTGGACCAGGTCGCTGTATTCTTCACCATAAGCACACATAAGGCTAAATAGAGGCTTTCCCGATTCACAACGGCACCCAACAGGGATGTCCCCTTTGCTTTCTCATTAGAGCCACTGCTTCAGGCCATCAGATCCAATCCAGATATCCATGGTTTGACCTGCCAGGTCTTCTTACGTAGATGTTCTACTCTTCACAGTCTGCGGTCTCTTTCCCGAACATCCACAAAGAGCTTCTGGTATATGAGTTGCTGTCTAAATTTGAAGATAAACACAGGGAAGTTGGAGGCCCTGGACATATCACTGTCTGCGGGTGAGGCCTCCGCTGCTCGTTCTCCTTCCGCTATAGATGGTGCACGTGCACGTCCAGATTGAAATACCTTGGTCCCCAGGGAACTTTGCATTGTACCAGGAAAACTTCCCAAAGTTGTTAACCCAGAACTACCTCCATGGGTGGGCACTCCCTATGTTTTAAGTCATAGAGTTAATGTGATCAAAATGAATATCCTGCCTAGGGTTCTATACCTCTTTCAAATCATATCCATTTCTATCTCTCATGGCTTCTTTCAGGCCATAGGAACCATGACAATTAAATATGTGTTTGGGGGGAGCCCTAGGCTTCGGTTTGTCCTGCTAGCTTGGCCAAAAGCTAGGGGAAGGCTTGCGCTCCCTGATTTTTAAGTATTTCTGTGCTATCCACCTACAGCGTCTCTCCATCCAACGACACCACCCACCAGTCACAATTTTCCAAAGCTAATCATTGTCATAAATCTACACTATATATTAATGTAATTATACGTTCATCCCACGTTCTATTTTAACATCTCCTTCAATCCTCTAATCTTCTGCCCCAGTACAGCAGTCCCCCCATCATTGAGTAGCAGCCCATGCCTGGCTACATGTCTGTAGCTGACTGCAAAGTGTACCCAGCTCTTTAAAAACCCAGATTTCTCCTTCCTATATTTTAGAAAATATTACCTTGGAGGTTCTTGGCCTACGCCTTTCACCTAAAAAATCTGGATGAATTTAACACATTTCACACAGCTGAAGGGGACATACCAATACATTTTTGACAATGCTATGCTTCCAACTTTGTGGGAACAGTTTGGGCAATGTCCATAAAGAGTTTGGTGTGGAATAACTTGACTGGCTGCAGAGAGCTCTGACCTTAACCCCATCAAACACCTTTGGGATGAACTGGAACAAGCCAGGATTTATCCTCCTACATCAATGCCTGACCTCACAAATGCTCTACTGGATGAATGGGCAGAAATTTCCACAGAAACACTTCAACATCTTATGGAAAGTGTTTCCAGAATAGTGGAAGCTGCCAAGGGGAGGGGGGGGGCAACTACATATTAATGTCTATGTATTTAAAATGGGATGTCATAAAAGTCCCTTTTGGTGTAATGGTCAGGTGTCCCTGTTACTGTCCAAATAGTATATGTGTAAGTGTATATTGTTAGAATGGTTGTGTGTATGTAACTTTATGGTTTTAAATTGTGTGTGCATGTACATTTAAGTGTATGTACCAGGGTGTGGGTGCATGAATGCATGTATGCTTATATGTGTAAGGGCATGGTGTAAGAGTAGCTATGTCTATGTATGCATAAGTGCTTAATGTTAGAGTGGTGTGTATGTACAGTGGATATAAAAAATCTACACATCCCTGTTAAAATGATTTTAAAGAATGAGACAAATATAAATCATGTCAGAATTTTTTCCACCTTTAATGTGACCTATAACGTGAACAATTCAATTGCAAAACAAGCTAAAATATTTGAGGGGGAAAAAACTCACAATAACCTGGTTACATAAGTGTGCACACCCTTAAACTAATACTTTGTTGAAGCACCTTTTGATTTTATTACAGCAATCAGTCTTTTTGTGTAGCAGTCTATCAGTATGGCACATCTTGACGTGGCAAAAGTGCTCCAAATCTGTCAGATTGCGAGGACATCTCCTGTGCACAGCCCTCTTCAGATCACCCTACAGATGTTCAATTGGATTTATGTCTGGGCTCTGGCTGGGCCATTCCAAAACGTTAATCTTCTTCTGGTGAAGCCATGCTTTTGTGGATTTGGATGTGTGCTTTGGGTTGTTGTGGTGCTGAAAGGTGAAATTCCTTCATCTTCAGCTTCCTAATGGACACCTGAAGGTTTTGTGCCAAAATTGCCTGGTATTTGGAAAATTTTCTTCTCATCTTTTCATTTACTTTGGAGGGACATCCAGTTCTTGGTAATGTCTCTGTTGTGCCATATTGTCTCCACTTGATGATGACTGTCTTCACTGTGTTCCATGGTATATCTAATGCTTTGGAAATTATTTTGTACCCTTCTCCTGACTGATATCTTTCAACAATGAGATTCCTCTGATGATTTGGAAGCTCTCTGCAGACCATGGCTTTTGCTCTGTAATGCAACTAAGCAAGTGTCAGGTAAATCCTACTAGAACAGCTGAACTTTATTTGTGATTAATCAAAGTCGCTTTAAATGATGGTAGGTGTGTAATGACTTCTATTTAACATGAGTTTCAATGTGAGTGGTTAATTCTGAACACAACAACAGCCCCAGTTATAAGAGGGTGAGAGGGTGTGCACACTTATGCAACCAGGTTATTGTGAGTTTTGTTTTAAAAAAATTCCCCCCTCAAAGATTTCAGCTTATTTTGCAATTGAAGTTGTGAGGTGGGGCCTCCATGGGTGCATCCTAGTGATTCACCTTCTTCCATTGCTCTATGGTCCAGGTCTTATGCTCACGTGCCCTTTGTAGGCGCTTTCGACAGTGGACAGGGGTCAGCATGGGCACGGCCTCACAAGCTACATATCACACAGCATCACATCTGTCCCCAAACAACCGTGCCATTGTTGCCACCAAACAGCTTACACAATTACACATACACATTAATGCTCACATATATTTACACATTCGTGTTAACACACACACTGTTCCTTAGCAGGTCTAAAAATTAGGTAAATACAATCTCAGATGATCAAAAACCCATGGCATATTACACCGGATCAAGCCATGTATAAAAAACTAAGTACATCTTATGATTCAGACTTTAAATTGTTTGGAAATGGCCTTATAACCCTTCCCACATTGATGGGCAGCAAGAATTGCTTCTCTAAGATCAATGCTGATGCCTTTCTTCTTTGGCATTGTGTTAACACACATCTGAATGCTCCAGACCAGCAAACTGTTAAAAATTCCCATAAATATATATTGAGCCAGGCACAGACAGTGGTACAGCATGACAGCTATCATTATATAGTGATTCAGACCCGGGCGGCGGAACAGTATACCTCCTATGATTATACAGTGATGTAGAGCATGACTCCTGTCATTATATAGCAATTCAAACACAGATTTGGTACAACATGACACTGTGATAAAGCATGACTCCTATCATTATATTGTCATCCAGACGCTGAGTTTGCTACAGTATAACTCTTATCATTATATAGTGATCCAGGCACAGATGGTGGTACAGTATCACTCCTATGGTTATATAGACAAGCTATTTGGTGACAAAGATTAAACTGATGAACTGTCTGGGGACAAATATGGCACTGGTAGGTTGCTTTGTGACAAAGATGGCAATGGTAAGTTGTTTAAGGGGCAAAAATGGCACTGACAAGCTGTTTGGGGCAAATCTGGCACTGTGGTAAGTAGGGGTCCGAAGAGGTAGAGGTGCAGTGGATGCCATATAAAATAGAAGTCTTATGTTTGCTAAGGGGAGGGGTGATCAATATAGCAAACTCGCCCCCCAAAAAATCTTGCACCCTGGCGTCAGTGACCCTAGGTCACTGAATGCATGGTTAGTAATTTATATATATTTTTATACAAGTTTCTGCTCATTGAGAAAAGAATAAAAAATCTGTTCATTATGGCAACTTGTTTTGCTTTCTTTTTCTATTTTTTAAGAAATTTCTAACATGTATAGAAGTATGACCTTTGTAAGGAGCCATTTATTGGTTGCGCAAATACTGAAAAATGCAGTGACAGATACATTTACAATCTCAAGTATAACTTTGATGCAATGCACTCATGAAAGTAAGTAAGAAAGTAAGTGTCCCTGAATGGCAGTTAGAAAATGTGTTTACCCTACCTTAGGATGAAAAAGTGGTTGCAACAACCATTAAAATGTACATCCTTGCTATATACCAGTGTGAGAATTACCCTCACCTATAAAGTGTGTATATATATATATATATATATATATATATATAGTATATATACAGTATATAAACAGTAACCACACTACCTTTCAAAAGTTTGTGATCTCTTAGAAATGGCCTTGTGTACTTGTTCGGGGGACCTGCGTCTCCAGGTGAGGTTGTGGAGCTAGAGAGGCTGGTCCGACAAGAGATTGGGCTCGAAGAGGAGTACCTAGCCATATACTGGGAAGCCCGAGGCCCGCAGCGAAAATCCAGAAAGCCCCATTCTTCGGAAGGGATGGATGTCGGCGGGCCTGGCCTGTTGTGGGAGGCATTAGGGGAAAGGGGTGACTTTGGCAATGGCAACATGGACCGATAGTGGGACATTAATGACAAGCGCCGGAGAGCCCTGCCGCCCACTGCAACAAGCGAGCTCTGGAGGCCGCCGACTGTAATTGGCAAGCTTCCGGACTTGAAGATTCAGCCGCTATGCCCCTGGTACTGCAGCCAGAGCCCGAAGAGGTGAAAGTGGGAGATCACTTTCGGGAGGAAGTCTTCCGAGTGATGATGGACCGCATGCAGTCGCCGGAATTTGAGGCAGCGGCCTATGGGTCTCCACTAGAGACGGCAGAAGCGCTGACAACAGGGCAGAGGGACGCTGTTCTCTGCCCAGCACCATGTGCCTCTCCTATTCCTGCTGAAGCGCCGGCAGCGGGGCAGAGAGACCCTGGCCTCTGCCCGCCCCACAGTGAAGGGTCCCCACCTGCTAGCAGGGACCCACCAGGGCAGAGCGACGCAAACCTCTGCCCAGCACAGCAAAATGCCAGACCAACAGAAGAGCCGGCCAGGGGGCAGAGTGCTGCTGGCCTCTACTCATCCCCTAGCAGAGTGTCCCCGCCAGCTAACGAGGACCAACCAGCAGAAACGCTGACACCCGGAAAGAGTGCCGCTGGCCTCTGCTCGCCCCACAGTGAAGGGTCCTCACCTGCTAGCAAGGACCCACCAGCAGAAGGCACCACTCCCCAGCGGCTGGGTGAGTGCACGGGAGATGGCGCAGCCAGCCAGTCTCCCCACCGGCAGCTCACCAGTCTGGGAGCGGAGGAACCTGTCCTCCCTCCCCAGCGGCAGATCCCAATTGAGGGAGCTGAGGGTGTCGTCCCTCCTCCACAACAGTTGACAGAGGCCCAGGGAGATGCGGAAGCCGGCCCATCTCTCAGCGGCTGATGGATGACCTGGGAGACCGGACAGTCGTCCCATCCCCCCAGCGGCTGCGTGAGTAGCCGGGAGATGCGGTGGCGGCCGGCCCATCTCCCCATCGACAGCCCACTATCCCAGGAGCAGAGGAACTTGTCTTCCCTCCCCAGCGGCAGGCCAGACCCGAAGATCGCTTAGCCCCAGGCTCTGCCCACCAGCGGCAGCAGGAGCAGCAGGGAGGGGGTGCAGGCAACATCCCTCCCCAGTGGCTGAGTACACTCCAGGGAGAAGGGGCAGTCAGCACTCCTCTCCATCGGCTGGTACATTCAATTAGGCTAGGGGTCTCCTCCTGTGTTAGTCTCTTTGCGAAGGGGGAGAAATGTCACGGTAGCCTCTGTGCCATGGGCTCCCACCACTAAACTAATGAGGGAGCAGTAAAGTGAGGTCTGAAGTGACAGGCCTTGCGCTCCCACCACAGGATGGAGGAAGAAGAATGAAGATTGAAGGAAGAAGGATGGTGGAAGAGGTAAGATATGGGGAGAAAGGAGTGTAATGGCAGCGTATATGAATGTATGTGTTTGTAAGCTTGTGTGTGTGTGGACAGGTAAGAGCAGTATAGGTATTTGTGAGCACACCGACATTTTTTCTTTTCCCTATTTGTAAGCTGTGTGTAAGGGGAGTATAGGTATTTGTAAGCTGTGTGTAACGGCAGTGTATGTGTATATGTGTGTGTAAGCACAATGCACGTGTATATGTGTGTGTAAAGGCAGTTGTGTGTAAGGGCAGTATATGTTTATATGTGTGTTTGTGTGTAAGGACTGTAAGCTCGTTTGAGCAGGGACCTCCTCACCTGTTGTCTCTGTTAGTCAATTTGTTATGTTACATACTACTTGTTATGTCCTGTCTACCCATTGTACAGCGCTACAGAATTTGATGGCGCTATATAAAACAATAAAAAATAATGTGTATATGTGTGTTTATGAGCAGGTGTGTGTAAGGGCAGTGTATATGTGTGTGTAAGGGCAGCGTATGTGTGTGTGTAAGGGCAGTGTATGTATATGTGTGTGTGTAAGGACAGTGAATGTGTATATGTGTGTTTATGGGCAGGTGTGTGTAAAGGCAGTGTGTAAGGGTCCTGGGAGGGTGTAATGTTTCACCCTTCGCTGTCTGGAATTGTTTAAACTCTGTGCTGCTCATTTTCTTTACCACCCTCTAGTGGCCGCCCTTGTCACTCTGCAGCACTCAGACCTGATTGACTTTTCCAGCTGCACCTTATTTCCTGGATTCCAGAGCCTTTATAAACCCGCCCAGCCCTTCAGTCTGGGCCTTGACATTAACGTTTCTGGACTACCTGTTTTTGATCCTGTACCTGTTCCTGAGTTGCGGCCAGTGCCCCACAAGTGGACTCCCCAGCCGAGTGCCCCACAAGTGGACTCCCAAGCCGAGTGCCCCGCAAGTGGACTCCCAAGCCGAGTGCCCCGCAAGTGGACTCCCAAGCCGAGTGCCCCGCAAGTGGACTCCCAAGCCGAGTGCCCCGCAAGAGGTCTCCCAAGCCGAGTGCCCTGCAAGCGGACACCCAAGCCGTGTGCCCTGCAAGTGGGCAACCTGTGGTGTGCGCCCTATCCAGAGGGCTACCTGTGGTGTGCACCTCATCCAGAGGGCAATCCGTCGTGTGCGCCCCATCCAGAGGGCAACCTGTCGTGTGCGCCCCATCCAGAGGGCAACCTGTCGTGTGCGCCCCATCCAGAGGGCAACCTGTCGTGTGCGCCCACCGACGGCAGCGGGACCGCCCACCGACGGCAGCGGGACCGCCCACCGACAGCGGGACTGAGACAGTGTGCAGACCTGGCCGCGTCCCGCAAGGGAAGGCTCCAGGTAGCCGGAGCCGAGAAGTTCCCAGGTATGAAAATAATGCAGTATGTGAGAAGTATAACTGAGTAACAGATTTCCTTTCTGTGACTTTATACATTCCCCATACGACACAGTAAAACATTACACATTCATCCAAAATGAATGTGTCCTGAAAATAACGGTAGAAGTAGTCTCCCCGTAGTGACAAAAATATGGAGTTGTGTGCAACTTCCATTAATGATTTAAATGTGGATTTGACCAGATACCTCTATTCGAGAAATGAAGTTGAGCAGTCGTAGCAATAGTAAAATGTTGCTTTATATTTCCTGCAAGGCATAAAGGCGATGTCTAGGGCTAAAATGGGAAGTAGTGATACTTAGAATTTGAGGAAGTGAGACTTAATTATTTTTATTTACACTATGAAAATAGCAGCAATGCCCCACAATAGTGTCACTTAGACATCCCACTATGACATCATGTCCATCTTATTATTATTTATTGTTTAATATAGCACCATCATATTCCGTAGTGCTGTACAATAGGTAGACAGGCCATAACAAGTAGTTTAGAACATAACAATTTCACTTACAGAAACAATCTATCATGAGAGCCTGGCAAGTCAGTATCATTCATTCTCTCATTCCATATAATCATCATGAAACTATGATGATAGCTACTAGATGTGAAGGTTTTTAGAATGGTGGCCATAGCACACAGCTGCCACTAGAAGGGCACATTCTGTCTGATGTATGAACAGTGGCCAAAAAGAAAATGAATCAGTCTAGTTATGACCAAATAGTTGCATACTTAGCATGGCGTTCCCATTTGTTAACTGTGACGTAATGCCAAAGAGAAAAGGTGCACATCTCCAATAGATCTCTTGGCTTTATGGTAATACATTTTTTTTTTCCGAAGTGGACGCTCCTGAAAAAAATCTGTTGTCAGGAAAGATTTGTTTGTTGTTGTTTTTTTTTTAATTCTTAACAGCTTACTTTAAAAAAAAAAAATGCTTAAGCATTTTTGGTCTAGGGACTCAGTCCAAGACTATGGGCATCGCTAGTTGATAGCTATGAAGTAGCTGATAAAAATGTGATGTCTAATGAGTTATAAAATCATGTTCTAGTTCTATCCCACTAAAAATATAGCAAATCTCCTAGCTCAAATGTTTAACCCCTTCAGTCACAGGGGTTTTTGGTCCCTTACGTCCCAGAGCTTTTTTGCTATTTTTCCAAATGTGGGTTTAATTAAGATTCCCTTTTTATGTGTTTGATCTACCCACATAAACAGGGCATTCATTTGAAACCATTGAAGCAAGAAATTATAATTCTGATTGCCAGCAAGTAAACAGCCAGGCCACCCTCTGTATTGAAGCCTCCTTTTTTACTGGTTAATGTACCCATGTGTATTTCCCTTAGCCACCCACAACTATTAAATACAAAAAGGGGGTGGCTGAGGGGTATAAGTACACAACAGGGTGGTTGGGGCATAACATATATTAATACATTACAGCCACCCCCTTTTTGTATTTAATTGTTGTCCCAAGGGAGCCCTCCGTTTGAGTATGGGTCCCCTTCCACCTATCACCCCAACTATTTTTTTAAATACTTACTTTTTTGCTGCCTTCCTTCCCCGCAGGCTGCTCTCCTCCGACGTGTTCTTCTCCCTGTCACGAGGAGCTGTTCCCCTTGAGCGTCTTCTAAGGGGTGTGACGAAGAGCATCAATGTGGCACTTGGCAGCAATGTGCAGGCACACTGGCCGCTTAATGATTTTAAAGTGGTCAGCGTGCCTTATGGTCGCTTTAAAACTCATGGCCGCATCAGCTGCAATGGCGTCTCGGTGTGCCGGCGCACGGACTGGCCAGCACACAGTGGGTGCTGCGGGCTTTTGCCCCGCATTAAAGACAAATCGGCCACCATAGTGGGCGGCCGCACAGCCGTTTAATTTAAATTCAGGACGGCCTGGGGGGCAATTGCTCCCCTTCCCAACCTGCCCCTGTAAGTAAAAAACTAAAAACTCTTGCCGTCTCCCGTAAGGGAATGCCCGATCACGTGATCAGGCATTCCTTATATAATGGCTTAGCGGCGCTCGCCCAAGCAGCTGTTAAAAACGATCAGTTAGCGGAAAGCTGGCTTCTGCTGACAGAGGGGAGTCTAGGCTGTCAAATGAAGAAAGTCAAGACGTACCGCTATACTTCCTAAAGGGCTTTATTGGATACTTTTTTAGGATGTATAGGTACGTCCATAAGGGACTGAAGTGGTTAAGAAGTTTTCTTTTAGAAAAGTGTATCCTCCAGTGGGACCCTCAAGACAACTGTAATAGTTGTACCCCACTGATGGCGGCCCTGTTACTAGGAATCTTTATTTATGACGATAGCTACTAGATGTGAAGGTTTTTAGAATGGTGGCCACAGCACACAGCTGCCACAAACCACTAGAAGGGCACATTCTGTCTGATGTATGAACAGCGGCCAAAAAGAAAATGAATCATGAACTATGACCAAATAGTTGCATACTTACGATGATGTTCCCATTCGTTACCTATGACGTAATGCCAAAGAGAAAAGGTGCACATCTCCAATAGATCTCTTGGCTTTTATGGTAATAAAAAATAGAATTAGAATGTACCTGACCTTTTTTTCCAGAGTGGACGCTCAGCAAAGATTTGTGAAAATACCCGTTTGTTTTTTTAATTCTTAACAGCTTACTTTCAGAAAAGAAAAATGCTCAGGCTACCTGAAACACTAAAGTGCCCCTTTAAAATTAAAGTGTGACTTCTAAGCTCATACATTTAAATGGAGAAGTTAGAAGCATTCTTGTGCTGAGTACACAAGAAATGTGCAAATCTCCATGTGTGATTAGAGCAGGGGCGTCCAACATGCGGCCCGCGTGAGACCGGCAGCCAGGATCATAAGAGCCCTGCTGCTTACTTGTGGGAGGGTCTATTCTCTACTCCAGTCCTGCTTCCTCTGTGGGGAGGAGGGAGGCCGAGCCCCCTGCTGAAGTCTGTGAGCGGCATCGACAGCTGTAGTGAAGGTAAGGGGGTGGGGGAGGTTGTGTGAATGAGTATGTCTGATTGAGGGAATGAATCTGTGAATGAATGAATTTGTGTGTGTGATAGCATGGATGTGTAAGTGCTGGAACCTAGGCATGATGGGACTGTGATTGCTGTTAGCAATCACACTCCTATCATGCCAAGTCAGCCAGTACATGCTGAAACCTGGCTACCCCCCCCCCTTGTGTATTGATTCTGCCAGCAGTATGGGGTCTGCACTTAAAGCCACCCTGTACCAGCATGTATTGGCTGACTTGGGATGATAGGAGTGTGATTGCTAACAGCTAACAGCAATCTGCTAACAGCAATCACAGTCCCATCATGCCTAGGTTCCAGCATTCACTGGTTGCCTGGGTATAAAAAGAGTGTGTTTGCTGTTAGCAATCACACTCCTATCATGCCAAGTCATATTGTTGATTTTTTTTTTGTCCAATTGTGGTGTGTTACTTTTAATAAAAGTGTGGTTACACACTAAAATTGGACAAAAAATACAATGCCCAGCCAACCAGTACATGCTGGAATCTGGGTATGCCTGAGATTGCTGTTAACAATCATAATATATAATTTTTTTGTACAGTTTTGGTGTGTAACTTACTTTTATTAAAAGTGTGGGGGGGGTCATTTTCAGTTTCGGCTAAGTGAACCCTGAATTTTTGGTTTTGGTCCAGAATTTTCATTTTAGTGCATCCCTAAAATAAATAGAACTATTTTATTTTTACTTATCCAGAATACTGAATTTGCAGTCACAAACCTTTCTAGGCCCAGAAATCAGTGAGAGGAAAAGTAAAGGTTTTGTGTCATTTAATTTATTTTAATCTGCATATTTTATAAAAGGCCATATTTTCTCTCAGTGAAAAATGAGCGCAGCCCTCGCACGTATACAATTCTGGTGAAGTGGCCCACTGCAGAAACAACTTGGACACCCCTGGATTAGAGCATACATGCTGTTAAGAATTGCAGAGAATTTCAGGTTTATTTCAATCATGGGTTACAAGCCTAAGCGGCCTAAAACCACAGTGATTGCCTCATTTTGCTCCCCTTGGACAGTATCTTCAGTTGTTGTGTTCCACAGAAATCTTGGGATGTACATTTCCTTATACTAGAGAATCAACAAGTAAAAAGTGTCTCAAAAGGGCAGATTACATGGACAGTTTGAGTCTTTTCTGCAGCTCCCATAAGACACTGGTTGAGCATGATGGGAGAGACGGATCACACAGACTGCCGTCAGGGTTTATCTGTCATTGACCAACACTGCTCTGGGCTACAACATCACACCTATCCATCATTCAAGACTAAGCAAAGCGGGTAACTTCTAACACTCACCTGTGGTGTGGCATTCAACTTTTTCCATGCTTGCAAATAGGTAGGGGTCATAGATACTACTCCCTTAGATTGTAAGCAGTGCCCTTTAATGCCAGGAACTTTGTATAGAAGTACCATAAAGCTAGATGGCAAGCTCAGGGGGTGGCATTCTCAGCTCCGCATGTATCTGTATGTATTAATGTATATTTGTTATGCATGTGTTAACTGCCCCATTTTAACTGTACAGCACTGCATAATTTGTTGTCGCTTAATAATCAAAATAATAATAAATAATAGTAATAATAATAAATTGATTATAATGACTGTCCGGTGCTTCAGGGTAAGTTGTAGATTTTTAATTATATTTCACTTTTTTTGTCACACTAACCTGGTTCTTAGGTTCAGGTGCTGGCAAATGCCATGAGAAAACTGATCAGCTTTGAAAAGCTTATCTATATATACAAAGTGTTATCAGGTAAGAAAACACATGGAATGATGATCTTAAAGGACCCTGCTGTGTATCAGATCACCTCTTTGCATTCCTCGTCTCTCTCTGCATTAGTAGAGTACAACCTGCAGCTCTCCCCTCCTCCTCCCTGCCTGTCCTCTGCCCCCCCCTCTCCTCCTACCCAGCACAGGCGCAGCTCTCAGGCTCGGCTCTCCTCGACACAGATCGGCTATTTCCGCCTCTTTGTTTTAAACTCCAGCTGGAATTTTTTTTTCCTCCTCGTTTTTTTGTCTTCTTTTCTGAACTAAGGGGTGACTCGTTGGGAGCCAGAGGCTCCCCCATAATTTCCCTTCCCCCCCTCCAGGTTGGATTTTGCACCCACACACATACCCTCCCTGTTTGGTCCCCCCCCCCGTTGCATTAGAGACACACATATGCACAAACACAGCAAGGCTTCTCTCCCTGCCCTGTGTATCTGTGCTTTGCCCGGTGGAGAAACCCCCCTCCAGCAAGCGGCAGCTTCATCTCCAGAGATACACCACACACAGCAAGTAACCCAGGCAGCAGCGGCAGCAGCACCTCTCAACAATAAGGATTGCAGGTCAGTGTTATTATTTCACTGCAAAGTGAGAGAATGTGGCGATCACAGAGAATTGGAATCATATTCATGGGGAGAGTGGGTATTACTGTGAAGATCATGACTCCCTCTCCTCCTTATGCCCTCCCCTTTCTCATAGCACATTTTTCTTTCCTTTTAATGCCCTTCTGTATATAAGCAAGGAGCTCCTGTCTCTCGGACAACTCAGCCACGCTACAGCCCCCCCACATGCCTGCCCTTGGTCATATCTTGATCTCCCCATTCTGTCTTTTTATCCCTAATCCTTACCCCTCCTTTACTTATTTTCTCTGCCTGCTTTACCTCCACCACCCCCCAGCTTATGGCCTCTAGGTCTTTCTCCAGTCCTTCTATCCAACCAACCCCCATTCAGCCCTGCTGCTCTACTGTCTTTTATGTGTGTTTACCACCCCCTGTGAATGGTTGTTTAGGGTGTTGCAGCTTTGAAAATTAGCAGCCCGTTTTACCTATCCCTGACACTGACATGCCCATAGAATTACTTTTGTGGGTTCCCCTGATCCATACCATCACCCCTAATCTCCCTAACGCCACCGGTCTATGTTCTTCTCTTCTTATGGACATCAGTGGTGTCTACCTCACCGCTTCATTTATGTTGATTTTTTTTTAATGTAAATAATTGACCAAGTTTTAGGCTTTTGCATGCTCTTTTACTGTCTTTTAGTCACTTTACTGACTGGCCTGTCACTTTTAATTCATAATAATTTGGGATCCTTCAGAACTGACTTTTCTGTCCACATGCTTGCTGTCAAGTTTCCTGAGTGTAGTCTGTCTTGTCAAGTAGCGGCCATGGTCATAGTCTCACTTTAAAGGAACGGTCCCTGTAGCAACCTTTGCGTCATCTAGCGAAGGGGAGAGCCTTTTCATCCTTTTTTTTTTCGTTAGTGGGTGCTTGCTGTCACAGCCATTTTTTAGGTCAAGGGGCACTTTGAGTTTTAACCTTTTTTACTTATCAGGGGGGTGCCTTAAACAACTTACAGCCATTTTTTTTGCCCGTGGACAGTTTGCAGAACTTTGTGGTGCAATATATTTGGGAATAACTAGGAGAGCTTTGCGCCCCAGCCTTTTTTTATAGGGCCGGGGGAAACTTTACGCCACAGCCTTTTTTTTTTATACGGCCGGGTGAAGCTTTGCACCCCAGCCTTTTTATAGGGCCAAGGGAAGCTTCACGCCATAACCTTGTATAGAAAAATAGACTTTAATGGCAGATAAGGACCGTTCGGCCCATCTAGTCTGGTGGTTTGTCCTGATGTGGCCCTTGTTCTTGTATTAGATCCAGGATAGCTTTATGCCGATTCCATGCATGTTTAAATTCCGTCACTGTGTTAGCTTTTGTAACTTTTGCCGGGACGCCGTTTCATTTATCTACCACCCTCCTACTAAAGTAGAACTTGCTTAGTTTACTTCTATACTACTGACCTAGTTTTAGATTATGACCTCCTTGTTCTAACATTTCTCCTCTTGTACTTTGTTAAATCGCTTTAAGTACCGTATTTGCTCGATTATAAGACGACCCCCCAAAATCTGAATATTAATTTAGGAAAAAAAAGAAAAAGCCTGATTATAAGACGACCCTATATGAAAAACGTTTAACTAGTAAATAAATAATAATTCATGTAAACTATTTTTTTGTTTTTAATTTCCTTTTATTTACCAACCTGTCCCCAGTTATGCACATCTGCCCCCAGGCATGCCTTATACCCTCCTATATGCCACTCTGTCCTATGATATGCCTTTTAACCCCCTATATGCCACTCTGGCATATAGGGGGTTAAAAGGCATATCATGGGACAGAGTGGCATATAGGGGGACACTTACATACCCAGACACTAATATACCCACCCAGACACTTCCCTACCCACTGAGACACTTACACGTCCCCTACCCACCGAGACACTTCCCTACCCACCGAGACACTTCCCTACCCACCGAGACACTTCCCTACCCACCGAGACACTTCCCTACCCACCGAGACACTTCCCTACCCATCGAGACACTTACCTACCCATCGAGACACTTACCTACCCATCGAGACACTTACCTACCCATCGAGACACTTACCTACCCATCGAGACACTTACCTACCCATCGAGACACTTACCTACCCACCGAGACACTTACCTACCCACCGAGACACTTACCTACCCACCGAGACACTAATATACCCACTCAGGCACTTCACTCACCGCGATGCCTCAGCAGGCGCTTGCTGCAGCTCCCACGGGATTACGGCATGATGCTGTGTGACCCCGCTAGGCCCCGCCCCCTCCAGAAAATTGAAGAGGTCTACCGGATCTGCTTTGGGACGGCACAGTGCTGCCGGGTCCCGGTCCTGCTTCTGGAGGAATCTCCAGAACCGGCTCTGCTTCCCCACAGTGGGCGGGCTATCCCGGGAGCAGGAAGGTACGCGCGTATGCAACCTCGGCTGCTGCCGGGACTTTCGCCGGCGCTCGGTGATAGACGCCGGCAGCAGCTGAGGTTACCATACAGGAGGATCCAGGTCCCCTGCAGCGATGCAGGGGATTTGGATCTTAGTCTAATAGTCAGACCTCATTTGAGGTCTGATTAGAAGACGACCCCGATTACAAGACGAGGGCTATTTTTCAGGGCATTTGCTCTGAAAAAAACCTCGTCTTATAATCGAGCAAATACGGTATTTCAATTTTCTCAAATCTCCCCTTTCTGCCAAGCTATACATATTGTACTCAGTCTTTTCAGATATTTTTTATCCTGCAAACCATTCACCTTTTTTGGTAGCCCTCCTTAGAACTCTCCAATATGTTGATATTCTTCAGGAGATGAGAACTGTACACAACAGTTATAAGCTGGGGTAGCTTTGCTCCTTGTCTTGTTTTTCCATAGCTTTCTCGTAGCTAGTGATCTTTCCACCATGTTGTTCATGTTAACTTTCTAAAGCCTTTGTTTTTGGGTTACGTCTCTTTTTCCCAGTTCTGTCGATTTGATTTTACTTTTGCTCCATTTGGTAATGCATTTATCATATCGGCCTCTGTATTTCTTCTTGTATTGTTAACGCTTTTTTTGTGAGTTTTCTGTAACTTTTTCCCGCACATCAGCTTTAACGTGTATGGCCTTTCTCATGCTCTTCTTCCACACTTGCTCTTCCACAAGCTCTATAATAAACAATCCTTTCAATCATTGCTACAAATGATGAGGCCGATTAGCTCTTTTCCCATACTTTTGTATTTCCTATGAATCATTGTTGCACTTTTTAATGTTGGTTATCCAGTGAGCTCTGTTTTTTTTCCTCTGATGGGTTCCCAGTTATGAGCTATGTGCTACTTTTTCTTTTAAGACAGCGGTGCCATATTTTGACTTCACAGTCAGAATCCTAAGAATTCCACCTCGGCATTGTCTTCTAGTTTGAAACTTTCTCTGTATGATTGTTGGCCTTTCAGATCATTTCCCTGTTTCCATGTCCCTCTGCCATTGTTTATATATCTTTATCTTCTCTGCTAGTATCTGCACAATATTTTCTTTCCAAATTCTATGGTTCCCTTAATTTTAATTATTATGCCCCATTCATTTTTTTCCCTTCATTCTTCTGCTGCTTGGTTGTTTTTCTCTCGGTGGCTGAGCTTCCTTTTTTTTTTTAAACTCCTTTTGATCATTCCTGTTTCTTTTCTCTTCTCTCTATTTTTGTCATCTTTCTCAACTTCTCCTGCTCTTTTAGGCAATAGTGTAAACATGAAGTGGTGGAATTGATGTTCTGAATATTTTGTGGCCCAGTTGCCATTTGTGTAGCTCACATGTTCAATATACAGTGTGGTCTAGCTCTGCAACGGCATTCTTTATGAGCAAAGATCTCTCATCTGCACCTTGACAGCCTGTGTGAAAGGAACATCATATGATAACTCAATGCTTTTAGTTGTCTACATGTTCCAACCACCCAGGAGCATGAGAAGAGAGATTGGTGCTGATGAAGGACATCGGGCAAAGGGGCATCAGGGAATCCTGAGTCATGGGACTTATGGCTTCCAGTTACCCTTATAGTTTACACTCTATACAGAAAATATTATTGAAATGTTGTTTGAGGGTCAAATAATTAATGTATTTGATATGTATAGTGTTGAACATCTTCATCTCCTTTTAACTGGATTAGGATATTAGGATTGTAAACTAGTGCTAAAGAAGGATCTTGTGTCACCCACTGTTCCTGAATAATCTGATGTCTATTGAATCTGATGTTGTATGCACATTGCTTGATGACATGTTACCACAATGACTTCACAGTTCTCATTTAGGACATATATCTGGAGCTTGGCAATTGTAAGACAGAGTGCTTGCAAATCCCCAAAATAACGTTATATGTGCTGGGATCCCATAATGTGGGAAACTGTAATGGCATTATTACACAATGCATATGGATGCAGGCACACTGTGATTACATTCATTCTAAATGTATTTAGAATATATATATGATTCATTTATATTTTCGTGATAAATGTATGTCCAAGTTCCCTAGGCATCGTGGTAATTATCATTTCTGAGAGCAGATCAAAGCTATTTGTTTTATCTGGTCGGCCAAGTTGTTTCTCCTACATCCATTCATGGAGGTGCTGTAGAACACGAGAGCCTCAATTAATATTACTCTTTGGTCTGCTGTTAGATTTTGAAAAGTTCTGTTTTCTTTGGCACAAATTTTGTTTTGCCCTCTTCTCTATACCATTATTTGTCAGGCATTTTTTTTTTTGTAAACCTTATGTCGTACTGCTCTTATGAAACTCATAAATTGCTTATGTTTTATAGCTTGTGCTTGCGGTTTTAGAGAAATTGTTCAGAAATGATCTATCTGACATCCATCTACTGCTAGTGTAGAATGTGCCTTAGTAACCAACTTTAATATTTGGTATTTCCGTGCTCAGAAATTTGCTATTATTATTGAAGATTTTACCATTGCTTTATAAAATTCACCAATAAAAAGCCAGGAAACTTTAAAACGATAATTTATTGCTCCAGTACATCTGGAGAAAACCTAGACATGAGGTTGCAGTTTTTTTTTCTACCATCATGGATCATACAACATTCCATTCTGGTAGAGGCTCACTAACCTTGCCACCCCCAGTCCCTAAAGGTTGTGAAAATCTAGTTAGATTAAAAGTGCCTTATTACTGTTATAGACACATACCCAGTCTGTTGATGCTTGAAATAACATCATTTTTAATACATTAACTCCACCGTGAGGACACAGAAACTCATGCTTTTAAGTAAGGTGTGTGCTTCTCCCAGCACCGGTGGGTTCACGGTTCAGAGGTCCGTCTCATAACCAATTTCTGGAGATCTGCATGATTATTCCTCCCCATTATGTTATCTTTACTCCTCTGTATATTAATGATGATTAAACACTTTTATGGTCAAATATGGGTTTAACCATGGTTATGCAGCACAGCATCCTCCGAAAGCAAACCATGTAAAGTTGCAAAACTTAGAAACTTAGCATTGGACGGCTTGGTCATATAACTAATCTAGATGTCTGCAGAAGAGTTAAACCTTTCAAACCCCTAACGTTAATTTGCATTGAGAAGAGCCAACACAAGCGGACATTGACTGACCTTGCCTTGTATAATGCATTGTTAAATTAGTTATATGGCCTTAAAATATCCTTACAGTATTTATGTATTATCCTTTGCACTAAAGACTCTCAGTGGAGATTACTTTTTATAATGCAATTGAAGTCAGGGAGTTTAAAGGGTCGTCTATCCTGCAAAATCCCAGTTAGATGGACCCCAAGAAAAAGGATTTTGTTTTGGGGGGTCAGTAATTGGTAATCCTTGTCTGTAATAGCCAATTAGTGTGATATCACAGCCAATTAAATGTTGTAGTGAAGTACAATGACACCAAATATTATGTTTTCCAGAGAGTTGAGGAGTTAAATTTCGCTAAAGTAGCCAAAGAAGTTTAAAGTGTTTACAGTGTGCATTTTTTTTCATGAGTTACTTACAGCTACATAAATCAGACTTGTTAGTAAGTTTAGGTATATTACTTATTTATGATAACTTAACAAAACTTTATTTTGTTATGTTTTTATTTTGTCTAATCTTGTTTTTAGTCTTAAACATGTCACTTTTCCATCTATTAAAAGGAAGGAGAAAGGATCTATCTGTTTCTATTTGATGGAAGTACCTTGTGCCAAATCGATTAGCTAAAATGTACCCCGGGGTCTCCGATATTTGCTGGAGAAGCGGGGTGCATGAGGATAATTTGCCCCACATTTGGTGGAAAGAGATATTAACAGATATTAACTCTGATTTATGTAAAATTAATCTAAAGTTTAGTTCAGATTTAGCCCTGTTACATGTTAATTTGCCAAAATTACCAAATAGTAGAATATGTTTACATATTCTGGTAACAGCTTAATTTATAGCTGCCAAAAACTGGAAATCGAGATAGAAAGGGGTATCTTAGTTTCTAACAAATTAAACTCGTTTTATATTAAATATCTGGAACTACTGTGTTAAGACATTACACCCTGAGTAACGAGCACAAAAAGGTTTTTCTTTTTCTACTTAAAACACGGTATTAACATTTAAGATATGCAAACAAGGTGGCAACTAGTTGTCTTCTGTAAGGTCTTGTTTATATGTAACCATTTACATTAGGCAGTTTATTTCACATTTTGTATTTTACTGTTGATTTCATGGTAAAACCATAGGGACAGACCACTTTTCTCCTGCATAATTTATTTCACTTTTTAAAATGAACTAACAATGTATTACCCACTCCTCTGGCCTCAGGGAAACAAAACCCCCTAGGAGGTTTCTTTATTTAGCAGCAGATGCCCTAATGGCTTTGTTTTGGGGTGTACTTTTCTAGTTTTCTATTTTAGAAATGCTTGTTAATTTCAAGTATTATATCTCTATTTACATAGCCTCAGCACGATTATTTTTCACTTTATAACCTGCCTGAATTCTCTTTTGAATTTTTAATACTTTTGTTTGGCGGGTTCAGTTGAAATGATTGCATATGCCTTTTTGTTTTCCCACATTCAAAGTCTCTAAGGCAGAAACACAAGAAGGCCGATCTATTACACCAAAAAACCTTGAGTGTCTGAAAGTTGCATGTTTCTGAAATAGAAACATTGAGGAACCAATAGATTTGTTCATTATCTGTGGACGTTTGCCAGACAATACCTTCATTAAAGAGGATGTAATGCTATTGTTGTGTTGACTTGCCTTCCAGGTCTGTGTATTAATTTGTGAGCTACATGAACTTTGTCTAGCGTTTTGAAATTTGACATACGTATTCTAATTCTCTTGAAGACGCTGGAGATGACGTGTCCATCTTGAAACACATCTGCCACTTTTCCAAAACACATAGCTTCAGACTCTATATAACCTGTACAATTGTGTAGGCAAAATAAAATTAGCAATATATCCTGTATATAAATTAGAAACCATATGCCAACCTTATAGGTATTCCATAGGAATGTAATCTAATATACAGAGTCGGAACAACAATATTTTATGTACCATTATATTTTGAATATCACACCGTTAACAAAATATACACATTCAATCATATGTCTGTGAAAATGTTCTTTTCTAGTTCAAACCCTACTTTTCTGATCACAGCTTCAGCATCTTCCTTTCTAGTAAATCTTTCTTCCCTCTTCCCCTTTCATTTGGTGTATACAAAGGTAAAATTGTAGGACCCCTCTGTTCTCACTTTACGCTCCCTCCCTTGGCAAACTAATTTTGTGGTTTTTGGTAAAACTGCGGGTAGATAAGAACCATTCATCAGTCCCTTAGCTTGTCTTAGATTCAGTATAGCTTTATGAAATGTTTAAATTCCCTAATTGTACTAGTCTCTACCACTTTTGCTGGGAGGCAATGTTCCCTCTAATTTTTCTTAGGTGGTGTGCGCAGAAAATTTCTCTTGTGCAAAAATTTTCCCAGAGCCAAAAATGTGTATATTTTGTGCGCACAATATGCTTCTGCAAACGTTAAATTTAAATTGTTATTCTATATTTTTGGAACAGCTCGCTCATGGTTAATAACACTACATTATAGTGTGATAATGTAGTATTAGTTACACAACAGTATTACTTACTGCAGGGCTTGACAAATTTGTTGTGAATCTAGGCGCCAGGTAAAAAAGTTAGGAGCCAGGATTTTTTTAAACTAACAGTTGGTTAGGAGTGATCATCATCAGCCCACTTACTAAACTCACAGCGTTTGACCTGGAAGCACCCTGGACTTTCAGGTCAGTGCTGTTTTTTTTAAATTATTATTATTTTTTTAACTCTTTCGATGCTGATGTTCCATTGGAGCACAGCATTGACTGATATTTAGTCCCCACAAGCTTGTGGGGAAAAATGTTAACCCCTGCAATGCCACGAATGTGTCATACACAAGTGTGGCATTGAAGGGGTTAACGCTGCACTGTCGCTCTCATGGAGCGATCAGGCAGCAGGGGGGTGTTGGGGCTGGTGTCCACACTCATGTGGAGACCAAAGAACCTTCTCCCCTGTCCCTGAAGCTGCCTCTGGCAGCTGGGACTCAATTGCTGGTCTATAGACCAGCCATTGCAGGGAGGGGAGTCTTTGATGACTGCTGTAGGCTTCCATGCCTACAGGAATCATCAATGGGCTTGTGGGGGCTCGTTTTTGCTGTTGGTGGTCTGCCTGGGCTTCCAGGCAGACCACCAGCAGCAGAGCCCCGTACAAAACGGGAATTAACCCCTAAATGCCGCGATCGCGGCATTGAAGGGGTTAACGCTGCACTGTCGCTCTCATGGAGCGATCAGGCAGCAGGGGGGTGTTGGGTCAGGTCCCCACACTTGTGTGGGGAACCAATCAACACACAACCCCCTTCCCTGAAGCTGCCTGTGGCAGCTGATAACACGATTGCTGGTGTTGCAGCAACCGCGGTTTCAGCCTACAGGATCACTCCGTGGGAGTGATCTCAGGCTCGGGGGCGGGCTCTGAGTGGCTGTGTTGTCTGCCCAGACTCCTGGGCAGACAGCAGCAGCGCCCCCGTGTGGTTACTCAGCCTCTTACATCCACATTTTTTTATGGATGTAAGAGGCTGACAAAATTCTCTGTCGCCATGGCGACCTGGCGCCTGGAATTTGTCGAGCCCTGACTTACTGTAATGTTTTTTTAAAGGTGAAATTCTCACTGCATAAGTAAATTATGAGCGAATCACGAGCGGAGGCTCCAGGCCGCATAAAGGATAAAAAAAAAAATTGGGAAAAACTGTTGTGCGTAGGGGTGTACCTAGAGTATTTGGCACCTGGGGCGGATCCTGTACGTGGGACCCCTACACACACACTTAAAAGCTGCATAGCTTCTATCGTTAGGCAAACATTGACAGGGGTACAGCATAACTGTTATCATTATTTACTAAGGCAGACATTGACGGTGGTACAACATAACACCTATCACTATATACTGAGGCAGACATTGACGGTGGTACAGCATAACTGCTATCATTATATACTGAGGCAAACATTAACAGTGGTACAGAAGAACATCTATCACTATATACTGAGGCACGCACTGACGGTGGTACAGCATAACACCTATCACTATATAGAGAGGCACACATTGACCGTGGTACAACATAACACCTATCACTATACATTGAGCCAGACATTGACAATAATGCAGCATAACCCCAATCGCTATATACTAAGCCAAACATTGATGTGGTGTAGGCCTACTACTTTAGTGTCTGGCCTAGTATATATATATATATATATATAACAGCAATCACACTCCCATCATGCCCAGGTTCTAGCATGTACTGGTTGCTTGGGCATGATAGGAGTGGGATTGCTGTTAGCAATTATATATATATAAATTAATATTGTTATCGAATTTTTCTGTCCAATTTTGGTGTGTTACTTACTTTTAATAAAGGTGTGGTTAACACACCAAAATTGAACAAAAAAATATATCATTGCTACCAGCAATCTCACTCCTATCATGCCCAGGCAGCCAGTACATGCTGGAACCTGAGCATGATAGGAATATAATTACAGCCTCCCTATGCCATGCTATCCCCCCCACACACTTACACATCCATGCTATCACACACACACTCATTCACAAACATTCAGTTTAAACTTACTAATTCACTCTCACAGAGTGTTTTCCTACCTTTTCTCTGTCACTTTTCCTCCTCTTCGTTCTTCCTCTTCTTTGTCCTCTCCTTTCGGTGCAGTAAAGACGGTGGGCGTGGCTTCAGTCTTGTGCGCCGGGATCTGACATCAAATCCCGACGCACAGCATCAGTTGCGGCCCGCATCGCAAGGGAGGAGGATCGGAGGTCTGTATTAACAGACCTCCCGCTCCCTTGATTGATTTTAAGCCGCTTGGAGGGAGATCCTTGATCTCCCCAACCGAGCTTGCTCCTCTAGCGGCGGACATTACTGTCTGTCTCTGGAGGGGTGCTGTGTACACAACCGGTAGCGGACCGCCCCCCCCCTTTGGTACGCTACTGCTTGTGCGCACAATTTTTGTTCGTGTGCGCTCCCGCTGAAAGCTATGTGCGCGTGCACAGCTTAGAGGGAACACTGCTGGGAGGCTGTTTAATTTATGTACCAGCCTCTTGTGTTCATACTGTCTTGAGTCTCATGTTGTTAAATTTATTGCTGCTTTGAAAACATATTAAACAAGGAGAGACATAGCAACTTTAACAGTAGCACCAGAATATTCAGCTTCGAAATAACAGATGAAGGATCATTTGTTGATATATTTCATCTGGTTCTTCACGCAGGGTGTACTGTATGTCCAAGCAACAGATGTAGTCAATTAGTGGGCTACACTGGTCATTAATGAATAAAAAATATATAAATGTTAAATTCTTGCTCTTTTTTAAATGAATTAAACGTACCTTATCCAAGCCTATGAAGAAGTGCTTAACTCAGAAAATGCTGTAGCTAGGAGTCTTCTAGCACTAGTCCACAATGCTTTAGGTGTATGCCTAAACTTTCCAATGTCGACTGATTTTTCTATTTTACCGTTTAATTTTATGAAAATTGTAAAATGTAAAGTTTTATTCATTAGTGTTTGAGGGGGCTCCCCATTTGTTCCATGTAGCCCGCTATTTGAATGTATCTTATATGTAGCAGATGTTGGTACAGACCTTACAATCCAGCACAGTTTTTCTTCTTTGCATGAAGCATATTTTTTTCTTGGCAGAAATCTAAAGTGACGCTCATGTTATTGACACATGACCTTTATCGATGGAATTGTGCTGATGGTGATATACGTATAGTCCTTTTAATTTGTGTAAATAGACAAAAAATGTTTTGCATAAATTATAATTTTGCTGTGTTTAAGAGAGTATATTTTAAAGACCTTACATTTTACTTGGTCAGTGTTAACAAAACAAATGCCTTAATGGTTAATCTTTTTGAGAATTTTATTTTGATAAACTACACTTTAATCTACTATGTTCTTCTACTCTGAAAGTTTAAGTCCTTGATGACAATTGACGTGCTTGGCACGTCATGGGGTTATTAACCAGACTTGGAAAACAATCAAAGATCTTTCTTCTTCCAAACGGTGTCGCTGTAACTGAAAACTGCTGCCTGTTGTGATCACTCCACAGAGTATCAACGTGCTCTATAAACAATATGGTGGCTGCTTAGGAGGTAATCAACGGTATCGAGACATTCAGCAAAACTGAAAACCCAGCTAAGCATGTGTGGTATCACTATACTCAGGAGATGTTGCTAAATACATATTGGAGTGTTTGGTTGTGGCATATACCATGAGTGCATGGAAAGGGGAATGCTGTGGGGTGTCTAGTTATAAAAAAAAATATATGGGTTGTTGGGTCCCAACTAGGACATAGGGGCAGCATAATCAGATTTGATTAAAAAAATAAAATTTTCACATATATATATATATATATATATATATATATATATATTTGTGTGGGTACACTAAATGAGAGAGAAAAAAAATACAGCTAACCATCTACACCGCAGAAAATGTCACGAAAGGTACAAAAAAAGCATCCTTAAGGGGTTAATCATACAAAAACAAGCTTTCAACTTTCAAGAAATGTATGCAGTTACTATGGCAACAACCTATCAATGCCTGCTTTCAATACCTGCTTAAAAGGGATTTAGGCATTCATTAGTACCAGGAATTATATATCTAATGCTACATTTAGGTAAACAACTGTTAAATTCAGTAGATTAGGAAAAACCGCCACTTTAGACATTGAGTCTAAAGTGGCGGTTTTTCCTACTCTACTGAATTTAACAGTTGTTTACCTAAATGTAGCATTAGATATATAACACAATAGGATAAATATTTCATGAAATTAAAGATTTTATTACTACTTTGTTGGTACATTTTCTTGAACATTTACTTTACATCTTAAAACACGCATTTCCTTTTTTGGGCTTGACTAGTCTTTTTCTTTTAAGATCTTTGATTTTTTTCCTCTGTCTAGCAGAGTAGTTCTATGTAACACACTCTGCAAGTTGTTACATTCCTCTTCTTTGGTCACCAGTCACCTCGGCTTGTCTGGTAACCTAATGTGCCAATTGTCAGGGTATCTCTTGGGTTCATTGCAGGCACTTGGTAAGTGAATAAGCAGCAGTTGTATGGATTTCACAGAAACAAGAATTAACAAAGCCAGCTTCTGCTTGTTGATTTGTTTCATTGATCTCTAAAATAAAACATTTAGGCCTCTCTTTAATAAGCTTACGATAAGTAAATATACTGGGGGCTGGAAAAATATACTTGTCCATGAGGAGTAAAAACCCTGTGGATGAACAGAACATCTCACACAATCGGAGCCGGAGTTCTATTTTGTAATTGTTTCGTTGTTACTGTTGCGACTTCGAGCTTTGAGTTCAACCTACAGTATTTAGTACCTGGGAAACCAATACTTTCAAACTTAATTGTTACTTTTTTGTCAAGTTGTGTTTTACTGCTGCCACTATATAAGAATGCATATTACCGTATTTGCTCGATTTATAATACAAGGTTTTTTTCAGAGCAAATGCTCTGAAAAAGACCCCTTGTCTTATAATCGGGGTCATCTTAAAATCAGACCTCAAATAGGTCTGACTATGAGACTAAGATCCAGATCCCCCGCAGCGCTGCAGGGGACCTGGATCCTCCTGTCTTATGCCCCCTCCAAAGGTACCGGTCCTTCTGACTCCCCGGTGTCTACGCGATTCGCGTAGACAACTTCTGCTGCAGCCGGAAGGAGGCGCGGTTAGCAGCAGGGGTTGTCTGCGTCCATCGCCGCGCAGACCTTCCCCGGCTGTCAGGGAGGAGAGTTCCCCGCACCGGGGGGCATAAGGCATTTCTGTAGGCAGAGTGCTCTATGAAATGCCTTTTAACCCCCTTAATGCCACTCTGCCTCCAGAAATGCCTTTTAACCCTCTATATGCCACTCTGCCTCCTGAAATGCATTATACCTCCCTATATGCCACTCTGCCCATAATATGCCTTTTAACCCCCTAAATGCCAGAGTGGCATATAGGGGTATAAGGCATTTCTGGAGGCAGAGTGACACATAGGGGGTTAAAAGGCATATCATGGGGCCCAGTGGCATATAGGGGGTATACGGCATTTCTGGGGCAGAGTGGCAAGCCTGGAGGCAGATGTAAATAGCTGGGGGAGCAGGTTGGAAAATAAAAGGAAATAAAAACAAAATATTTTTCTCAATCAAAGCTTTTATTTAAAAAAAATAGTTAACATAGTTTACATGAATTAACATTTACTTGTAAAACTTTTTTCCTATAGTGTCATCATATATTCAGGCTTTTTCTTTTTTTCCTAAATTAATATTCAGATTTTGGGGGGTCGTCTTATAATCAGGGTCGTCCTATAATCAAGCAAATACGGTAAGTACTCTGCTGTGCTGCAACACCTGCCCTCCTCTCATGTGGTCTGACCTGACTATTTTTGTTACTGCTGAAAGTAGCCAATCAGAGGAAGAAAAGTGCTCTTTTGTTAATCAATGGGGTTTTACACACACCGGCAGGCAGCGTTCCTTGAGTTGGTGCTAATAATACTTAATAATATTAATAATAATAATAAAGCTTGAGGTCTTGTGGGGTAAGAATAACTTCACTGTCATTGGAAGAGCAATGCTAATAAATAATTGCAAAAATAACATTCAGAATAATAGTAATGATAATCAACTTATAAATTCAACCAATTAATCAATTTGAGCCACTGATTAATCTGGAGGCAATGTCTTGTTTGAATTTACATGACTGAGGAGTGACACCTGAGTGCTTGAGGAGTGTCTGAGGGATATTTTTTTTTCCGGCTCGGATTATACCGATACTTAAGTTAGACATTCATGAAACCTATATAAAGAATGTACTGGTCATCAAGCACACAGTAACAGTCTCCCTAATGCCAGTGGCAGGTCAGAACACATTGTGGCTAACCTGTGAATCGCAGAGTGTGCTGCCAATGAAGCTGACAGGGACGGCATTTATGTCCCATGTACACCGAGCCAAAACACTCTGAACCGAGTCTGAATTGGCAACGTTCTAATGGCTCGGCTTTGATTTCCAGGAAAATCTGCAGTGCAATCTGTATAGCTTTGGCTGATTGTTTTGTACATTAATGAATTTACTAATCATTGAGTGTAATTTATTACATAAAGTGGCAATGCAGAGCCTCTAAGATCTTATTATCAAAGGCTACTTATGTTTTGTTGTTTGCACATACTGAGTTGGCAAATGAAAAATTGGCGTTTGCCTTCACAGTCCAAGGCTAGCTTATGTGCAAACTCGTATGATGTTCAGAAGTAAAATGATATAAGAATTTGTATAAAGTCAGATAATAGTGTTTTGTATTCTAATGATATGAAGGATAACGAGGCTCATATGTCCTTGTATATGCTGCCATTGTGTCTGACTGCAATTGTCAGAATGTTATGGTCCTTGGGTGTAGAACACGGCTACTTAGGGGGCACATTATGTCTTTGCTCTGAACCGAAAATGCAAACAAACACATTAAATCAACATGAGGCTTTGGTTTTATAGTTTGGCCAAAGCTCACCTGCCTTGTTTAAATTTATTGCCACATACTCTCCCTGTGCTTGCTTGAAGTAGATTTGGGCAGAGTTACTGCTTTTCAAACCCCGTTCCACCTACTGTGGCACCAAATGGTTGGAAAATAAATCATAAATATAATATCGTCTCTTTAAACGTATTAAAAATGTATTTTTTATGTTCCTATAAACAGTCTGATAATATATGATATGAAAAAACTTGGCTTGTGTTTAAGCAACTCTGTTTAAAAGCTATTTAGGTTTTTATTGTAACATTTGAGTTCACAAAATTATATAGAAACCCCGGACTGTGTTGGTATTTCATGTCAAGAGGTATAACGGTTTGTGGACTAGCAGTGACTTTTTCAGGAGCCATTTTCGACGGTTACAGGATTGATGAAGCCCTTATGTTTCTGTGCACCCTCCGACGTGTGACTTAATACACTTGTGCCACGCAACCTAGGATGACATTTCAAAGTAGGTAAAAGATCTGAGTCTTTACATCAGGAAAGATGGGAAGACTAGACGGGTCGAATGGTTCTTATCTGCCTTCAAATTCATCTGTACCTTGATGGAACCAGTTACGTACAGAGGAGAGGTTTAATGACCCCGTTACAGGATATTTGCAAAAACTTTGGTTCATATGACAATTGCTCATTTACTGAAGTCCTTATTGCAATATTTTCCATGAAAAAAAGTATAATCCTATGATTGGCTTCAATCAGCCAATACAAAGTAAGTCCAAAACCGACTGAATACTATTATTTGTTTCAGGGTGTGTGTTTTTTTTTTTTTGTTTTTTTTTTTAGCAAGTTAAAGCAGGTGAACAATGAATCATGTAACACGTTGGTCCTTTATAGCTCATACATGAATGGTCACAGATTTGCTAGAGTAGTCCCAACAATTTGGCTTATGCCGTCAGCACCGTGCCTGATTCAGCCAGCCACTTCTGTTAGCTCTGGTCCCACAGCACCAAATATATAATTCTTTACCTGAAATTGACAGCTAATATAAGTGGGTGAACACTTTAGATATAATGCAAGAAAGTTTTTCTTCATGAGAAGATAGTAGATAAATGGAACAGCCTTACAGCAGAAGTGGCTAGAAGATACTACAGTGGGGGAATGGGCATAATGGCAAAACAGAGTATGAGAAAATGGACTGGCTACACATAAAAGATTGTGGTAAAACCCTAAATATTAAACAGAGTTGCTAAAATAGTGGAGGAGATTCATATGAATAATCTGTTTCTCAGATACCAAATCGAGTTTTGTTCATCCTAGAGCTAGAACAGTACATTCTGATTATTTCATTGATTGCCTAAATGGCCCAAATGGCTTTTAAATTTGCAATCAAAATGACTTGAAACCAACCTCTTCTGACAAAAGGTTTGTCCGCATGTGTATACAATAGTCCAAAAACCTTAGGAACCAGCACTAATATTCTGCATGGGAGATTAGGCTGTCAGTTGACTGCCTGGTCTCCCCCTTCCAGTTAGGGCCACAATTTATGGCCCCAAGCTCAGCTATTTAATGTGAGAGCCTTCACTGTTTAATCAGAGGCAGAGAGATTGCTGCAGGCTCTGTGGCAGCAGCCTACAGGACTATGAGAAGAGGGAGAAACAGAAGTTTCTCTCTCTACCAAAATAAAAATATATTTACAGTGCACTTTGGTAACACATGAAAAATCCCTCTAGTGATGTAATCTTAAAGAGATCCACAGAGTTTTAAAAGATCCCATATGGGATCTCTAGCTGTGGAGAAACAATAAAAAGAATTGTTTGTAAAAGTGTAAAATTCCTTCTGTGAGTTTATACATCTCGTATCCTGCAGTGTTAGCATTATAGGTGGTTGTGAGGAACCTGTAAATCATGTCACAAAAGATGTGTTTAGGAAAAAAAGGTCAATATGGCACTGTTCGTCTTCGGGAAAAAAACAACAACTTTGTATTCATCGAATATTTGCCAGTTCCCGTGTTCTTTTTGGGCAAATATTCATACATGTTCTTCATATTCGTTTTTCTCTACGTTTTCAAGCAGGGATTAATACGGGGTTAACGCTGTAACAGGTAGCGGCAGCTTTGGAGACAGAATTTCAAAGGTCCATAAGAGTCTGAGACAACTGCTCTGAGCAATTTGGCCTGGGAGGAACAGGGATTTTGGTTCCCCTGGCAAAAGGCAGGACAAAGTACACCTCAGAGCAACTTGGCCTAGGGAGACCAATGGCTTTGGCGCCAGGAGTTAAAGGTCCATAAGAGCGACTCTATTGGTCGCCGGCAGGGGGCTCATCTGGCATCAAGAGCTGCTGCCCTTCATTGGTTGATGCCAGACCAGCCCCTTCTTGGGAACAAATAGAGTCACTCTTACGGACTTTTAACTGCTGGCGCAATTCTACGGATTCCCATTAACCTCTACTACAAAGACTTATGGTAGGCTAGAGGCAGTGACTTGTATGGGGGGAAGGGACCATGGAGATTAGCTAGGAGATATTTACAAAGATGAACAAGTTTACTCGCTGCCATATTAGTTGCTTATGTATTCGGTTTGAACAACGGAAACGCACCATTCGTGTTCAATTTCGTCTTCTCCTGAATACGATTGCACAAGTCTGATATTCCTCTGCCAAAACATAAAAATGTACTTTAACTACACATCCTTATGTGTGCCTGTGATAGGTTAATTCGCATTCTCTACTGTTGGGTATAGCTTCTATAAATTATTATTAATCATTAAAAATGAATAGCTCTATAGTATCCAGCCATTGCAATTTAATTTTTGTTTTATATTTTTTTTAATAGTTTAACTGTTGCATATTTTGACACACAAGTAAAAAATGCCTATTGTTTTTAAAAATATTACTTAAATAAAATAATATAGATATGTCGTAAATAAGCAGTATTACACACATGACACTGACATTTCATACATGTATAAAATGGCATGCAGAGCATGTATTCTTCAAATGCTTTTTACACACACACACACACACACACACACACACACACACACACACACACACACACACACACACACACACACACACACCAATCCTGTTCATACACCATACAGACCAGCACTGGCTGGCATGCCAATCCACAGGAGGAATGAGTAAAGCCTGATTCAGCATATTGCATCATGCTGGTGGCTTAAAGGGAAACTTTCAAATGCACAGACTGGAGATTAAACTTATTTGTTAAAACTACCTATACTTTGTGTTTTTTTTGTGTCAATTATGGTAACTGTTTTGAAGGTATTTAGATTCAAAGTAGGGAACTGTTTTACCTACTTTAACAACAATACGATACTCACCAACAGAGGGGATAGAAGAGCGAGTAACCTTTGGTATAGACATATATGTATGTTAATTTACTCTGTAAATGCTTCTACATAGGTATATTTAGAGTGTTGAACTGTAAAGTGTAGAATTGGGAAAAATGACAGATTCTCTTTATAGTTTTCAGATTAGACCTCCCACAGTGGCAAGTGTCTCACCCACCCCTCCTCCATTGAGCATATTATCATATGTTCTGTTGTATGAATGTTATCAGATATAATTCTCAATAATGTTGTTGGCATGTACATTATGTTATACTGTTTCTCTAAGAGTTGGCATATGAACCCTTTCTAATCTGCAGTCATTTAGTATCTTTATTGCAGATTTACTTGGATTTTTTTACTAATTGAAATGATGTAATATTTAATATTATATGATGTAATATGATTTCATAGCTCCAACATTTCAGGGACACCTTCATCGGTGGTGGGGCTACAGGCAGATGGGACATTGTAGGGGCAGCACTAGTGGCACCAAGATTGCTCCCTGCGAAAAAGTAAAAGCAAATGCTGGGAAATGAGTCTGTTCTTTTCGGGAGAAATGGCTCAGTTTTGTGGGACATTGTCTGAAAATTGGTACTGTCCCACTGGAAAAAAAGGACAATTTTGAGGTACATTCTTTCTGAGTAGCCATGTACCTCTACTGCTTCACAAATATGGATATAGTTTAATTGACCACTAAATTGCAGAAACACCCAATCAGCACTGAGTACCTAATTTTCTGCATGAAATCAAGTTGCAGACCTCAAAGTGTCAACGCTGCATGTTGGTGACTATCCCTGGTATAGGATAGTGTTATTTTTACCTTCTAGAAAAAAAACATAACACAGACATATACTCTATCGCTTAGAGACATACATACATACATACATACATACATACATGCAAATACAGTTCAATATGAAAACACATATAGACATCATATCCTGGCATCAATTGTGAGGGAGCAGTGAAACAAAGGTTTGTATTACAGACCTTGCTCTGCCTTTATTTTGGGCCAATTTAAAAAAATAAAAATAAAAAAATGACCAGGTTCAATCGGCAACCTGGCCACCTGCCACAACAGAGGCCTGGGAGTACCTATTGTGGCTGCAGAATCGCTGGCCCAAACTATTTTTTTTTTCTGTTCATATCTCTTATCTGGTAGCTTTCCCAGCGTCATTCCAGAGAGCTCCACTAAGTAAACTGTAATTGGTTTGTTTTTCTGGCATTTTGCCTTGGCCATCCATGCTGCTGCACATACAAGTCTATTTTGTTTTGCTTTCATTAGTAAAGTAATGTAGTTGCTGCCAAGCCTGTATTAATATTGTAAATTTTTTTTCAACCTATTACAAAAATACAACCAAAAAAACAGCAAACATCTTACATGACTTTCAGGTATCTTTTTGTTTCCACGGTAACAAGGTCATTTAGATGTTTTTTAATAGTCACTTTTCTGTTTTGTCATTTCCAAAGATGTTGCTCCGCTTGGATATGACTTTTCTTTTTTACTTTTGGCATATGATGTCATATGCTGGTACTCTTCTTCAACAGGAAAGAGTGGGGTGATTTGGGTAGAGTATTTTATCTCCCCGATTGCCCAATGATCTCTCAAAGCACTGTTTTTTATACATAGTATGATGGTGTAGTGTTGTAATATGGTATGAAAATAAATTTCATTATATTGTCCTGTCAACTATACACCTTGTTCTGAGAGCCATTTAAAATGATAATATTCTCAGTCAAAGAATTACTTAGCAATTTATTAAATCTGTCTGCCGAGTAAGAATTATAGACGTAGACAAGTGAGTTATGATCTCACTATTAATTTCATGTCTCTTATACCACAGATTCTATCTTTTCTAACATCTGTTTATGATGTGAAACTCAAAAGTGAAAAATGTTTATGGTGAGGGAGATTGCAAACTATTTTTATATTTATTTTGTTTTCCATAAAAAAAACCCAAACAAAAACAACTTTAGGAGAAGGTGTAGGTGCAGAGCGCTTCTCTACGGTTTTTGATCCAATCAAGCAGCCAGTAGTTAGTGGCGGGAAAGCACTTTCTTTAAAATGTATGGTAGCTCGTTCTCCGTGTGGACCTGGGGGATCTCTTTAAATCTCCCCTTGGAAACTTTGCTCAGCCAGTGCTAGGGAATATTCCACTTGGGCACAGGCAGTAGGCGCAATGTGTTTTTGACTGATCAAAATATAAGCCTGTAGGTGGAGGAGGGAAAAAAGTCAAATACGTATGGATTGAAGTGCGTATTATGGATCGATGGAAAAACCCCTAACATCTCCATACATATAAAAGCCTAGCCTATATCAAACCAAGTCTGTGGCAGATATTGTTGTATACAGTAAGGAGAGGGTCTTATGGATTGTGATATGTAAAGGGTAGAGGTGGGCTGCGAGTAGTAATTTGGGGGGTGGGGGGGTTAAAAAATCTGATGAGAGAGAAGAATCAAAGGGAGAGAAGAGTAAGAGTGGTTTTAACTCTCTCACTTAACTATTCATTATGAAGGGTCAACACTAGCAAGTTTCTGTATCTGTTACTGTATGTATACATATTATTATGCAGGAATATAACTATACTTTATATAGAGCCAGCGCTTAATTATAGTGAAGGTCCTGAAACGCAACTTGTCCTTTTAGTGAGTAAACCCCAACCCCAATGTGTTGCAAATAAATAGTTGGAAGTGCAAGTGCCAAATGAAGGCATATTTTAGTAGAGCTTTTGATAATGTTACAGCGTTTAGGAAAGCAAGCAAATCTTTATATAATTGCCATCTTGAAATTTCAGTTTGTGTTAACACTGCTGTAAGCAATTTCCTCTGATCAGTGACATGTCTACTGTCTTTGATAACAAGTTCCACTGTATGGTGGTTAATATAAGAAATCAATACTTTTGTACATGAATCAATATATCAAAATATTTTTTTGTGTATTTTATCTATTTCGGTCAAAATAAATATCTTCTGCATTGCAGGAATACAATCTATAATTTGAATATCATTATGACTTCCCTTTAGTTATTTATTGGTTGGATTGTTATTTTTTGCAATGTGGTTTTGTGTAGATTCTCTGCTTTATACACATCACACCTTTACTAGAGATTTGTACTACTGCAAAATTGTATTTTGTGTCAAATGAATGTCCAAAATGATATAGTTTGATATATGGGGTATACTACTTTCAGTAGTGACGTGCCAAAACTATAATGGAGCCGGGATATTTAGGTTTTGGATATTTGCTGCACGTTGATTTAACACTTTTAATATGGCAAAAGTTCATATGCCTTGTATAGTAAAACGGTACTGGTCTAAAAAGGGTTAAACATTTTTAGTACTAATTATAAGGCAGTTTGTGAGGTTAGTGAGTTCTATATCCAACATGAATGACACTTCTGCTGTTTCTAGCCCATGCTTTACATGGTCTTAGGTAATGAGAAACCTCCTGTTTAACCATTTCAGCCCTCAACCATGTATGTGATAAATTGTTGGCAAAGACGACATAGGGTGCCACATATCCCATATGTGTTGGCGACCCCCCCTCTGCTAGTAAAACTTCTTTATGTGTGTAATGGGACGCCAACAGCACATTCAAGCAGCAGCTTTTACTCACCACAAGCACACAGTCTGTGGCCAAGCATTCAAAATAATTACTTTTTGCCCTGTAACTTTGATAATACTGCCATCTAGTGGTACAAAGCATGAAGCACAGTACAGAAAAATGTCATGAGGCCCAATTCCTGCCTTTCATTAATTAATTTGCTCTTAAAGAAGCAAATTGTCATTTGCTTAAACATGACAGCAAAGAAAATCTGGTCATTCCAAAATGTGTTACCAACCATTCTGATAAGCCAGTAAAAAAAATCTGGATCTGGGGTTTTCTCTAGCTTTTATTAAATTACTAAATAAGAGTAAGCATTATGGATACATACATATTATCCCAACAGAAAATTGAATCCTTGGTTGGAGTTAATACGTTTTGTTGGAGCACAAAGGTAATGTTACCTGAGACTTCTCGATTCCATCTTAAGATCTGAGGTCCCAAAAGCTTATGTAATTTTACAATACAATAAATGGTATTAACAGATACAGACTATTGGTAAATGTCACTGTCTACGTTCTGATAAAGGAACCCTTATGTATAAAATATGCGGCACTTCTCTGGTCCTTCCAGCAGCTTCAAAAGTGAACTTGTCCCCAGGGAAGGAAGGACTAGGAGAGGTGAGCTAAGGGAATATGGGGGGTGTTAATGTGCAATATTATAAGTGTCCTTATAGACAAGGGAGGGCATTCCAGAGGATAGGGGACAAATCTTGTAATCGTGCATGAGAGCTAGAAATCAGAGGAAAGGATAGAAGGAGATCATTGGATGAGTGGAGAGACCTGTTAGGAGTGTATTTAGAGATGAGTGAGGAGATGAATGTAGGGGAACCGCTGTGAAGGGCTTTAAAAGAAAGAGAGAGTATTTTGATATGAATCCTGAAGCTCACAGGCAGCCAATGAAGATACTGACAGAGGGGAGAGACGTTAGTAAAGCGATGGGAGAGGAAGATGAGTCTGGAAGCAGCATTCGTGGTGGATTGTAGAGAGGTGAGACTGTTAAGAGGGAGACCAGTTAAGACAGAGTTACAGTAATTAAGACGGTAGATCAGGGCATGGACAAGAGCCTTAGTGGCATGCTGTGTTAGGAAGGGATCCGTCCCTTCCTAACACAGCATGCCACTAAGGCTCTTGTCCATGCCCTGATCTGCGGGCAATGTTTTTAAGATGGAGACGACCGTTTTTAGACAGACTGAATGTGGGGGGTGAACGAAAGGTCGGAGTCAAGGGTGACACCAAGACAGCGTGCATGAGTAGATGGGGAGATGATGGCATCATTAACAATGAGGCAAATTGATGCGGGAATTAGCATTGGAGGGAGGGAAGAGGAGAAGTTCTGTTTTGGAGAAGTTAAGTTTCAAGAAACGTGCAGACATCCAGGTAGAGATAGATGCAAGGCATGTAGTTACACGATATAAGACAGAGGGAGAGAGATCAGGGGAGAATAGATAGATCTGGGTGTCATCAGCATACAGGTGGTATTGAAAGCCAAAGCATGAGATCAGTTAGCCAAGCGAGGAAGTGTAAAGAGAGAACAGAAGGGGTCCAAGAACAGAGCCTTGGGGTACCCCAACTGAGAGAGGGAGGGGAAGTGTTACTGGAAACGGAGATGCTGAAGGTGTAGCGGAGGCCGAGATCCATGAAGCATTTGAAGGAGAAGAGGGTGGTCCACAGTGTCAAAAGCAGCAGAAAGGTCCAGTAGTATTAGCATGGAGTAGTGGCCCTTGGATTTAGCAGTGAGTAAGTCATTAGTAAGGACGGTCTCAGTAGAGTGTCAAGGGCGAAAACCAGATTGAAGAGGGTCAAGCAAGGAGTTTGAATCCAGAACCTTAGTTGGGTATAAACAATTATTTTCAGAAGCTTGGAGGTGAAAGGAAGTAGAGATATGGGATGGTAATTGGAGAGATCAGACGGGCCAAGGGAGGACTTTCAAGATAGGAGTAATGGTAGCATGCTTGAAGGAGGATGGGACAGATCCAGTAGTGAGGGAGAGGTTGAAGATATGAGCTAGAGTAGGGACAAGGCTAGATGAAAGAGACTGGGTGAGATGGGAAGGGATCAGGTCAAGGGGGCATGTGGTTGGACAAGAGTATTTCATCTTCAGTGACAGTCGTGTGCCAGGGTTGGAAGCGTGAACGTCGTGAGGAGCGAGAAGTAACTGGTGCTACATGCTCAAGAGCAGATGTGAGAGTGGAGTTACAGACAGAGGAAGCGTTGTTAGTGCACGTCATGTTTGAGATAGGAGAGAGAGTAAATTGATTGAGAAGTTCTGAAGGTTAATAGAGCTGAGGTCTCTGGTTAGGCGGGCTGGGATGCAAGGGAGTAAGTAGGAGGCAAGATTAGAGACCAGGAAAGGAAGTGGTGGTCAGAGAGGGGGGGGAAAGGGGAATTGGAGAGGTTAGTGAGAGAGCACATGCTAGAAAAAATAAGGTCCAGGGTATGACCATCATCATGAGTAGGGGAGTTGATATGTTGTTGGAGATCAAAAGAGGAGGTAATAGAAATAAATTTTGAAGCCATGGGACTCAATGGGGTGTCAACTGGGATGTTGAAATCCCCAAGGACAACAGAAGGAATATCAGAGGAGATAATGCGTGTGTGTATATATATATATATATATATATATGTATATATATATATGTATATATTTATATATATATGTGTATATATATATACCGTATTTGCTCAATTATAAGACGACCCCCCCAAATCTGAATATTAATTTATGAAAAAAAAAGAAAAAACCTGAATATAAGGCGACCCTATAGGAAAAAAGTTTTACCAGTAAATGTTAATTCATGTAAACTATGTGAACAATTTTTTTTAATAAAAGCTATGATTGAGAAAAATATTTTGTTTTTATTTCCTTTTTTTTTCAACCTGCCCCCCAGTTATGCACATCTGCCCCCTGGCTTGCCACTCTGCCCCAGAAATGCCTTATACCCCCTATATGCCACTGTGCCCCATGATATGCCTTTTGACCCCCTATGTGCCACTCTGCCTCCAGAATTGCCTTAAACCCCTATATGCCACACTGGCATTTAGGGGGTTAAAAGGCATATTATGGGGCAGAGCGGCATATAGGGAGGTATAAGGCATTTCTGGGGGCAGTGACATTAAGGGGGTTAAAAGGCATTTCACAGAGCACTCTGCCTCCAGAAATGCCTTATGCCCCCATTTAACACTCCCTCCTCCAAACTCACCGGTGCTTCTGAGTCCCCAGTGCGTAGTTCGGGCAGCGTGTAGAGCTCTACGCGATTCGCGTAGACAACTTCCGCTGCAGCCGGGAGGAGGTGCAGTTAGCGTCGAGGGTTGTCTGCGTCCATCTGCGATCTCTGACAGCGGGGGAAGGTCTGCGCGATGGACGCAGACAACCGACCTCCTCCCGGCTGCAGCGGAAGTTGTCTACGCAAATCGTGTAGAGCTCTACACGCTGCCCGGACTAAGCACAGGGGACTCAAAAGTACTGGTAAGTGAAGGGGGGGGGCAGGAGGATCCAGGTCCCCTGCATCACAGCGGGGGATCTAGATCTTAGTCTCATAGTCAGACCTAGTTGAGGTCTGATTATAAGACGACCCCGATTATAAGACGAGGGGTATTTTTCAGAGCATTTGCTTTGGAAAAAACCTTGTCTTATAACCGAGCAAATACGGTATATGTACACATTATCAATATAAAAATGTGTGTGTGTGTGTGTGTGTATATATATATATCCTTTTCTCCATGTCACACCCAATAAAGGCTGAAATTTCTATTTCTATTATGATTTTTCAAAATCTTTTTCTAACCCTTCATAATGTTTTCAGGCAGCGGCATATTACGTTACCGTTTGTTATAGCTTGCTTATCTTAGCTCACTTAAGTAGAAGAACCCAGACTCCTAATCATACTGCCTTGCAAGTAAACAGGATAGCTTAATCTGAATCACTCAGCCTGACCCCTTGATTAATGAAAGACTATAGAGAAAGGGACTTTGCCATAAAGAATCACCTCAGTGTGGTGTTTAAGTAGTAACTTAAAATATCACAACTCACAACTATGGCAACCTCCAGGTCTGCAGATAAAGGGTTTTTTTTTTTTTTTTAAATAGGGCAAAATAAAATAAAACCAGCTTTATTGAATGTTAACTGACATTATTGAATACATTACTATTTAATGCTCAAAGAAAGACCATTCGTTTTGCGATGGTCACGTTAAGACGTCTTAGCCAGCCTGCACAGCTCAGTCCCTTCTTTATTCGTTGGGCCTCGGGTCTTATCCTTCTCTTTTACTTCCCTCACACTCCATCGCCTCCACTTCCACGCGGCCGTGTCTGCCGCTCTCTTACTTCCCAGCTGAAATGTACGGCGCGTGCGTGATATCGCTATGCGCCGCCCCCCACCGCGTTACCCCTTCGTTGCCGACGTCGGGGCTGCCTAGTGAGCATGCGCTGTAGGTTAATTGAGATAAAAAAAAAAGGGCAACCGGTTTGCCTGAACCCTCGCTGAGCCCGGCGCACGCTCCCCACTCCGGATAGTCAAGTAAGAGAAGGGGGCTGCAGATTTTTGAGCGGTGCTCACCGGTACCTTAATGGCGTACGGCTATACAGTATAGCTTGGTGCCTTCCCGTACCTCCCCGGCTGCTAGTAAATGCATTTAAAAGTCATTGTAATGCATACTTGTAAACAATAGGGCGCATTGGCTTCGACCAAATGTATTTAAATGAATTGTGTAACCGAATACCCCCCCCCCCCGTCCCTGACACTCATTCATTCATCCCCTCTGCCTGGAGTGATGGACACAAGTAACTTGTATGTGTGTTCTGTGCAATGACTGTCTCATAATCCCTTACAGCATCGCCAGCATACTGTATAAAACATTTCATCCCGTCAAAACAGGCTCAACACGTTTGCAAATTGACTTCATAACTACTATGGGTCTTCTATATAGATATATCTATGTATATAGATATATATATCTATATAGAGATATATATATATAGATATATACATATTATAGCTTAAATATATTGCAACAATGTATAGGTGCATATAAACATTTTGAGTGTTGTATATTTTTAAAACAATTTTTTTCCTATTATATTTCTAGACACCAAAGATGCTGACCAGAAAGATAAAGCTCTGGGACATCAATGCGCATATCACTTGTCGCCTGTGCAATGGATATCTCATCGATGCTACTACTGTAACAGAGTGCCTGCACACCTGTAAGTATGTCTGTGCAAAACTTATACATACATATATAAATATATATAATGGAGATCACTGTGGTTTGAGCAGGTGTTTTGTGTTACTGAAGTTTCTTGTCGGCACACTGTAAGGTTTGTTAGACACATGCATATTTAGGATGACACATAAAGTAGTAGTATTATTTTACAGTCGCAGATGATTTTTATGATGACCGTTCGTTTCGATTTTTTTTAAATGAAATCTGTAGCATACTTTTGGATGTTGAAATACAGTTTCCAAGGTGGTGGCCGTGTGGGACAAAAAAAAGTGACCACGTTGATATAAACGCAGATGAAAGAAAGGGTTAATCTAATGTGTGTGTGTGTGTGTGTTTGTCGTCCTTAAATAAGATGAATGAAATGCTGGAGAGCGTATTTATGGATGGACTAGGCTGCAGTGATGTTACAGATACTCCCAAGTGCTTACAGTCTCGTGGTTAAAGCAGTGAGATGGACACCATGTATGCAGAAATTCTGTAGGATTATCGGACATTGAAGAGATGGTTGTAGAACTTTTGTTTGTTCTGCAATTATCTGTACCCCTGCTTACGCTTTTGAAATGTGTTTTGTACTATGTTCAGGCAACTGCAAGCATAGACTGTAAATGTAGCATACACAAATACTTTTTGGCTTTTTCATTGCCTTACCTAATCGCAACATGGTACACAAGTTTTTTTGGAGGAAGAGCAGACATTGATGTTTGCGACAAAGAAATGACTACTTAAAGTGATCTTGTCACCATAGCAACTAATAAGTAGTTATCGCTGAATGGACCATTCCATCATTTGCTGTGTTGACAAGACCACAAACTAGAATAATTTTTATCACCCCCGTTTTCTTTCTCACTTCTAAAGCGATATAAAAAAAAAAATGCATTTGTCTGTATGGGGATATTAAGTGTTAATGTTGAGCACACTACTTCCATACTGCGTTGGGAGTTTGTTTTGGCAATGGCTGCTTTCTAAAATTATGCTTTATAGGTTTGCAATGCGTTGTACTGTGTAATGCGGTTGTTCTAATATTAACATAAATACTATTTTGTTAGGCATTGTTAACTTCTTCACGTCTTCATGACTTTTCATGCTGTAAAGAGCCAAGGTGGCCTTTAAAGAATATTGTGACTGCATGGAAAGTCGTGCACAAGTGGCGATCAGTACTCGCACTGCCATGTGCGGGTTTATGGTGCACAGGTCATGGTCACAGGCATCAATGGCATCCTTCCCCCAACGACTAGCTTTAAGTTCTTGAATATCACCTAAAAAGTTTTAAAAGTTATAAAAAGTCTACACACCCCTGTTAAAATGCCAGGTTCTTGTGATAAAGAATGAGACAAGGATGAATCATGTCAGAACTTTCCCCACCTTTAATGTGACCTGTAATGTGAACAATTAAAATGCAAAACTAACTGAAATATTTTTTGGGGGGCGGGGGGGGGGGCTAAAAAATAAAAACTCACAATAACCTGGTTACATAAGTGGTGCACACCCTCTTATAACTAGGGCTGTGGCTGTGTTCAGCATTAACCAATCACATTCAAACTCATGTTAAATAGAAGTCATTACACACCGTCCATCGTTTAAAGTGACTCTGATTAATCACAAAAAGTTCAGCTGTTCTAGTAGGATTTACCTGACATTTGCTTGGTTGCATCTCAGAGCAAAACCCATGGTCCACAGAGAGCTTCCAAAGCATCAGAGAGATCTCATTGTTGAAAGATATCAGTCAGGAGAAGGATACAAAAGAATTTCCAAATCATTAGATATACCATGGAACACAGTGAAGACAAGTGGAGAAAATGTGGCACAACAGAAACATTACCAAGAACTGGACGTCCCTCCAAAATTTATGAAAAGACGAGAAGGAAAGATCAGGGAGGCTTATAAGAGGCCTACTGCAACATTAAAGGAACAGCAGGATTTTCTGGCAAGTACTGGCTGTGTGCTACATATGATAACAATCTCCCGTATTCTTCATATAAGTGGGCTATGGGGTACGGTGGCAAGACGGAAGCCTTTTCTTTAAAAGAAAAACATTCAAGCCCGGCTGAAGTTTGCAAAAACAAACATCAAGTCCCCCAAAAGCACGTGGGAAAATGTGTTATGGTCTGATGAAACCAAGGTTGAACTTTGTGTCCATAATTCCAAAAGGTATGTTTGGTGCAAAAACTACTCTGCACATCACCCAAAGAACACCATACCCACAGTGAAGCATGGTGGTGGCAGCATCATGCTTTGGTACTGTTTTTCTTGAGCTGGTACCGGGGCCTTAGGGTGGAGGGCATTATGACCAGTTCCAAATACCAGGCAATTGTGGCATAAAACCTTCAGGCGTCCGTTAGGAAGATGAAGTTCACCTTTCAGCATGACAATGCCCCAAAGCACACATCCAAATCCACAAAAGCATGGCTTCACCAGAAGAAGATTAGCGTTTTGGAATGGCCCAGCCAGAGCCCAGACCTGAATCCACTTGAACATCTGTGGGGTGATCTGAAGAGGGCTGTGCACAGGAGATATCCTCGTAATCTGACAGATTTGGAGCACTTTCGCAAAGAAGAGTGGGCAAATATTGCCACGTCAAGATGTGCCACGCTAATTGGTTCCTACCCACAAAGACTGATTGCTGTAATAAAATGAAAAGGTGCTTCAGCAAAGTAATAGTTTAAGGGTGTGCACACGTATGCAACAGGGTTATTGTAAGGGGCATTGTATTGTAAATTATTTTTTTGGGTTTTTTTCCCCCTCAAAGATTTCAATTTGTTTTGCAATTGTTCACATTATAGGTCACATTAAAGGTGGAAAAAGTTCTGACATGATTTACGTTTCTTTCATTCTTTAACATCACAAGAACCTGGCATTTTAACAGGGGTGTGTAGACTTTTTATATCCACTGTATGTATGTATGTATATATGTGTGTTTGTGTGTGTGTATATGTATGTATATATACATACATACATACATACATACATACATACCGTATTTGCTCGATAATAAGATGACCCCCCCCCAAATTTGAATATTCATTTAGGAAAAAAAAGCCTTAATATAAGACTACCCTATAGGAAAAAGTTTTACTAGTAAATATTCATGCTAACAGTTGTAGAGAGGCACAAGTCATGGGAAAAGTGAACAGGGTAGTTAGAGTATTTTGACGTTAAGAGCAGATATAAATGGGTGGTGTGGTTTTGTTTTATATATTTAAATACCGCTTACAGCCCAACTATAACAAAATCAGTTACCTGAGGTAGAAGTTGCAGGTACTTTCCTCCTCTCGAGTCTGATTCAGTGAATTCAGTGCATGTGCACAGGGGTCCAAATAGGCCCTTTCTTGCGGTGTTCGCTGAATCATTGCTGGAGCAACTCTGGTTCATTCGCTTATCATTTCCTGTCTTGACTACTGCAACACTCTTCTGGTTGGCATTCTCGACTCTCTCCTCTGCAGTCTGTCCTAAATGCTGCTGCTAGGCTTATCTCTTCTTCTGCTTCCCCACTCTGTGAAATCCTCCACTGACTCCCAATTACCTTTAGAATTAAATTTAAAATACTGGTAGAAACATATAAGGCCCTCCATAACACTGCTCCTCCATACAGTTCTGCCCTCATAAGCAAATACTCTCCTACTCGATCCTTACGTTCTTCCCATGGGCTAAGGCTCTCCTCCTCACTTATCACCTCTTCCTTTTCCCGTCTACAAGATTTCACTCGGGCTGCCCCATATCTCTGGAATCTACTCCCACGGAACCTTCAGCATTCACCCTCCCTCCCGACATTCAAGAAACATCTAAAAACCCACTTTTCACAGAAGCCGCACCATCATAGCTACTAGAACTTCCTTCTCACTGATACAACCACCACGCTACCTCTCACCCTTTCTCTGTGCCTTATGTTTGTCACCCCATTCCCTCAAGATTGTAAGCTTGTATCTGTTTACCGTAGTCTGTCAATTCTCGTCTTGTCATACCCCTTGAATATATGTATTGTATTAAGCGCTGCGTAAATTGTTTGCGCTATATAAATAAAAGATAATGATAATAATAGATGGTCAATTGTTCCCATTTTACAAAGGACACGCCAACCTTCATATGACGGCTGAGCGGTCCTTTTAAATAATAATTTTGTTCCTTAGCTTGGAGGTGATGTGTTTTGGCACACGCACATAACACCCTTTATTTATTTAATTGGTAGCACTTTGCTTCAACTGATTGGTTGCTTTAAGCTGGAGTTCCAAATGCAGCCACGGCAGGTCTCCTTAAGGAAATGAATGTAATTTTTTTTTTAACAGGTTGAATATTACATGTTTTTATAAAAAAATAGTGCTTTAGAAAAAGTAGTGCTTTTCTAGAAAAAAAAAAGAAAGAAAGAAAATGGACAGTTTTTGTTCACAGCCAGTGTTAGGTGGTTCTGAAAAGCAGAAAACCTAGGCTATTTCTAAAGTGTGCCACTTTTCATGCAGCTATTTACCCCTGAACCTTTTTATAAAAAAAAAAAATGTGCCAAAAAAATGAAACTGCATTTTTCACACATCCTTTGCAGTTTGGCTTAGGGTGTCTTCTACAGGTTTAGTGCATCTGCTAAAATAATTGTATTAATAAATATGTTCAGCAACATCCTCTGACTACAGTAATACACAACATGCATAGTTTTTTGTGTTTTTGAAGGAGAATAAATATCCAAAGTGCTACCCTATGGCCATAGGAGGGTTTTTTTTCCTAATGTGGTTTATAGGTCTGGTATGTTTGATTTTTTTAATTATTTTATGTTGTGTTGTTCAGAGTGCGGTAAAAGAGAACTAGAGGCCTCTGTGACCCCCAGGGATCCCTTTTGTCATTAATGGGAACCCCTGAAGATGTAATGATTAGACAATTCACTTACTAATTTGCAATAGAGAAACCACCTTACCACACTTCTTCTCACCACCTGCCTCTTCTAATCACCCGTTGATCATCTACTGGACGTCATCAGAGACGTCAACATCCCAGGTCAACAAGGGGTTACGTGAGACCTCATTGTCAGTGCACTGTGTTTTACATGCTTTATGGCGCATAAAAAGGTTTTACTTTTTCTTAGTGAAAGAGTGCATGCGACAAGGAACTACATCACAAGTGACAAATGCACTTTGGCAGCTATATTTCCCTTTAATATTTATGATTTAACTGTGTGTGTGATATATATACACATACACACACACACACACACCTCTCCCCTGTCTGTTTAGGATACCACGGACTGTTTGTGACTTAAACCTAACCTACAAAAGCCTGTTACCATTTTTTTTTATATGGCATCTTTGCCGTAGACGAGGTGATCGTATCTAACATAGTACATTGGGATAGGTTAACATAACATAATATACAGTATAAAGTTACCTGATGCTTACGCCTTTTTCATAAGAAGTTTGGCTAAATAACACAGTGTGGTGTTGCGGCGGTACTTTGAGGAATTGCATGAAATTATACTTATATTCCGCTCCAGCTTCGTATTCCTTATGATTCGGATTTACAAGGTAGCTGACCTATTTACAAGGTAGTTGAGATGTTCATTTAGATGATTGTCTTGTGTTTCTAATATTACTAGATCTTCGAAACGTTATTCTCCAAAGTTTTTGTAACAAGCCAGCTCCTTTAACGTTGTTAATTCAATAAGTCGTATTTTCACAGCCCTTTAAATCCCTTTCTTTTTTAAAAAAAAACCAAAAAACTATTTTTTAAACTAAGCGACCAAATTTACTAGACTACTGAAAGAATTACAGACTGTTAAATTTCATTTTAAGCGTTTTTATTACCACATCAAAGATTGTTCTATTTTGTCTCAGAAACCGCAGAATGGAAATATCATTGGGACTCTAATGGAGTGTCAAAGTGCGTGACAGCTCTTGTTCATTAACTGTTAATGCCTTGTTAATTGGGACTTGTTAATGATCCACTTTGACATGGATAAGGATGTACAACCGAGGGTAAAAAGTAAAACAAATATTAATGTCTAGTTTACTAGCAATGATGAAAGTGGGGTTTGTCTGGCTTGTTTATTTTTGAGAGTTCTTTAAGAATCGAAATGGTTAGAATGACTGTGAAAGTGAAATGCAAAAATAATGTGTTTATGATTGTCCTGGAGGAATAATTACACTAATTGATATTGCTATATTAGCACCAGAGCCAAGATAGACTTCAGGCGTGTGTTGCCTTTTTAAGGGGTTAGCGTATTCAATGAATAAGTGGCAGCCATTTAATCATTCACACTCTGAGATGTTTACTGTAATGACTGACGGTCATCTTGAGATCTTGAATGCTTACATGACACTGCTTTTTGTTGAAGGGATATTTTGACCCCCAACAGAACCTCTAAAGAAGGAATCTAATCAGACTTGCCCGTCTTTGGCACGGTGCTGATTCTTACAGCGAGTGGCGAAGGTACTGGGAGAACACGCATGCGCAGAACACCAAGAAACAGACAGAAGTAAACTAAAGAAGCAGTGTGTTCCGAGTTTGCCTTGGTATGGTGAAGAGGGATTTGTGTGAGTGGCATTCAAATAGGTCTGCTTTATAAGATAGTAGATCCTATGGTGAGGGGACCAGTTTGCAAACCCAACAGGGAATTCTGCTATTAAACGACGGTAAATAGGGGCCTTGATGTTGCGGTTTACATGTTACTCTGTTGCTCACATACCCACCAGTGTTGTAACCCTCTACTAGTTTGCACCATGCTAATTTGTGTTTGATGGATCCCAGCAGAAGTGATAAATTGCTTTACAATCTTCGTTCCTGTCACGACCTGCTGCTTTCTTCTACTGTTGTTACCTCTTCCCACTCCCGTATTCAGGATTTCACCCGTGCCGCTCCCCTCCTGTGGAATCCCCTTCCCCGTTCAGTCAGACTTTCTGCCTCGTACACAACTTTCAAAACCTCTCTGAAAACCCACTTGTTCAGGGAAGCGTACAGCATTGCTTCCCAGTACTCCCAACCATCATCCTAATTACAGCCATCGGAACAATCAACAGCTTCAACACATCAGAAGCAGATCAACTCATCCTCACACAAGCAGTCCTCTCCTATTGTCTCACTCCCCTCAACCACCGGCTAGATTGTAAGCTCGCAAGAGCAGGGCCCTCTTCTCCTTTGCACCAGTTTGTTATTGTATGTGTTATTGTGTTTGTTTATAAATTGTTCTAATGAATGTAACAGCGCTGCGGAATCGGCCGGCGCTTTATAAATAAATGTAATGTAATGTTTACAAACTGGCCCTTTTTTGTTATAAGAAACCTCTTATAATATTGACAAAGCATACTCCATTTCTGAAGCCAGCAAATAATTCCTTATGCCTACCTTTCTATTGCCCCCAGGGCTATTGGAACAAATCATTTCTGCGGGGCATTATGTTGGTGTCTCGGCTGCTGGCATCTTCTTATTTTGTTTAATTCTGTTCCCCTAGCTGCTAGTCTTGATTTCTCTCTTTGTCACAGCATATCTGATTAGCATCTTGACACCAGCTGGCCCGGCTACTGTAATACATGACTCGCAGCACATTGCCTTAGGAGTGCCACCTCTCTCTGCCTGTGCGAATAACCTCTTTCTGGAAATGTCACTCCTTGAGCACTAGGCTATGACCATCATGCATTTGCACTTTCTTGTCGTTATATCTTGTTATATCAAATTCTAGGATGTAATACTTTCCTTTGTTTTGTTTTTGTAACTTCCCTGGATTCTACTTTGTTGAACAACGACTGTCTTCTTTTGGTTTGGTCCTTGGTGTTTCGATCTGTGCCCATTGTATTTAGTGACCATTTTGTTATGTTTGCTGCAACATAGTGTTTTGTTTTTTTCCTCGAAAGGGACAATCATACTATTTTGTTCATGTAAAACAAACTTCTGCATGACCAATTTGTAGTTCTGTCCCTCGACAAGTACAGATGTAGTTGTGGTACCATAATCAAACAGGTCCTTAGCTGCACTTAATGGTGTCCTTTAGGGCATAGGCACATAAACTTTGCTAGTTAATACAGAAATCTGGTCTCTCTGTATGTTCCTTAATATAGTTTTCAAATGTTTAGGTTGAATTCACTAGGATGTTAATTCAAAAACAGTTTGACTTTGATCCTGGAGTTTTTTTTTAATTCTTTTATATTCCATAAAGGGTGCCCAAGTGATAAGACTTCAGCGACCATTCAAAAAAAATAAATTGTATTTTAGTGTAATACATGACCGATGTATTTAGTTCAATTAATGCCTTATACTAGATATTTTTGCTATGAAGTTGGAAGTGTGAATTATTATTTTTCAGCTAGGTGGCAGTGCTTCATAAGAAGAAAAATAAGGGGAAATTCTTCCTAAAAACATTTGTAAACAGGGGAAATAAACACAGATGGTGGCTAGGAAAGACGCAGCTTTAATTGGAATAGTTTGTTAATTAGTCTTTTTAGTGAAGAAGAAGAAGAAAAAACCCCGCTGAAAATGTATCCCTAATTATCTGGAATACTACATATGCTATTAGCATTATGATTTTTTTTATGGTTGCCTAATGTTTGTACTGTTCTTTGGAAAATGAAAACATCTGAGTAAAAAATGTCCTTCTCTTTCCAGTTTGTAGAAGTTGCTTGGTGAAATATTTAGAAGAAAATAACACATGCCCCACATGTAGAATTGTCATCCACCAGAGCCATCCGCTACAGTATATAGGGTAAGTAAGAGCTGGGACTGGATGGATCCAGTCATCTTTTCGTTGACTTGGAGAAAAATGGATTCTACCGCCTTTCACATAGGTCATAAAATAGATGAAATGCATTCTGTTTACTGCTTTAGAACCGAGACGTCAGTAATTACTGTGCCTGAGTGATTAGTATATTAATTCAGTATTGGCACATCTGATTCCGCACCCATTTTTAGTAGCCACTCATTTTGTCCCTTTCCTTTTTTCTTTTATCTCTAATTGTCTAATAATCGGTCCCAATTCATCATTGCATAATTTACTTAGAAGTACTTTCCTATCGTTATAACGCTATAATCACCTTGACTGTAAAGTGAGTCTCGTCTAGATTGGAGGTCGCTACATCCAAAGTTGTGATGTCCTATTTACAAAGATAGTCGACATTTGTTTTCCCAGCTCTTGATAAATTGCTGTGTGTGAGTAACCAGAATCTTTTTAGTTATTACTTCGCTGCTTTGCCTTGGGTAGTTACGTACATGTATTACTGGTTAAATGTTATCATAGTTACAAATGAGTGGGAGGCAAAACATTCATCTAAATGACCAAAAGAGGGCACTGATGCACTATATACGGATTTGTTGCATCAGACTGTTGTCATTATCCTTACCTAAACAATGTTTATTTTGGGCAGACTGCAATCTTGACTTGGGTATTGCAAGTTCAAGCTATTGCTAAAAGCCATCATGTGAATGTATTGCTAGTGTTTGTTGTACAGTAGTTTAGCCTCAACAACGTGCATGCCAAATACGTTTAAAGGAACAGAAGCCTGTTGTAGTAGTTGTGTAGCATATTAATTGCTAACAGCCTGCCCTAAGGCTTCATCAGTTTGTAAAATATCCTAGTGCTGACCTAAGCATTCTTACTAAAGTGAAATCTCTAGCAATGCATTATGTTAAAAGAGACTTCCTTTTGCGAAGGTGTAAAAATGGAGCAGTTGCGATGAGCATTCCATTGGTTGCTATGGTTATTGCTATAGAGAGTGAATTGGTACGTTGATTCATTTGAATATGCTTTTATAAAACACTTTCTATTAATGAATAATTTATGTTCGGTATGAGAGTGATTTTTCCTCAGTACATTAGATCACAGCAGATTTATCATCGTACATATTACTGTTCAGTACACTAATCAAAATGTTATTAAAATGAGCAATATGTAAGTGCAAAATCCAACCTAATGTGTATTGCATGGGAATGCTGATCTAATGATCTGCATGATTATTCCTCTATTATAAGTTGCTGATTGTTCTTAATTGGCTCGGCCAGCCTTTGTAAAGCTAGGGGAGGAGAAGGGAGAGACGAGAAGACGGGAAATTGGTTGGAGAATGCCCACACAGGTTGCTGCTGATCTTAAGTTTCCATGATGTGAACTTACACACTACGTACCGTGTTTCCCACACCTTAATTTTGGGGCCCAGAATTAGAAAAAAAATGTACTACATAACGTTATTGAACTCAAGTTTTATTCATCATAAAATTCATACACATCACTCTCATCCATTAACTGCCCCTAAATTAACCCTAAAGACCCCATTAACCGTAACTGCCCCTAAATTAACCGTGAAGACCCCATTAACCATAACTGCCCCTACATTAACCCTAAACACCCCATTAACCATACCTGCCCCCACGTCCCCTAACTTTCAGCAGCCCAAATATACATTTTATACTTACTGTTAGATGAGTTGCTGAGCAGTGTGGACGCTATAAGGAAAGGGTGGGGCCAATCAGAGTGAGTGCAGGGAGGGACTGGGGCGCAGAAAGGGGCGGGGCCAATCATCAGTGTGACTGCAGGGAGGTACTGGGAAGTAGTAACTGCACACTACAACCACTTTATAAGACGCATCCAGTTTTTAGACCCCACATTTTTAGAAAAAAGTTCCATCTTATACATGGGGATATACGGTATTTCCAAAACCGTTATAGAGATTGGAAAACGAAAAATGCAAACTATAGGCATTCAATTATAATTTCCCTTAAGCTATGTGAGCAGTACGCTTTATGATCATGCAACAGAGAGAGATATAGTACTATCCATGTTTTTTATATTACGCAGTGGAGTTACATAAAAAGTCATGACATTACTAGAACTCTCTCTGGAAGCCTTAAATGCAGCTGTCGGATATAACATTATCTGATGTCTTGTGTAGTATTATTACATTATGTGACAGAAGCTGTCAAGACACCAAAATGGCAGAAGCTTTCCCTTACATCTGGTTAATAACCTCAAATGCAGTCTTCCAGCATTCCCTGTTTTAATCTAGTGCTGCGTTCTCATATTGTTTGTCAGAACGTATCAAACACATGCTGTACAGCATTCCTAATTATTTCCCTTTAAGAGTCCCTTGCCAGTTGAAGTGGAAGTCTTTTCTGAATCGGTATATAGTAATATCCGTCCTTTTGTCATTTCATTGTTGTTGCAAATATTATTTTTGTGGGAATTACTACTAATTTCTATGTGCTAGGGTTGACAATGAGTTCACTTGAAATATTTTAGAATTGTGCGATTCAGTTTTTCAAGTTAAGGAATCATTTTATTTACTGAATCCACTGTTTATGGTTACCGTATTTCCCCAAGTATAGGGGGCTCCCTTGTATAAGACGCACCCCCATTTTTGGGAGCCAAAATTTAAAAAAAAATATAACAAATATATTGTACTGGCTGCCTGGGCATGATATGAGTTTGATTGATGTTGGCTGCTAGCAACTGTTAGCAATGGCACTCCTATCATGCTCAGGCAGCCAGTACATGCACATCACTTTCAGCCTCCCTGTGCCCCCTACACATGGATCCATACTAACATACATACATACATACATACATACATACATACACACATACACACATACAATTTATTTCCCAACCTTACCTGAACTGCAGATCTTCTGCTGCCGCTCACCGACTTCCGTGGGGGCCGCTGTTTCCCCTCTGCCTTGCTCGACGCAGCTGTACAGGAACTGAGCGGAGTCATGTGATGCGATGTGCATTCACGTGACTCCACCGGGTTCCTGTGCAGCTGCGGCGGATGAAGGTAAGCAGCAGTTTAAAAAAATAAATAAAATAAAAAAAAAAAAAAATTAAAACAAAAAATCTACCGCCACTGTATAAGACGCACCCAATTTTTTCTAAAAAAGGTGCGTCTTATACATGGGGAAATACGGTATATGGATACGATTTAATTCATCACTTTCGCAGGTGCAATCATGGAGGAAATTCATTTGCTTGACATACTTAAATTACAAAAATCAGCCTGTTCTGTAACGCCTTCAAATGTGCTCTTATATTGAGAAAACTGCAGCTTACGCAAATTATATGTAGCCTGGCTCACGGCTGAGAGGTTTCTTGGAACGTGTCAACACACTGCTTTTACCGTGCATTATGCAAGCCCATCTCACCTTCACGCAGGAGAGATACTCTGTTGTATTGACTCTCCATGCATTTCGTTTTTATGTTGGCAAGATCTTTTATCTCACTACAACCCATTGTTAGTAAATTATTCATGATTTCCTGAACATATAATAGATTTACTTCTCACATGAGTCCTTTGGTGGATGGAGACTGCTCAGAGGATGAACATGATGAGAAACTGTTACTCAGTTCTTTGGCTCCCATAAGGCCAAGTCTGGTTAGTGGTAAAGTGGAGTAACCTTTTAATAAAACACACAAGGTGTATAATGTCAGTAAGCTTCATATGGTCATTGCACTTGACAAATATGACTAAAGGTATAAAGTGAGATCCCAGTAGTGTTAAATCTACTGATTCCGTCTGCCAAGCCATGTTAGCATGTGTTTAAGGCAGGTCTCAGACATCTTGCGCGTTAAGTTGCTTTCCTATTAAGATTAAATTGAATGTTTTCTCGTACGGCCAACAAAGTCCATTCAGGAACTGAAATCCCAAATTTCACGTTAAAGTTAAAGAGACCGTATAATGTCCCAGGCAGCCTCACCAGTGAAAACATGCAAATTAAAGTCCTTTAATGTGTTATATGGCTGATCTCTATGCATTGTGTAAAATTAAATCTCTTACCTTAGGGACAAACTACAGCTACAGTGCTGCAGTTCCCCTCCTCGGTTCAGTCAAATACATCTCCTGCATAGAAAATAGCAGGGCTTTGGGGAAAGAATCTCCCCATGCCTTTGGAAGGTGACACCGTCATTATTTACCAAGACCTCTCAGCAGTCAAGTGCATACGATGGCTGGAATGTCTATTTAAGCAAGGTATAAACATCAGGAAGATTTTATATTGGGATTTTAGAGATCGGATTTCGCCTAATCGAAATGCCACACAGAGCTTAGAAATACTTTTAGCTATATTCTTGAATAGATTTATTTTGTGTATTTTTTTTTCCCCTTGCAGTCATGACCGAACAATGCAAGATATTGTTTACAAACTTGTGCCGGGTCTCCAAGAAGGTAGGCCCATTTTTATAATATAAATAGTAAATCACCTATGATTATAATTACCTGCTGTGCATTCCTGCTTGTTCAAAATCAAAAATGTTTGGCATGGTTTGTCAAAAGCACTTTGTTTTTGCCTTAAATAACCTAAATCGCTGCCTTAAATGTTTTGAAACACCTTAAAAATCATAGATCTTGTGATTAAATGTGTTTCAAGTACAGTAATTCCAATAAGAGGAAATCTTTAACAATAATGGCTCCTCTGTAAAGTGATTGGCGCGCATTTTAATGTAAGGTTAATATGCCTGTTAAGTACACTTGGCTAGAAAACATCCAAAAAAAAATTTCTAACGTTCCTCAGTAAACCTTTTTATGTGGGTAAGATCTTTTTACCTGGCAAAAAGGAGTCTGGACGTTTTAAAGCTAAATGATTTGCTTGATGATGAGCCGATGGCAAATAGCCCTAAAACACAATCTTTTATCTTCTTCCCTGATACAATATCCATTAATTAAGATATTTCCATAACAATAACAAAATGTGTCCTTAGTGTATAGATTCCCACTTTTTTTTTTACAGAGGAAATTCGCAAACAGCGAGAGTTTTATCACAAACTTGGCTTGGAAGTTCCAGGAGATATCAAAGCTGAAACCTGTACGGCAAAGCAGCATGTGGAAACCATCCGCAATGGTAAGAAATACCCCAAGTCTTTGGGTCAGGAGAAGTCCCGCATACCACAATTACTGCAAGAACAAGGCAAGGCAGCTGACCATACTCATACTATCACATACGCTATCTGCTTCATATGTGCAATTACAGACAAAGTACCACTGTCCCCTATAGGCCCAAGGAAGCCCCACAAGATAAATACACCTTGCATAAACCATTGTTCTCAAACTCAAGTTACCCTTACTTAATAACATTTTGTTTTTTGAAAAAGATAATTGGCATTCATAAACATCCTACACACAGAGCCTATGGAGGCTATCCTGGTGTTTGTTTGCCACGCACACGTACATTTAAATGAGAACTGTCACATCTGATGAAAACATAACCTAAAAGTTCTCTAACTTTTGAAGTTATTAGTATTTAAGTTTTCCTGCTCTGACATCAGCCAATGAAATAGCTGGGGCAATAAATGTTAATTGATCTAATCATAGTTCCTCAGTGAGGGTTGCTTTGGAATCCTATCAGCCCATGTAGAAAGATGGAATATATGCTCCTTGTACATTATTTTAGTTATGCGTTGTATGCTTGAAATTGTTTTTGACTGTGCCGTTTTTCTGTAAAGCAATTATAAATATATTGAGGCGAGTAGCAGTGTAAACATGTAATGCAGCAGCAAGGTGGCAGCTTCCCGATGTCGGGCAAGAGAAAATCAACTTCTTTTTAAATGTATTGGTTTAGTTACCTCAGTTATTAAGACTGAAATACTGATTTAATTCAAGAAATCATAATTTGTTGGCTATATTTACATGCTACCAGGAGAAACAAAAACAGAAGAAAACACAGCTAAGGATACAACAGAAGAAAAACAGGAGGAAGATCACGACTACCACAGAAGCGATGAACAGGTACAAAAGCAGTTTTTCTCAAGTAGTTGCGTGGGTTAGACAAGAGATATGACATAGACAAAACCTTTAGGCATTCATTTAAGGTTCTAATTGATATACAAAAGAATAAAGGTAATTTTTCAAAACATTAAATGCAATACAAACCTTTTCCTCCTGGCTGGTAACATGTAACTTAAGCCGGTAGTCCACATTTGTACTCGGAAACAAAACCTTTCTTGTATCAAATAATACAGCTGACTTAGGTCAGCAACTTTTTTTATTTTTAATTAGGGCTGAAACAACGAATCGATAAAATCGATAATAATCGATAACGGAAATCGTTGTCGACGATTTCCGTTATCGATTAATCGAGTGATCGATTCGTTGTTGGAGCACTCGGCTCCTTTTACTTACCTCCGCGAGCGTTCCCCGCTTCCGCTGCACTCTCCGCCTTCTTTTAGTTGCGTGTGGCTCCGTTCGCACAGAGCGGTTCGCGGGGGTGGGGGTGGGGTTTCAGGGGATGCAGGGCAGAGTGGGGGTGGGGGGGCAGGCCAGGGTAGGAGACTGAGTGCAGGGCAGGGTGTGAGTGTGGGGGCAGGGCAGGAGACTGGGTGCAGGGCAGAGTTGGAGAGTGGGTGCAGGGTGTGAGTGTGGGTGCAGGGCAGAGTGGGGGCAGGGCAGAATGTGGGGGCAGGGCTGGGTGCAGGGCAGAGTTGGAGACTGGGTGCAGGGGCACAGTGCAAAGTGCTGGGTGCAAAGTGCCAGGGCTGGGTGCAAAGTGCCAGGGCTGGGTGCAAAGTGCCAGGGTGCAAAGTTCTGGGTGCAAAGTGCCAGTGCTGGGTGCAAAGTGCCAGGGCTGGGTGCAAAGTGCCAGGGTGCAAAGTTCTGGGTGCAAAGTGCCAGGGCTGGGGCAAAGTGCCGGGTGCAAAGTGCCGGGTGCAAAGTGCCGGGTGCAAAGTGCTGGGTGCAAAGTGCCAGGGCTGGGTGCAAAGTGCCAGGGCTGGGTGCAAAGTGCTGGGTGCAAAGTGCTGGGTGCAAAGTGCGAGGGCTGGGGCAAAGTGCTGGGTGCAAAGTGCCAGGGCTGGGTGCAAAGTGCCGGGTGCAAAGTGCTGGGTGCAAAGTGCCAGGGGTGGGGCAAAGTGCTGGGTGCAAAGTGCCAGGGCTGGGTGCAAAGTGCTGGGTGCAAAGTGCTGGGTGCAAAGTGCCAGGGCTGGGGCAAAGTTTCTTGAACAGTAATAGTCCACCTCTTTTCAGAATGTTTGGGGTTATTTTGTTTCATAAATATTGTGTTTGGGTTTTTGTACTTTGAACATATTGTTTTTTTATTACATCATAACAAAATAAAAGAATGTTAATGTAAATTTTAAGTTGTTTTTTAACATCCAGTTCATTAAATTTTAAATAAACAAAAAATTTGCATATTGTTTTTTTTAGCCGATTAATCGATTAATTGAAAAAATAATCGGCCAACTAATCGATTATTAAAATAATCGTTAGTTGCAGCCCTATTTTTAATAAACTTTTATAAATATAGTTGTTTTTCTTCCATGCCGTTGTCTCCATTATTCCTCACCCCAAAATATTTAATATAGACACAAAACAAACTAAATAACAGCCATTAGAATGGAAAACCTGGGCGCGTTTCTAATGAGCTAGACGGAGACACAATACAGGTTGACATTTTTGTGACCCATGCATTTGTTCATGTTCGTATGCTTTCATTTCTCTGGCAGCTTTCTATATATAGCTGGTGCTTTGAGGAAAGTACAGATTTTTTTTACTAGAAACATGAGTTTTGACACAAATTAAGGTTGCATCTTTTGGCCATTCTTTTGTTAATAACAGGCCAAGTATGATACGATCTGCTAGGCTTCTGAGGCTTGTAAATTGACATCTACATCATCTTTTTATTGGTAAAGCTGATTCCTCTGGTGAACAATGGGTTAAAGTCAAGGTGTTTTTTCGCAGTAGACTCTTTTCTCAGGGTTAATTTTTCCACAATCCTAAAGTGAAAATTATTGAGTGATGTGTCTTCTTCCTGTCCCTTAAAGGTGAGCATATGCTTAGAATGCAACAGCAGCAAATTGCGTGGACTTAAGCGAAAATGGATACGATGCTCGGCACAAGCGACAGTGTTACATCTCAAGAAGTTCATAGCCAAAAAACTTAACCTATCATCCTTCAATGAGGTGAGAGCCCCCCCCCCCAATTTGAATCAACTGTGCCCAATCCCGGTCCTCAAGGGCAGCAAAAAGGATTGCCGTATTGGCTCGATTATAGGCCGCACCCGATTATAGGCCGCAGCCTAAAAGTTAGAAGCTTTTTAAAGGAAAATTTTGATTCTTAGTGTAATAGATACTCTGCCCCCCCAAGATGTGCCCCCCAGACTTACCAATGCAGACTCCCGGGTGTCTTGGGGGGCCGTCGGGGGACATCTACACAATACGCGTATACAACTTCCGGTGCCGGCACTTCCACCGTAGGAAGTGCCGGCAAGGGGGATTGTTAAAGCGCATCGTGCAGACGTTCAGCGGCTGCGGCGATACAAGCGTAAACAACCTCCGCTGCCGGCACGTCTGCACAATGTGCTTTAACAATCTCCCTTGCCGGCACTCCCCCGTGGAAATTGCTGGCAGGGGAGGCTGTCTCAGCACATCGGAGAGTAGGATACAGGTCCCCTGCGGTGCTGCGGTCGCTCACTGGATATTTTTTCTTTTTCGGACCATTCTCTAAACCCTAGACATGGCTGTGCGTGAAAATCCCAGTAGATCAGCAGTTTCTGAAATACTCAGACCAGCCCGTCTGGCACCAACAACCATGCCACGTTCAAAGACACTTAATTCCCCATTTTGATGCTTGGTTTGAGCTTCATCAAGTTGCCTTGACCACGTCTACATGCCTAAATGCATTGAGTTGTTGCCATGTGATTGGCTGATTAGCTATTTGTGTTAATAAGCAATTGAACATGTGTACCTAATAAAGTGGCCAGTGTGTGTGTGTGTGTGTGTGTGTATATAATATATATATATATATATAATTACACCTTTCCCAGTGTAATATGGGTAGAGATCCGTTTGAGGATAATGTGAGGATCTTACATTATGGTGACATCACTGGGCACCTTATAATGTTTCTTTTTTTCTCTCATGTATTTTTCTTCACTATTTGTCTTATGTGCCTTTTTGTTTGACAAATGAAGTGCATTTACATTAGGACTAAAATTACATTTTGATGGCATTACTGCTTTTTTTTTTTGTTATGATGTTAACATGACCTTTTCTGTCACAGCAAAAAATAGAACCCAGTGAGAGGCAAAGACGTAGTAAAACAGAAAATCTCACATAGCATAGACAGTTATAATATCTGGTATATAGGTATATCGTGTGCAAGGAGATGTGTTTGGCTGAGCATATCTCCTGCTAGGAACATTGTTGGGGTGCAGTCAAAGGGGTGAATGCATATTGTAGGATTCTACTCCATGTTAATTGAAAGTGATCCCACACCTCTGTGCATTAAAGTGTACAATAGCTACAGTGCAATCCCAAACATTTGCAGAATTCATTGCTATTTTTGTTGTCTTCTTTGCTTTTTTTTTTTTTTTTTTTTTTTTTAAAGTAATGTACAGAGTATTCTTTTCTTCAAATAACTGATGATCCTTGCAAAATGTAAAGCCATTTTATTACATTTGACATTTACCTCAGCATTTAATACCATTTTGCCTCTTTGGAAGTGTAAATAATCTTAATCTTTTGTGTAGTATACAATGTCTTTTTTTATTTTTCTTTTTTTTTTTAGCTGGACATTTTATGCAATGAAGAAATACTTGGCAAGGACCATACACTCAAGTTTGTTGTTGTCACACGGTGGAGATTTAAGGTATCTGTATTGCTTTGCTTGTATGTTACATTTAAACTCACCCCGAAGCAAAGTGGGGTGGCTTTATGGATTTTGTTAGTGCGCCTTTTATTGCTTAACCACTCAGCACCAAAATTCCTCATCATTGTTCCCTTAGTAGCCTCTCTTTTTCAGTTGTACATTTCTTCCTTTCAGAAAGCACCACTCCTTCTGCATTACAGACCGAAAATGGACTTGCTGTAAAAAGAACTTCCTTGTCCAATTTGGGCAGAGATTTTGCAGAGACTATCATGGGCACCTCCACAGTGCACCACGTTTCTCACCACATGTGACCAGAACCAGCGGATTCAAGCCAGAAGATTGTAGCTGTCTCACAGATGACCCTCTTCGCTTCAGAAATGTTTTACTTATGGATCACTGTTGCCAGAATTCTGGACAGGAAAATATTTATACCTTTTGTACAAAAAAAATAGTTTTTCACAGCTCAAGACACTACCAGCATGACGTTTACAAATACTGAAAACACTTTTCATAACTCATACCTTTGCTGCAAATTACATCCAAATTGGTTTTGAGATGTACTAACGGTCATATATATGTATAAATATATATAAATATATATATATATATAAAGAATTAAGATAGACACCAAATCACCTTAGGCTGCTTTTTAATTGTGAAACCTTTAATAATTGTTCACAATTAAAAAACAATTTTAGATTAATTTTGTATTTAATTATACAATGCAAGTGAATACTATATTCCTGGCTCTCAACCAAGCAGACTTTTGTGCTGAATTACAATATAGAAAACCTGTTGTTGTTGTTCCTGGCATTACTAGGCCATAATATTATTTCTGGAGAAAAAATGTATCTTGTAAAAACATGGAAACCTCTTGGACAGTTCATACAACGCAACATTGGGATGGTTTTAATCATGATTTGTTGTGCACTTTCTGACCCTGTGCTGCAATATTACTCCCTTAACGTTGCACCAAGGCCACCAAGTGGAATACTGGTTACTGTAAATCTTAGCAAGTCTATCTCTTCATTGATTTCATAATGGCACACAATTTGGATGTCACTGTTTTGAACCTATGTTTTCGTTTGCTAGGCTCTGATATTAGTGAACCTGTTCACTTCAGGACGCAGGTTGAGATCTTGGTGCTAAGGTTATCTCATCACGTTTCTTTTTTGTTTGTTTTTTGTTTCCTTTGGCAGGTTGTATTTATGCAACAGTAAGCAAGGTAGAGTAAACCATTTATCACAGTTTTGTTGATGAATAAAACTTAAGAAAAAGAGAATAACACTGGGACCTGGAATAATTGATCTTAAGTCTTTTCGGAGTAGTAATATAGTTCAAATGGATCATAAATAGTGCAGAGTTGAAAATTACTTTTAAAATGAATGTGTATTCCTAAAACAATCTACACAGTTGCAACTTTTCTTTGGGATCACTTGAATTTGCTATGGTGCTACGTTAATACTTTGAAGTGCTGGAGGTGAACCATGTGTTATTTCTTATTGCGTTGCAAATGCATGTGGCACTCAGAATTTTTAATCTTTGGTGTGTCGTGACATGCGATGTTATGTTTTCTCATCAGTTTCAAAATGGTTTTATACGGTTTACTCTTGCTTTATCTGCTTACAGAGATACGCTCCTAATTTTCACAGACACAGCGGGTTCTTTCATTATGAAAACTGTATAGCTCTGCCTTTTACAAAGTGTTAACATGACAACCTCAGCTGTAGGCAATATAGATATTTTTTTTAAGGATACCCTGTCCGAATTTCTTGGTTCTGCTATATCTATTTATTTTGAAAGTCTTTGGAAGTGCTTTCTGCGTGTTTCCTACACGGCTCAATCCATCACTGCAGATATAGTAAATGAAGGAGATATGCTGTATTAAAGGAAACCTCTGTGAGGTGCAGTGTAGTATTACTCCTAAATAAAATCCAAGTAATTGTTACATTTGAGAGTAGGCTAGAAAGCACTTTTTATTGTCAGATTTGGATACACCTGGTGCTGTTCTGATATTCACATTTAGCCTATTTTCTGTGAAATGTGTGTTGACAATGGGGATTTTTTAAAATTTTATTTAAAACTCTGAGGGGTTGATTGGAGCATAATTAGGTTCTATAAGGAGAACAATGTGCTCACAAAACCAATTTATATTATGTAATGAAAGGTATATATTTAAGTGCACAGATCATAAGGTAAATACCATATATTATGGAATGAAATATGAACGTCACACAATGAAACTGTTTAATATTGATATATATGCAGAAAATTGAAAAAATACAAGGAAAGCAATAGTAAAAAGGGTTGTATGCTTAAATAACCATCAATGCCCTTTCTACAAATACTGGAAGTGATATATAATGCAACTGATTATCCAAATATTATGTGTTGAAATCCGTATGTAATAGAATGAAACAGATTTTTGAAAGGAATTGCGAGTTGATTGTTTAGCACGAAAGCCTCTCTTAAAGGTGTGTCTTCTAGTTTTCATTGTATTTTGCAAAGTATAAAGCCTGGTGCTGATTTCTTTTGGCTTAAAAACAACTAATGCAATGCTACCCAGTAGACACACACTACAAATTCCTGTATGAAAGGTTCAATTTGCCAACTTCATTATGTTTTTTGACAAGCTATCTCTGACAAGGTTCACCTGCAAGAAGGTCTTGCTCAGACCTTCCAGGAGAACCTTGTCAGAGATAATGATGCATAATGCATAGTTCAGTTGGTGATTTAATTATGCATTTCGTAGGGCCTAGTTAGTAATTAGTAGAAAATGTTATACATACAAATATGCCCCCTGATATGGCTATTATTGATACTATGGGCATCATGCATGTATGTTCTAGATCCATGTGGCTTTAAGAGTCAAGAGGGTTCACAAGCATTAGAAACATAATGAATTAAAGAAAGTGCACTTAAGGAGATATGTCTGCGGAAGTGGATCTACCATTTTCTCAGATCCTACATTTACCTTTGAGATGGCTTACTAAATCTGTATAGTGGTATATACAGAATAAAATATGCTTTTTAAGTGTGTTTTGAAGCCAACCACATGTATGTATCGTAAGGAGCAGTGACACAAATTAGAACTATCTTGCAAATCCTAATTCCTCACATTGTTACATTTTTGTTCCACCTAAGAACAATGTTGAGGGCTTTAGAACAGGAAACAAACTTATGGTAGTATGCCAACTTTGGCTTCCCTTTTTGTTAAATATCCCCCAAAACAACGACATGGGAGGGGGAAAAAAGCACAAGCTCTCTGTATTGCCAATAAAGTTAGTTACACTAAACACTTTCTAGGTTACCATCTCAGACATCCATCAGGGGGCAGAAGTGAGTTGATATGCAACTAGTTCTAGAGGTGTAAATTGCAAGAACTTGCAATTATATGAATTTGATTTCTAATTAATCATTTTGTACCAGAGGCACTTACATAAATGGCCATGGTCTTTAGAGAATTTCATAGAGATAAAAAGGTTTTGTACCGTGTTAGCCGTTGAGAAAACAGGAGAAAAGTATAGTTAAAATGATATCATTTATTGGCTAACTGAGAGTTTAATAGCGAGCTTTCGAGACCAAGTTGTTAGGTCTCTTCCTCAGGCATTAATGCCTGTGGAAGAGACCTAACAACTTGATCTCGAAAGCTCGCTATTAAACTCTGTTAGCCAGTAAATGGTATCATTTTAACTACTTTTCTCCTGTTTTCATAGAGTTAGGAATTAATCCGGTTTCTTTGACTATTGAGTTAGTCACAGGAAACTGGCTATTGTTAGGGCGTTTTGTGAATGGGCCTAGTGCCCTGCACATTGGAGGTCCTTCAGAATTGATCCCTAATTATTTTATACCTCCACAATAGCTCTTTAATGGCTCTGGCACAAGTAATTCCTCCTGGTGTACAGTCAGCTGGAGATGACTCTAGATCCTCCCATGAGAACCACCAGGCCTTATGATAAGAATTTCTGTGCTTCACTCTAACCCTAGCAATCTATATACTCCAGATGCATATTCCTGCCTCACACAGAATCACATCTATGAATTTGACAGTTTATATTCTATTTTATCAAGGAAGGCCTTGCACCTTTGCATTGGGATCACCACCACCACCACCAACTCCTGTCACTAATACAGCTGGTGAAGAGCACTAGGTTTTGAGAAGCACATATTCCCTTACTTGCATACCACAATTGCATAATCATACATTCTAAGGGCAGCCATGGTCATGATAATGTGATTGATATTTAATTTTTTTAATAAAATGGTTTTAATTTAAAAACATATAATCTGAGAAGTAATCATTTCAACACAACTGTGTTCACTTTATTCAATGTTATATACAATATATGTATATTGTATTTGACTGGATTTAATTATCTCAGAAAAGGCTTTCAACATACCCAACGGTAAATATTGTAAATGGTTTTAAGTAACGTTATGGGTATTTTAATGTATAAAACTGTTCTTATTCTGTTTTTTCTTTTGTCATTGTGCAACAACTTAACAAGTGTCTTTTCCGCTGTGTGATATAACAATTTCACTGTGTGATTAATATATTTCATTCTATAAAACTGATTTCACAATATGATAATCTGCGCTTCAGTTTGTTATATAATTTAATGGTTAGGTCATGTGAAAGCTTAGTTGGCACAGTTAACCCCCCTCGTTACCCTGGGCCAGATTTCCCATTAGGCTATAATGGAGATGTGGAGGGAGATGGGTGGGGTTTATTGGTGGCCCCACCCATTTTTAGCCACGCACCAATTATTTTGACCACGTTCAGTCTGCTCATTGTTCTTTTTTCCTTATACCTTGGTATTTATACCTATGCTCTTCCTACAGACCCTTTTTTTTTAAAAAAAAGGGGGCAGTGGTGTTTGTGCCTATGGCTATTTGGAATGTAAATCTGGCTCTGATATTGCCTGCATTATTTAATCCACAAAAATGTGTCTTTGTTTTGTTATTCAACATTGAGACCAGAAATAGCCGGGTATGCAGTTTCATTTAATATAGTTCTTACGAAAATAGAAACGTCTGACAGAATATATAATAAATTTAAATAGGATTGGTGGGGTTAAAAAGTAACTTTATAAAAATTATTTATTCTATTTTAAGGTTTCTATATTATTTTACCATTAAAAAGGTTAATTGACCAACTTTATTTACGGGCATATAAAATGAAATTGTAAGATGATCAACAAGCTTCTTTTACTTTAATTTTATATTTTAAATCGGGTTAAAAGTATTAACATGATGTGCAATAGGTTAATGAATTGCTTCATTTGTATTGATCTGCCAGTTCTCTGGGAATGACGTGGGAGTTTACAACCAATTAATGTAGGCAACCAATTATTTTTTGTTTTGGTTTTTTACGTGTTACAGAAAGCTGTACTAGAAGTATTTTTTTACTACATGAAACTTAACAAGTTTAGTAAAAATAATTCATTGTGTAGGATTACGCTTACATGAATTATTTTGAAGAAAAAAAGTGTATGAATGAATATAAATATAGTACAGTTTTTTGGGGAGGGTTTAACATAAAATATTTTATATGGTTTTATGGGTTTTTTTGTCCATTTTAAAGGTGCTGTTTCAGCTATTCCTCAGAATGTAATAAATGCATCATTAAAATGCCATACCTAGTACTGCCGAATACTCAAACCTTTAACAGAAATAATTATTTAATCACGGGGAAAGAAATTTAAGGACTTGCTTGTCATGTGGCACAATAAGATACCATATAAACTTATGTATGTGAACTCCTACCAAAAATTACAGAAAAAAAGCACATTTTTTTTAAAGTAATGTGCTGGGATTTTTTAACATATTTAGTATTTTACAGTTTTCAGACAGCAGCATATTTGCCATTTGCATGTGTTCTAGCTTAAGACAATCTACTAGACAAACACAAGTAGATTGTGGACCCCTATAATATTAAATATAAAAATAAAATTGCTGTCTCAATCACCCAGCCAAATGGAAGTCTAGGTGGGGACACACTTCATCAGCATTGCCCAAAAGAATCTCCTCTGTGTTTGAGCAGGAAAAGTCACCCATAGTATTACATGATTGACACAATGACAGCCTCCATGTCTGCAGATAAAGGAAGCTTATTGGAACATAATGCGATAAAACCAGATTTTGTCCCATTTTGTCAATGCTAACCTACATTACTGTATACACCATTGGATTTTATGATCAAAAGGTTTTTTTTCTCCCCTGGGACTTCCCAGTTTCTGTGCAGTTTTAGTTGAATAAATCTAAGATATAAAATGACGAGCTAACATTTATTTACATGCGGCAAAGCTCAATTAATGTTCTGTATTATTGGAACCGCACCTTTTTGCATTCACTTATGTTGGTATGTATCTGTGAATATTAATATTTCATTATGTGGCTTGCTGATAAACTCTGTCCAAAAGCAGGAAAATAGATTTTTTTTTTGCTAAGGGCATCACGTTATACTAGGAGAAACTAGTTCATTACAGAGAAGCAATTCGTCTATTTAGGGTTTTTATTATTTTATTATTATTCATACAGGCAACTACTAAAGACTGTTAAACTAAGTAGTAAATCCTCAATATTTTATTATATTTTAATGTGAAAATCCAGTTTAGCCCTTTGAGTGGCACAAGGGTGAATAACACATTGCCCTTTAGCATGTAAAGGTTTAATTAGTAATGAAAGATTTATGTAAAAAAATATGAAGTTAATGGAACATTTGTGATTTTATTTTGTGACATATAGAACATGGTGCAAATTATCATTTCTTAATGTTTGTTTGCTAAATGCACATCAACATTTACTTCTGAGTAATTACAAAATCTTACTATGAACAAGTTGAAGAGCTTTGGATATATTTAATCCTATCCAATTCTTTTGTTCACTTTCCAAATCTGAAGAGTACATACTGTAAAAAGGGCAATGTGTTAATTTATTAATGAACTTGTTTAGGATACACGAGTTATTAGGGTTTTCACCTCTATCCCAACTGAATTCTACTAGAAAAAATACCATTACTTCCATTAAAATGAGGAATTTTATGAACTGAACAAATCACAGAATTAATTGCATAACTCAAATTAAGTTTTTCCTTGAAAGTTTACATTTTAATTTTGTGTTACCGTGTAAAAATTGTAACAATTGAATTTTTGTCTAAAAAAACTTTTTGGGTGAGGTTATATTGCTTAATGTTTTAATTTGACCACAGTGAAGCTTGTATTCTGTGTTTTGCCAATTAATATTATATGCTTGTAATAAAAGCAAAAAAGTGTACAGTTGAGTTTTTTTCTTATTTGTATTTCAGCCATGAGAATATTGACTACACATAATTGTAAAGTTACATGATGTTAACTTTACGTTAAGATTTAATGAATTTAAATCTGGCGATTATTTTTGGTAAGCAGTGTTTTGGGGAGAACAAGTGCAGGGAATGAAGTAGGAAGTAGTTTTTGAGTATGCTAAAAAGTATTGGAATGGGACTGTGACCTTTTATAGCTGGGTATGATAAAAAATGGACTTTGGTGTAAACAGAGTGCAAAATCAATTTGTTGCACAAATAGAGCTGAAGGCAACACATTTCCTTGCAAAGCATTATAGGGTATTGAGACTTTCTACTTGAAAGTAGAATGTTATTATGTTTTTATATAGTGACAATAATTTACACAGCACTTTCAGCGATACATATATTCAAGAGGGTATGACAAAACTAGAATTGACAGAATAAGCAAACGTATACATTATGTAGAGAGGGCCCTGCTCGCAATCTTACACAGATAAATTATTCACAAATGCTTTTTTCTTTTTCTTCTTCAGATGGTTGATATTTGTGACTTCTTTACTAAACCAACCACATATGTTGTGAAGCTGGGAAATAACTTGACTGGGCATTGTGTCCAGTGCCCCCCTGTGAAGTATATGCTTAACACATGAGTCACAGTGTTCTTTGGTACCTTCAGCTCTGCTCTAGTCCTAAGTCAGGGTAGCGCCACCACCCTCTTTTCCGGGCAGAGGAGAACTATGGAGGCTTTGCCAACTCAACACAGACCTCTGTAGTGTTAATGGACTGGTTGAGGACAATTGGCTTTGTTATTCAGCAGAGGGGCAGCAGCCCACCCAGATATTCCACCTTAGGTCTAATCGGCTTATTCCAGAATACCCCACTTATAGAGGGCACTGTCTAGGGCCGTACACCCAAAGCCCACCCCCCAGACCAACCAGGCCCAGGTGGTCATTCTCCACCACTGCCAGGCTGTCATATTTCAGTGCTCTAAATTAAGCTGTTCATAAAAGATGTTACAGAGGTCTGCCCAGACCTACAAAGTATAAATCCCCTTTCAATGGATATCTTTGTAAAGAGGCCAATGGGCTGCTGCCTCCTTCAGATCCCCTGTTTTAGGCCTAGTGACATAGGCTAGAATACACCACTGCAAAGCATTTTATATAGCGCCACCATATTCAGTAGTGCTATACAGTGGGTAGACAAGGCATAACAAGTAGTATATGACATAACAATTTCACTTACAGAGTCCTTCTCAAACGAGCTTACAATCTAGAGTAAGGGAAACCTATTGTATTCCCGGACAGCAAAACATGATCCCCTTTAGATTGTAATATCTGCTTAGTTTTCACCATCAATGTAGGTAAGGCAGTTCACTTAAACTCTGGTAAGAGCTTGTGATGGCAACAAATGCATTCTACTCTTTCATTGGTTTTAATTACACAATTAACCATTAAGGTGCTGTCCCATTCCCTTATTTGTCTTGCTAGATAGTGGTAACATTAATTCATCTGTCAGCGTCTGTTTGCCAATAGTCTTTATGCTGACTACATATATATTAGTCTGTGCAGGAATTTAATTTACAGACTGAAGTTTACCTAATTATTGTGTCTGGAACAGGTTGATTTCAGCTGACATTTTACAGAGAGACTTCAACAGTGTTCCACATTACAATGGGGGCTCTTTCTTATCCTCTTGATTATGGCTATATCAGTAAATCATTCTGTTACCGCTTGCTCGTTATGTGTTTGTCATTGGAACATTACCATTCTACCAGAGAATAAGATGACCTTTTAGAAGCACAAATCTAGGTAAAAAGACAGTAAGGGATGTGTCTTAAGGGGGGAAAAAAGATTATGGTGCAATGTTCGTAAAGTGGCTTTTACCATAGCACCCAATTTTAATTCTGCTGATTGGACCATTTGCCCCATTATCTCCTTTAATCCATGCATTGCATATTAAATGCATTTTCTTAAAGAGATTAGTGCCATGAATATTCATTATCATTGATGTTGGTTTGGAGAAAACCCGCTACCATGGAATAACAAAATCCTATCTGCCACAATATATATATATATATATTTATATATATATATATATATATATATATGTGTGTGTGTGTGTGTAAATTTGATTTCTTAGATAGTTTTAATAGAAGAATTTAAATAGTTCCTTCGTTCTCTACAAATTCTACATTTTACATTTGGCAACACTATCTATACCTTGTGAGACTGAACTCCAGGGAGTTGACTGGCATGGCATCTGGGTACAGCTGCTATGCAGATTATACATATGGGTCCCTGGGGTGGAGCAATTGGGTGGGCCAATGCTCTGTTTCCCCATTCTGTGGAAATTCCATGCCGGGTTTTCCAGGTGGCAATAAATCTGCAGGATCCGGTCCGGGGCCGGCATCAGACACAGGGGCTGGGCATTAAAAACCCCTGGAGCTTGAAGAAGAAGTTCCCTGTGCTCCCAGGGCAAGGAGAGGCCCTGAAGAAGACCATCCCTGAGCCAAGTGAGGCAATACCTGCCTGGACATTTTGTGTGTTGTCTGGGGGAGGTTTTCCAGAGCCTGGCGTAGCTGGGTCTGGCTGGGAGGTTGAGGTAGTGGGTGATTAGGCTGGTCAGTCTGGACCAGCATAGTTCAGTTAGAGAGGGCTCCAATTGGGAGCTAGGTTTTCTTTTTATGATGTTTTTTTTGTGGGTTTAAGCGGTTAAAAAAAAAGTGCTGTTTTGTTCAAAGCTGGTGTTCCCGACTCCGATTGCCCTAGAGGACTGTGCTTAGGACCCCTAAATGTGACATGTATGGCCCTCATGCTACAGGGTTTGTCACAACCTATATAATAGCGTTAACATATTTAAAAATAAACTACATGTATTAACATAACTGGGAAGTTTCCATGGCTTGTCGCCCAGAGTCTGGGAAGGGGTGTGGCTAGCTGAAGGTATATTTGGAAGGGGGTGGGAAGTGGGTGAGGCCAAACTCTACTCCCTGGCCTATAGACTGATGACACTAACCCAACGCACCAGGGAAGCATTATTTCCCTTGGAGACTGTTGCATGTATGTCAGCACTGAAAAGTTACTTTACTTAAAGTTACTGCAACAAAAAAAACACAATAGAACACAGGATAAGGAAATGTCAGACACTGCCAGACTGTGTTACTTGGTGTGTGTACACCCCTCACATTTTTGTAAATGTTTTGTATTATATCTTTTCATGTGACAACACTGAAGAAATAACTCAACACACAGCCTTTAATGTCTAAACCTTGGCAACAAAAGGGAGTACAGCCCCCAAGGGGAAATGTCCAAATTGGGCCCAATTAGTCATTTCCCCTCTCCAGTGTCATGTGACTCGTTAGTGTTACAAGGTCTCAAATGGGGAGCAGGTGTGTTAAATTTGGTGTTATCGCTCTCACACACTCTCATAAAGGTCAATGGAAGTTCAACATGGCACCTCATGGCAAAGAACTCTCTGAGGATCTCAATAAAAGAATTGTTGCTCTACATCTGGGTGTCCAAGATTTTTCTGTAGTGGGCCACTTCATCAGAATTCATAGAGGGCGCACTCATTTTTCACTGTGAGAAAATATAGCCTTTAATAAAATATGCAGATTAAAATAAAGTAAATTACACAAAACCTTTACTTTTCCTCTCACTGATTTCTGGGCCTAGAAAGTTTTGTGACTACAAATTCAGGATTCTGGATAAGTGAAAATGAAATGGTTCTATTTATTCAAGGGATGCACCAAAATGAAAATTCTGGACCAAACCCAAAAATTCAGGGTTCACTTAGCCAAGGCCGAAATTTACACTGTTATACAGGCTGTACACTCACTACATTACATTGTAGCAGTGTAATTTCTTCAGTGTTGTCACATGAAAATATAATATTTACAAAAATGTGAGGCATGTTCTCACTTCTCTATACTGTGTATGTGTATATATATATATATATATATATATATATATATATATATATATATATATATATTTACTCACAGAGTCCATTGCACACCATTCCAAATATTCCAAGCCCGGTGCTAGTAACCAGCAGTTTCCATGTAAAACACTTTCAAAAAGATGGTCAGCACTCCAGGTCTTTAAATAGACAATTTCATTTTATTCAAAGTCAAGTCGACGTTTCAGTCATTACTGACTTTCATCAGGACATAGATGTCCTGATGAAAGTCAGTAATGACTGAAACGTCGACTTGACTTTGAATAAAATGAAATTGTCTATTTAAAGACCTGGAGTGCTGACCATCTTTTTGAAAGTGTTTTTATATATATATATATATATATAATGTCCTGATGAAAGTCAGTAATGACTGAAACGTCGACTTGACTTTGAATAAAATGAAATTGTCTATTTAAAGACCTGGAGTGCTGACCATCTTTTTGAAAGTGTTTTTATATATATATATATATATAATGTCCTGATGAAAGTCAGTAATGACTGAAACGTCGACTTGACTTTGAATAAAATGAAATTGTCTATTTAAAGACCTGGAGTGCTGACCATCTTTTTGAAAGTGTTTATATATATATATATATATATATATATATATATATATATATATATATATATATATATATATCATTTACTGAAAGGGAAATAGATTTCTATGTGTCAGGGAATAATTTATGTATCAAAACTGCTGTGCCTGAATGGACTGCTCGCTAAGCTATTTTGAAGGAACACTTAATTGAAAAATTGTCAGTGGTGAAAAAATATGGGAGATGTTTAAAAATTGAAAAAGACTACATTACTGAAATAGAAAGGGCATTATGGAATAAAAGACCAGGATGGTTTAAAAAAAAAAAAAAAAAAAAAAGCCACATTCGCTATACAGCATGGCTGCAGTTGTATGAGACTTTAGGAAACACTTAAAATATATCCATTTTCATAGATGTAGACAGAAAAAAGGTTTTACAATTATCCTTATTATAAAATTCCATGTTTTGAAGACTGTGTTTGCAGTAGCACACTCGGAATCATCTATACTGGCATATACTTGAGCGAATTTTCTTTCTGTGCTAAAATATGTTGTTGCACCTACTCTTTCCTGTTATATTTTGGATTTAGGTTGAATCTATACAGATGCAATTTTTGCACTGCAATCTTCAGGACATTTCCCTCACAAACGCAAAACTCTCAAAAGACATGCAAAAGATGAACAGACGTGCTGGCATCATGCTGTGTCCATTCTGGCGTAGCGAGCATACATAAACAGGGGGATGGTTGTGCTGTAACTGTCTTTACTTGCTAGTGTCCCTAAAGTGAAGGTCCATAAGGAGTGGTATGCCTGTAACTGGGGCTACCATTCATTTTGGGCTCGGCTCATCATTCTCCAAAAGCAGTACTACATTGATCTAAATGATCTTTTCAGTACCAGTGCTTGGAATATAGTTGGGCCAATTTACATCATTTTTTTAAATTAAGTCAACCTAGTACAGGACTGAAGCAGTACAATTGTTCCTTACATCAGGTGCATGTTACACCTTTGTCTAGTGTGCCTGACCATCAGTCTGGACCTCAATATAAAGATATATTTACAAACACAGCATTTTCATAAAACAATGTGGTTACCTGTATGCTACCAAATAACTAGAAGATGACTCCCTGGTTGTTAACGTGTGGATCTTCAAACCTAAGGAAACCAGCAATTCTCGTAGAGTTAATTTCTCAGATAACCATAATATACATTAAAAAATATATATATTATACTATAAACGGGTGTTTTTATAAGACAGATTGAGTTTCATTATTCTCCAAGTGTTCTGTAGCTTGGAGTTCAATTCTATTAGTGCTTTGCATATGGGATTTCAACATGCACACAATTAAAAATGTCATCCTAAATCTAAGTAAACTCATTAACTGTGTGAGACATGTGCCAAGAGCACGTCAGTAATTCTGTCATTAGAGAACTGTGTGTGAAAATATTAAACTGATTTAGATGATATTTAATCTAGTCTTTACATTGAATACAATTCATTTAGTTAGTATGAATTTGTAACGCTTCTGGTAAATACGATCTTGGAAAAGTGGTTCTGACATCAATAAGAAGTATTTTAATTTCCTGTCTCCATATCACCATCAATATTTTTAATTAATGAAAACACATTTATTTGATATTGTATGCCCATCTTATCTGAATTAAACTTGAAAATATCTCTCAGCATGATGTAATATCGTTCTTTATTGTTCTAAATTGCTCATTATATATTATTTGTACATAAAAATAATTCAAAAAATCAATAATACTTTTCTGTACATTTTTACTTACCCATTGTTTTGCATGCAATACACTCTGGCTATGACCTTTGGCTTTAATTATTGAACTCTTTCTGTGATTAAAAGTAGTAAGTACAATGTCCCTGTGTAAGGCACCTACCTTGAACGAGTCCCGGACGTCCTCTTCTTCCCCCCAGCAGAAACGCCGGCACTTCTCACTGGCACATGAAGCAGCCGCTCGCGCATGCGGCCGCTTCATGAATATTTATGAGTCTGACCGCCGACTGGATTCCGCTGCTTCACTATGGTGACGCAGGACGCGTTCACGTCCCGGACGTGGGGTACGCCCCCCGGGCTATTTAAACCTCGTTCTCCCTTCCATCAGTGCTCAGTTATACTGGTGCTTCCTGTATCTCGTGAGCCCCTCTGTGTTTCAAGTTCTAGCATCCTGTATCCGACCCTGGTCTGCTTAACGGTTCTTGTGTACTTCTGGCATCCTGACTCTGGCTATCCCAACGACTCTGTGTACCTCTGGCATCCTGACCCCAGCTATCCTAAACGACTCTGAGTACCTCTGGCTTCCTGACCCCGGCTATCTCAACGGCTCCTGCGTATCTCCGGCATCCCGACCCTGGTCTGCTAAACGGCTACGTCCTGACCACCCGTGCTTACAGCTACACTGCCAAGCGCCCTGTTACCCTCACCAGGCCCCTTGTGCGTGTTCTGTACTGAGCAAGGGTGTTCCATTCCTGCATTCCGGATTCCTCCTGGTAAAAAGAACCTCACACCCTGGCTCTAAGATCAAGACTGGATTAAGGAGCTTTGAGCGTTGGAGCCATTACTCAGGAAGTGGCCCTTCTCTGGATTTCCAGCCTTTAGCAAGCTCTATAACAAGCCCCTCTTTGCCAATTCAATTTATTTTGCCCTTTCACTTTATTTGCACTTCACATGCTGACATCTTCTTACACTTTAACATAACAGATTCTCGCACCCGGGCCCTGAGGCTTCTAGTTACGCCCCTGCAAACATATACACACATACACACACACACACACACTATATATATATATATATATATATATATATAATCTTTGACTATGCACTATGTAACCTCGGGTGACCTCTCCATGCAGGACACGCCTCCACCTATCCCTATTTTAACCAGGACTTCCTCTTCTGGGTCACCCTTGGTTGGTGTATTCTGCTGTTTGCCTGTGCGAGTTACTGTGACTGATTTATTCCGTCTTTGACCCGGCTTGCTGACTTCGTTCCTGTTTACTGATTTGGCTCCTGTTCTCTGATCGTTTGGTATCGACTCGGCTTGTTTGACTACTCTTCTGGATTTGATTCGGCTTCCCACTTTGCTAGTTTTACACCTGATTCTTGGTTCCTGCTCTCCTGGCTAGTCCTGGTTCCTGTTTGCCTGGCTCACTCCGCCCTCTGGGGTCCTCCTCACCCAATCATTACACCTAGATTAATATTAATTACTATCAAGGAGCAGGAGGTAACCTGCAATCAAAAACAAAAGTGCATAGTTAAAACGAGATTAAGAACACTCACAAATCAGGTGAGAAACAGGGTGCCTTATCGAGGAACAAGTCCCCACACAGTAGTCTCTGGATCCGCTTAAACTCCAGGCTTGCTGGGGAGTTGCGGCAGGATCCCAAGTGTTGGTTCAGTCTCTCTGTGGGGAGGTAGACGCTGACTCTGCAGCGCCTGCCTGGTTCATGCTGTGTGTGATAGTCCGCCTTTCGTAGAGGAAACTCTACTTCATCAGAGGCATGTACTGGTACTCCCAGTACAAGGGATTTAAATACCCTTCCTCACAGTTCAAGTAGGAGGGGCCAAAATGACGAAAGCACTATGTGACCAAAAATAATTAAATTGCAAAATCGAAACTTCTATTTAATAAAAGGAGACACATTAGAGTGTAGAGTATGTTAGAGATAAGGCTAATGGAAATTGTGAGGACATTTAAATTATTTAAGATATATGGAAAACCTTCATTAATGGTTGAATACAATTTTTATTTGGGCAAACTGAATATTGAAAACGTGAATAAGGAATATATACATATATAAATATAAGACATACACACATATATATATATATATATATATATATATATATATATATATATATATATATATATATATATATATATATATAGATAAACAGCAGGAGATAAATTCAAAGATATAGTTCAAGGTGCAAAATCAGTTGCAAAATTAAGAACAAAATTAATTAGAATGTCCCATCTCAAAATCAATGATTAAAAAAAACCTGAAATGGGTATAAATAGTAATAGTTAAAATATTACATATTGTCATGATTTATTCAATATAAATAAAGCCAAAATGGAGACGTCTTGATGGACAGCAAAAATTGCTTCTCTAAGATCCTTACTGATGCCTTTCCTTTTTGGAATTGTGTTATCCCACACCTGGATGCTCCAGCAAATTGTTAAAACTTTGGCTTTTATAGAGGTGGTTACACTTGCTGATGATCAATTAATCAAGGGCATTTGATTAGCAGAACCTGTCTGCTACTTAATCCTTAAATCCTATGGAAGCAGTAAGGGTGCACTTAGCTTTTCATACACGGGTTCTCCATTTTGGCTTTATTTTTGTTGAATAAAACATGACACTGTGTATTATGCCATGTGCTGTTGTTGTTGATTGTAATTATGTCCTGATATGTAAAACCATAAAATTCAAAGCGGATGTACTTTCTTTTTTACATAACTGAATACATATTTACACACATGACTGTATACATAGACACATACATATATAGACACACATAATACAAAAATACACACACACTGGGTTTGTCACTTACTCATGGGCACACTTACACTCTGCCACGCACTCATTCTGTATTTACACTTACAGTCTGCCACTCGCTCATACACACATTGATGTGACTGAAAGATGTGCAGGAGTGAGAGTAATAAATTGTGTTTTTTGTCCACTACTCCCTGGTATCAATGTAATTATCCATATGCTTCCGCAAAAGAATGAAGCTTCCTTTTACTAAAGTACTTCTAGAATCCAGAATATTGCTGACACATTCCACAAAGAAACAGAGGTGCAGAATCTGTCTGTAATATTCTGAACAAGGGGACAGCCATTAAGGGGCTAGGGTGTGCTCTGCTCTTTTGCAGTAGTATCTGTATAAAGGAGCTGATACCGGGAAGAAGTGGACAAAGAAAGAAGAACAAGAAGAGGCAGCGAACAAATGGAGCTGTAGAAAAGAAGACACAGACACGGAAGCGGTTGGAGAAGGTAAGGAGGAAATGAAACAGTGAGAAAACATGAGAGAGTGAGTGAGAAAGCGTGAGTTAGTCGGCTCTGCAATGATGCTGCGGGATCTGATGCGTGAATAAAAGATTACCTTAATTATAAGAGGAGTTCTTTTTTTCAAAGAAATCGCATCCTCCACCTTCCTGTGTGTACCTTGAGGCCTGCAGCCAGGAGGATCATTGCTATACGTTAAGGGACCTGGTAGGGTCGCTGTTTCATTGAACAGGTGAGAGGTACGGACCACTCAGAACGCTGGGGCATTAGAGCAATTGGTGCAGAATACTTTTTGTTCTAAGATTTGTCTTCCTTTGAAATAAACTTCCCTCCTGATAGTTTTACAAACTATTCACTATTTTAGTTGCCCTTCTCTGAACCCTCCCTATGTTGTCAATCTCCTTCTGAAGATGAGAGTCTCCAGAAGTGTACACAATACTCTAGATGAGGTCTGACCAGAGGTCTGTAAAGCTGCATAACCACCTCCCTCTTTCTACTACTAATGCCTCCCACTATACAACCCAGCAACCTGCTTGCTTTTTTAAGGATTACTGCTTACACTTAAATATTTATTTCCTTTAATTCCCTCTCTTCTGTTGTCACTGACAACACAGAGCTACCAATGCTATATTTGGTTCCTTTACATGCCAAGTGCATTATTTTACATTTATCAACATGCAGCTAACACACTCACACACTCTCGTCCAATTTACTTAAATTAAAATTTAGCCACTCTTTCATAGGTTTCTTAATGAGAATGAAAAAAATTACAGAGCTGTTTATCTGCTTTTGCCAAACATGTATGAGTGCTTAGCTGTAATAAATCACTCTTGGGGAAAAATAGGTGCTTTTGTTTTTCTATTTTTCTATATTTCTATATTATAAAAAAAATTATACACTTAAAGCTTTCAAATACAAAAAGCTTTATTTCTCTATAATGCAGTCTTACGTGTGGGAGTTTTGATTCCCAAAGCAGGTCTTCATTACCTAAAATTTCTATTCATCCATTTCAAAAACATCAAATTCTAGGTATTCAACTAGTGCTTGTTTTTCCAACTATTGTTCCAACATCTAATATGGATGCGTGAATAAATGACTGGCTTCCTTTGTTTACCCACATGAATATCTACTAATCTTTTATAAATGACAATGTTTGAATTTATAGTAGGAATATATTTCTTTTAGAAGAACATAATGTTCATCATAATAATGTGCTTTTAGTGCGACAAACTGGTAATTATCAATAAAATGCATAAAACGATAAAAAAATAGTCATCAAGAAAAATACAAAATATTCCAGAGAATTAACGAATGGCCCTGCATTGTAAGGTTTGAATACATAACGTTTGTTGCTATGGCGACTGCACCCGCTTACCCTTTGCATCAGAATTATTCTTCTACATAATCTGCACATTTTTAGGTTTATTCGAAACTGCTACTGAGGCTTTTGTGTTACACTGGAACAGACTGGAATAGAACAGTTGATATACACAGAATTGATCTGTTTTGCTAGCATTGACTCACTAATTTGTTCTATAAAACTACTACAACATACCATCCTCTTTTTTGCATGTTTTAAGAACAAGTCTCTAGTGAAAGCTTGTAACCCTTTATTGGGTCAGCGTAGAAAACAGAGTTTGCAGGGATCCATGTTGTGGAAATTGTATTTGTTCTAATAAAAACAGTAGGAAATAGCAAAACTACCCGAGACTATTGTGGACAAAGATTTGTCCTAATGCAGCTAGTGTGTGTGTGTGTGTGTGTGTGGGGTGTGATAGGCACGTGCAAAATAACGTTATCCATGCGTGCAGCCGTGCACACATCAGCTACCTGATAATGCAAGAAGGCTTAGCGGAAAACCTATGTCACCCCCAGGAGAAATACAAGATTTTACAGACCAGAGAAAATAAGATGGCTCAACAAAAGAGGGAAAAGAAAAATGCCGGTCAAAACACATGCACCAAATAAAGTTTACTTAGAGAAAGAATGAACAGATTATATGACAATATAATGATGAAATCTAGACAGACCCAGGAGGGGTAAACAGAACTGGCCAACTTGTGTAGGAAAAACAAGGAATAAATGCTGCACTGGACAGAAAGAGTTAAACATCAAACCAGAACTAAAGAACAATCACCACAAGAAGTCATAGATTTCTGAAAAGGCTGAGCTTCTATGCCAGGATGCTGTAACCCAACGAGTAACAGGAAAGCTTATTCCCACTGAGCAATTAGCAGGGCAACAGCTAATACATTTGTAAGTGCAGTGTATATGTGTGCATTTTGACAGTCTATCAATTGCTAGTCATGTGCAGAGCAAGCAAAATGGCTTTAGAGAAATTTTTGCTTTGTTTTTGCCACGTTCATTTTCAGGCATCAAATTTAGTTTCCTGGCTGGCCATTACAGATGAAATTTGGAGGTCTTTTTTGATTTGGAGAGACATTCGGGGGCATTGCCATAAGAGGGGGTCGGGTGTCTCTGACACCTTGGGTGACTTACCTTTCATTATAGAAATTTTAAAAAGGTTCCCCCAAAGTAAGGACAGTCAAAGAGGTGCAGAAGCAGTAGCAGTAGAGCACGGGGCCTGGGCAGGCAGACATTGGCACATCGAAGGCACATGCAGCCCAAGGGATCAGGACTGAATTTCCCCAATATTGTATATTATAATGCCTGGTTTTGCCAGAGAGGAGGATCCATGCACTTCTGCTGGGGCTTCTATGATGGAGCACATGAGGAGCAGCGGAGGTTGTTTACGCACATCACGGGCTGCCCCCACTAGACTCCAGGGAGTCTGAAGCACGAGGAACAAGTCTCGGGATGCACTGGTATAAAGGTATAAAGGGGGTATAAGGCATTTCCAGGGGGCAGAGTGGCATATAGGGGGTATAAGGCATATCAGGGGTTAGAGTGGCATATAGGGGGATATAAGGCATATATGGGGGACAGAGTGGCATATAGGGGGTATAAGGCATTTCTGGGAGCAGAGTGGCATATAGGGGGGGTTAAGGATCTGACTTTTATGACAGCCATTTGATATCCCCTCCCATAAGGGAGAGAGGGATCATTGAAGGTAAAGAAAAAAAAACATGCACAAATTATGAATAAAAAACAAACAAACTAAATCTGTCACCCACAAGTGATTACAATTTTTTTTAATTTTACAATTTTATTATACATACATATTAATAATACTGCACATTGTTGTGAATTTTGGCCAGGTTGGGCCATATTTTCTCAATGAAAAATTAATGCGGCCCACACACACATATTTGTGATGAAGTGGCCTGCTACAAAAAAACTGGGGAACTCTTGCATTAGAGAATACAGCAAGGACATATGCGTATATGTTGGTTAGACCTGATTTACTCTAAAGGCTTTTTAAATTATACCTGGATATGAGGTAATCAATCAAGGAGAGATTGAATATGGAATATGCTTTATATTTTTCATTAGAGCATTCATCAAGAACACATACATTTTATGCTTGGATATACATATCTCATTACTTGTCTTCTTTCCTTCTTTTTATATTTGGAATTTTGATTTCTCTACACTGCTTCTATTTCTTTTTTAATCAAATATATGCTTATTTGTCATTTGGATGGACATTATACTAATAAGCAATACATTTATTAATACTTCTCTGAGAACAGGATAATATTTACATCCTGTAAATATACAGATATACAGAGAGCTGGTTTAGTTTTTTTTATAACTTTTTTTTCCCCTCTTTGCTTCATTCTTTTTATTTTATGTTTATGTTTTTTTGATTATGTGTCAATCCTCTGAGAAAGGACAGAGACAATCACACTTAATCTATGGAGCAGAGACAGTCGAGGTGCAGATATTTATTTATAAGTAAACATCTAGTGCTATTACCATGTTTACACTATCAGTTACATATATTCTTTTATTTCGGGCAAGTCAACAACTTATTATTTATTAAAGATTTTGTAGTGGATTGCAACTTCATATATAGTTAGACGTAATTTATTTACTTAATTATATTTCAAAATTACAATAATTGTATTATAAAGTGAGACAGCGCATCAGCAGTGTACATTTCTAGGGGTATGTGCATACATTCTTTAATAAACCCATTTTCATTGAAAAATACATCAGTAAAATCTTTATTTGTGAATTTGCTTATTATTTTAGTCCTTTCATTTTATTAATCCATGCTAATATCATCCTGTGTTTACCTAGAACAGTAGCAAATCGCTATAAAAATATCACTATCTACCACAGAAAGCAAACCCTTTTAACTATTATTATACAGTATCTTACTATTAAAGTATGTAGCTGTGTCAATTACATTTCTTTCTTTTAAAGGCTAGCAAAAGCCAACTAAAGGAAGTTAAGAATAATATGATTGTTATAACATCAAGTGTGCCATGGAAGGCTCCTGGAGGGCCCTGGGGGCCAGCTTCCTCCCTACAGACTATGGGCCCTAGCCTTGGAAGGGATTCTGTTTTTAGGGAGGTGAGTACAAGTGGTCCATTGGGACTACTTCTTCCCCCTGGTACAGCGTGCCTCGTTTCCCCAATTACCAGAGACTGTGGAGCTCGGATGTAGATTTGGGGCACCTGCAATTTGGAAGTGGGTTTTATGTGCGAGGTTTTACTCTCCATTTGGTCAGGACTTACAGGACAGAGACCTCCATGGCCAGTATTTGGGCCAAGATCAGGGAACTGCCCGTGTTTACCATCTTCCTCACAGACTACAATAGGGACCCACTACCGGGCTGAGGTGGGCTCAGTGCAAATTCTGGGCTGTGTGTAAAGGAGGGCCTGATGAAGAACTATGTGTGGTTTGGTGTGACTATTGTATGTAAATTACCCCTTGTACTGTTTAAATACTGGTGTGTTTTCAATAAAACTCTTGTCTTGTTTTCACCTCACCATTGGTGCTGTCTGATGCTTGGGGTGGGCTGCTGTAATAACCCACTATCCTGTTCAGGACAGCACATGTGCTGAATACGCTAAGTTACGGCTAGCCACAGCCCCAACTCAGCTCCAATGCAGCGGCATTTCTCTCTACAACACTGGTTCTGTCTGACGCTGCATGGGTTAACCGCTTGTGTCCCGGCAGGAGGAGGCATAGTTTTAAGAGAGTACCCAGTTGGGGTACAGGGCGTCTTGTCGCAAAGTGTAACGAAATGGACTGGTCTGATTTCTTCAAATGTGTGTGGAAGTACAGGCAGGCACTGCCGCGCTGAGGGTCACTTGGCATTTTAGTGGTGCAAGCCCTCCCCTGAATATATATAACCATGGTGTCATTTACACCCAGATGAGGGCAACAAGTCAGCATTCAGGTTGTGAATAAGCATCTATAATTAGATATTACCACTTTCATTATAGAAAACATGTGAATGGATGCAGCATTTATTTTCATCAGAAGCTGTGCTAATATAATGTACTGTTTGGAATTCAACAACTTTAAACAACCTTATTCAGATGTGTGAATTTCATGCCAGTTGGAGCTCTCAAGAATTATTTGTGAAAATCTCCGGTTTTAATGTGCATTGAACACATTGAAGATCTGATACTAGTAATACATTGTTTTGGTGGGAGCTATATACTGCTATAACAAGAATATATATGTACCATATCAATATGCAGATAAAAACTTTGAAACTCTGCCTTCACAATAACACTGCCACCAGTCAAAGAAGAAGAGGAATACATGTAATGGAAGTACATCCCTCTGCCATCCAATCTGATGAGGGGTGGAGTGAAAACCTGCAGCACTATAACAACCCCCACAGACCCCTTCTACTTTGCTCCAATGTTCCAGAACTTCGGTTCCTTTGTATCCTTGGATTCCAATTTCCAGATCTATCCTCCCTGCTACAGTGTCTTTGGATTACCGGTTATCAGACCTCTTGCTTGTCTCTTGGATTGCCCTGTTTGTCAGTACCCTTGACCTCTGCTTGATATATTCTCCTTTGCTGCCTGCCTGGACCATTTGGACTGTTCCCAAACCCTTATTATTTGCACCTTCGTGCTTCTACTCCTATCAATGCCTGCTACCTCCGACGGAGTATCCAGCTTAGGCTAGGGTCTAGTTTTTGAGCTCTGGAAGTCCGCTGCCAGACGTCAAGGACTGACCGTGTTTTGACGCTTTGCCCTGTGGGTGAAACAGGTGAGTGGGTCGCCTATTGCCCACTCATTTACCTTTTCAATTTTTCAATCATCTACTTTTTCTTTGGAAATCTTGCTTTTTTCCTTCCTTTCATTTCCCTTTTTCCTTTCTGATTCACAACCAACCAAACATAACACACTCATACACAATTCACAAGGATCTTTCCTGTTATTTGCCCTGGCCTTCTACACTCATTCGTACAAGCGACTCTGTTGATCACCAGCAGGGCAACTGCACTTCATTGGTTGATGGCAGAGGAGGCCCCTTCCGGCCACCAATAGAGTTGCTCGTACAGACCTTTAAACTCCTGATGCCAAAGCTGCTGCGTACTGCGTTTACCCCGTATTAACCCCCCAAAAACAAAGAAAAAAACAAACACGAAGAATGTAGACGAATATTCGCCCGAACCGAACACAGGAACGGGCGAATATTCACGGAATACAAAGATTTTTTCCCCGAAAAGAGTTGGCCAGTGCCCAAATCTATTCTCTACAACGCTGGTTTTGTCTGCCGCTGAAGGGTTTAATCGCTGGTATCTGGGCAGAAGGGAACACAGCAAGACCCTTTTCTATTTCAGAATGACTGCACAGGGCTGGCCAACTATCTATTAATGTCTATGTATTTAGAATGCAATGTGATAAAAGTCCCTGTTGGTATATTGGTCAGGTGTCCCAATACTTTTGTCCATATAGTGTACCTTACCTCCCTCACCAAAAAAACTGAATGTCCTGTGCAATTTTAGTGTCAATTTAAGGCTAGATGTCCTATACCAGCCCGAAACGCTGGACTAGTGATAGGTAAAAATAAAGTTTATGAAAGGGTTCAGAAGTGCATAGTGCAAGTGTGCTCAAAATGAACGTGTTCCAGGCTGCAAACAGACAAATACCTAGGAGAGCTGCTCTCTATAAAAGAACAAAATAAAATAATTATGAGCTACGAAATATGAATACATTAAACACTGTAGTGGGGAAATAAGTTCATCATGAATTTAATTATAGTCTTCTTAATTCATAATTTATTTGATCATGATTAAAAAACCTGTGAAGGATAGCACTGTTCAATGTGCACAGCCTTAGTGCCTATCCTCCCCTCTGTTTAGGAAGCATCTTTATTATGCCTATAGGAACAAGTGACTATATCTAGACTGTAATACACGAACACTTCCCTGTCAATGGTACTTCAGATGTCTCCCACTCAATGAACTGGCACAATAGGTGAGATAATTCCCTGCATTTAGTTACTTGGGATACCCCACGCTGAGAAATGCAGCGAGACCTCAGCATTAGTATAGCACACTTTGTACTTTGTTATGTTTGTGGCTTGGACAGAGGTTTGACATTTATTAAGTGTTTATATAACATTGACACTACCCAAACTAAATTTTCAATATGAATTTGTTAAGGATTTGATTAACTGATTTATTATAATCATGGATCGATGAAATGATTTTTCTTTTTGGAGTGGCGCCACTACATAGACATATGTTACACTTATTTTTATATATGGAACACTTATTATATATGGAACACTTATTTTTCTGTTTTTACTTTTTTAGGATTCCCTTTTTGTTTATTTTCCCCTTCTCTTTTCTTATGGTGATTTAAGTAGGGAGAGTCTCGGAACCTAGTCATTTTTTTGTGATGTTATTTTACTATTTCAAGTAGTCTGTGCATATGTAAATGGTCATTTGGTAACATTTTTTCACCCCAGTATTTCTTTTTTTCCTGTTTTTGGATCATGGTATATGAGATTTAATTTATCAGTTGAATTTCCTAAGCGAGATTAGACTCTTGGAATTAAGTTAGATGCAATTCGTTGGATTAATTGATTGTTTTAGGTTTAATAATGCAGATAGTGATTTGTTCTCACATTTGGAGTTTTTCAATCATGATCAAATAAATTATGAATTAAGAAGACTATAATTAAATACATGATGAACGTATTTCCCCACTGCAGTGTTTAATGTATTCATATCTCCTAAATGGGTTATGTGCATGAGCTATCTCCTGGTGATTGTGTGTATATACATATATATATATATATATATATATATATATATATATATATATATATATATATATATATATATATACACAGTGGGGCAAAAAAGTATTTAGTCAGCCACCAATTGTGCAAGTTCTCCCACTTAAAAAGATGAGAGAGGCCTGTAATTTTCACCATAGGTACATGTAATGGCTGTCCCTCCAGGATAGTCTCCAGCCTCAAAAGGCTAATAGATGGATCTTTGTCTTAGATCACAAAAGTAGTCACGACCACCATGATTGTGAAGAACAAATGGAACATTTTATTGTTGTAAAACATAGCCTTATATATCCACATAATTGAATTAACATTAATAAACAGGTACATGTAGACGACTCAACCTTTAATCCTCTTTGGCCACTGAATATCCTCCTGGCAGTAATCCTGTTAATGGGATATGTTAACACAATGGAGTTCCTGCCTGAGCCATGTTTGTTTGGCAGCCAGGCTGGAGCCATCTATGTCTACCTTGGGGCCCTGTATGACAGGCCATTCTGTCACAGTACACTTCAACTATGAGAGACAGAATGGGGGGAAAGAATACAGATTTTTAAAGAATTTATTTGCAAATTATTGTGGAAAATAAGTATTTGGTCAATAACAAAAGTTCATATCAATACTTTGTTATATACCCTATGTTGGCAATGACAGAGGTCAAACGTTTTCTGTAAGTCTTCACAAGGTTTTCACACACTGTTGCTGGTATTTTGGACCATTCCTCCATGCAGATCTCCTCTAGAGCAGTGAAGTTTTGGGGCTGTCGCTGGGCAACACGGACTTTCAACTCCCTCGAAAGGTTTTCTATGAGGTTGCAATATGGAGACTGGCTAGGCCACTCCAGGACCTTGAAATGCTTCTTAAGAAGCCACTCCTTCATTGCCCGGGTGGTGTGTTTGGGATCATTGCTGAAAGACCCAGCCACGTTTCATCTTCAATGCCCTTGCTGATGGAAGAAGGTTTTCACTCAAAATCTCACGATACATGGCCCCATTCATTGTTTCCTTTACACAGATCAGTCGTCCTGGTCCCTTTGCTAAAAAAAAAGCCCCAAAGCATGATGTTTCCACCCCCATGCTTCACCGTAGGTATGGTGTTCTTTGGATGCAACTCAGCATTCTTTCTCCTCCAAACACGACGAGATGAGTTTCTACCAAAAAGTTCTACTTTGGTTTCATCTGACCATATGACATTCGCCCAATCCTCTTCTGGATCATCCAAATGCTCTCTAGCAAACTTCAGACGGGCCCGGACATGTACTGGCTTAAGCAGGGGGACACGTCTGGCACTGCATGATTTGAGTCCCTGGCGGCGTAGTGTGTTACTGATGGTAGCCTTTGTTACTTTGGTCCCAGCTCTCTGCAGGTCATTCACTAGGTCCCCCCATGTGGTTCTTGGATTTTTGCTCACCGTTCTTTGACACCATTGGGTGAGATCTTGCGTGGGGCCCCAGATCGAGGGAGATTATCAGTGGTCCTGTATGTCTTCCATTTTCGAATAATTGCTCCCACAGTTGATTTATTCACACCAAGCTGCTTGCCTATTGCAGATTCAGTCTTCCCAGCCTGGTGCAGGTCTACAATTTTGTTTCTGGTCTCTTTCGACAGCTCTTTGGTCTTGGCCATAGTGGGGTTTGGAGTGTGACTGTTTGAGGTTGTGGACAGGTGTCTTTTATACTGATAACAAGTTTAAACAGGTGCCATTAATACAGGTAACGACTGGAGGACAGAGGAGACTCTTAAAGAGGACGTTACAGGTCTGTGAGAGCCAGATATCTTGCTTGTTTGTAGGTGACCAAATACTTATTTTACCGAGGAATTTACCAATGAATTCATTAGAAATCCTACAATGTGATTTCCTGTAGTCTTTCCTCCCGTTCTGTCTCTCATAGTAGAAGTGTACCTATGGTGAAAATTACAGGCCTCTCATCTTTTTGAGTGGGAGAACTTGCACAATTGGTGGCTGACTAAATACTTTTTTGCCCCACTATATATATATATATATATATATATATATATATATAATTATTATTTTCCCAATGCCTGGGGGAGGTCTTCCAGGGTCTGGCCTAGCTGGGTCTGCCAGGGATAATTTAGTAAACATTTTAGCTGGTGAATCTGGGTCAGCAAAGCGTAGAGAGGGCTCCAATTGGACACTAGGCTTTGATTATGATTTTGTTTTGGGGTTTGCCAAAATATTGTTGTTCCTGATCCTTATTGACCTATAAAACCATGCTTTAAAACCCTAGAAACTGACTTATTGGTCATCAGCTGAAAAGGGGTTTGTTACAATACATATATTCAGAGATCCCACAAACAGCTCACCAAGGTCACCACAGCACCAGGTGCATCCCACCAACTAGCAACATATAGCTAAATGATGAGGAGCACATATTGGGGATGTCATAGAAACAACACTAGTTTAATCCGACATTGAGTGCAAAATATAAATAATCCCTTTTTTCATATGTTGCAGTTAAAAACATGTATGATTAATATGGATCGCTCACATTTCCAAATCCTACATTTTATACTTCAGTACACCTAATAATTTGTACTAATGCTTACCCTCTTAAGAAAAGCATTTTACAGAGAAAAAGCATTTTCACTATGTCTTTGTGTACCCTAATTTCCCTCTTTCTATTTTAGTATACTCACGCAAATTATTTGCATTTTTTTTTAAATTGTCAAAGTGCACTGTACTCTAGTAGTGCATCCATCACATGCCAGCATTTAGTGGAATGGATGGGGCTGCGGATCTAGGTACAGGGACATTGTCCTGGGACAGGCTACTTACAAATACACCACTTTTTTATGAACAGCTAGGCAGAGACATATCTTTAATGTCATCTCCAAATTTTAACTGTATTTTATATAGCACCAGCTCAATCCTTCTCAGTACCATTGCCTTTCATAAAACAAAAACAAGTTGGTGAATTAAAATGTTCAGCTAACCACAACTCACTTGCAAATTAACAGATTACTGAATACAGTAACATCAGGAATGTCTGGACACTAAGTTTTAGCATGTTATGTTTTATGCTTACGTAGCATTGGCCGGTCATATCCAGCCAGCACTGTCAGCCTTACAAATTTAAGAAGTGACCAGATTCCTATTTCTTAGGTGAAAGAATTGATTGTTACATTATACGTTTTGTTTATTATTGTATTATATGTATTACTCACTCTTGTTGCTTAATTATCAATACAGGTGGTGATTATGTATGAATATTTGCTTTTACATTAAGATAGCATAAAACATGATCTAAAATAGGTTATTATTTTAAACCTCCAGGTACAGAAAAAATACTATTTTGGGCTTTTGTTAAGATTCGACATAGGTGGACTTATGAGTGATTTACAGATCTGTTTAATTCAGTTAGTAAATGTCACCACAACATCTAAAATAAATGAAATCCCCAGCTAAACATCTGCAGAGACATGTTTTTAATCTTATTCCTTGCCTTTCAAAAAAAAAAATCAATATACTTGGACAGGAACAAACGGAATGTAATAAATATTATATTGACACAAGCTATTTGTCAAGGAAATGACAATTAAAACAATAGATAAAATGTAATTTTGAAAACAGAGTCTGAGACAGACACTATTCTATACATGTTTTTACACAACCGTATAGTATAATATTTAACCACTTAAGGACTAAGGGTATTGTTTTTTTTTACATTTAAGGACTAAAGAGCTTTCAGCACTCTTGCTTATTTCCAAACACTATCCCTCCTCTCTCATTTACAGTAGGTTAACCACACAATTATTTTTTTTAAGGACAAGTAGGGTGTTTTTTTTAGAAAAAAAAAATTGATATATTTAGATATTTATCCTGATATTGGAAAGACCCTTTTATGTCGTGGTATGCAAGCAAGAAGTATGGATGCTTCTAATTTATTTTTACCCTAAATCTGTGGATCTGCAATAAGAAGTGTCCCTACCCCAACCCTGTGTGTAAATAATTAACCCTTTAGCATTAAAAAAGGGCAACTGTAATAAAATGATCTAGCAGCAAAAAAGTCAAATTGATTTAAAAATAACAAAACATTTTTTTTAACTTACCCCAGCTTTTTTGCTGCTTCTCATTGGCTGACACTGGTCATGAGGCAGAGAGACGCAAAGATCACTGCCAAAGGCAATGTTGACAGATATTGTTGGCAACGTGCATGAGATTGGCTCCTCAAGTAATTGCATGCACAGCAGGGACTGCAGTAGGCTGCTGCTGGTCTGCCTTAGTCTCCAAGCAGCCAGCAGCAGTGGTCATGTTGCCAATCACTGTTTTTCAGGGACATAATATTACGTCCTTTGTCCTTAAGGGGTAAAAGGGAAACTAGTGAAAACTCGTGAGTTTTGCAAGTGAGAGTTGTGCAGTCTGCTACAAATACTGAATAATAGGTAAAAGGTGATGAGATCAGGCTTTTTTTCTTGAAAAACAAGGAAATTTGTAGCTGTGTAAGCAACATTGCAAAAGAGGTTTTATAATGATCAATTAGTCTTTTAAACTTAAACTTGGATTAGTGAACACGTGCCATTGGAACACAGGAGTGATGGTTGCTGATAAAAGACCTCTGAACACCTCCAAAACAATGACATTTCTAAATGACCCCAAACTTTTAAATGTTAGGAATCGGCTTCCAATTGACATGCTTACTGTAATTCAGCCTTATATAAGAGCCAGAATAAAGGTCAAAAACATCTTCTAATCTGGCATGACATGCTTACTTTCAATAAGCAGATCATTCATGGTCAGTATCTTTTCATGATGGGAAAGTTGCTTGGATCCCCAAATCTATACCCCGGTTTGAGACTTTTGATAATAGCCATCACTCCTTCCTTCGTAATAAATAGTTTTCAGAATGCACTCTTCATTAACATCTGTAATATTAATGGAAACCAGGGCAAGCATCTATATGTGGGCCTCCCATCTTACCATCCTTACCGCATAATACAGATATGAAATTTTCACATCATAACATTGTGTTGACACTAAATGGTAGTAAATGGTTTCATTATTATGGTGCAGTGTACACACAGAGAATATTTTTTAATGCTTCCTAGGCACTCAGTTGCTTAAATATTAAAAAAAATGCTCTATACGCTGATAGCAGAACTGCATGCAAGTTCATAAAATAACAGAAAATGTGTCAGTAGTTCTCCTTATGACATCACCTGTGGCTTGATATGCAAATAAACTAATTTTCAATGGGAAACCAGGTGATGTCATAAGCAAGAGTACCACTGAAATTCACCCCGCCCAATTGTTCCCCGCAAACAAACATTGCTCAATGCCTGATGTTCCACCAACACCTTCTCCTTAATGTGCCTTGTAAAAACTTGACATCACCATAATATCTCATAACATTAGCAATTGCAATTTAATGCACCAACCACTGTGTAACTGAAATGTCACCCTTGCCACCTTTGCATTGAACTTGCAAACTCCTCACTCTCCCAAAACACCCAAACCAAACGTGCAGGTAAAAAATCTCTCCACCAATGTGCAATACAGTCTTCACTCCAATGTGTCTTCACACAGACAAGGGTTCATACACTGCACCACATTTCACAGTGCTAATCACATATTACCAACACTCCATATTTTATTTTATTTATGGCTGTAATACAAAATGCTATTGGCTATCGAAAAAAAATAAGATGAACTATATTATGAATATTAAATGTGTTGCCTACAAAATATCCCAAAACAACATTATATGTGTTCTCCACATTACTGCACACATATTATAGCAGCTGTGACAGAAAATTGCATGGCATGTATTTAGAAAGAGGCATTTTGTCAGTTTCCAGAAAATTGAACAATAAGACATCAAGTCAAAAGAGATTTTTCACTCCTTGCGTGAAAGCTTACATTGATGCTTAAAGTGATGTGTCTCAAGTTGGCAACTGAAGCCATCACACAACATTGTTTTTGCAAAAGGCAGTGTTAAGGTTACAGACCTCAATAAAATCCAGTACATAACATATGCAATTACATTTATTTTACAGTATATTAGCTCTTTTCTAACTTGGGTTAAGGGTAAATATCACTTCCAGCACCAATTCCAAGCATATTTATTTATGAACAAGTAACCATGTTCTTGAGTCTTTGCGGTTTCATGAGGTTGCTGGTCACATACCCTAGACTAGTAGTTCTTAAAGGATTGATTTATAGTGGCCACCAAGCTGACAGATTCATCTGTTGATAGCCGATCTCATTATTGTGAAAGAACGCACTCAGCTAAATACAACACACGTTCCAAACTGAGTAATACATACTCAGCAATATATGCTTAACTTTTGTGTCAGGGAGCTCTCCTTTTCCCATTCAGTATTCTATTATATGACTGTGTAAGTGCCCACCTACCTGATTTTGATGGTAGAGTGAGTCGAGACAATGGATCTTTATCCTTCAATACCCTTCCTTGGGAATACAGCTGGTGGCTGCATGACTGACTTTGTCATGATGGATGCATGCAGCCACGGTAATCTTTATAGTATCAGTTTTGGTGACCCCTACTAATTTGTGTTTGTCACAGTTACCTTAGTAATAAAGACAATTGTTAGAATAAATGTATATGTTTTACTTAAACAATATAATGTTTCACTTTTGATAACAGTTTTGGAAAACTGGGCCGACTTTGAGGTCGGCTACAGACTCTATAGCAAGGATGGGGTGCACCTCAAAGATTAGAGAGAGAAGAAGGGTAGAGTTGGATGAGTTTTTTAAATTGAAATGTGTGGGTGAAGATAGCATTTAAAGAGTAGCTAGTGTAGGTTCAGGGCAGGGCTTAGCATTGGAAAGTTGTGATAGAAATGGCAGAAAAGGAGGAGGGGTTGCCCTTTACATAAGAAATACCTTAATGATTAATCTTATACAAGCTAAGCAGGAAAACCTAGGGTCAGTTTGGGTAACGTTAGAACTTAGTAACAAAATGGTTGTTTGCATTGGTATGATATATAGACCCCCTGGACACGCAGAGGAGTTCCATCATTTGTTAGTTGAAGAAATGACTAAGATGTCATTATGGGAGACTTTAATCTTCCTAATGTAGACTGGAAAGAAATTAACAGCTGTGTCAGCCAAGAGTAGAGACATCCTAAATTCTCTATAGACTACAGAGAACTCAATAAAATTACCATAAAAATCCGATATCCACTACCATTAATTCCTGAACTACTGGACAGAGCCCGCTCCGCTTCCATATTCTCTAAACTCAATCTCCAAGTGGCATACAATTTAGTCCGCATCAGGGAGGGAGATGAATGGAAGACTGCCTTTCGGACTAGGTATGGACATTTCGAGTACACTGTGATGCCTTTCGGCCTTTGTAATGCCACCTTCCCTTACTTTTTAAGCAATGTATTCAGGGACTTTCTGGACATCTTCATAGCAGTGTACCTCGATGACGTTCTCATCTTTTCATCATCTCTCTCAGAACATAGGCACCATGTTAAGAAGGTACTGCTTCGTCAAGCCAGATGGGCATTGTTTTTTTTCACGCTTCCAGCTCCATATTACTTATCTTCCTGGTTCCAAGAATATGAAAGCCAACGCGCTGTCCCGTTTAAGCTTCAAGACCCAGGTCCCCTCAGAGGCCGTACAGGAAACCGTTCTTTCTGCAACATGTTTTATCACCACCCAGTCACTGTCACGGACTGGGTCCAAACAGATGACTGAAAGGACCCAGCGTGCCCAAAGATTGTGTGCAGGAGTCACAGTGCAGTAGTGGAGTTGGACAGGGCCTGGTTGCAGGGTGACTGCACTCACCTGGGTGTTGAGTATCTAGGGTTGTGCAGCCAAACCCCAGCGCCCTGATATAGCAGCAGATGTAGTCCAAAAGGAAACAAAGTTAAATCCTGCAGGCTCCCTTGAACAGGCATGAGACATATCACTGGAATCACGTGCAGGATGCTGCGAGTATCGAAGCTAAGCAGAGTATCAACAGAAACATAGCAAGCAAGGAGGACAGAGCATGGAACAGGGAGACCGAGCAAGGAACATAACCAAACAAGACATACATGATACAGGGCACAACAAAGGACAGGGAACAAGGCAAGGAACACAGGGGAAGGAGTGAGGAGCCAGAATCCTCGGACGCTTCTCCTTTAAGCAAGGATAGGACTACTTAACTGGGACAAGGGGAGAGGAGAGAGGAACCGAAATCCTCAGATGATACAAGGAAGAAGGGCAAAGGTACATAAGAGACAGACAAACATGAATAGCCTAGGACTATAAGATAACAATTGGAGATTCCGTCACATCTTATGGCCATAGTATGCTTAGCCCACCACTACGCCAAAATACTCCAATGACGGTGGGTCCTAACGCTAAGCCCTGCATACGAAAGTACTGATAAACGAAACATTGAATCCAAACACAGAACGAGAAGGACATACCTTTAGACTGCAGACTGAGACAAACAGAACAAACGGGTGGGACACTCCTTATAAAGGAAACAGAGCTGAAGCTAAGAAGCAGACTGGAATCAAGGAATCATAGGTTCAGGACAGAGCATATGGAAATCCAGGAGTGGACCACAGCAAAACATGGGAACTGAGGCAAGGCAGGGAAAAACAGAGATATGCAGCTCTGCAGCCTGGATGGACCCTGACAGTCACCACTTCTGGATTTTGTCAAGACAGTTACCTCCACTTTCTCTCAGAATTCTGAAACCCAAGACTTGGTTCTAAGAGACGGTTTATTGTTTAGGGGAACTCACATCTATGTACCCTCTGTTGCCTGGTTTGAAGTACTTAATTTCTGTCATGACTCTCAGATTGCGGGTCACGGGGGCATAAGGAAGACAAATGAATTAATTACCATTTGGTGGCCTTCCCTTGTTAGGGATGTATACAAATATGTATCTGGCTGCTCAGTCTGTGCTAGATCTAAGGACTTACACTTACGCCCTTCTGGACAATTGCAGCCATTACCCGTTCCTACTCTTCCCTGGGAGGATATTGCACTCAATTTTATTGTCAACCTCTGACCTCTGAAGATCCTCACACTATTCTGGTTGTAATGGATTGTTTTTCTAACATGGCGCATTTTATTCCCACCAAAGGCATTCCTTCGGCAATATTTACCGCTTCATTATCTTTTCAAGAGATTTTTAAGCTTCACGGTCTTCCCAAGTCCATCGTATCTGATAGGGGAGTCCAATTCACCTTGCATTTTTGGGAAGCTTTTTGTCATGAGCTGTGTATCAAACGTTGTCTATCTACAGCATTCTACCCTCAAACCAATGGTCAGACCGAAAAAAATAATCAGACTCTGGAACAATACATCAGATGTTACACCTCTTACCTACAGGATGATTGGTTCCAGCTATTATCCTGTGCCTAGTTTTCCTACAATAATTTTCACTCGGCCACTAGGATGTCTCCTTTTCAGGTTAATTACGGTTTTCATCCGCTTAAGCTCCCTGACAAACCCAGGACCTCTTCAGTCCCTCGGATAAGATTGTTAAAAAACCAATTCACTCTAATCAAGGATACACTTTCAAGAGACCAAGCATCTAGTAAAGCAGCAGCCGACCGAAAACGTCATGCTTCCCCACCATATAAGGTAGGAGATCGAGTTTGGCTCTCTAATATGCGTTTGTGGTGTCCTTCGAAGAAGCTGGGTCCCAGATATATTGGAGCCTTCGCTATCCTTGAGTCAGTTGGACCAGTGGCAGTCCGTCTGGATCTACCTAAGAGACTTAAGTTACATCCTGTGTTTTATATATCTCTTCTAAAACCTAATATCCCTGATTTCTTTCGCGGTCGGCACCCCTTGCCGCCTGCACTTGTCCTAGTAGATGGATCAGAAGAACTTGAGGTGAGCAAAGATACTTGATTCCAGCATCCAGAGGGGTTATCTTGAATATCTGGTGGATTGGAAAGGTTATGGTCTCGAAGATCAATCCTGGGAACCTGCAGGCAACTTCCATGCTCCTAGACTTATTCGAGAGTTTAATCACAGACACCCGACTGGCCAAGGGCCTGGGCATGTCTGGAGGCCACACCTTAGGAGGAGGGGAATGTCAAGAACGATACTTACTTGTGCAGCGGGTAGCCGGCACTCTTAAAGGGACCGCATCCCGGTAATTGGACAGGTAATTAGGGGCTTTTGAGACTACTTAAACGACTGACACATTTTCCAAGGTCTCCGTTAATCCTTGGTCTCCTGCTGCGGTGTGCCTGTTGGTTGACATCCTGTCCGGTGACTCCTACTCACGTCTTTGGGAACCGTATCTCCTGCACCAGAGTTCCTGTGGAGTGCTACACTCTCTAAAACCCGTTCCCTGCTCAGCTCACTACTAGCAGTCTACCGTCTACCTTCTAGTTAGTGGGTAGTGCAAGGTTTGGCCTTCCTGCACAAGATTCCTTTTCTCTTGGACCAGGTAGGCCTAACACTTTGATTTTCTGGAGATCTTTAGATGAGTCCGGGAGAAATTGATCTTTTTTAGAGATGTTCTGCTAAAGGCAGCATAGCTTTTAAGCAGACTCAAAATGGCCCACTGGTAGGCTGCTACGCTTAGGACTACGAGGCCGTGCACTGTACCACTGTACAAGATGACCAGGACCAGTTGGGGAGATCATGGATCTCCCTCTAACCAGCCCAGCATTAAGGGTCTGTCACTTCAGACCTCAGCTTCAGTGCTAGCACTAATGCCGGCTTCAGAGTTCAGAGGAGCGCTACAAAAATGGTAAGCAGAAGTGGTGAAGGCCAACACAGTGAGGTAATTTTAACATGCATGGGATAGGCATAAATGTATCCCGACTATAGGGCCAAGAACTGATTAGAGTTTGAGACCATAAATCAGGAAAAATGGGCAGACTGGATAGGCCAAATAGTTATCTGAAGCCAAATTCTATGTTTCTACTGTATGTTCACAGTTGAGACACAGCCCTCAGTTAGGGTAAATGTTGTATATACAATATATATATATATATATATATATATATATAATCCCCTCTCATTTCTATGGGTGGTATGTGTCTTTCTTAACCTCGGGTCCTCCCAGAGGCCTGAGAGTTTGAGAGTTCTGAGTAGTATCTTAGTTGTTCCTAGCACTGCACTCTTCTAAACAGAGTTGGAACCACTCTTCTAGCTTAGTCACAGCCCAGAGTTCTGCTATGACCACTGGGACCACTTTGACCTTCACTCTCCACATCTTCTCTAGTGCTTCTTTCAGGCCCTGGTACTTCTCCTGCTTCTCGTACTCCTTTTTCCTGATATTGCTGTTACTTGGCACCGCTACATCTATCATCACCATTGTCTTCTGGTCCTTGTCTACCACCATGATGTTGGGTTGATTGGCCAGTACCTACTTGTCCGTCTGAATCCGGAAGTCCCACAGGATCTTAGCCCTGCTATTGTCCACAACTTTCTGTGGAATCTTCCATTTGGACTTGGGAGGGTTTAGCCCATGTGCAGATGTTTCTGTTAACAATGCCAGGTACATGGTTGTGCCGTTCAGTGTACTCTGTTCCTGCAAGCATCTTACATCCCGCCACTTAATGGACAAGACAAGATATATATATATATATATATATACACGTACGTGTGTATGTCAACGTGCATCAGGTAGCATTGCAACATCCAAGTAGTAATAGCAGACAAGCAGTTAGTAGTATGGGGCATAAGCAAAGTAGATAAATCTGAGGAAACCAGTTAGATTTGGCTTTCATCTGCATAAAGGTGATACTAAAAGCAAAATAAGTTGATTAGTTTTCCAAGAGATGAAGCATAAAGAGAGGACAGTAGAGGGCCAAGTAAGGGACTGATCCTTGCGGGACACCGACAGAAAGTGGAAGTTGTCTTGCCAGAGAAAGTGACAGAGAAAGAACAATTAGAAAGATATGACGAGATCCAGGAGAGGGCTGTATCATGTATACCAATAGAAGACAGTGAGTCAAGAAGAAGGTGATGATTAACATTATCAAAAACAGCAGAGAGATCCAGGACTATTAGCAGATGAAGTGACCTTTGGCAGAGAGCAAGTCACTGGATATTTTTTAGACCCATTTCAGGAAAGTGGAGAGGTCTAAAACAAGACTGAAGAGAGATGAGGAAGGAATTATAGGAAAATAAGTTAGTTAAGCATTTGTACACAGTCTACTGTTGCAACATAGGAGGTAGCATCAGAGGAGGAGACCCAGAGGTTAAATGCATGTATGGTAGCCAGTTTGTCACATACAGAGCAGGTATTTCAGAGTGCACAGGGAAAGGGGTTTGCAGTTAGATATGAGATTGTTCAGATTGTGCTTGAACAACAATGTTGGTTGAGGTATGTGGTTAACTGAGTTGAGAACACATAGAAATACTCTGGGGGGGGCAGGTTTAGAAGGGATGTCCCCAAAAGTTGAAATTACTAAAAGACAGGGGAAGAACAGGTGGGCTGTACACTCAAAGATTTTTGACTATGAAAATGGGAAGAAGCAGGTAGGATCGGAAAAAGACTGTAATAAGTGTCAATGTCCTTAATTCCATTGTTTCTAGTCAGGGATGGGTTTTAGTGAGAAGATGTCAGGGCCCTGAAGTGTCCCATGCAGCTAGTAATTTATGGTTAAAGAGACACTTTGATCCAGCGCAACCCTCACTGTGTGATCAAAACACTTTGAGTTTACTATTTTGTACATTCCAGCCTCTCTGTCACAGCTTGGCATATATCTGGCATCTGCTCTACTAAAATAAAGTTATTTAGGCACAAACACAGACTAAAGGGAGAATTACATTTAGTGTGATATTTAAATGACAGAATTATAATGTATTTACATGCTTACAAGGTTTAGTCAAGATTCTAAGCAAAGTTTTTAAGCTTTTTTAGCTGTTGGTAACATAAAGAGGTCAATGTAAGTGACATTTACAGATAATAAGTTAAACTAGATCCTTGTTCTAGGGCGGAAAACACTTTTTTTTTTTTAGAAATAGAAGTGCTTGACAGCTCCTGAATGTAAAAAAAACATACATCTATTCACATTTTTTTTCTAAGAATATATTAATATAAAAATAGTTTTTTGGCTTGATTATTATTCCTTGTAATTTTGAGAATTTTAATTTATTCCCCACTTTCCTAACAGCATTTGTTTTGACTTTAGAGAATGTTGGTGAATAACCCATAAATAAAATTACAGATAATAAAGTAAGAAACTAAAAAGAAGGCAACATTGGAGACCTATACATACATTATGTAGTCTAGTATATAAATGATATTAGGTTGTAAACTTCCTTTGCACCTCATCCATCAATAAGTCTAATACATTGCTTGAATATACACATAAAACATTTATGGATATCATTATCCCACTTAAAGAGTAGGATTTTCATAAACAGTATAAGGCTAGGCACTCAACAAGTGAAAAATTACAAGTAGGTGCAAGCTTAGATGGTCTCTTGCTTGGAACTGTAGCTGCAGGGGCCTCATCCCAAGTGGACCAATCATAAGTGGTTAGATGAGTTACCCTAGGTTATGTAGACTTCCATCTCTAGGTTTCATGTTTTCCTCAAACATCTCACCTAGCAATCGTTATCTTTCTCTCTTACATTTATGCTTGCATCATCCTTGCATCTGGTCCACCCATGAATCTCTCATCTTCTGCTTCAACACCTGTTTTTCATCTGGTATGTCTCTATCATGGCTATCTCCTGTCTAGCTAATTGTAATTGTGAAGACTAATATGACTACGTGTAAGGCAGTCCTATAAATTCTTAGGCCTTACTTGGTTGGAAATGTAGCTACGCTGGACTCATCTTAAGTGGACACATAAGAGTTGAACTGGAGGGAAACTGCAACACTATGATTAGGACATAACCACGTTGCTTCCTCCCTCATTAACACAACCCCTTGAAATAAAACACAAAAGGCACGTGTTTAGATTGCGATGGCCACAGCTTTATTACCATACATAATGTAAACTTAATGGACAAACCACTGTGAGTTCTGTAGATACATGCATTAAAATATTGTAATGAACATTAACAACAAGCAGGAACCTTCTTGGCTACGGTTTAAGTCCACCATTAGGGAGATTAACTTTTTACACCAAGTTAATCTAGCCCCCTATCTGCCCGTCATTAGCTCAGAGTGCCCCCTTTCAAATGTATTCATTACCAACACCTGGTCAGCTGCTACACTAACTCCAACCATATTTTTCAGACAAACCCAATTTCTTAAGTCAGATCTCCCTCCAGGAGCCACTCACCCTGCTGCTGTGACAAAACCACCTATCAATAAAATGGGCAGGTGGGCAGAAGTGTTCGATGTTGTCCCCATGGTCTGAACTGGCTCCACATCCCTGCTCAGGATGACCTTATAACCCCATCCTGACATCAGGTAACCACCCCAAAGTTGCCTGTAGATGGTATCTTACCCCGAAGAGATTGTCACACGTTTACCGCCTGCTTGTCCCTTTGTTAAAAGGGATGCCAGGTAGATGGTACGATGCTTCATGTTTGGTGGTTGTGTCCCCCTATTTTTGAGATTTGGGAAAAAAGTGTTTAATTTACCTGAGACCACACAACACGTTGATCTCCCTCTTACACTACAGCTTGCATTACTTCATATGTTTCCAGATCATATACACTCTCACACTAGGAAGTTGATTATACATTTTTTTGGGTTCTGGAATTGTCGATAGCTTGTAATTGGAAGTCAACTGAGACACCGCAATTACCAAAATGTATTACATTTAATATCTCAGAGAAACTATGTTTTCAGAATGAACAACTAATGTCTCAGTATAATAAAATTTGGTCCCCTTGGACCCAGATTTGGAACACAAGGGGAAGGTTGATCATTAGTGCACTGGTAGTGGGTCATGTCCGGTCCCTCTTTCTCTTTATTTTGTCATATTGTATCTGGGGAAGGTATATTGGATTTTTTTATGTTATTTTGGAAATACATTCCTTTACTTGATTATTCTATTGCTTGAAACATTTTTACACAAACATTTTTTAACCTGTATGTTCCTTTTGAGGTAGTGGTAATATATTTTGTGAGGACTGATTCCAAATTTCACTGTTTTATTATAAGTTGTGATTTACACGTTCATACTGTTGATATACTTTTCAGGGAGGGGTGGGGGAGAGGAAGATATTTTTTTCCCACTCTCATTGTTATAGATAGTTGATAAGTTTCTGTCAAATAATTGACCTCTGGTCTTTTCATTGATTATCTCAATGTAATGAGTTCAGTGATTGTGTGTGTGTGTGGGGGGGTTGTTGTTTTTTTCCCTGTTTTCTCTCTCCCTCTCTTTTCTTTTAATTGCGAATGACCACCGTGTATAATTATTTCAGTAGCTGTTCTGTCTCAGTCCTTATTCTCTACTGCTGAATTGTATACTTATGTTCACTATGTCTTTCTCCATATGTTTTTTAACTGAGTGCCTGTATTTATTGTAATTCTGCCTCTACTTTCAACCATCTCTACCTCCAACATCCCTTATGTTGACATATTAGATTGCTCCTGTGCACCACTACCTACTTCTCCTACCTCAGCTTTAGTATTCAACATAGACCTCTCACCTCCATTGGTGTTCATTTACCACTGAGCAACTGTGTAGGAAATCATGTTTGCACTTTACAAACTCATGATCCGCTCCTATACCTCTGTTCTATTTTGTTGCGTTAATCTCCTCCCTCCACCACAACCTTAAACATCTGTTTCCTAATTTTAGTTTCCTATATTCTGTTCCCAGCGCCTTATGTCCTGTCCAGCTTTTCTGTGCAAAAGCTTGCTAACCATTTAAAAAATAAAATAGACAAAATAAGAAATAAATATCCTGCACGGTGCTAATTATACTGTACCTCAACCTCTCTCTGCCACAAGCCACCCTCAGCTGCCTCAGTCCTGCCACCCTTAGTAAGGTTAGTGATGTCCACTTGACCCTGTTCACTTGACCCTGTCCTCTCATATATCCTCCTGTCTCTTTCTAACCCTAACCAATCCTTTTAACCTCTTTCCATTGGCATATTTCCATCCCCTTTTAAACATACTATAATCTCTCCCATTCTAAAGGAACCTACCTTTGATCCCATGTCCTCATCTAGTTGACGTTCTGTTTTCCTCGGGCCTCCAAACTACTAGTCCAGCTTGACCCTCTGTCCACAGCCCTTACCAAACTTGCTAATGATCTCCTTGCCACTGCTCATATCCTTGTGCAGAGTTTGACACTGTTGACCAACCCTGCTTTTGCAAACCCTTCATGCTCATGGCATCTGTAACATGGTTCCCTCCTTGCTCAAATCATACCTATCCGACTCTACCTTCAGGCAGTGTTCACATCCCTTTCGGCTACCTGTTGGTGTTCCTCAGGGATCCGTCTCATGACCCCTATTCTTCTCAATCTACACTTCTTCCCTTGGTAAACTAATATTTCCCTTTGGTTTTTAGCATCATCTATTCACAGAAGACACGCTAATCTACATTTCCTCTCCTGACCTTTCACTCTTTTTTCTAACTTTCCTCACCGACTGTCTTCCTAGAATTGTATTATGGATGGGGCCCCATTAGCTGAAGGTCAACATCTCCAAGAATGAGCTTATAGTTACTCTGCCATCCCCTCCTGTAACCCCCTTCCCTCTTCCTTCCTCCAATGATTTATGTCTCTCTTCTACTGTTATCTCTTTCCACTCCCATTTTCAAGATTTCACATGTGCTGTTCCACTTTTTGGGATTTACTACACTGTTCCAGCCAGTTGTATGTACACATGTTTTTCTTTGCCTCATACTGTATATTCAAAATGAAAAAACTAAATGGCCAGCACTGCCTTTCCCAAGTTAATGACCAAAGTAATGAATCCTATATTCTCTGTAACCAAAATAAAGAAAAACAAAAGAGACAAAATAAATAACAAAATTAAGGAAAATTAAGGAAAGAAACAACAACTTCCAGGGAAAAGCAAAATAAACAAAACAAAACAAATGAAAAAATGTTCCCTCCAAACAACATGTGCAAGAGAAAATATTTGGAACAGCTTGGACAACACCCACCAATGCAAATAGCCTGTGACAATTTGACTATGTAGTACGCCTATGCAGAGCAAACACGTTTATACATGTTCTGCCTCACCAACAGCTTCTACTACAGGAATAGTTACTTAATGTTTTTTAAGTAATTTCACAGCTAATTTCTTGTTCTAGGACTAAGCAATATGCTTTTTAAACAGGTAACGCTGTTTGTATAATTGATTTGAAAAAGTCTACTCGTCTTTGGAATGTGTCTCAACCTGGAATTTATTTAGCACTTTCCAGAATGCCTTAAATATGGTAATCTTTTTAGAAAAAAATGTAATCCTTTTTTGCTACAAACCTCAGGGCTGTGACCCACTCTTCTAAACAAATATGCTTATTATAAATTAATTAATATTGAGGCATGTCAGCAACACCGATTATGCTTAGGAAGCGATTGCCGATCACTTCCTAAGCACTGTTTTAGCTGGCCGCTTTGATGACTGGTTTGGCGGCGGCCTTTTTTTTTCGGGGGGAGGGCTTTCCTCCCATGATCCACGGCCAGCCTCTGTGGATCCTGCAAAGCCGCCGATCACGGCAAAAACGCAGGTAATTAACAGCAGCCCATACATGTACGGGCTTTGTCACTGATGCAGTGCATCGTGACCATGTAAATGTACAGGCTTTGTCGTAACATAGTTCATAAGGTTGAAAAAAGACCAAAGTCCATCAAGTTCAACCTATATACATATTGTGTCCCTACTGTGTTGATCCAGAGGAAGGCAAAAAACCCTTATGAAGCAGATGCTAATTGCCCCATACCAGGGGGAAAATTCCTTCCCGACTCCAAATATGGCAATCAGAATAAATCCCTGGATCAACGTTCTGTTCCTATTAATCTAATATCCATAACTTGTAATATTATTGCTTTCAAGAAACACGTCCAGGCTCCTTTTGAACTCTTTTATTGAGTTTACCATCACCACTTCCTCTGGCAGAGAGTTCCATAATCTCACCGCTCTTACTGTAAAGAACCCCCGTCTGTGCTGGTGTAGAAACCTTCTTTCCTCCAGCCGTAGAGGATGTCCCCTTGTTATAGATACAGTCCTGGGTATAAATAGGTCCTGGGAGTGATCTCTGTACTGTCCCCTTATATATTTATACATAGTTATTAAGTCCCCCCTAAGCCGTCTTTTTTCCAAACTAAATAACCCCAATTCTGATAATCTTTCTGGGTACTGTAGTCCTCCCATTCCCCTTATTACTCTGGTTGCCCGTCTTTGAACCCTCTCCAGCTCCACTATATCTTTCTTGTACACTGGTGCCCAGTACTGTACACAGTATTCCATGTGTGGTCTGACTAGTGACTTGTACAGGGGTAGAATTATTTCCTTGTCGTGGGCATCTATGCCCCTTTTGATGCACCCCATGATTTTATTTGCCTTAGCAGCAGCTGCCTGACACTGGTCGCTACAGGTAAATTTACTGTTAACTAAAACTCCTAAGTCCTTTTCCATGTCAGTCGTCCCCAGTGTTTTCCCATTTAATACATATTCCCAGCCTGGATTTTTCTTCCCCATGTGCATAACCTTACATTTATCTGTGTTGAACCTCATCTGCCACATCCCAGCCCAAGCCTCCAACCTATGCAGATCCATTTGTAATCGTGCGCTGTCCTCTATTGTGTTAACCACGTTACAGAGCTTAGTATCGTCTGCAAAGATTGATACTTTACTATGCAATCCCTCTACAAGGTCATTAATAAATATATTAAAAAGAATAGGACCCAAAACTGACCCCTGTGGTACCCCACTAGCAACAGTCACCCACTCAGAGTATGTACCATTAATAACCACCCTCTGTTTCCTATCACTGAGCCAGTTACTTACCCACATACACACATTCTCCCCCAGCCCAAGCATTCTCATTTTATGTACGAGCTTTTTATGTGGCACCGTATCAAATGCTTTGGAAAAATCAAGATATACAACATCCAGCGATTCACCCCGATCCAGTCTTGAGCTCACCTCCTCATAAAAGCTGATCAGGTTAGTTTGACAGGACCGATCCCTTGTAAACCCATGCTGATATGGAGTCATACACTTATTTTCATTGAGATACTCCAAAATAGCATCTCTTAGGAAACCCTCAAACAGTTTACACACAACAGAAGTTAAACTAACAGGCCTATAATTCCCCGGGTCACTTTTTGTCCCCTTTTTGAATATTGGCACAACATTTGCTATGCGCCAGTCCTGGGGAACAGACCCTGTCACTATAGAGTCCTTGAATATTAGAAATAGGGGTCTGTCTATTACATTACTTAACTCCCTTAGAACGCGGGGGTGAATGCCATCTGGACCTGGTGATTTGTCTATTTTGATTTTTTTTAGGCGGCACTGCACTTCTTCCTGGGTTAGACAGGCGACATGTACTGGGGCATTTATCTCATCCTGCTGTATATTACCTGACATTTCATTTTCCTCTGTGAATACAGCAGAGAAGAATATATTTAATAGATTAGCTTTTTCCTGATCCCCGTCTATAACTTCTCCCTCATTACTTTTTAAGGGGCCAACGCTTTCATTGTTAACCTTTTTACTATTTATATAGTTAAAGAACATTTTGGGGTTTGTTTTACTCTCTTTGGCAATGAGTCTTTCTGTCTCCAATTTTGCTGCTTTTATCTGATTTTTACATATTTTATTTTTTTCCCGATAGCTTTTTAGTGCTTCCTCACTGCCTTCCTGTTTTAGTAGCTTAAATGCCTTTTTTTTGCCATTTATTGCCCCCTTTACATTTTTATTTATCCACATTGGTTTTCTCTTGTTCCTGACTCTTTTATTCCCATACGGTATGTACCTTTCACAGTGAGAATTTAAGATATTCTTAAAAATCTCCCATTGAGCGTCTGTACTCTTGTTTTTGAGGACATTTTCCCAATTTACAGTGTTAAGGGCTTCTCTTAGTTGATCAAACTTTGCCCTCCTAAAGTGCATAGTTCTTGTGGCTCCTCTAAGAGTTCCCTTATTGAAGGACAAGTTATAATGCATCATATTGTGATCACTATTTCCTAGATGTCCCCTGACCTGCACATTAGTTACTCTGTCAGGTCTGTTGGTTAATATTAAGTCCAGTAGGGCGCCCCCTCTGGTCGGGTCCTGTACCATTTGGGACAGATAATTATCCTTACTTATAGTCAGAAACCGGTTTCCTTTATGAGATTCACAGGTCTCGGTTTCCCAGTTTATGTCGGGATAGTTAAAGTCCCCCATAATAACCACCTCATTGTGATTAGCTGCCTTGTTTATTTGCTTTAATAATTGATCTTCTGCTGCTTCCATTATATTTGGTGGCTTATAGCAAACCCCGCTCATTCCTCATACAAGAATCCCACTGGATTATTGCAACTCGCTACTAACTGGTGTCCCCCTCTTTCACCGCTCCAATCAATCCTCAACACTGCAGCTAGATTAATCAGAATTCCTCATCTGCCGCTCATATTATCCAATCCAAGTTCAAACTCTTAACCTTGACCTACAGACCCCTAATAACTCTGCACCCCCGTATCTCTACCCTCCTATCCAAACACAGCCTAAACTGGCCTCTTTGTTCTTCTCATGACCTTTGTCTCTCTTCTTCCAGCATTACCTCTTCCCACTCCAGCATCCAGGATTTCACCAGTGATGTACCCGTTCTCTGGAATTCCCTTCCCTGTTCTGTCAAAAGCTCTCTAAAAACCCAACTCTTTTGAAGCATACAACCTTTCCTCATAACATTCTTAGCCAGCATTCTGTCTAAGCCATCTGAACAACCAACAACCGTGATAGCTCATCCTGACTCAACCAACTTATACTCATCCAAGCAGTCCTCTCCTACTGTTTCACTTCCCTTTCAACTGAATAGATTGTAAGCTAACAAGAGCATGACTCTTTTGTACCAGTTTGTTATTGTTTGTAATTTTAAATGTATTCTACCGACTCTGATTGTATAGAGCTACAGAATCTGTGCTAAATCTGTAATGTAATGTAGTGGAGCTCTGGTCCTGGGCAGGCACAGGCAGAGGAGCACTGACTTTCCTGAAATTTAAAAGAAGGTTACACCAGAGTAAGGACTGTGAGAGAGGACCAGCAGCAGCAGTAGTAGTAGTGCACTGGGCCTGGGCAGGCAGGCACACACGCCCTTAGAGCAGGACCAAATTTCCCCAATATTATATATTATATGTATTATAATGCAGTGGGAATGTATGTTTGTATTTATGTATGTATGTGAGCATGATTGTGTATGTATAAAAGTATGTGAGCAAGTAATTATGTGTGTGAGCATGGATGTGTAATTGTGTGTGAGCATGGATGTGTAATTGTGTGTGTGGGCATGTATTTGTAAGTGGGGTGAGATGGAGTGTGTTAATGAGAATGAGTAAATGTGTGTAATTTGTGCATGTGTGCTTACATGTTTTTCAGTGTGTATGTTGGAAGAGGGGGGCCAGGGGCAAAAAAGGCACAGACAAGTTGTTTGGGGGCAATGATGGCACAGACAAGCTGTTTGGGGCAAGGATGGCACAGATAAGCTGTTTGGGGGCACTAAAAAGCTGCGGGCAAAGGTGGCACAAACAGGCTGTTTGTGGGTTAGGATGACACTGATAAGCTCCTAGGGGCAAAGATACTCACAAGCTGATTGGGGCAAAGGTGGCATTCACAAGCTGCTTAGGGCAAATGTAGCACTGTGGGACATGTTGTTTAGTGAAGGTCAAAGGGGGCGGCAATTTTTGCACCAGGGCTCTGTGGTTTCTAGTTACACCCCTGGTTACTGTCACTTTCTCACACAGTTTCGTCAGGATTGGTTATTGGAGATTCATGCGAACACATGAAACAGGCAATTTCTATTAAAAAAAATTTGAATCCGAATGCTAGCATTTAAAAATACCCATTGGGTCTGTAGTTTAAAACAAAATGTACTGTATGGTTTTATAGGTAAATTGAATTGGCCGGGTTCAAAGATGTCCCAAAGAATACAGGGACACAGACTGACCAGATGTCAAAATGAAAAAAATACAGCCTTGGGGTGTCTAGTTTAAAAAAAATACATGGTTTGATGGGTTAAATTGAATTGGTCGGGTTAAAAAATGTCCCAAATAGGACATAGGGGGAAGGATGACCAGATGGTAAAATTTTAAATTGAAAAATGCATACCTCCCAAATGCAGCCATTTAGCTCCACAAACCAGACAAACTAGTGAATGGGTGGTATCACTGTACTCAGGGGATTTTGCTGCACACAGGTTGGGGTGTTGTTTTGCTGTGACATATGCCAGGAGCTAAAAATTCATACCTAAAATACAAGGTGTATAAAAAACACACAGAAAATCACTACCACAAACTTTGACAAAGGATGGTGGTAGAATAAGTGCATTAAATACCCTGGGTTGTCTAGCTTTCAAGAATAAATGGTTTGATGAGGGGTAGATTGAATCGGCTAGATGTCCCAAATAGGTCAAAGTTCAACACTGATTTGCTCATGTTCCAAATGTGACCTTTTAGCCCCCAATTAACCTGCATTGTCACGTAGGTTTGACTTCTAGTGAACACGTGCCAGGTACATGAAGGACTTTAAAGGGACATTTTCAGATGACATACCTGGTACATCTTCCATCCCGGAGTTTTTAAATTGATGCACATTGTGACAGAGACCTATACTCTGACTGAGTAGCTCCGCCATAGAGATCTTTCTTGTGGCTGAAAGTTCAATTGCTCAAGGAATTAACCCTTTGTTATCACCCAAGCACTAGTTGAGATTTAGTGTAGGGTACAAAACAAAACTAAGTTAATTGAGAACAGCACAAGTATTTATACACAAACACAATCAGATAAGGAATATAATGCCATAAACTACCAGACAGCCCAGTGCCTCAATACAGTTCCTATAGCCAGCAATGTCCATCTGGTAAATAGTCATTATTTAAGGGTTATCCAGAGTGAGTGATGGCAATCCTGGGGTACCAAGGAGGAGCCAAAGAACAAGGGATGTTATGATCCAAAGAGCAACTTCATCCGTAGTCGGGACCCTGAGCGACAGTGCTCGGAATATCCCTGGGAATAGTCAGAAAAGTAGCCAGGCCAGAGTTCCAGAGCTGAGGCTGGGTAAACCCTGGTTCTACAGAGGGTTAGTTAAACCATGTTTCCCAAATGCGCTCCCTCTCAGTAACTACCACAGATTGTGACCCACCACGAGTACAATGGACAACAGTCATGAGTTTTATTAGCTCTATGCCTTTTAATTGTGTGCTGTGGGCAGTTCTTTGAAACAAGCTATTACCTATATAATCCTACAGCCTGTATGATTCCATTGCACTTGTGTTTTGCTCTGGCTACCAAGTGTGTTCCCGTGTTCCTGATTTTTCTGTTTATGACCTGGCTTTGTGTGACTACCGTTCCAGCTCCTGATTCCTGGCTATCGTACCCTGACACCGCTGACTTCTGTATTCCTGACTCCGGCTTGTTTATCGGACTATGATTTTGCATTACGTTTTTGCTACTTCATTGTTTAAACAGGGAAAAGAAAAAAGGTCGGTGCGCTAAGCTAGTCTCAGGCTCAAATAATACAAATGTGAAATATGAGGCCTACCAAACAGGTGTAAGCATGCTGCAAGAAACAGTGTATTGGCTGTACAATGTATACAAAAAACAAAAACTGTCTGCGCTTCTTACCCTAATAAAGTTGGCAACAAATATATAAACATAATATAAATGAGAGGTTTTGGTTATATGAATTGGCCAAAGCATAATTAAGCTCACCCGCCACGTCAAGGCACACTCTCAATAGGGTGAGAACCTACTCTCATCTCCTACATAGTGGACTTCATTGTTCATTCAATAGAGAAGTTCATTCAATAGAGAAGTTTTTTATTTTATATTTTTGGTGTCAGTCTGGTTCCTGGTCCCTTACACGGACATCAATAGAGTCAACTCAGTTTCAAAGTTCGGTAGGCATCACTACAGTTCCTAGCCGCCGCACAGTTCCATGGATTTGCAGCTAGGTCCCAGTTAGACAACAGACAGGGAGGAAATGGAGTCCAGCTAACACAAGGGGAAAACAGGGTCAAGGAACCCATAACTCTTGGGAAAGTCAGTGAATAAACTCCTTTGACTGAAGTTGTAAAAGACCAGGATGGGGTAAAATCCACACAAAGCGGTACAGGGCCAGGACATCCTCCCATACCATCCAGGACAAAGCAGAGCAGGGGAGGAACCGGTCAACCGGACAGGTTCTGGACATAAAATGAGGACATTTTATATTAAATTGTATATCTTTTATTGTGAAATACTACTATTTTTGGTTTGAAGTTATGCTAATTTATTTGGAGCAGATTGGGAAGAACAAAATATTTGGACTAATAATCAATTTGGCACAAATCTGGTGCTATGGAAATGCTATATAGGTGATGTATTAATTATATGGAAAGGTTCAAAAAATACTTTTGGCGTTTGTAACACACATTAATAGTAATTATAATTTAACATGAAAATAATATAGAACTTTTAGATTTACATTTATATGTAGATAATGGTCAAATACACTCTAAGAATTAATGTAAACCTATAGACGTTTATGCCGCCCTTAGTCACAATGAGAAGGCTGAGGTTCTTATCTCACAGATGTTTAATGCACATATCAGGTTCCAACTAAGACATTTACATCAACGCCGTAGAACTAAATAAAGATAAATATGAAAGACAAATCATCAGACATACAGTCAATTACATAAAAAAACACGACTGAAAACTCATAATTAGACAGAAATACACCTACATACCACTTTTGCCTGCTTGTGAACTAAGAGAGGGGTTTGTATCTTGAATTTTCTTAATCAGATGGCTTATGATTCTCAGAGATAACTTTATGACTTCTAATGACAAGACCATTACAATCCTTTATGTAAGTGACTTGTAACAATGCATTATGGGAATAAAATACATTGACAATTATGCTCATAAGCGCCATCTAGTGGACACAGAAAACTTTGTGACTGCAAACACAACGTTAATGTCTTTATCTACTACAAAAGTTGCCACCACCCACCTTGGTTAAAAAATATACTTAAAGGTCAATTTATGCGAATTAAAAGAAATTGCTCAAAAGACACAGACTTTCAAGTGCAAGTTAGAGAGTTAAATCAGAAATGTATAAATAAACACTACCCTGAAAATATTTTACAAGAAAACAGGTTAATAGTATAAAAAGAGAGGACTTTTTAAAGAATAAAAATTCTAATGATATTAAAAACAATTTTGATTTCACTTTTATTACTTATTATTATACTGACGCTTTCAGTATTAAAAGAATTATTAATAAATAGTGGTCTTGGGAGATTTATTACCAGATATACCCCAAATCATTTAAAAAAAACAGATAAATAAAAAAAAAATTTGCGACAAGTACACTACCAATAAATGAAACACAAATGTTAACCTTTCTGGGAGAAAAACTGAAAGGTTTCCATAAATGTGGTAGGTGTGAAAGTTCTGGATTTTTCAGGTTATAAAACAGGTATAACATATAAAACTGGACATTTTATTATTTGTAATGCACACAATGTGATTTATTAACTCCTATTCCCTTATGGCGCCCAATATGTGAGAAGAACGTCTAGAGCTTTAAAAGTAAGAATTTTAGAACATCAGGCCAATATTAGAAATAAAAATATTAAACATAGTGTACCAAAAACACTGCAACACTTGTTTGGCCTTTAAATAGAGAGACTTTTTAACTATAGGAAAACAGTATAATTAAACCTAGTTGGAGGGGAGGTAATATAGCCCAATTTTTATCTAAAAAAGAAAGAGTGGATTTTTCAGTTAAAAAAACTTTTAAAAAAGAGAGGACTTAATACAGATTTAGATGTGCTTTTATGGATTACAAATAATGTATTGCTCTTTCAATTCTTTTTTCAGCCATTTTATGTATAATGTATAATTTGGTATTTTGTTTATAATGTATTTAAATATAAGATTGTATTTTTCTAACTTTATTTTTAACTTATATTCAAATCACTGTATTTACCATTTAAATTGGCTCAATCATGTTATTTATGTATTTTATATTATATTATGAATAATGGTTTATAATATATATGCATGTATTATTTGGGTACTGAGGTCTTCAATGTAGATGAATGTTTTTTTACTGTAAAGGCTTTTTGGACATGAAGGATATCCGGATTTCATTTACTGACTAGAAACTGCTGACGTATACGGAAGTGTCACTATAAATGGAACTGAATGGACAGATGATCAGCATTACTATTCACCTTTTTACCTCCCAAAGAAGCTGAGATATCAGCAAAATGGTGGACGTTACTTTTTTATTTAATTATGACTTTGGCACAGACTGACCAGATGTCCAAATTCCAAAAAAATGCACACCTCTCAAAGGTGGCCTTTTACCTCCCAAATAACCTGACAAATCCATGCATGGGGGTATCAATGTACTCTGGAGAAGTTGCTGAACAAATATTGGAGTTTTGGTTGACAGTGACATATACCATGAGTGGTAAATTCATACCTGAAGTACAATGTGTGGGGAAAAAAAACCACACAAAAAATATTACTGCAAACTTTGATTATGGCTGGTGGTAAAATGTGTACATGGAAAATGTTAAAATACAAGCATTTGAAATACCCTGGGGTTTTCAAATATATATGATTTGATGGGGTAAATCGAACTGACCGGCTTCAAAGATATCCCAAATAGGATATGGAATATGTCTGTGGTAATGTGCCCATTCAGCCACAAGAGCGTTTTTAAGGTTAGGCACTGATGTTGGATTAGAAGGCCTGGCGTGCAATCTGTGTTCCAATTCAACCCAAAGGTGTTCTGGCCACTTGAGTTCCTTCACACCATGGACCTTGCTTTGTGCACAAGGGAACAATCATTCTCAAACAGGAAAGAGCCTTCCCCAAAACGTTACCACAAAGTTTTTGTCATACAATTGTCATCCTCTCCCATCGCTTTACTAACGTCACTCCTCTCTGTCAGTCTCTTCAGCCGGTGGAGGTCTGTGCAATGTGGACAACCTCTGCTGCTGCCGGGGCTTCTTTGACGAAGCGCCGGTATCACATGACCTTCCGCTGCTCATTCATAGAAGCCCCGGCAGCAGCAGCGGAAGTTGTCTGTGCGCATCGCACAGACCTTCACCGGCTGCTGGAGAGGAGGATCCAGGTCCCCTGCAGCTCTTGGGGGGATCTGGATCTTAGTCTTGTAGTCAGACCTCTATGTGAGGTCTGATTAGAAGATGACCTCGATTATAAGACGATGTCTATTTTTCAGATCATTCGAGCAAATATACTATATATTATACACCATGGAATCTGCAGCACGGGGAGAAGTCTAGAGAAGCACTGGTATACAGGCATTCTGGAGGCAGAGTGGCATATAGGGGGTTAAAAGGAATATCAGGGAGGCAGAGTGGCATATAGGGGGGATAAGGCATATTTGGGGGGCAGTGGCAAATAGGGGGTCAAGAGGAATATCAGGGAGGCAGTGTGGCATATAGGGGGTATAAGGCATTTCTGGGGGCAGAGTGGCATATAAGGGGGTATTGTCAGATATTTTATCACAGAAAACATGTATTCTATATATGTATTTTACATGAGGACAAAATGAAGTCAGAGCCATTTTGTTTTACTTAAGCATATAGTGATTATTTCTTTTTGTCTTTGTTCCCTTTATAATTTAGAACAAAGAGTATTCATGTATATAGATGTTTCAGTATATATATGATACAAATAATGTTATCTTCCATGAGAAATTTAAGGAGTAGACACTGCATATCCTTAGGAATGTAAATTGGAATGGGGGATACATGGGAAGACTACAAGACCTGAGTTACTATCTAGGAAGTAACATTTGGCGATTAGGGTGATCAAGGATAAATTCCAAACACATATGTAATGGTTTTAAGTTAATTCTTAGACAAGAGGGTCTCTCACAGGTAAATTAAGAAATTACAACGGTGTAAATATGAGTAGAAATTCTAATTATAATGGGTAAAACCCACCACTTTAAAAGCTTATGTCTTTAATAAAAAAAAAAAAGAGAAAAAGATCGCACCCTGAAATAGACAGACCCGGACGGACTTATTCACCAAATTTACCCCAGAGAATTGGAATCTTAAGATTCTGGCACCATATTTCACTCTTAGAGTTACTTTGAGTTCTAACCTATATAACTTGTAGAAAGTTATATTCTTTCCTATTTAATTTCTTGCCACTGAACCTGGATTATATTCTACAAGGACCAGTTGGACAATAGCAACAAGTGGTGGTAAATATAATTGTTTTATTATTCTGAATAGAGATGAATTTTGTCTTCTTCGTATAGAATTCCCTGTTTCTGGGAAATAGTATATTGCATTATTGTATATGACGGCTTGTGAGACTGCAGTTTATAACCCGTGATAATAACAATAATGAAAAGGTATTTTTACCTATAGACGAAGTTTGACATTATTTGCATCTATTAGGAACTTCACTAATACTCTTAGACACAAACAAATTATTTTTAATTTGTCATATTAGTTAAACTAATATAAGAGAAATAGTGATATCTTTATTACTGCCCTGATTATTATCAATTTTTGGTTGCTGAGTGGACTGGAAATTAATGGTGTGTTAGACTCATAAAATAACAATTCATATTGATAACTATCGATAATATACTGTATTTGAATTGATTTATTTTTGACATGTTTTAAGAATTTTGTGTTTTATATTATGCACTGTGTGACTCATATATATATTTTATAAATTGTATTTACAATAAATAATATTTTTATTGACTATCGTGGCGATATCTATCTAATTTGAATTATAATTTTCGGCGATCTGAAAGAATTTAGGATCGGAGATAAAATATAGGGTATCTCCTTAAATTAATATTGTGGATGTGGTACTACAATATTTGGTAGCGTCGTTATTTTGTGTGTCCAAAATAAAGAAGCAAAGGCTCAGCACTCAAATGATAAGGTGAGTTTATTTCACACAGGCAACGTTTCGACGCACAGGTCTTTCTCAAGCTTGAGAAAGACCTGTGCGTCGAAACGTTGCCTGTGTGAAATAAACTCACCTTATCATTTGAGTGCTGAGCCTTTGCTTCTTTATTTTGGATTTATTGAGGGACTTGGTGGTACCCTGGCTCGTGCACCATTTTACTGCTGAGTGCTGCATTCCAACCTTTCTTTTTGTGTATGTTATTTTGTGTGTGTGACGAAATATTGGTTTTGCCTTTTTTGTCTCATTAATATCCCTAACAGTATAAGGCATTTCTGGGGGGCAGATGTGCATTACTGGGGGCAGGTTGCCAAATAAAAAGGAAATGAAAACAAAAATGCATTTTCTCAATCATAGTTTTTATTAAATATGAAAAAATTGTTTACATGTGAATTTATATTTACTAGTAAACCTTTTTTTTATAGGGTAGACTTATATTCTGGCCTTTTCTTATAATCAAGCAAATATGGTAAATAAAATACCTAGTAAACTTCTAAAAATGAACTTTGTCAGATCCCTGATAGCTATTGTCAGATATTGACTTTTGTCAATCCCCAAAAGTCTTTCTTCCTAACACGCTAGTCTTTTACCATCTCCCTCTGACTCACTCCGACCTCCCACTTCAATAAATAAACCCAATGACTGTTCTTTCAGTAAAAGTCAATATAACATACAATGAAGAGGTACATGGCTATATTTTGCAAATATTCTTTTCTCATCTCCTGTGGTTTATGTTCATCAGTGCCAGGGACCCTGCTTTTACTGTACATTACTTTTACATATATATTGTCTGAAAACATATTTTGGATGGCCCTTTTTCCACTTTGGAGTTTCCTCTTTATCCATCTACTACCTCAATCTGCCTCAATCTTGCATGGGATATAGATGTGAGGTAATGAACCTTAACATGCATCCAGAAAATACATAATACATAAATCAGTGTATTTCCTCATATTTTTTATGGGCAATATAATCTCCATAGATTTTTCTCTTTTTCTTTGCATATGAAAAACAAATCATTAAACTAAATGGTTATAGGAACCTCTCAAAAATAAAATTATTTTACATTACCAGATTATATGTCTATATTTCTATAACTAAATAAATAAACACCAATCAGCCATAAGATTATGACCACCTGCCTTATATTGCAGGTCCCCCTTTATATATAGGTCCCCCTTTTGTCTCCAAAACACCCCTGACCTGTCGAGGGATTGACTCCACTAGACCTTTGAAGGTGTGCTGTGGCAGCAGATCCTTTAAGTCCTGTAAGTTGCGAGGTGGGGCCTCCATGGATGCATCCTGGTGCCATGTGTTCTCCAGTTAAGCGACCCATACACACCCGGCCACCCACGTGATGTAAAAGAAAAGGTAAGTCATCAGACCAGGCCACCTTCTTCCATTGCTCCATGGTCCAGTTCTTATGCTCACATGCCCATTGTAGGCGCTTTTGGCAGTGGACAGGGGTCAGCATGGGCATCCTGACTGGTCGGCGGCTACACATGCCTATACGCAAACTGCGATGCACTGTGTGTTCTGACACCTTTCTTTCAGAACCAGCATTAACTTTTTCAGCAATTTAAGCTACAGTAGCTTGTCTATTGAATTTGACCACACGGGCCAGCCTTCGCCCCCACCTGCATCAATGAGCCTTGGCCGCCCATTGACAGCCCAGTTGACAGTTTTCCTTCTATGGACCACTTTTGATGGAACACCGGGAACATCCCACAAAACCTGCAGTTTAGGAGATGCTCTGACCCACTCATCTAGCCATTACAATTTGGCCCTTGTCAAAGTAGCTCACATCCTTACATAATATGTTATACCTTTTAAAATAATAATGTCCTGGATTCAATAACAGAGAAAACAGTAACTAAATAGCAATCCTTCCCTAGATTGCAATGAAAAAAAATTACATAATTTTTTTCCTCTTGCAATCTATGCAAGAATTTGATATATTTTGTTTATAATCTAATGTTTAAAATATTGGAGCATAGCCAAGATATATATATATATATATATATATATATATGTTCATAATTTATGTACATTATATTAACGTAAGTAAAATATATAGAAAAAAACATATACAAGTCTACATGCAATAGGAAAGCTGATTGATAACCTCTGTTAACAAAGAAACATGGGATTGAGTCATTAACTGATAACTGATTATCCAGGGGAATTCCAGAGCTAGAAGGCTTTTGATTAAGCAATTTACTTGGTTTATAACCTGGGTGACCTTCCAGTGGAGGCAGTATGAGAAAGCACAGAAGGCTACCATTAAGCATATTACAACTACAATGCCACAGCAAATGCATTGCTCCACTGATAATGAATAAATTGGAGTATCTCAAAATCGTTAGTTGTTAGTGCCTTGCAAATCTCCTTTTTTGTGAATATAAAAACAATAAACAAACAGTGTTTGTTTCACAAAGATTTGTGAACAAGCATATAATTTACTATAAAAGCTCCCACTGTTTTACGTATATCATGGATATGTAAAGACAGAGAAGAATGAAAATATTAGATGAAGCAACTGGATTTGTAGTTAAAGGTTTCAGTTCTTAATTGACTCTTTTTGATTCATATTGGATGCTTTATGGTCCTCTGTCCTTTTAAAAGCAGTATTGAAATAATTAAAATGGACTGAAACTGGCACAGAAAAAGAATGAGTTAATATGTTAATTTCATTATTAACTGAAAGAGTCTTTCTAGAGTAAACAATGTGGAAGGCTGCACTTCTTTGAAAATCCCCTTAAAGTAGATTGTTTGGCATTTGGCAACTTAGCAGCTGTTTAACTTTATTTTAAAGGTTTCTTGTTTCTTTTTTTCAGTCCCATTGATAATTGGTGCATACCCTTCTGGCACTCAGAGTAATGAATAATGCATTTTATTAACCAGCTGCAGTTAAGTACCATTGCCCACAGCTCATGAATAAGTAAAAAACAACAAAAAGTAAAAAATTATGTTAAAACGTAAACTAATAATGTTACTCTGTTATTGTTTGTGATTATTAATTAATTTCATTATGTGTTTATATTTACTGCTTACTTTTATAATGACTGCTATGTAAGGTTTTTGGCTGTTTAACAGCACATCGCACACTCCCTTGGCATTCACAAGGTTACGAAGTACCTGAAGAAGTGAGAGTAACAGAATGAATCAGATGTTTCTAGCGGGTGTTAGGACTTAATATCTGGTGTTACTCTTATGGTTAGGGTATAAGTAATCTTCTTCGACCCTGGTTTCAGGCCTGGACTGGCCATCTGGCAGAGTGGCACGGTCCCAGTGGACTGCTGGCCATTGTTGCCCCATACTCTGACTGACACGAATATTCAGTTATTTGCCTCAGTTAAGTCATCAGACAGCCCCTGGACTTAAAGTGCTAGGGCCGCCTATCGACCACCTGTTCTGCCTTGCTCTATATTAAAGCTTTCACTACCCTCCCAACCATCCTTATACTGTCAAGTATAAAAATACACCAGACCAATAGCCACACCTTTATTAATAATGTGCATAAAGTCAACCTCATTTAAAGTAGAAAGAGCCATAATTCAACATACTAAAAAATTGAACATTGCTGATATCTTTAACTTTCCATCCTGAGAGTTCTAATTCTTACATTACCCTTGGCGACACCAACAACCACCAGTGACAGAGCATCACCTCGGCAACTTACTCCCATCCAAGCCTTATTGTCCCTAAATAATTGACTATTGACTTATTGTACCCCCCACATTCTGCACCCCTTAAGACACTGCTTAACAGTAATAACTGCAGTGCTACAGCCTGTCTGTGACCCTACCATGCAAAGCTGTGACAAACTGAGCCTATTAGAGTGAAAATGGCAGGTGGGTGCGACATGTTTCAGCTGCCACGTGGAAGAGCTTCTCCCATGATTAACAAACACTTGTAAAAACCCAGGCCCAGTTAATCAAGTCACCCCTCATGCAGTTTTGTCCTACATAAGGTTGCCATGCAACTTCTCTGTCCCCTAGGCTGTCTAGTAGGTAGCTTGGGAAGAAATGGATACCTGTAAGCTGGGGAAGGAATTAGTTCTGGGTAGGTTGCTTAGAAGTTTCCCACTCTTAGAAGGGCCCACTCTGAGTTTCTGTTTTAAGAAGGCCCAGTTTGGCATGCATAATCTATAATCAAAATTAACAATGCAACAATGGCCCCTTTGCAAGACAATCTCGCCGGGGATGGTTCTGATTTTATACATATGATGTTGATGATGTTTACATTAAATTTCACTGCAACTTTACCCAGTTAATCTGTTTAGTAAATAATTATCCTAGAGAAAAGTGTATTTGTTTATGGATTGGAATTTCACCACATGTAGAAATATATTCCAAATATATAAACCATAAACAAATGCAAATTGACAGAGACGCTATGTTACGCTGTGTTATGTTGTTAAAGCAATTCAACGCTGAAATAAGAATTTGACTGTACTGTGTAAACCTACTGCCATTGATTAAAGTGAATTAACAAGTTTAAGTGGTGTATCTAATCTGCCTTCAGAAAATATGAATACATTACTAGTCATAATTGAGAAAATAAATTGACCTGGAATTACCACCATAAAAGTGACTTTGCCAAGTCTAAGAAGAGACCAAATAAAGTTTGAAAATACTAATGCAGATTAAATATTTATCTTTTTCTTTTTTCGCTTTCTCACAGCCAATGAAGAAAAAACAGAAAATAATCTCACTGCAATATAACATATAATTATCCTTAATTAATACACACCAACATACTTTGCAGTGCCAAAGTTTTAACTGCAAGTTTTAACTCCTTAAGGATCAGGGCTATTTTGTGCTACAGGACCAGAACAATATTTGTGTTCTTCAACAGTTATTTCCCTCCTCATTTAGTGTACCCATACAATATACCATATTTTTTTCCCAATGAGTGGAAAAGAATGGTATTTACACTATAAAGTACATAATGGGTTAAGTAAGACCATATTTTCATGACCCAGTACGTCATTAGTTGCAAAGGAGTTAAATCACTATGATACAGAAGGTCCGTATTAGTTACATGAAAAGAAAAAGCTAAAAAAAAATTATTTGGCAGGAATATTCAGAGTATTCAGAGTATTTTTTTTTGCACATTTCTGACATGGTGCAGCCCTAAACTCTGCCCCTAGGGGAGAAAGCATTTAACATGTGCACTTGCACAGTAAACTGTTTGTAAACTAAAGAATGAGTGTGTGAGTGAATACTTGCTTACGTAGCTGACGCTTTCCTCAATGACGCTCAGATAAAAAATCTGGGCGCACTTAACAGCAAGTTTTCTATACAAAGAAAATTACAAAAAATGCTATTTTAATATTTAGAAATTTCCCTAAAGTAATTTTTGGTATAAAACACAATGTAAATGCATAGAGAGAAACATTCTACAAGAAAGCACCTAAAGGTAAGTGATTTAATTTTTTATAGTAGACAGCGTCACATATCACTGCTTCATCTCACATGAATCTAATGTCTATTATCTCTAATGTCTAATATGGCAATTAAACACTTTTGGTCTGCCACACACACCATCTTCTAATCAGGACCCTTCTGCCAACCACCTAGGATAAACTTTTATTAAAACATAGGGCAGGCGTGAATCTTCTTTCTTCAGACGAAAGATGAGTTGCTTTACATCCCACCTTTATATACACCCACTGGCCAATTCATTAGGTACACCTGTTCAATTGCTTGTTAACACAAATAGCTAATCAGCCAATAACATGACATGTAGAAGTGCTAAAGTTCAAACTGAGCATCAGAATGGGGAAGAAAGGGGATTCAAGTGACTTTGAACGTGGCATGGTTGTTGGTGCCAGAAACTGCTGATCTACTGGGATTTTCACGCACAACCATCTCTAGGATTAAAAGAGAATGGTCCGAAAAAGAGAAAATATCCAGTGAGCGGTAGTTGTGTGGACCAAAATGCCTTGTTGATGTCAGAGGTCAGAGGAGAATGGGCAGACCGGTTCGAGATGACAGAAAGGCAAGGGTAACTCAAATAACCACTCGTTACAACCAAGGTATGCAGAATACCATCTCTAAATGCACAACACCTCGAACCTTGAAGCAGATGGGCTACAGCAGCAGAATACCACGCCGGGTGCCACTCCTGTGAGCTAAGAACAGGAAACGGAGGCTACAATTCGCACAGGCTCACCAAACTGGACAATGATAGACTGGAAGAACGTTGCCTGGTCTGATGAGTCTCGAATACAGCTGTGACATTCAGATGGCAGGGTCAGACTTTGGCGTAAACAACATGAAAGCATCCATCCTGCCTTGTATCAATGGTTCAGGCTAGCGGTGGTGTAATGGCATGGGGGACATTTTCTTTAGGCCCCTTAGTACCAATTGAGCATCGTTTAAACACCACAGCCAACCTAAGTATTGTTGCCGACCATGTCCATCCCTTTATGACCACAGTGTACCCATCTTCTGATGGTTACTTCCAGCAGGATAATGCACCATGTCACCAAGCTCACACCATCTCAAATTGGTTTCTTGAACATGAAAATGAGTTCACCGTACTCCAATGGCCTCCACAGTCAACCAGATCTCAATCCAATAGTGCACCTTTGGGATGTGGTGGAACGGGTGATTTGCATCATGGATGTGCAGCCGACAAATCTGCAGCAACTACGTGATGCCATCATGTCCATATGGGCCAAAGTCTCTGAGGAAGGATTCCAGCACCTTGTAGAAAATATGCCACGAAAAATGAAGGCAAAGGGGGGTCCAACCCGGTACTAGCAAGGTGTAACAAATTAAGTGGCCAGTGAGTGTATATCTTAAATCCACCTATCTTCTGGTGGGAATTTTCCCCATCCCCATGCCCCTCCCACCCATTATTCTTAGAGGGGCAACTAAGTTTCACAGCTAACACCTTAAAATCAATGCATTACAAAACACACAACATAAAACGTAGGGACAAAACCAATTTATGGGCACTGTCCTACTGTCCTAGCTAGCAATCCCACTGTCCAACCTTTTGCGGGCAATGAGTTTCATGGGCCGCTTGAGGAGACCATCTGACCTCCCCCAACCTGCCCAGGAAAGTCAAAAAGCAATTGTAGCACAGATCTCCTTTGAAGCTCCAAAACAAACTCCTTGCAGCTCTAGCATTGGTTGGTAGCTAAGCGGGTTAGGTGGCAGGCGGCCATGCCTCCCATTCCACCCACTTCTGGCCAGAGACCCTCCTCCTTCCCACCTACTTCTGAGGCTGGCCCTGGTCTTTTGCCAACTCTTACCACACCAGATTTTGATACCTGAAATATTGGGGGGTATGCTACTAGAAAACTTCTCAACGCATTTTCTTGAGGCGAATAATCAAATGATCTTAATCACCCAGCTGGACACAATTGCAGGTCTGCAGATAAAGAAAGTTTATTGGACCAAATTGAGATAAAACCAGGTTTCTGCCAATGTTAACCTACATCGCTGTATACAGCACTGGATTTTATTTTCAATCTTTTTGCATTAGTTAGCAAATGTACTTGCATTTAGCTGCAGAAATACATGTTAGTTACTAATGAACACTAAACATAATTTATGGGCTGTGTGATGAAGATAAAACTTTTCTTGGTTATTCTAAAATGGATGTCTTAAATAACCGCATGGGCTCATACAAAGATTTTTTTTGTTGCATGCCTTAGCTCTCTAAGTAATCTGAAAGGAGAAAAATAAATGTTTTAGTCAAATTTCAATACATATCCAGAATAAAAGTCTAAAATATTAAGCTGCTACGTTATGCTCTTATGTACTGTTTTTTTCATGCTTGGCTTAAAACATGGTCTGCTGCTTTCATCCCAGACATCGTTTGCAGCTGGTCAATACATGGATTAGGTTGGAGGTAAGATTTTCTTTTGAAACTAGTTTTACAGATGGAAGGAAACCAGTTTCTTTTTTATTGTTGGTTGGTGACACAAAATTAGGTAGGGTAATACAGTCTAACCTTGATATTCATCCCAGCAGGAGGATTCAGACACACAGGACTGGGCAGGCAAATGGCAACTGAGTTTAATACAGATGTTAAGTTATGCATTATGGAGAAACTGATTACAATGCAACATATACTTTAAATAGTATCTCCCTGGTGAAAAGAATAATAATAATATGGATTTAGGAATAATTATAGCAGCTGAAAAGGCAAATAAGATATTGGCATTTATAAAAGGAGCATTGATACATAGGTGGATGATATCATCACCCTCTTTATAAGTCAGTAGTAAGGCCTCACCCTGGAAATGAGGTATAATTCTGGGCACTGGTCCTTAAAAAATATATTATGTAACTGGAAAAGATGGCTACAAAATTAATAAGGGGGTTGGAAGATCTTAGTTATGAATAGAGACTAAAAAAGTTGCATTTATAAACGCAGTGAAAATGTAATCTTAGGTGGGATATTATAACATTGTAAAAATAAGTGCAGGACCAATATAACAGTAACCTGTTCATTAACTGAAATATACAAAGAAGAAGGGGTCATCCTCACAGGCAAGAAAGGAAGGGATTATTACGGTAAGGACAATACAGATGTGGAATCCACTGCCAAGAGAGGTGGTGCTATCAAATACAATAGATACCATCAAATAGAGTCAGGATAAATGTATTTTTTTTTTAGAAAAGCAGTACATACAGAGCTATAAATAATAACATTCATATTTTAGAGCTTGTTGATTTAAGGAGAAATTTTATTTTCTTTTGGCGTTAGGAAGGAATTCTTCCCTCTACATGGCAAAATTTAAAAAAATAGCTTAATTGGGTTTTTTGCCTACTTTTCGAAACGCAGGCAGGACAAGTAGAAGGGTTAAACTTGTTGAGCTTGAATCTTTTTTCAACCTTAACTACTATGTTAGTATGTTATTAAGGAAAATGCTTAATGTTTTGCCTACTTTATTATAGGTATGGCAAACATAATACAACCGCATTCCAGTACAAACTGGGTTTATTTACACAGGAAGCAAAAAGAAAAAAAAGAAGACTACATTGTATATTTATTCTGTTCCCTGAACAAGCCAGCTGGCCACATCACTCCCTCTCAGCACAGCTGACACCTCCCTCCTTAATGTCACCACCCCTTCTGTTCCTCTTTTATATCCCAGCAGACCCTCTATCTATTTTGTTTCTCAAGTAACACAAAAAACAAAATAGCTGTTGAGCATATATTTCACTCGTTGTGAACCCCCTCAAGAATGCCTTATCAGACAAACCCTTTTTTGTCTGTCTTAGGCTAGGTTTCCACTTGGGTTTTTGTCCTGCGTTTTTTTTCTTGATGAAAAACGCCACAAAAACTGCCACTGCATTTTTCTGCGTTTTGGCATTTTTTTCTGGAGTTTTTTCTGGCGTTTTAGCCTTTCTGTGGAAATTGCTTTTTTTGACCTTAGGCAGTTTTTCCAGCCTTTACAAGTTAGAAGTTTCACCCAGCTAAAAGGGATTAGGATTAATGGCAAGTATCTGCCCCCTGATGTAATTTACTTGGTAGAGTTCTACTTAAACGCCCCGGCGGACCCTTTTGTCACTTTTCTGTGGTTTGTAAGGCATGCTTTATTCCGAATGTCTGCTCCTCTAGGAAGATTGGCCCCAAATGATGGTGCAAATTGTTTGCTGTTGCTTTTGGCACGCAGGATCCAGTTGATGTGTCGCGTATGTTTGTTTGTAATGGCATGTTTGTTCCAAATGGTGTAGAATTCAATATGAACTTTGTTTTGTGTGAAACTGTTTGTTTCCAGCCTATTTCTCGTAGGACACACAGATACTGGGTCCATCCTCTGCATTGTAACTGTGGAAAAAAGCCATAAAAAACGCCAAGGCAATAAACCCACATGGCTTTTTCATGGCGTTTTTTCTCTCCCATAGACTTCTATTGGAGAAAAACGCCAAGATTTCCTTGCAAAAAACGCCAGAGTGTCAACATGCTGCGATTTTGAAAAACTGCCACAGAGCCCAAAAAAGCAGAAAAACGCCAAAGAGGACTGAAAAAACGCCAAACAAAAAAACGCCAAGTGGATATGGCATTCTGCGATTTCCTATTGAAGAACAGCTAACATCTGGCTGCTGCGTTTTTTCACTAAAAAAACGCCAGGTGGCGCTATTGGCGTTTTTATGGGCGTTTTTAGCTAAAAAAAACCAAGTGGAAACCTAGCCTTAAGCATATAAAGAATATTACTTACCCTTCCAATGCTCTATATAGCACTTCTGAGACACTTATAAGAAATATATATATCATAGCATGAACCCAGCTCCATAAAAAATAATATTCAGTAATTGTATGTGTGTTCTTTCCCTAGTTACCATGTGTAACTAGGGAACTGTCATGTTGAAATGAAGCATAAGGGCTATAAATGGTTTTCCCACTGAATCGCTTTATAGAACATAGAAATAATGGAATGCGAATGATCTTGATGACATCATTAGTTCAACTTCATATGCAAATTGGTCTGTGTTGTCAGGTTACACCTGTTATACAAAGGGTGAGGCCTCAACGTTATTTTTATTCATTTTTTGTGGCTGCTAAAAAAAAAAAAGGAATTTTATGAAAACCAATTAATACCCAGTAATTTATGTGCAGTGATAGAAAACATAGTGCTGAATATTCTGAATTCAATTTGAATTTCATCATATTTTCAGAAATGTATTAAAAACATTTTCACACACTTTAATATTTTTTAAAAACTGTTTGTAAATATGTTTATTTCTTTTTCATATTAACCATATATTTATATGTAAGGGGAACAAAGTGGAGTAGAAGCTGTTTTGTTAACACATAAAATGCAAATGACTGAGGTACAGTCAATCATGCCCCCCCAACCCCGGGCCCCAGAAAAAACACGTACACATATTTTGATCAAATAATTGTACTTTTGTTAAGCTGGATAAATTTGTCCATGTTTTTTTTAATGAACTTCCCCTCAACTGTGAAACAAAAAAACAACACAATGCAATAATGCAAATCAATCATCACACCTGGAAACTTGTGGACTTCGCCTACCCAGAACCTATTCTTGCGGGATGCAGCCAGAACTGTTGCTGGTGACGTCAGGGGCACTCTTGACATTGTGGGAAACACAAACCCGAATAATTCCTAGGTATGATTATACATAATAACTTATTATATAAATTATCAATATATATACATAATATAATTAAACCACATAACCATATAAGCCATGCAAACCTTAGGGGCTGGTACGGGTGTAACTGGGCTTTTCCACCTGTAGAGACTACCAACATTCAGAAAGTACGGCAGCCAGACCACACCATCCGTATCACCTGGACGGAGGGACGCGAGGGAGTGTTTTGTACTTCCACCCTTATGCTTATGTACGACGAATGCAACCATACCTCAGATGAAACATAGAAACATAGAAAGTGACGGCAGATAAGAACCAGTAGGCCCATCCAGTCTGCCCAACCTCTGAGTACTTTCCTTTAGTACTTGCCCTTATCCTATATCTAGCTTGGCCTTATGCCTATCCCATGCTTGCTTAAATGACTTTACATTAACATGTACCACTTCTGCTGGAAGGCTATTCCATGCGTCCACTACCCTTTCCGTAAAGTAATATTTTATGATGTTACCATTAAACCTTTGCCCCTCTAGTTTATGGTTATGTCCTCTTGTTGTGGTAGTATTTCTCATTTTAAATAAACTATCTTCCTTTACCTTGTTGATTCCCTTTAAGTATTTAAATGTTTCTATCATATCCCCCCTGTCCCGTCTTTTTTCCAGGCTATATAGGTTAAGATCCTTTAACCTGTCCTGGTAAGGTTTATCTTGTAATCCATAAACCATTTTAGTAGCCCTTCTCTGCACGTTCTTCAACATTTCTATATCCTTCTGGAGATACGGTCTCCAGTACTGTACACAATACTCCAAGTGAGGTCTCACCAGTGATCTGTACAACGGCATGAGCACTTCCCTCTTTCTACTGCTAATACCTCTCGCTATCCAACCAAGCATTCTGCTAGCATTACCTGTTGCTCTACTGCATTGTCTGCCTACCTTTAAATACTCAGAAATAATTACCCCTAAATCCCTTTCCTCACACGTTGAGGTAAGGACAGTATCAAATATTCTATACTCTTGGGTTTTTATGCCCCAGGTGCATTACTTTGCATTTATCTACATTAAATGCCAATTGCCACAGCTCTGACCATTTTTCCAGTTTACCTAGATCGTTTGCTATTTGGCTTCTTCCTCCAGGAACATCAACCCTGTTGCAAATTTTTGTGTCGTCAGCAAATAAACATACCTTTCCATCAAGCACCATCTGCAATATCACTAATAAAAATATTAAAGAGAATGGGTCCAAGTACAGATCCCTGAGGTATCCCACTGGCAACAAGACCTTGTTCTGAATATACGCCATTTACTACAACCCCCTGTTGTCTGTCACTCAGCCACTCCTTAATCCATTCAACAACATTGGGATCTAAACCCAGAGATTGCAGTTTATTTATAAGTCTTCTATGTGGGACAGTGTCAAAGGCCTTACTGAAATCCAGATACGCAATGTCTACTGCACCACCTTGATCAATTACTTTAGTCACCCAATCAAAAAAATCAATCCTTTCCTTTAACATTGTTTCCATTAATTTCCCCACTACAGATGTAAGACTTACTGGCCTGTAGTTGCCCGACTCCTCCCTACTGCACAACATTCGCTACTTTCCAATCCCCAGGGACAACTCCCGTTACCAATGATTCGTTAAATATATCAGTTAACGGTTTTGCTAGTTCACCCCCAAGCTCTTTTAATAACTTGGGGTCTATCCCATCAGGCCCCATCGACTTATTTGTCTTTACCTTAGACCACTGAAGTAGAACCTCTGCCTCGATAAACTCACATATTTCAAATGATTCAGTCTTTTTTCCCAACTGAGGTCCCATTCCCTCATTTTCATCTGTAAAAACTGAACAGAAATATTAATTGAGGCAGTCAGCTAAACCTTTATCCTCTTCTACATATATTCCTTTTGTTTTTAGTCTAACTAATCCTTGTTTAACTTTCCTTTTCTCATTTATATATCTAAAAAATGTTTTATCGCTCTTCTGCATGTGATTTGGCAGCTCTTATAACTTTCTTTGCCTCTTTCTGCCTAATTTTATAGATCTGTCTATCTTCCTCACTTTGAGTATTTTTGTATCTACTAAAGGCTAACTTCTTGTCTTTTACGATTTTGGCCACTTCTGCAGAGTACCACAGCGGTTTCTTTAATTTTTTACTCTTACTGACCAGCCTAATACAATTTTCTGTTATCTTCAATAATACAGCTTTTATAAAATCCCATTTCTCCTGAACGCCATTTAAATTGTCCCAGTCTGATAATGACTCCTCTCCTGCACCATACCAGCCACAAACTATAACCTATAATGATGAACTTACTTCAACTAACCGCAACCAAGTTCCTCTTACTCCATACAGGCAGACAGGGAGGATGCAAAATGTTCTTCTTCACATTACCTCCAAGGGCCTGCCAAACTCAGCCCCACTTATATATTAACCCCTTGCGGACCACCCATTCAGGATGCCCCACAGAATGGCAGGATCAAAAGTTAAAATTCTAGGTGGAGCTAAAATTAAACATGTAATCAGAAACTGCTTTGATAACATAATGTTAATTTAATTTAAACCTTGATAATCTTTAGTGGTCTAGAAAAAATGCATTAAAAAATTAATAGGATGGCATTCAAATGTACAAAAATATAATGTGTAGAGAGTTGCCCTGTGATCTTGTTATCAGCAGATACTAGACATGATTTCTTTAAGTGTTGTTAATTGTATAGTTCTTTCAGTATAGTGACTACAAATATGAATATTGCTTATACATATTTAATACGACTTAAATAAGGTAACATAAGTGGTAATATTACTAGAATATAACTAGAATATAAAAAAAGTTGTGTGTTGTGTGACTCATATCTAGTTCAGTCACATATAAAACACAATTCAGTAATTTTCATCTGTGTGACAGGGTAGTTCATCAATGCTTTATAATTGCTCACTTGCCTAGCAAAAAGTGCATTTTTGTTGAGAACATGGACAACTGAAGGTGACTTCTTTTGCATGTTTTCCCATATCTACATTTTTTATCAGGTTCTATTCTGTGAAGACTGCAAAAACACTGCCATAGGCTTCTGCATGCCAAGTAATTATCCATTGCAAATTTTATCACAAAAACCTTGAGGTGTCTAATTAAGAAATACATCACTATGTTTAACACAAGAAAAAAGAATCAGATAAGCTTTGAAGTACAAACTATTATGCCATAATCATATACAATTCAAGTTGAGTAAAATCAACATATAAAAAAGGATGAGTACAAAAATGGAACTAACCTTGTCTATCCATTTACAGACAATATGAAAATGATATCCTTTGTAGGTGAGGATTACCCCACAGCTAGCATTTCATAGAATATTTCAGGGATTTTAATAGCATTTTATTATATATTTTCAGTTCTTACTTCTAGGCAACGGGTTTGAGATTTTATGGTCATACAACAAGCCTAGTGTTAAAGGTGTCGTGCCTTATATAAACCTTATTAGGTAATTTCTGCCAGCATAAAATCAAACTGATCTGTCACTTAACATACACTATTTGGACAAAAGTATTGGGACACCTGACCATTACACCAACAGGGACTTTTATGACATTGATTGACATTTAAAATATATACAGTGCCCTTCAACTAATATTGGCACCCTTAGTACATATGAGCAAAGAATGTTGTAAAAAAATTGTCGAACCCTAAAATCGTTTAACACTTTGATCTTTTCTCCAAAACTACTCTGCTCTCATGGATATCAAACAATTACACACAACACAGGTTTTTAATAAATAAATTGTGAAATATATATGTGTTAAAATTATTGGCACCCTTTTAGTCAATACTTTGTGCTACCTTCCTTTGCCAAGATACCGTATTTGCTCGATTATAAGACGACCCTGATTATAAGACGACCCCCCAAAATCTTAATATTAATTTAGGAAAAAAAGAAAAAGTCTGAATAGACGACCCTATAGGAAAAAAGTTTTACCAGTAAATGTTAATTCATGTAAACTATTTTTCTTAATAAAAGCTATGATTGTGAAAAAATATTTTGTTTTTAATTCCTTTTATTTTCCAACTCTGCTTCTTTCCGGCTGCAGCGGAAGTTGTCTACACGAATTGCGTAGACGTCTACACGCTGCCCCGGCTACACACCAGGGACTCAGAAGCACCGGTAAGTTGGGGGTGGGGGACAGGAGGATCCAGGTCCCCTGCAGAGTTGCGGGGGATCTGGATCTTAGTCTCATAGTCAGACCTATTTGAGGTCTGATTATAAGACAACCCCGATTATAAGACGAGGGGTATTTTTCAGAGCATTTGCTCTGAAAAAAACCTTGTCTTATAATAGAGCAAATACGGTAATAGCTCTGACTCTTCTCCTATAATGCCTGTTGAGGTAAGAGAATTCATGGCAAGGGATCTGAGATCATTCCTCCATACAAAATCTATCAAGATCCTTCACATTTTGAGGTCGACACTGGTGGAATCTCCTCTATGGTTCACCCCACAGGTTTTCACAGTATTCTTTGCTTATATTTACCAAGTGCCAATAGTAGTGGAGAACACTGTAATTACAAATGTTCCCACCCTAGAGTCAGAAAATGTTTTAACAATTTAAAAAGAATACAGCAACCAGGAACAATCTGTCAAGTAAATGCTGGAAACACGACATTGTTCGTGCAAATTAGAAAATATTAAGGCTGACTGAATGCTTAAAATGTTAGCAAAAGGCCTTTATATGGCAATGTTTCTGGGATGTTTTTCTACAAATGTCTTTTTTCTCTAAGCATTTAAATCTGGACTGGTGGTTTGTGCCATAGATGAGAAAGAGGTGACAGGAAGGACAAAGAAAAGAGCACCATAACTCTGAGATCAAAGGGAGTATCTTCTGAACAGATGCCATACTCTTAGTCTCTGAGGCAAATATGGCAAGTTTATGGGTGAGGGAATGTGTATAGTCTTGTATTAAATTGTTGAATGTGGGATGGCAAATATGTGGATCCACACAATATTCTGTATCTGGTGAGCAGAGCAGTCCTCTAGTGGTGAGACATGTATACATCAGAACCAAAGCAAACATGTTTTCATGTATTTAAAGAGATTGTTGTTTAGATAATAAAAATGACTGTTCCTTCTATAATACTTCGCCCATTGTGTACATATATTTCAGATTTCATACTCAGGTTAAAAATATTAACCCTGTCAAGTTTTATTCAAATTCAGGGACCACACTCTAGATAAACACATCACATACTTTTCCCGTTAAGTGTCTTGTTGGTCTAGTGGGGATATATGGGAAATATGCCTTTGTGTCACAGATTTCTTTTCTATGATAGAGTGAAGCATAGTTACATTATAGCAATTTTTTAATCCCTCAGGATTATAAATGTTATATTTACTTGTGCCTCATATCCTAAACAACCATTCAGTTGTCTTATTGAACTTTAAACATACGTATCCTGCATTTTTGTTACTATTATTTCTAAAACACATTTTTTTCTGTTTCTCTACTACTCAAATATTTATAGATTATATGATTATTTTTTGGAGGAAAGTCATTCCATTCAAAACTTTAGTCTATGTGAGCTCACGTGTTGCATTTATTCACAAAATTCTGAACATACTCTATTTAATACATGTACTACATAGAAACCTATAGTATTTCCTAAACATATGCACATTGGCCAAAAAACGTTTCAGACATTGTTCAATTTTTTTGGGACAACAAAATACGTTCCCTGCCCATTCAATTCGAACAAAAATACGGGACATTTTTATTTTGGGAAGTAAAGTCGTTGTACCGGCTCACATTCACTCCCTTTCTTACGCCTGTACACTTTCTCTCTAAATGTTTGTCTGTCTTCTCTGCCAACCACTTCTGCTTCCACATTCTTCTCTCTTTCATCTTTTCGCTTTTATATTCTCTACTCTATCTTCTAGAGAAAAAAGAAAAGATAAAGCACAAGAAAATGCAGAGGTGGTTGTTTTTGGAGTGTGAGTGAAAGGGCTTGTGGATTTTGGATGAACATTCTGAGCTTTTTGCTTTGTTTTCTGCTTCGTGGGGGGCCTGGCATCCTTTTTGTGGCTTCACACAAATTGTCGAATTTGCCAAAATTTGGTAAGTTTGCAATTAGCCAAATTTGAGGAAACTTTTAATCGAGGAGCATTGACCAGGAGGATTTAGAGCTCATGGTAAGAGGAGTGTTAGTTATTAAGTAAAAAAGGGAATACAGGATAAAGCAAAGTTTGGTAATAATGGTAAGATTATAGGTATGTAGGAGATGAGTCAATAATTTAGATCAGTACATTTACTTTCATTTAACTAATTTATAGTTGCATGGAGCCCCTTACTGCTCTGTGTAGGGGGGTTAGGGTCATGTTGGAAGGCAGAGTTAGCTGCACATGGGGGCAGAGCTAAAATGACTATTGTTTGATACATTACTGCTACATGTATACATATGACAGATATATATTTAAAATAATATTGTGGTATAACTTGTAGGGTTAATATAGAGATAACAAATATATTGAATGTTTTCACTTACTGAAAAATTAATGACATAATGCATTGACATCTGTAGTTAGTAGTACCAGGCATGGCGTGAATATCTTATTTCTGCCCCATTAATTTAACATAATGAAAAAGAACTCTGATATTTTCACTAATTACTGAATTTGGTTTCTGTTTATGTTCATCTTAGTAAAATCAACACATCAATTTGAGTAAATTAGACTAATCTTTAGAATATCTACACTTAAAAAGGAGGCTTTCAATTCCACTTATTATGTAAATAAATAATAGTGACTGCTATAACGCTCAATTATTTGTTTTTGATTCACTATTTCATAATTAATAAAAATTTGCAACTCAATCCATATTAGAATCAATAGCTTTAAAACCCAGTGATGACAAAAACCCTATAATAAATTGTTCTGCAACCTACCCAAACAAGTTGGCCAGCCTTGGAAAAAAATGAGTTACAGGATTGCATTTGAAGCTCACTAAAGCAATACAAAAATGATATAGTCATGTTAAAGTGCTGTCCGAGGAATAACACCAGTAGCCAAATTTGGAATTGCGTTTAGAAAAAATAGCTGGTGACCAAAATGCTCAATGTAACAGCATCCAAGTAGGCACCAATGACTTCCTAAAGCCTTGTTACAGCTGTGGCATGAATTCACTAAACACTGCTTGCCTAAAAATTCTCAAAATATATGTTAGTACCTACACTAACTTGCATGGATTTGACTGGATTCCAAGTCTATGAGGGTTACAATGGAAAGTATATCATGTCATAAATTAATCTGGAAGAGACCCCATAAGAAATGATATGTGATTGCTCAAATAGACTAGCAAAAGTGTCATCATCAATTAATCTATTTACCCATCCAAAGCTCATTTGGGGCTAAAAATGAGGGCATGTTCTTTTAGGTCTCATATATTATTATAAGTAAAACAGGCTCTGCAGAAGCCCAAGAACAAAAATGCAAACTTCCAGATCATAATGGTATGCTGTACCTTACACAACCTGTATCTACCACAAAGGGTGCCAAGGTCAGGACCTCATGACCCGGACCATGATATTTTGTACAGGAAAACCTCTTAGTTTTGTAAGTACTTAGAAAGAAGATAACTAATGATGATGCTTTCATACCTTGAACCAACCATAGAAAGCAAGGTTTGTCCCTGATGCTAGGGTCACCTCATCCAGAAATATTTGGTCTTGGTGAATTTGCCCACCATGTATATGGCATCCTGATGACATATATGCCTTAAACGTTGTGACATGGGAGGGCTGGCACCTTCTATCCTGGGGAGACGTACAGCCGAGTGCTCCCCAGCCCTTTGTCCCCCAGTATCGGATTTACACACTAGCACACACACACTCCTACACACTTAATATAACACACACTAACACAGCTGTGCTTTTACGTAATTTAACCTCCACCTCCAAGAACGGGTTGGTCAGACCTGCCCTGTTTGAAAATTTTTGGACTGGTCAGGCTATTGCCCCCCCACCCCGCATGCCAGCTTGCCTATGCTGTCATGTATTGTTGATTACCTTTACAGAATGATGATATGTTTGAACATCTCTGCATGGGAGGACATAAGTAACTACAATTGGGAAGTGTATAATTATTTTATATAATTATAATTATTTTATATACTTTAATGTGTATTTAACCTGAACAAAATGAAATATTTCTATCTTATACTTGTCTGTATAAGGAAAAGACCTTTGAAACATTGTGTGTCATAACCCAGATAACCCAGATGTGTTAAACCCAGATCTCCCATAGCTCATTGCTTAGTTGTCTTGTCCCTTCACCTTGCAAGTTGGCAGTCATTGTGGATTACATGATTCTTGTTTCCAGACCTGCTTGCCTTTTAACTACTATTTTGATTTGCTGCCTTTATTGACCCTTGGACTACCTCACCGATTGTGATACTGAACTGCCTGCTCTCTTAACCTGGACTTTCTGACCTTGAGTATTGATTACTGTTTTTATTCTTTTTTCATTTGGAATTCCTTTCCCATGACCATTCGTTACTGCATTGTCCTTGGGGCTCATTCTCTGACTACTCGTGGCTGCTCTTGCATGGCACGGAAGTACCTGCTATCAGGATCACTGAATTCTGGAAATGTCTCACTATCTACATTAAAACATTATGGACACCAGATTTGTAGACACAAATATTACAATTACATTAAAATTAGTCTGGTAATACGTCTTTTCCTTATGTTGGTGATATGTATGAAAGTGTTTTGTTTTAAATGTACATTTCTGAAAACAATATTCATGTAAGTGAGGGGATGGAGTGTCTAGGTAATTTATCTGATGTACTGATCATATAACACAAAACAGAGAACACCCAGCAAATACCATTCAAATAACACCTAAGGCAATTTTGGCAATTCTTTATCTAATTTTACATGACTATGTTGTTTACAAAGGAACTGTATCAGTGGGACTACACTGCATTTTAACCCACTGAGACTCTCAATCAATTTAAAGCCTTCTCTGGACATTTCAAATTGTATTACTTTTATGTTCTCACACATCCAACCACTTCCAATGAAAAATTCTTAGTAGCTTTGTAAATTGCTTTTTCTTGTGTAATTTACTGAGGGCTTTTTACATAAGTCGAGTCACGCCAGTCAACTTGACCCTTAATTCAACTAACAGCTTGTGTTCTTAGTGAAAGCATCTGCCTACCTACACATGTCTTCCTTACCTGCTCTCTTCTTATAGCTAAATATGAATCTTACCTATCTTTGACCTTATATAGCACATAAACAGTGTAACATCTGATTCGATGTGCTTAAGGGGCTAGAAAAGGAATCTAGAGTAGTAGATGGATTGTCAGGGTAAGGTGAGTGAGATTAGAGGTCATGATTGGGAATGCCTTATAACAGAGCCAAGTTTTTAGTTTCCGCCTCAATGTGGGGTGGTCCTGATACATAGAGGATGTTCCAGAGCCGTGCACCTAGCACAGAAGGTAAATGGCCTCCTTTTTTTCTTTGCAGTATCTCTTGCTTTTTGCAAGAGCAGTTGTAGAGGAGGCCTCGAGGGGAAGACCATAGGGTGAACATCTCCAATAAATATAATGGTCCACATTTGTATAGTGCCCGCTGTATCATTGTGAGGAGTTTGAAAGTTGATTGTTGCTTCACCGGTATCCATTGTAATTTCATCAGTTCAACAGATATATGATTAAATTTCCATTTCCCAGAGATGATTCTGGGTGCAGTGTTCTGGATTATCTGTAGTGAGGAGAACAGGTAATTTGACATGCCCACGTAAAGGGCATTGTTGTTGTTCAGATGTGATAGCACTATTTAATTTCCCATTGTCCTTTGCCATTTTCCTATAGAAGGAGCTCATCACTGGAAAGGCTGATTCCTGGCTGTTTGTGTAATTCCCAGACTTCAAGTTTTATTTTAACCCTGGTACCATGCATTGGTATTGTTTATCTCTTGACCATGGTATGTATCCTGACTATGATATTCGTTACTTGTCTTGTTCTTCTGGTTGCCTCATTAATCTACTGTTGCTGACTCTGCTTTGTCCACAGCTCATCCTCTGCAACGAGGGTCCAGCTGTAAACCTAGTGTCTGGTTACAATCTTAGGTTTTTATTGAAAACTGCTTCTAGGTTATTTTACCTGTGGTTGGGGATGGGCAAAGTTCTGCTACTTGTTGGGATTTAGTGCTTGATGGACAAGATCTGCATTCTAGCACCATAAGTTCCGTTTCCTCTGGGTTGCATTGTAGGAGGTTTGCCTTCATCCAATATTGATTGTTTTCTAGGATTGATGTTGGCATGCTTTCTGTGCTGTTCTGATGCTCCAAGGTATATTTGTGTGTCTTCCACATAGAATAGAAAGTAGTCCTCTTGATCAGATGAGGTCTAAAATGCAGTTTGATGCAGATGTTAAACAAGATGCACAATAGGTGGACTCCACATGTTATTTCAGTGACTAGAGCTTGAAAAGTGCCTTGTTCGCAGCCTGTGTGCAGTCAGTTAGGAAAGAAATTACCCAACTGAGAGCAGAGCCGCAAAGTCCAGCTACCAGGCATCTGATTATCACTGTATGGTCTAGGGTGTCAAATGTTGCAGATAAGTCTAGGAGAGTCAAGGTTACATCCTTGCCATTGCCCAGGAGATGTTGGATGTCATACAAGACTTTAACCAGCACAGTTTAAGTTCTGTGTTTTGGTCTAAATCCTGGCTTACATGGTATTAAGCAACCTGATAGGTCGCTTTTGAAACTGGGTTGTGATGACCTTTGTAATGACTTTAGCCACAAATGGGATGTTGGTGATAGGTTTAAATTGTGCAGGGTCAACCAAGTCGATGTTAGCTTTCTTGAGAATGGGTTTGGTAATGGCTTTTTTAACTGTGCTCCACCCCTATTTGATTAACACTCAGACTGTGATATGGATTGGTGCAATTATTGCTGCTGCACAAGGTTTGAGGGGGGTTGCTGGGCAAGGGTTAGATTTGCATGATGTTGACTTGGTCTTAGCTATAATATTGAGTAGGTCACTGGTAGATGGGGTTTTGAAGGATCTCAGGAGGCAATCTGCAATGTGGCTTGGAAACAGTGGTTCTTTCTTTGAGTCTTTGAATAGCTTAATGTGCATGGATGCAAAGTGTTCTTGTATTTTCCTATACATTTCCTCTGAGTATGAGACTGAGTTGAAAGCGTAGATTGGGTGGTTAAGTTCCTGTATAATATGGAAGTGTTCTCCAGGCTTGTTACTAGATTTATTAATCCTTTGCTGAAATAAATGCTCACCTTGCAGAATCTGTTAGTCTGGTACTTCTTAACAGCTACTTTACATGCATCTTTTGAGGCATCAGTCTTATTCTTTCTTCCATGAATTCTAGAATGGCTTATAAACGGTTAGACAGACCAGCAGAATGAATGTGGCATGGAATCTCTCTTCTGCTTTTGCACACATTCTTCTGATATGCAGCTATAGGTTATTTCAATTGTAAATAAATATAGATTTCTATAAGCTTTCATGCTATTTTATGTTCTGTCACTTTTTATTTACTGGTATTGTATTTTAAATGTTCTATCTAATGAGATTTTCTATTCTTACTCCTGTTTTCCAATTGATTTCTTGGTCTTCCATTCTTCTAATGTTGTTATCTGGCAGACAATTTATGACAATGACCTTTTCATTTGAACAGAAATGCATTGCTGTATGTAGCCTTGAAAGAAAATGTAGCAGACTGACTGGTTGACAATAAATTATTTCTTAATATATTATCTACGTTTTTCTTTAAGGTGAGATAATTATCACAGTCAATTACTTGCATTTCAAACATTTTTGAAAATTCATTTTGTTTTTTATTGTATATAATATAGGTAAGATTTTGGACTGGTTCTTTACCTCAGACAAGAGGTGGCCTTTTAGATAGCATTAGGTGCTTTGCTTTTAGGGCTACAAAACACAGATTTGCACCAAACACTCTGGGCTCAAAAGGGGCACAGAGATATGAGTTCCAATAGGTTGATCTGCCCCCAGTAATGTAGTCAGATGGCTACCACCACTTTGGACCTGTCTCATTAGGAAGAATATGCCTCTGCCAGCACGCACTGGTGCTAAGACCAGCCCTACATTGATGAATTATTTCTTTAATTGGAGTTATACTATGACCTTATTACTCTAAAAATATTATTTCATTCTCCAAAGAGGAACACAAAATATAAAAAACTAACATATAAAAAGATTGGCACAGTACATAATTCATCAGTCACTCACTTGTCATACATAAAGGGAATGCTACATCCCCCGCTGAGCTGAACTGGAACAAAGTCTTCTATGCACAAGACAAAAGACTTTGCTATGGTTGTCAATCAAATCCTTTTTTTTTTTTAAAGCAGTCAGAAATGCAAATACTTCCCTAATTTTGTATCAAGTTTTTCATTTGCTCTGGAGAAAAAAATTATCACCCTGAGAGGGGAAAGACAAGCCTTCTGGTTTCTGTAGATGAGTGTTTAATAATGCTTCTACTACCCCCTTAATTTTAAGTGGAAGGGTTTTCCATCACCTTTACCCACCATAACTTTTGTTATGATAAACATTTAAGCAGGCATAGAGAACTTCTAGATTGAAATATTTTTATTTCCTTGCTCAGGCATTTTCACTATTGTCACATTCCCTTGGTTGGCTGCTGGTATTACCAGGTAAAAATGATTCCTGTATTAACCCCAGCTATATTACAGAAGGCTTAAGATAAGCTAGAGGCAGTGACTTGTATGGGATAAGGGACCAGGGAGATTAGCTAGGAGATATTTAGGGATTTTGTCTTAACTAATAGGCTAGCCTAGTATATATATGAACACTAACACAAAGAAAAAGAGATCCGTCATGTTGTGCGTCTTCGTGTACGTTTATCCGCCTCCACATTCGTTTGTCTGTTATTCGGTTTGACGAGTTCCTGTTCGTTTTCCTGTTCTCCAAAATAGGAAAGAACAAATCTAGTAATGAGGATGTCGTCCATACAGGGGACGGCTGTGATTTCTATCCTTGGTTAGGTCTATATCAGAGCCCATCATAAATACATCATACCTTAAAATTATTAACACGTTTCTGTAGGTTTCATTTGCTTGATTTTAAATGGTTGTTTTTTTGTTGTTAATCAAAATGACAAAGAGAGAGGATACAATGCAAAGAAAGCCCATGACATATTGGTGACATAAAATTCTGATTCACACTTAATAAAAGAGAGTCGATTTATGATAGGGACTATGCACCTTAGTATGTTCAATTAAATTTGGAGTCCCCAATTGCTAAATCCTTCTTTACAACTCCTGGCGGCAATGTATTTAACATGTCTAATATGGAAGCCACATTTTGTGCCTCCTTCTTGTAAGCCAATAGCTTCCACTGCTGCATAATATATAGGTGATGATCTTGTCTAGACTCCCCCCAAACAATATTGTGCAGAAATCCCTTCTTTTACTAAAACTGCAAGAAGGTTGGCATCACTAAAGTTAGTATTCTCTTTTTAGTGTTTCTTCTAGTTTTTCTCCAAAAAATGTTTGCACAACATGGTAACACAAAACAATTTATATGCAGAACAATATTATTGTCCAAAGCAACTAGGTGGCAAAGCAAGACCAATGTCCCCCTAGAAATTCAAAGCCCTCAGGGGTGTTCTTATGGGGAATACATACTTTGTAGGGGTTACTTTGATGTTTAGCGGCAACTAGGCCATCCAAAATCACAATGTGCGCATTTTTGGAGCATAACATTTCTGATGTTGAAAACACTTTTAGATCCTTGGGTGGAGGGCACAGCTTGGCAGACAAGGGCCATATTTGAGTGTGAGGAGTGGGAGGTTGGCTTGACAAGGAGGGGGCAGGAGTCCTGTGCAGCAAAGCCCATATAAGAGATTGCAGCCTCTTCCTGCCATCAACTACCGTATTGACCCGATTATAGGCCAAACTTTTTTCCCCATAATTTAAATCTTTAAAGTGGGGGTGTGGCCTATAATCGGGGTTTAGCATTTTTACCATTTCTAGGGTGACTGGAAGACCGGATCAGAAGACTTTCGGTAGTGTGGTCCGGCGAAAATGCGGCCCCTTGGAACCGCTAGAAAAAACTTTTGTTCGCCCTGATTCTTGATTCTCAACGTTGATGTAGATGAGGCAGACTGGTGCAGGAAGTGGAGGTCACGTCTGCCGCACCTACATAAACGTTGTAAAACTAAAGTTTAGATAAGGAGGGTGGGAGCCTCCTACCATACATTTAATGTAAAAAATATATATATATTTTTTTTTTCTTTAAAATAGCACCAAACTATGAGGGTGCGGCCTATAATCGGGTGCAGCCTATATTCGAGCCAATACGGTACTTTTAAAATGAACGACTTGGTAGAAGCTTCCTGACCACCCTCCCTATTTTTATTTGAATTGTGTTTTATGTACCACCTGCTTGTCACAGCAGGTAGGTGTGTCCTTGACAATCAAGGTTGGTTCTGGAGTTCAAGGGAAAGAAGGCATAATAGGGCTATCCCTCCCTTAACATATCATACCTGGGAAATTTTTGGGCTCTGGCTACCCGGAGCCAACGTTTGCGGGACGTGGCCAGGACTACCCACTTACCTCAGTGGGTAGTCCCACTGACTGGGCAGGCCGGCTGAGGTCGGTTGATATTCATGCTGGTGTCGGGGGCAGGCCCGCTGACATCACAGGACATATTACGGCAAAACGTAGGAGAAGACGAAGACTCACAACCACGAAGAATCGAAGATTCTTCGTGATCGTCTTCGTTTTTCCCACGCAGCTGCCAAAATTTCAAACAGGAGTGAGCTGATCCTCGTCTCTCCAATCAGCTCACTCTTGTGATGTCACGCTAAGGGTCTCGTCCAATGCCTGTGCTGCTGTTTTTTGAATTTCTGAAACCGCCTTTATAAGACCAGAGCTTGCCTGAGAGATCCATTCATTTTTCGCTGTGACTGCTTTGGCAACACTGCTGTGCTGCATCCGAGCTTTACAGAGAGATTGTTCTGTTCTGTGTGAGACTGGTAAGCCTCAGCCTACAATTTCTCACAGTGTACTGTGTTCACTCAGTTCTACTGAATTAATATTTAATAATAATAATTTTATTAATTTAATCATTTTTTAATTTAATTTGTCTGTCATCAACTGTGTAGTGCTGTTGAGTTGACAGTCCACCCAGTGCCTCACTGGCACTGGGGTGCTCTTTCCCTGGGCTGGCACTAGTGCCTACTGCCTGTCCTGCTTAAATAAATTAAATAATAGAATTTATAAATAATTTAATAGAATATATTATTAATAATTGAATACATATAATTATATATATATTTGTCAGTTATATATACTATAGTTAGTATAGTAATAGAATAGTATACTAGTGTAGAGTGTACTGTAGACATTCAAGACATCTACTAGTGTCTAATCTAAAATCAGTAATATTAATAATTAATAATTTAATACATTATACAATTATATATATTTTAGCATAGTAGTAGGATAGGCTCTTATGCCCGTGTAAATTCAAAGTCTTTAATTTGTAATTTTTTTTTTTTTTTTTAAACACTACACTACACACACAACACAAAATTTGAAATGGATCCTCCTTTTGGGACTAAGGAGGGACAAGCTCCATCTACCACCACCACCACCAGCTCCACCAGCACCACCACCAGTTCTAAGATACAACCTTTGCGCCTAGTTGGCCAAGTAGGCCAAGCTCTCGCTTATCATTTGGGGAAGCATTGCTTGAAGGATCATCAAGTAAAGGAAAGGCACCAAAAGCAGGCAGTAGTAGTGCGGCTAGGCCCGCAAGCTCTATGGTTTTTTACGGAAAGCCTAAGGCACCAGAAGCACGTTCAAAGTTAAAGGGTAGCACAACTAGTACTTCTACTAGCCCAGTGAGTAAAAAGAAGTGCCTTTTGCCCCAAGCAGCATCTTCCCCATCCACAAGCAGCATGCAAGGTACCAAGCAGAGCCAAATTAGCAGAGGGGTTTTCCCAAACCAAAGCGATTTCATTCCTTCGTAGGGAAAACCACACTTCCCAAAATATTCTGCATGCGATGAGGAAAATGTTTAGCCTTTGGGTGGGAGCAGAGGCAGGCACCAATGTTGAAGTTGGTTTTGTGGTAACTGACGAAGGTGCCAATATGGTGAAAACGCTGCGAGATGGTCATATTGTTCGTGTGCGCTGTGCAGCCCACATCATCCATCTTGTAGTGAAGGCAGCAATGTCAGAAGGAACTAATGTGGCAGCAGTAGTTCTGTCCCGCTGCAGAAAGATCGCTGGGCACTTTCACCATAGTGTTAAGGCTAGCCAACTTTTGAGGGAAGAGCAAGAGAGGTCAGGTCTTCCCGTACACTGCCTACGTCAGGATGTCAGTACACGGTGGAACTCCACGTTAGACATGCTGGAGAGGATTTTGGAGCAGCAGAGGGCAATCCATAATCTTGCCTCAGAGCATAATATTGGGATTACATCTCCATTGAATAGGGAGGATTGGACAGTGATCCCCCAGCTAGTGGCAGTCCTTAAACCATTCAGGGATGCCACTGAAAATTTAAGCTCAAACAGTGCCAGTCTGGCCCAGGTAATCCCAGTGTTCTCCCATCTAGGCAGCAAGATGGATGTGTTCCTTGAGGCTGTTCAAGGTGGCATTCTACATCCTGACGTAGCAGCCATAGTCAGGAAGCTGAAGGATCTGCTAAAAGTACACCTTCGCAAATGCATGGAAGAGAGTCCCGAAATGATGCTAGCGTGCTTTTGCAATCCAAGAATTAAGGGAAAGCTAGCTTTGAAATTCAATGTTCTCAGTAGCTACCGGGAGCAATTGGTCAACAAGGTGTGTGACTGGCAACGTAAAATGGGAATGCTGTCCGAGGAGGGAGAGGTGCAGGAGGAGGAAGAGATTATGTGGTCTGCTACTCCTAGCAGCAGCATCAGCAGCAGTGCCACAAGCATCACAACAACACAGCTGAGTGGAGTAGCTGCGTTTTGGGAAGAGGCACTTGGGAGTATAGTTGGACCATCTGACAGAGCTAGCAGCAGAAAGGAGAGTAGTGTTGCTGAAATGGTCAAACTTTACCTCTGTGAAGTTCCTTCTGCACCTAATGTTGATCCTCTTAGCTACTGGGATGAAAAGAAGAGTGTGTGGCCTGCACTCTCATGGATTGCGCAGCAGCTTCTATCATGTCCGCCAACCACTGTTCAAAGTGAGCGCGTGTTTTCTATGACTGGAAACATACTGAGTCCACAGCGCTCACGCATGGCACCTCATCTGATGGAGCAGATTGCCTTTCTTAAATTCAATCTGCCCAAGTTAAATTCAATCTACCCAGCTCTTAGCTTGGAAAGTTAATTTGTTCAAGATAGTTTCATCCCCTGGTTGCACGTGTTTGTGGTGTGGCAACGTCTGCTACCTCCGCCGGTGTAGCCAGTTTACGTTAGGGCCTAGTGTCTGAGTTCTGGAAGTCCACTCCCAAACGCCATGGACTGACAGACTTTCATGCTTTGCCCTGGGGTGAAACAGGTGAGCGGGTCGTCAATTGCCCACTCATTCAACTTTCCCAATGCTGCTGCTGCTGCTGCTGGTGGTGGTGCCAGCGTCTCTTCAATGCCAGTTCCCTTCCTGGCTAGTGTCATGCCTCAAATGTCCCTAATGGTAAGGGCAGTTTCTCCCCCCTGGCTGCGTCTGTTTACGGTGTGGCAACGCCTGCTACCTTCGCCGGTGTAGCCAATTTACGCTAGGGCCTAGTGTCTGAGTTCTGTAAGTCCGCTCCCAAACGCCTAGAACTGACAGTCTTTGGATGCTTTGCTCTGGGGTGGAACAGGTGAGCGGGTCGTCAATTGCCCACTCATTCGCCTTTCCCAATGCTGCTGCTGCTGGTGCCAGCGTCTCTTTAATGCCAGTTCCCTTCCTGGCTAGAGTCATGCCCAAAATGTCCCTAATGGTAAGGGCAGTTTCTCCCCCCTGGCTGCGTCTGTTTGCGGTGTGGCAACGCTTGCTACCTCCGCCGGTGTAGCCAGCTTACGCTAGGGCCTTGTGTCTGAGCTCTGGAAGTCTGCTGCCAAACGTCTAGGACTGACAGTGTTTGGATGCTTTGGCCTGGGGTGGAACAGGTGAGCGGGTCGTCAATTGCCCACTCATTCGCCTTTCCCAATGCTGCTGCTGCTGGTGGTGGTGGTGCCAGCGTCTCTTTAATGCCAGTTCCCTTCCTGGCTAGAGTCATGCCCAAAATGTCCCTAATGGTAAGGGCAGTTTCTCCCCCCTGGCTGCGTCTGTTTGCGGTGTGGCAACGCCTGCTACCTCCGCCGGTGTACTAGCCAGCTTACGCTAGGGCCTTGTGTCTGAGCTCTGGAAGTCCGCTGCCAAACGTCAAGGACTGACAGTTGTTTGGATACTTTGCCCTGGGGTGAAACAGGTGAGTGGGTCGCCAATTGCCCACTTATTCGCCTTTTCCATTTTTCAATGCTGCCAGCGTCTCTTTTCTGCCAGTTCGCTTCCTGGCTAGAGTTATGCCCAAAATTTCCTTAATGGTAAGGGCAGTTTCTCCCCCCTGGCTGCGTCTGTTTGCGGTGTGGCAACGCCTGCTACCTCCGCCGGTGTACTAGCCAGCTTACACTAGGGCCTAGTGTCTGAGATCTGGAAGTCCGCTGCCAAACGTCTAGGACTGACAGTTGTTTGGATGCTTTACCCTGGGGTGAAACAGGTGAGTGGGTCGCCAATTGCCCACTCATTCGCCTTTTCCATTTCCATTTCATTTTTTCCGTCTGATACACAACCTACCAAACATAACACACACAATAACACAAATAACACAGTTACATAACACATAACACACATAACACACCCACACATGTACAATTCACAAATCACAAGGACCTTTCCTCCTGTTATTTGCCCTGGCCTTCACTTCTACACTCACTAGCATTAACGCTATAACTCACACTTCACCCTATAACATTTTTCCATCCACATAGCTGCCAACAGACCCAACTTTTTCAGGGACAGTCCTGCTTTTTTCCTGTCCCATCAAATTTAGCTAAACTAGGTATGCTATTGCACATAGGTATAGCTGGGTAGGGTAGCACTACAACATTAAATAAATATAATGACGTAAATAATAATAAATATAACTTTAAAATAAAATTAAATAAACCCATTAAAATTAAATTAAATTATTATTTCGACATAATACATCTTTAACCAAAACAGTGCACTGCTAATAATCTTAAAAATAACCGTACATTAACCCTAAGCTATTTTTTAGTTCTTGTCCAACATTTTTCCATTCGCATACCTGCCAACACACCCAACATTTTCGTGGACAGTCCTGCTTTTTTCCAGTCCTGTCCAGTAAAAGTTGGGTTGTTGCAAAGTATGCCATTATAAATAGGTAGCAAATGTTAGGCATGTATTACAAGTGGTCCAAAATCAATTTAAAAATGTAAAATAATCCATATTCTTTTATTAAACATCTATGGATGTGTGACTGTGTATGATAAAAAGGAGGCCAAGTTCTTTGGAGCATTTGTCTAGGTCATTTTGTGTACAGTACACCTCGGTACGTGTGTGCAACTCTATTGGTCGTTTCGGCAGGGGGCTCTGGCATATAGGGGGTTAAAAGACATATCATGGGGCACTCTGCCTCCAGAAAAGCCTTATGCCAGCCATACAACACTTCCCTCCCCCCCGACTTACCAGTGATTCTGACTCCCTGTTGTCTGGTGAGGGCAGCCGGAAGGTCATATGATGCCGGTGCTGCATCATAGAAGCTACCGCGGAAGTACAAGCAGTAGCAGGGGTTGTCTGCGTTCATCGAGGGGATGTTCGCCGGCTGGCAGAGAAGAGAATTCCCAACAGGAGTAATTCTCCTCTCTGGCAGCCTGGGAAGGTATGCACGATGCACGTAGACAACCTTCACTACTGGCGCTTTCACCGGCGCTCGGTGATAGACGCCCGGTGTATGTGCCGGCAGCAGCTGAGGTTACCAGACAAAAAGATCCAGGTCCCCTGCAGCGCTGTGGGGGATCTGGATCTTAGTCTCATAATAATAGTTAAAATACCAGCATTCGAAATACAATGGGATGTCTCATTTAAAAAAATCTATGGTCTGATAGGGTACATTTAATTGGCTGGTTTCAAAGATGTCACAAATAAAGCACAGGCAAAAACTGACCTGATGGCAAAATTAAAAAAAAAAGTGTGCACTTCCCAAATGTGACCTTTAAGCTCAAGCAACCAAGCAGACCAATGCATGGATGGTATCCCTGGAGCATTTGAAATACTCTGGGGTAAATTGAACTGACTGGCTTCAAAGGTGTCCCAGTGTAAGACACTTACCTCGGGGAACCGGGGTTCCCTGCAGGCATCCTCCTCTTCTCCCCGTCAGGAACAATGTTGCCGCTCGCGCGGCCGCCTCATGAATATTTATAAGACGGACCGCCTCCTGGATTCTGCAGCTTCGCTATGGCGAAGGAAGACGCGTTTTTGTTCCTGACACTCAGGACCGCCCCCCCGGGATATTTAAAGCTGTCTCACCCTTATGCCGGTGCTCAGTTGTGCTGTGGCTCCCTAGCGGATGTTCCTGCTTCTCAGCATACTTCTGAGCATTTCCCGTGTATCTGATTTGTTCCGTGACCTCTGGTATTCTGACCCCGGCTTGTTATACAACCACCCGTGACCTCTGGTATCCTGACTCCGGCTTTATATACGATCACCTGTGCTTACTGTTACACCGCTGGAGTGCCCTGTTATCAACTCCAGGTCTCCCAGTGCGTGTTCCATGTCGAGCAAGCATGTTCATTCCTGCAGTTCGGATTCCTTCCGGGAAGATGTACTACAGACCTCACACCCAAACATAGCACATGGGGACAGAATGACTAGTTTTGAAAAAAATTATTTTGAAATTGTTTTGTGTTGACCAAAAAACTAGAGGTTTTTAACCCCTTCATGACAATGGCTGATTTTATTCTTTGTACCCTTAGTGACAATTGCTGTTTTAACAGCTGTAATTTTCTTCTCTCCAATTTATAAGAATAGCTTTATTTGGATAACATTATCATCTAATTTACTATATATATATAAATATAAAAATATATATATATATATAGTGAAAAATTTAAAAGAGACTTTTTCTGACTTTTATTTGAAAAATATTTTACTCATCTACCAAAGGTAATGAGAAACACCCGCAAAATAGATTCTAATATTTGTCCTCAGTTTAGAAATATTTTTTTTTTAGAATATAGAATATAGAATGTGTTATTTTTTGCAACAGGGTAACAAGTACAAGAAACATATTGCTATTTCAAAATCATTGTTTTTCAAAACTGGTCATTCTGCCCTCATCTGCTATTTAAGACATCTCTGAAGCTGGCCAATTCAATTTACCCCATTAAATCATATATTTTTAGACATAGTCTAAACAGACACGTTGGAGTATTTAAAAAGCTGTTATTTTAACCCCTTAAGGACGGGGCTAATTTTTTCTTTTTGTACCCTGTGGGACCGAGGCTGTTTTAACACTTTTGCGGTGCTTGTGTTCAGCTGTAATTTTCTCCACACCCATTTAGTGTACCCACACATGTTATATATTGTTTTTTTCAGGGCACGATGGGCTTTCCTCAGATACCATATGTTTTGATCATATCACCTTATTTACTATAAAAAAAATAATAAAAAATTTGAAAAAAAAACATCTTTTATGACTTTTCTTTGAAAAATCTTTTACTCACCTACAAAAGGAAGTAAAAAAACTAGCTAAAAAGATTCTACTATTTGTCCTGAGTTTAGAAATACCCAATGTTTTTATGTTTTTTTGCTGTTTTTTTGTAAGTAGAAGTAGCGTTTTATGATTTACAAACCTTTTTTTCCAAATCTGGTAATTCTGCCTCCATCTCCTCTTTGGAACATCTTTGAAGCCGGTTAACTCAATTAATCCCCATCAAACCATATATTTTTGAAAAACAGACACCCCAGGGTATTTCAAATGCTGGTATTTTAACCATGCACTAATTATACAACCACACTTTGTCAAACTTTTTAATAGTAATTTTTTTTTATTTTTTTTCACACAAATTGTAATTTAGTTATAAATATAAAGGTCCTGGTATATGTCACTGTCAAACAACACTCCAATATGTGTTCAGCAACATCTCCTGAGTATGGTGATACCCCACATGCATAGGTTGTTTGGCTGGTAAAAGGCTACTTTTGGGACATGCGTAATTCAGGTAGTCATTTTGTCATTCTGCCTCTGTATCCTCTTTGGAACATCTTTGAAGCCGACTACTTCAATTTACCCAATCAAACCATATATTTTTGAAAACTAGACAACACAAAGTATTTCAAATGCTGGTATTTTAACCCTTTTATGCATGAGATTCTACCACCTGCCTTTCCCAAAATTTAATTTTGTATTTTTTTCCACACAAATTGTACTTCAGGAATGAATTCATAGCTCCTGGTATGCGTCACTATCAAACAACCCCCCAATGTGTGTTCAGCAACATCTCCCGAGTGCAGTGATACCCCACATGCATGGGTTTGTCGGGTTGTTTGAGATTTAAAATCCGACATTTGGGAAGTGCGCTTTTTTCTCTATTTTGGTCAGTCTGTACCTATGCCCTATCTTTGAGCCTGGCCACTCCAATTTACCCCATCAAGCCATTTTTTATTAAATTAGACACCCCTTGGTTATTTGAAGTGCTTTTATTTTAACTCTTTGTATGTTGAGATTTTTTTTAGAAATTTTAGCACTTGCTTAAAATAATACTTTATTTATTTATTTATTTTTAAAATGTATTTATTTATTTTTTACACATTTTGCTGGTACTGGATGGTTCCTCTGGTGACATCACTGCATAATTATTTTTAAATTTTGGTACTTTTTTTTTTAAGCATTTTTTTTCCATATTTTTTTTTTTATATTTTACTAATCACACTGTGATTAGAAAGCTGGGCTCCATTGACTTGCATGGGGAGCCAGAGTTCTCTAGAGGGTCTGGAGACCGTCTAGTGAACTTTTTCAACTTTATTATTTTTTTTACAGGGCGGCCGCCATCTTGCTCTCCGGAGCAGTCACAGTCCATCCCAGGGTAAGTGGTGTCGCTGAATGCCTCCTGATCGAGGCATTCAGGCATAATTTTTTGACGGTTCAGGACCGTTTTTCCGTGACGGTCCTGAACCGGCAAAGGTCGTTAAGGGGTTAAGCTTTTCTATGCACTAATTCTACCAACAACCTTTCTCAAAGTTTGCAGTAGTATTTTTTACTTTAGGTATGAATTTACAGCTCCTGGTATGTGTCACTATCAAATACCACAATCTTCAAAGTACAGTGATACCACCCATGCAAGGGTTTGTTGGGTTGTTTGGGGGCCAGAAAGCCACATTTGTGAGGTGCACATTTGTCAAATGGGATCTTGACATGTTGTCATTCTGCCCCATGTCCTATTTGAGACATTTTTGAATATGGACAATTCAACTTAACCAATCAAACCATTGTATTTGACACTCCATTGCATTTGAAATACTGATATTTTAACACTTTCTATGCACTAATTTTACCACCAGCCTTTGTCAAAATTTGTGGTAGGGTTTTCACATATATTGCCATTCAGGTCTGAATTTACAGCCCCTGATAGATGCCACAGCCAAACATCCCAATATATATTCAACAACATCTCCTGAGTACAGTGATCCTGCCCATGCATAGTTTTGTTGGGTCCTTTGTGGGCTAAAAGGTGCACATTTTTTTTTACATTTTGACATCTAGTCAGTCTGTGCTCATGTCCTATTTGAACCCAGTCAATTTGCCTTCTAACTTGGAGCACATTGACGCTCTGGGGAGCGATCAGATCGAGCCCCTGCTACAGTTTTCGGTGTTGATGAATGACTCACCATCGAGGGATTACAGCAACACCGTTTGGGAGAAAAAAGCAATCTAGACTACTGCAACAACCTACTTACCGGCCTTCCACTCTCCTGACTATCCCCCCTCCAGTCTGTCCTCAATGCCTCTGCCAGACTAATCTATCTCACCAGATGCTCTGCATCTGCCGCACCTCTATGCAAGTCCCTCCACTGACTCCCCATCCATAGCAGAATTAAATTCAAAATACTAACTCTATGCTACAAAGCTCTCACTAACACCACTCCCCTCTACCTATCCTCCCTCATCAGCAAATATACTCCAGCCCACAACTAAGATCCAACAATGACCTGCTCCTTGCATCTTCACTTATCACCTCCTCCCGTGCCCGCCTACAGGGCTTCTCTTGCGCAGCACCAACCCTCTGGAACTCTCTTCCCCGCCCCGTGCTGTCCAACTCTCACCAACTCTACCCTCCTTCAAACGCTCCCTAAAAAGTTTTCTCTTCAGGGAAGCCTACGACTGACACAAACATCAAAACTTCTCTCCCACTTACAACCCTTATATCGCCCTACATTAACATCATTCAAGACCACGCAGTCCTCACCTCCTGTTTCTCACCCCTTATCCACCTAGATTGTAAGTTCCTGCGGGAACAGGGCCCTCCATTCCTCTTGTATCTGTATGTGAATTGCTGTATTGTACTTGTTGTTATCTGTAAAATGTTCATCTTGTACAGCGCTGTGGAATCTGTCGGCACTTTATAAATAAAGTATATTAATAATAATAATCTTTGATCGCTTTTTAAACCTGTTTAACTTCATGAAGTGTCAGGCATGTCAATTGTCGACAACGTGATATATTTCTGTGACGTTCCTGGCATGTCAATTGTCGTCAAGGGGTTAAGACAGTTGCCCATGAATGCTACCAGCCAAAGTTCTAATTTGTGGACAAGACAAAATTTTTTTAGTATCTTTATATCCTATCATATTTTCATTGAGAAATATTGGTGACAAAACCAGGCATTTTACTGGGCTAGCAGGTGATAGGTGCATGCAGCCCCTTGGTTCAGGACTGAATTTTCTCAATATTATGGAAATTAAAATATTTGGTCCCCGAGAGTAAGGCTGGTAAAAGAGGACCAGCAGTAGTCTGGCACTGGGCCTGGGCAGGCACCGGCTGATGAAGCCCCTTGGTGGAGGACCAAATTTTCTGAATATTAAACAAATTCAATTGATTGATTCCTTAGAGTAAGGAAGGTGATAGAGCAGAGGCTCACTTTTAATTTGAGTGCTAAACCTAATCTGCTCCACCAGGTGTGGGGAGAACACAGCTCTCCCCACCAGGAGTGGGAAGAGCTGTGTTCTCTGGGGGTTGATAATGTTGCCTGTCACAAAGAAAACACTGTTGCTTTGGACACTGGTGGGAGGGCATGAAAGCAACTGCTGGGCTACTAAGGAGAGATCTTGCTGACTTTCTGACCCCAGCACTAGGAAGTTGAGGCCCTAATGTGACTTTGGGGAGCTTGGTTGGTACTACCCACTAAAGTATCATGCTCTTCTCCTCTGGTAAACTTCCACAAAACGGCAGAGCTTCCGGGAAAATACCCTTCTCCGATTGGAGGAGTGGGGGCAGGAGGTGCCCAGAGGTTCTGCCCTTTTCTAAAAAAGCACTGGTAGTAATCAGTCATGAAACAGGGTTTAGGTTATTTAAGACTACATAAGAACCCTCACTATCATAGGGGGGAGGGTAGCTGGATATGCAATAACAGCCCTGGCAGTAAGCAATGATAAAAGATTGCTTTACTGAGTACTGCACATACAGAATTTACATTTTTAATTTGGGCTAAAGTCTTGAGTGGCACATGAGAGGCAAGAGCTTTTAAATGAGGCCATGCTAGGCTATAAAAAGAAGCGCTAGAAAGGTGCCAGCCCTCGAGAATAATTTGTCACAAGAAATTGTTTCGCTCCCAGACCCCTTTTACTCTTGCGGGTTAATCTAAGTGGCTGTGGCAGGGTTTCTTGAAGAGTGACATCATTGCAGGAGTTTGTTGTCCGAGGAACAGCTAACTTGTGTGGCACTAGCATCAGTATTCAATCTCAGCTGTTCTGCATGGAGCAATAGAACAGTTTTCTAGATAACAGCTAATTATCCAGTAGCTCATTGTATTAACCTTAAAAGTTATGAGTCATATTGAAGCAGTATATTCAATCCTAAGTGCTGCAGTTATATTGATTGAACTAGTAGGGATTGATTGCACATGATTTGACCTCAGCTGCTCCTAGACATTTGAACAACCAATCACAAAGCACGGCACTAAAAGTACAAACTTAAATAATAATAAATTATATTTGTTATATACACTGGATAAATTGATTTGTTTTGTGAAAATGAGCTCAATTCTGTAATTGAATGGTTTAATGTAGCAAAACATATCGCTAGTACCGTATTCACTCAATTATAAGATGACCCTGATTTAAAGACGACCCCCCCCATTTTAATATTAATTTAGTCAAAAAAGAAAAAGCCTGAATATAAGACGACCCTATTGGAAAAAAAGTTTTACTACTAAACATTAATTCAAATGTAAACTATTTTTTCATATTTAATAAAATTCATGATTGAGACAAATGCATTTGTTTTTATTTCCTTTTATTTGCCTACCTGCCCCCCAGTTGTGCACATCTGCCCCTAGGCTTGCCACTCTGCCTCCTAGATGTGCCCTATATGCCCTTATATGCCACTCTGCCCGCAGAAATGCCTTATACCCCCCATGTGCCATTCTGCCCCCGAGATATGCCTTATACCCCCCATATGCCACTCTGCCTCGGTAATATGGCACTCTGCTCCCATAAATACCTTATACTCCCCTATATACCACTCTGCCCCCAGACTTACCAGTGCATCCCGAGACTTGTCCCCCTTGTTTTAGACTCCCTGGTGTCTAGTGGGGGCAGCCGGTGGACATCTGCGCTATGCGCGCAGACAACCTCTGCTGCTATTTGGCACTTCTATGACTGAGCACGGGAAGGTCATGTACTCCATCATAGAAACCCCAGCGGAAGTGCAGTGGAAGAGGAGGTTGGTTGCGCGAATAGCACAGACGTTCACCGGCTGCCAGAGAGGAGGATCCAGGTCCTCTGAAGAGCTACGGGGGATCCTCTTATCTGGCAGCCGGTGAATGCCTGTGCAATGGGCGCAAACAACCTCCACTTCTGCCCGGCACTTCCACCGGGCTTCTATGATGGAGCACTGGCGTGACATGGCCTTCCGGTGCTCCATCATAGAAGCCCCAGAGGAAGTGCAACGGAGGTTGTCTGCGCGCAACACACAGATGTCCACTCACTTCCAGAGAGGAGGATCCGGATCATAGTCTTTTAGTCAGACCTCTATTTGAGGTCCGATTGTAAGACGACCTTGAATAAGATGAGGGGTATTTTTCAGAGTATTTTCCATTGTTATGGGATTGGTTATGTTGCTATAAAAAAAAACATTATTTTGTAAAACTTTTTCATCTATCTATCTATCTATCTATCTATCTATCTATCTATCTATCTCTATCTATCTATCTATCTATCTATCTATCTATCTATCCATCCTATATAAAAATAAATTACATACCCAAAAAGCTAATGGAAGAAATGGTAAAAACAGTGTTCTTTTGAATTGTGTTAGAAATATATATTTTTTTCTTTCTATTTATGTATTTTAAAATGACCACAGAGGGGAGCCTGGTAGATGTACAAAGATAAAAATGAAGATAAAAAAATGCAGACATTGCTGTTCAGCTTCGTAAAAACCATATCAAAAGGAGGTTTATCACATCAAACTGTGAAAAGACTGCAGAGCTAATTTTCCCTCCACTTGTATTACACTACTTGTGCCTAATATGTATTCTCAGCTCTATCTCATTGCAGAGTCTCTCATGACCCACCTCCAAACTGCAGTTCAAATCTGGTTTAGATGCAGAACGCAACATATTTCTGTCAGTTTTCAAATTAAATCAAAGATGGCAAGCAATCCAGTATATTGTTGGCTCTGAGGAAATGTATATGAAAATTTGAGTTCTGAAGTATGTAAAGTCATAAACTAGATAACACAATATTCACTAACACTGGAAGTTGTGGAAAGGCATATAAAAACAGATGGAAAAGGTTATCTTTTGAATAGAGATTTCTGACCATTTGTTGATTTACACACATTACATAGTTAAAGGCATTATGTGAACTTCAATGAACGTGGTTAAATTATATTTAAGGTGTTGTGTTTTTATTCATAAAAATGCATAGAGGTTTCATTGGGATTGTCTGTATTAATTTGCTCTGTTTCCCCAGCCTCCAGCTCTTTGCCTTGCTCTTATCAAATGTGTATGCCATTTATGCTTTTTGGGTTGTACGCTCCCCCTTTTTTGTATGTTTTTTGTGCTGTGTATATTTGCCACACACGTGCCTCGTTAAATGGCGTCCAGAGAAGGCTTCAGATTGCTTGAGAGTCTCGTGTGGGTTAAATGCAGGGCATTCCCATAGAGTTAACTCCTTGGTAAGCAATTTAGCCATGAAAAATTAAATAGGACTCGCCAAACTTGGGGTACCTTGACGTAGTGGCGGGATAAGCCATATATGGCCATATAGTGGGAAGGAATCCCCAATATTTTCACCTTAGATTTCTTGAATGGTATTCACTGGGCATGCACTGAATTCTTGCTTTGTTTTATTAGATAGGTGTTTCTTGAATGGTATTCACTGGGCATGCACTGAATTTTTGATTTGTTTTATGTACTTATCCAATGCATCTCCTGGCCTGTACTGTGTGCACAGCCAGCTCCAACACCAACTAACAAGAACCCAGCCATGCAGTGATTGGCTGCTTCAAGCAGCTAAAACTAGCAGGAATGGTGAACTGAGGTGGGGGTGCTAAGCTGCAGCCTTTTAAGGTAAGAGGCTTTTTCCTCCCCGAAGTTTCTAAGTTCTCCCACATGCATTCATCATTTTTTGACATATTTTAATATTATTTTTTTTTAATTGAGAAATAAATGTCATTTTAGCAATGAAGTACTGTATATAAGAAACAATTTACTTGCTGCTTAAATAAAACTTTACATCTATATCCCAGACATGAAGGCTAATGATTTCCCAAATACCACACTTAGTTTAATATGTCACTCCAAATATCTCCTAAATGTTGGGATATAACAAGTTTAAAATGAATTATAAGGTCAAAGTAAAGAATGTTGCAAATTCAAATGTAGTTGACTGCATGTGCTCTATTTGACTTGCAAATTTAAGAGTTTGAACAAAAATATGTTGACACCTGCCAGAATGACTTAGAAGGAAAAGAGAGACTTAACAGGGTCTATCTAGACACTGCTGGGACCTCTGATTGCTCCCCTAAAGGCAGATTGCACACATTACGATCAGTAATGCAAGGCTATGGAGACCGCTTTACTCATTTATTTCAGGCGTTGGAGCCCGCTTTACTCATTTATTTCAGGCGTTGTACAGCTCCCCTCTCACCCAACTTTTAATTAACGGGTTAAACTTGCCACAATTTCTGTTAGGAAGGTGTCAGTTGAAGGGTATCCCTGTGGGTGGGGCTGAGTTGAAGGTGGTCGCTTTTGCTGAAAATCTCATCTTCTTTCTCTCCGATTCCAAACAATCCATTCCTCCACTTATTGATCTTTTTTCTCTGTTTCACAGGGCTTTGGGGTTCTTGATAAACCCCTTCAGTCCCCTATAGATGTACCGATACGTCCAAAAAAAGCATCCCAAGAATCCCCTATGGACATACCACTACGTCCTGCCCTTCTTGCAGTGGCAGGGACACATCCCTGCCGCTGCACGGGAGATCAGGCTGGACTCCCCCCTGACAGCAGAAGCCAGCATCGCCGGATTTCTGTTGTACAATCTAATGTAACAGCTTCCAGCATGAAAGTCACCCAGAATGGTTTCTCACTCTCCTCCCCGCGATCCCCCTGCACCGATAATACTGTGATCTCTATGCAAGTCCCCACAGACTTGCATAGAGATCACAGGGTCTGTGCCTCATCGGAGGACAGGATATCCCCTGTAGTGCCATATAGGGGGTATAAGGCATTTCTGGAGGCAGAGTGGCATATAGGGGGTATAAGGCATTTCTGGAGGCAGAATGTCATGTAGGGGGGTATAAGGAATTTCTGGGGGCAGAGTGGCAAGCCTAGGGGCAGCTGTGCATAACTGGCAAATAAAAGGTGTGTATAAGGGCAATGTACAGGGGCGTAACTAGAAGCCTCAGGGCCCCGGTGCGAGAATCTCCCTACCCCCCTTCTCACTATCTACCCACTCCCTACCCCCCTCTCACACTACACTGAGGCAGGTGTCGGCGGCAGGGAGCAGAGGAGACAGAAGGGCGCCGAGCGGTTGCTGAAAACGACCGCTCAGCACCCCTTGGGCCCCCCTGACTGGCAGAACTCCAGGGCCCGGTCGCAGTCGCGACCCCTGCGACCCCGGTAGTTCCGCCACTGGCAGTGTACATGTATGTGTGTGTGTGTCTAAGGGCAGTGTCTGTGTATTTGTGTGTAAGGGCAGTGTACGTGTCTATATTTTTCTTTAAGGGCAGTGTACGTGTATATGTGTGTGTAAGGGCAGTGTATGTGTGTGTGTATAAGGGCAGTGTACATGTATATGCGTGTTTATGGGCAGGTGTGTGTAAGGGCAATGTATGCATATATGTGTGTGTAAAGTGTATACATGGGTTTATGGGCAGGTGTGTGTAAAGGCAGTGTGTAGGAGTCCGGGGAGGGAGGCTGACATTAGCGTTTTTTAATTAAAAAAAAAATCTCTGCTGCTGTGGACTACTCTTCCAATGATGCTCAGCCAGCATTATGGTGGACACCTGGCTGAGAATCATGGGAATTTTTGCTCACAGCTAGTATTTGCAGCTTTACTGTTGCTGCACTTCCCATGATGCTCAGCCAGCGTCATGGAAGTAGCATGTCAGGCTGAGCCTTATGGGAATTAAATTCAATGTGTTGGTTATTTTTAATATGCATGACTGTGCTGACAAAAATAAAGCGTACTTTAAGTAGCGATGCAAGCACGACATTTTAAAGTGCAATTGCTTGTATTGGTGAGTTCCGCGAGATTTTTTTAAAAAAGTGTCCCTCTTTCACATTTTGAAATGTTGGGAGGTATGCATATATTATTGCATTTGTATTGAATGATATGGTGTGAAAAAAGTGACAGAGTCTGTTAATAAATACCTATGGTATAAAAATATGGTCTGTGAGCCAAACTGTGTAAAGAAATGCTAGTATTGCAGTTTACATCAAAAGACATAATTCAGCATTGCAGCTGACAAAGCAGACATTTACAGGAAGGTATTTCTTTTTTAACAAATAAAATAATCTTATAAAATCAGCAAGAATTTCAAGAGAGCAGGTATGTGATGTGACTACATGTCATGTACTGTATTGATTCGATTATAGGCCGCACCTGAATATAGGCCGTACCCTGAAAGTTAGGTGCTTAGTGAAAAAAATACTTAGTGGAATAGATATGCTGCCACTCTGCCCCCCCCGAAATATGCTGCCACTCTGCCCTCCCACGAGACATGCTGCCACTCTGTCTCCCCCCCGAGATATGCTGCCACTCTGCCCCCAAGATGTGCCCCCCTAAACTTACCAAAGCAGACCAAAGCGGGGACATCTGCGCAATACGCATAGACAACTTCCGGTGCCGGCACTTCCGCCGTGGGGAGATTGTTAAAGTGCATTGTGCAGACGTTCACCGGCTGCGGCGATGCGAGTGTAAACGACCTCCGCTGCCGGCACGTCTGCACGATGTGCTTTAACAATTGTTAAAGCACATCGAGCAGACGTGCCGGCAGCGAAGGCTGTTTACCGGCTGCGGTGATGCGCGTAAACGTCTGCGCGATGCGCTTAGACAATCTCCCCCGGCACTCCCCCCGTATCGCTCAGCGTATCAGAGAGTAGGATGCAGGTCCCCTGCAGCGCTGCGGGGGATCTGTATCCTAACCCTGCTGCCTGCCTGTCGGGCGATATGAATTGCGCATTCATGCGCTAGACCCCAAATATAAGCCGCACCCCCACTTTAAAGATTTAAAGTGGGAGAAAAAAGTGCAGCCTATATCCGGGCAAATACGGTATATTTACATGAAACTTAACATAATTTACAAATTGGTGTAACTATTCTAGGAACACAAGTAATTTAGTGATGCTTTATGAGCAGTGACAATATTTCATCCTGTTTGTCAAGTTGTTTGCTCTATAACATTATACAATGATTGCTTTTCTTTTTCAGAATTATAAAGGGAAGAATCACTGTTTACCTCAATTCAGTGCCAGACTAATTAAATACTTTTGAAGCATATCCTATCTGGGACTTGGCAGATATGTGTTAGCATGTTAGCAACTTGCAATGTTGTTTGGTGTCAGTTTTAGAAATATACCTACATTTTGCATAACTATGTATATTCTGAAAATGTAGAATATATTATGTTTTCTTTTTTTCATTCCTTTATTAGTAATAATATTAACTGGAAGAACTTTGCAAGGGATTAGTTTGATTTCATTAACTTAGTCCACCGCATTAGTGGCTATTATAGTAAGACAATGACTGTGCTGTCTATAGGCTATACTATTTTCATTTTAGTTAATTACTTTACAAACACCCTACACAACAGCTGTGATTTTATTTGCAGCTGAGCGCAATTTAACTTTTTTTGCATAGTGTATTAAAGTTAAATAATTCCATGGAGACTTAAACAGTCAGAACCTAGTTGCACATTTTAATATTTCATTTTCATGAATATAGGACACTAAGAGAATGATTAGGTAAATCAGTGGGAGACAGAATAACATTTTATGTAAATTGTTAAATCAGTATTATATTTTAAGACTTAGGCAGCTTTTAGAAGGATGGGATTAGCGCAATTAGGCACTCTATAGAAAATATTCAGCATAGTTTATGAAAATTGGCATCAAACAGCAAATTATTATTATTTTTAAATGGAAATATAATATATACTTAGCAGAAATGGAATGGAAATCCCTTTAGTCATAAAGCATTTATCTTCACAGGCAGATGCGGCAGTTCTAATGTTTGTACTGATTACATTTATAGGTTGCAAATCCAAGCTCAGAGAAAAGTTCCTTTTATGTAGGATTAGCAATAAGTTTCTGATTACTAAGTATGTTTTTGAACTAGATGGAGAATATACGAAAGAAACGTGGGGATCGATAATATTACTGTTCCCTTAAAAGGATGCTGTCTAAAACCCATTTAACGTATTTTAAGTAATAAAAAAAACAGTGCACCCTATGATTATGGATATAAGCGGCATATAAAACCAATCT